>CM072536.1:30382000-31039500 GCA_036898165.1 Silybum marianum
ATTTGAAAAATTAGTCAATTACAACATTTCATAATATAATTAAAACAAATCCCTAATAATATAATGCATTAACTAATACAAGCAAGATAGTAAAGAAAAATTAAATAATATAATATGATAAATTGATAATGTAACACCCGGAAATTTCGATAAGTAGAATTATAAGACTTTTAAGTACTTTTATTTAATATTTTGGTTTTTGTTTAAAGTCTAGAATTTAGATGGCTTTGGGTATCAATTTTAGGAGAAAAAGTTCAAAGGGATGAAAATAGGGAAAACACTCCCGGTATACCTCACGGGACAGTGCTTGATGATAGTGACAACGTCATTATCGCGTGTCAGGATCGCCCAAGTTGCAAATCCGAGGGGAACTCTCGGTACGCTTGGGAATAACGCCCGACAATAGTACCAATGTCAATATCACATGTTAGTATCACCAGGATGGGGCAGGGCCATATAAACCTATATTTTCCAGACTTCTCCATACATTCCTCATCTACCTCACTTCCTTTATTGTTCCTCTAATTACTCTCTCCATTTAGAACGGTTTAGAAACATTTACTTCTTCTTTCCAACCTATTTAAGGTTTGATCATCCTCCAAGCTAGAGATTCAAGTCTAGACTTCAAGATCCAAGTGTTCATCATCTTTTCAAGAGTTTTGGTGATTTCTAGGTTTTCATCCAAAACCTAGCATTGTATGTTCGTCCTATAATTTTATAAAACCATATACATGTTAAATTGATGTCTTTTACTTCCTCTAAGTGTCTATTACAAGTATTTTGAATTTTTTTGCATTTGGTTGATTTTGGGCCACCTAGGTCAAAGTTGGGCATTTTTGGGAAATTGTATATTTTGACAAAAACAAGTACGGAGAATGGTTTAAAACACTTGGGAAATGATTATTTTAAAGTCTTGATAAATTTACAATGTTCTTATATTTGGGTATGGTTGATAAAAATGGGATTTTACCCAGTTGATGATAAATTTTGTATGCAAGAGTATTTACATTGGCTGAAGTTGAATATATCTAGATGAACATATATAGATGGCTAGAATACAATGAATTCATGGGTACAAAAGCCGATTTCTTTTTATAAGTGTACATATTATCTTATTTGACTATATACTAGATTTGGATGATGTTAATGTTCAATTATCTATGAGCTTATTATCTCATTGGACTATATTTAGATTTGATTTATGTCATTGTGCATCTATAAATGAGTTTGTTATCTCATTTGAGTATATACTGGATTTGGTTGGTGTCATTGTGCACCTATCTATAATCCTATTACCTTATTTGACTATATATTGGATTGGTTGACGTCATAGTATGATTATCAATGAGTAATGCTCCTATAATATTTGATTGTGGCTTATTTATTTGTTCCGTCACAACGAATGGTAAATCAGATCTCCTCCGTCATCTTTGGATGTTTTATTCTGTCTCCATGGCAAACGTACGTTAAAATGTATAATCGAAATGATTAAACCTACGTTTTCTGTTTTCAAGTTTTACAGCTTTATTCAATAACTGTTTGTTCTCACTAGACTTTAAGCCCAACACTTTTTCTTAAATGACATGTATATCGGATTCTCTTAGCAGTGGGGCTCCTAAGGGTTGAGTGGAGCGTTGTCGCGAGTAGAGGCATTTTTGGATCCACCTTCTTTGAATGTGATTGTGGAGTTACTAAAGACAATACCAGAATGTAATCTATATTTGGAAGTAGTGTAGATTATTAGGTTGTTGTCTGGCATACATTATTCAGATGTAAACTCTTACATTGTTTCCGCATATTTTGGCTGCATTTTTATATTTACTAAGCTCATCTCCATTTAAATATTTAGTTTAAATTGTCTTATATTTTAGGGGTGTTACGGATAATTAAAAATATTTCAAGTTGAATACCATATATATACATATATTATGGATTTGTTAAAACAAATTTTAGGAAAAACAATTTACATTAATTTATGATTTAAATAACTATCACGTATAATATGAATAAAAATAAAATTTGTCAACCTTAAATATTTTAATTAATCAATAATTTTAAAAACTACATAATAAATGATGAAATTAAATATTTTATCAAAATCCTTTCGCACATTTTTATTGTAAATGAAATAAAATATGTATAACTTTAATTTTAACGTAACTTAAATATATATTTTAGAACTTTTATATTTTCTTTTTGTGAACTAAATATATTTAATAATGATTAAAAGAATAAGTGGTATGACTAATAATAATTAAAATTAATAATTTGCAATCAATTTTATTAGTAATAGTTAATTTTTATTAAGATTTTATTTATAATTAATAATAAATAACTATTAATGTTAATCAGAGTCATAACCGAAAAAGTGTCAAAAAGCTTTTAAAATGCGATTCAGTAACGTTTCAATAAGTTAGTTTATGTCCATTCAAATGTATACTAAAAAAATAAGCTAAGTTATGGTTTGTCAAAAAATCCTTAAATTCATAGATTTTATGCTACTCATTACCAATACTTTTATAGATTTAGTATATGATTGAACAAGTATTAAAAGAAATGTGAATGATAAGTGTAAAATAATGATATGGAGTGTCTTTTTGCTTATGAACCACATACACTTCATAAACAGGCCAAAAAATTACAGAAATAAAACAACACAAAAATAAAAAGTTGGTGTTTTGTTCGAACGAAAGGCATAGGGCTAATCGTAGTGTGCATTGTAGTCCAACATACGTACACAAACGTAGTCCTATACCAATTTAGTAAAAGCATATATGTCTATTTCTTACTTAGATTTCCATATTATGTGATGACGTAGTGAAATAGCATATTGTTAGAACAATGTGCAACAAAAATGCTTTATAATAAATATATATTCATTCTAATGTTCTATTGCTTTTATTATATGAAGTGTTTTATTGCATGAACCACATACCAGGGTGAGAACATTTTTACTTTGACATCCAAAAAATAAAAATAAAGGTTGAAAATGCAAAATTATCAGAATTAGAGTAACAAATGAATAGTGTTAAAACTTTAGGACTGTAAAGGTGCGTTTGGTACATGGGACATGACAGGACGGGACGGGACAGAATTGTATGTCCCACGTTTGGTGCAGCATAGGACAGAACAGGAATTCACTGTCCCAGGTTTGGCGCGACATGGGACAGGGACAAGATGGGACAACGTGGGACAGAGTGGGACAAAAAAAGGGGTACTTATCTTACCATTTGTAATTGTAAGTGTGTCGGGCATACCTTATTCAAGGAATACTTATCTTACCATTTGTTGTTCTTATTTTGCCACTTGGTGGAACATAATCAACTTATAAGCTCAAGACTTGGCCCATGGTCAAATATGCACATTACCTTGTATATATAAAGCTCGTTCAATAGAGAAAGCTGAAAGACGAGAGAGGTGAGAATACTGATTGAACGTTGATTTCTTGTACAGGAGAAAAAGAGGTTGATTCTTAACCTAATACAAAAGGGCTCTCTCTTCTAGTGTGGATGTAGGCAATCTTACTGAACCACTAATTGTCTCTTGCATTTGTCTCTAGTCTTTATTTACTTCGATTGCTTGGCTACTATTATTACTTGGTTTTGGTTTTGAGTATGACTGTGAAATCGGGCTGTTTGGTTTCGGTTTTTTCTACTCAGTGTTTTCCTTTGACCAACTATTGTATCCTTTAAGAAGTTTTGTGATCACGAAGGGATTGTTACACATTGAATGGTCAAGAAAACACCAGAACAGAACGGGGTCGTAGAGAGGCTGAACCGCACATTGTGAGAGAGAGCGATGTATATGCGATCATATGCTGGTTTGGGCAGAATTGGTTGCTATAGCTTGCTACTTTGTCAACCGGTTCATATGTCTCTAGATGGAGATGTACTTATAGGGTATGGTTAGGGGAACATGTAGATTATGAGAAACTCAGAATCTTCGGATGCACAACTTATTATCATGTTAGTGAGGGAAAGCTTGAAGCAAGAGACAAGAAGGCAATTTTCTTGGGATATGCATCTGGTGTAAAAGTCTATCGCCTTTGGTGTTATAAAGATTCCAAGTTTATAATCAGCAGAGATGTTACTTTAATGAGAACTCCAATGTAGCTACTTTGAAAGCTTCGATACCCGGTGGTGATGACATTGAGACGGTCAAGTCTTTCTTGAGTGGTGGAAATATAACCTAAAAGCCAACAAGGTTCTAGTCGTGTTCAGAAGGAAGATCACGGAGATAATCATGATGAGAATGAACATGGGACGGTTCAGCAAGAAAATGTACACAAACTAGATGAAAATGAGCTCAAAGACAAATTGGTTTTCACTAGGTCTAGGAGAACATATAAGAAAGTTCAAAAGTTGTAGTCTGATCAACCGTTGAAGCGCTATGTGCAGGTGAGTTTGGTTTAGTATGCACTCTTGATGGAAGAAAATGAGTTAGTCTCCGGCAAAGAAGTTATTCGGAACAGTAATAGTGAGATTTGGTTGACTGTTATGGAAGAGGAGATGAAGTCTCTTTGGAAGAACCAAACGTGAGAGGTTGTCCCAATGCCCTTAGGGAACAAGGTCATTGGTTGCAAATGGGTGTACAAGAAGAAAGAGGGTCCTTCCGAGCTCGGTGGTACAAGGTACAAGGCATGTATAGTGGCTAAGGGGTTTGCACAAAGAGAACAAGTGGACTACAATGAGATATTTTCTCCGGTAGTGAAGCACACTTCCATTTGGGTGCTATTGAGTATTGTGGCTCATGGTGATATGGAGCTGGAATAACTCGATGTAAAAACCATTTGAGGAAGTCTATATGCATTAACCTGAGGGATACAACATGGTGGACAAGGAACGTCATGTATGTCGCTCGAAGAAATCATTATATGGATTGAAGCAATCTCCTCGGCAGTGGTATAAGAGATTTGACTCCTTCATGCTAAAGCATGGGTTCTCCCAGAGTAAGTATGAGTGTTGATCATAACTCCTCTTAGTGATTTGAATATTAATCCTCGATAGCACACACTGATTGCACGCAGTGATCACTGAAAGTCAGGAATAATACCTTATCTCTAAAGATCTAAAGATCAGCACTCACATCAAAGAACCATTCAGCGAGAGTCGAAGACTGAAGCTGAAGAAAAAGATAATTAGCTAAGTGACCTGAAGCGGTTCAGCGACAACAATCAGTTATCTACACAATGTGAATCTTGCACATGCCTCAGCGATACTCAGAATCTTCATTCTTGAATATTCTAGTTCAGCGATCAAGTGGGGCCTACTCAGCAAGATCGATGTTGATCTTATCCTCGATGCACAAAACTCAAACCCCCATGCATTGTCAGAAGAGGACGTACGGATTGTTCCTTAAGTCCCTATCAAATCTGATTTTGTTACTATTCATATACGGCCAAAAGTATGGTTGCTTTTTGGACAAACGACAAGTCTCCTATAAAAACTTGACACGTGGCTTATACCTTTTGCTCTGCATTAATTGCGACGAGTATAAATAGATGAAGAACCCTTCTTCATCTTTATGGATGCTACTTTCTTTCCTTAAACCTATGTTGCTATTTCTTACTCTCCTTGTGCATCAACTTAGTAAAATTCTTAGTTGTAATAGAATAGGTTAATTACTTGTTCTAATTTCTCTTACAACTGTAAATTTGTTTATGCAATATAAACTCATTTAAAAACCAAAAATGGTGTGTTTGTATTCAACGCCCCCTCCCCTTTCTACAAACTGTTTCTATATCCTTGAACTCTTGTAGACTCCTATGAGACCAACAAGTGGTATCAGAGCAGTGTTTATTGCTTACTAATCTTTAAAACAACTTTTTCGAGTTATTTTAAAATGACTAACACAAACACCAACTACATAGACAATGGATCTTTAGCTAAACCTCCGAGATTTAGCCGTGATAATTTCTCTCTATGGAAGGAAATAATGACTCTATTCGTTGAAGGGTCAGATCGTAAGATCCCCTATTATCTAGAGAATGGACCATATGTTCCTACACTCCTGGTCCCTGCAGTACCTGCCACTGCTACCTCTCCAGCTATTCCTGAGAGATGTATTGTCAAACTCCAAATCAATGGAGTGATGAAGACAAAAGAGAACTGGCTGTTGATGCAAAAGCTAGATCTATAATTGTCATGTCTCTTCCAGATGAAGTTTATCACTCTGTGATGAAAATGAGAACATCTAAAACCATGTGGGATACTATTTGTATTCAATATGAAGGAACTGATGAAGTTCAGATAACTCGTGGTATTAATCTGGTAAGACAATATGAAAGCTTTATGTTTCTGAAAAATGAAACACTTTCTCAAATTCACCAAATATTTAACTGTCTCTTGATTGACATGAAAAGTGTAAATAGAGATTACTCTAATGCTGAGATTCTAACAAAATTCATGGAGGCACTACCTGAACAATGGGCAATGTATACTACATGTCTGAAACTGTCAAAGAATCTTGAAACTTTGTCTTTAAGTGCTTTATATGGGATGTTGCTAAATGAAGAGCAATCTCAAGCCTTAAAAAGAAACCTTGTTAGGTCTAATATTTTATTGTGTCAAAATAAGGAATGGATATGCTCAAATGTAAAAGGAAGTTTATAATTCGTTAAATTCTTTCCTTCCTTAATTAGAATAGACCTTTCAATATAAATAGGAGTCTAGGTATTCAATTTGAAACGGTCGATTATCATAGAGCTGATTTCTAATATTGCTTCTTGTAATCGATACATACATCAAGAGATATACGACTACGGTATTCATTCAAATCCTATTTGTTCGTATTGCTTTTATTACATTACTTTTATATATGATTGTGCTTGTTAATCTGGGATCTACAAGTGGTATCAGAGCCTACGATCTGAGTTTTTACGATTTTCTGAGGATATCCACGAAACAGAAGGTATTTTTCTCGATTTCTGCGTTTTTTTCTTTTCTTTGAGTTTTTGTCGAGTCCCCCGTTTCACTGCTTTACCCGAAAAATCTTCATATTTTTTTTATCGATTCATACACATATCTGCTATTTTTCTCGATTTTTATATCTATTACGGTGCGTGTTTATCGAATATTACTTATGTGTTTTTGTCGATTCAAAAAAAATTATTGCATAATTATTTATCGACTCTTACCCCTGCTTGATCAATTGTTATTGACTCATACTACTGTTTTATCGCTTAACACACAAAATATTTAATATGTGCTAGTTAATATTACTTTAGTTTATTTTATTTACTTTTTAACTTCTTTACATAAGAAAACTCAGGAACTAGTGACTCCTACAGCTTTTCTTACTAAAGAATTCCCTAGTAAAATCATAAACTCTCGTAATCTTGATTTTTTTTTTTGTAATTGAAAGAATAAGAAACTCGAGAACTTAGACATTCTTGTCCATAAAAAGACTTGTTCTTTTTAGTCAAGAACCCTTTGTTCTCATTTTCTAGTTTATCAATTACAAAAAACTCGGATTAAGTATCGTTGAGTTATTATCGAGTCCTTTTTAAAGTCGACAACAATCTTTTATCGAGTCTTCAGAAATCGATCAAAATTTTATCGACTCGGTATCCTATCGAGAAAACCAAAGTTATCGAGTACTCTGTAATCGACAATACTTTGTTTTATCGATTTAATTTTTTTTAAGTTTTATCGAGTCTCTTTCACTCAACAAATTTTGGTTATCGAGTCTTGAACACCCGACAAAAATCCTTATCATTCAGACCCATATCGACAATTTTATTTGTCGATCCTTTGTCTATCGATAAAAACCCACTGTTTCACGAGACAACTCAGAAATTTAAAAAAAAAAACTCTGATCGAGGTCAACTAGTAAAGTTCAATGACTACCCGTGAAGCCATGGCAATTGGTTCAGACACCAAACCCCCTATTCTCTTTCCGGGGGAATATTCTCAATGGAAGGATCGATTTCTTGACTTTATTGAACGCAATGATTATGCCGATGAGATCATGCGTTCAATAAAAGAAGGTCCTCCTCCTACTTTCTATCAAGATTTTCCGGCCATGCCAAACAATACTCCTCTGGTGGCCGCACGAAGGGAAGTGAAACAAAAACATGCATGGGATGCAAATGAAAAGAAAATAATGAAAGGTGATCAATTAGCCTGATCATATCTACTGATGAGCCTCCCAAACGACATCTACATGAGCATCGATAGCCACAAGAAAACGGCTAAATAAATGTGGGAGGAAATCGAAAAGTTCATGCTAGGAACTAAAATTGGCACGCAACTCAAGATCACTAATTGCATCTCTCAATACGAAGAATTCAAGGCTAAAGAAGGAGAAAGTCTTACAAACACTTATACTCGTTTCGTACAACTGGTGAACGAGCTAAGCAAAAATGAAATTCG
Organism: Silybum marianum; assembly: GCA_036898165.1. NCBI lineage: Eukaryota > Viridiplantae > Streptophyta > Magnoliopsida > Asterales > Asteraceae > Silybum > Silybum marianum. The sequence goes on from CM072536.1 coordinate 30,390,373, forward strand.
TAAGACTAAGATCGAGAACAACGTCAAATTTGTTAGCAATATTCAACCAGAGTGGCGCCGGTTTGCTAATCAAATCAAACACAACAAATATCTGGCTGAACTCGATCTGCACGAAGTTTATGAAACCCTTCAGCAAGATGAAGAGGAGGTCCTTGAGTTGATGCGGTCAAACACTAAGAAGAACTCCGATCCAATTGCATTGGTGGCAAAAGACTCTTCTTCCAACTCTCAAGAGATGTTTCCTGATTTAGAAGAAGAAGACTTTGACTATGATCCTGAAATTGCCAAACTTCAACAACAACTGGCATTCCTTACGAGATCTTTTCAACAAAAGTTCTCACGTCACTCAAATCCCAATCAACAAAGATATGCCTTCGGGATCAAAGAATCATGAGCGAAAGGCTATGTTTGAGCCCAAACAAAGAAGAGAAGAACCTCGCTCGACACCCAAAACCGAAGATAAGTTCAAAGGTGAGATGAGCCTATGCTATAACTGTGGAAAATCCGGCCATTACGCATGGGAATGCAAGAAGCCGATAGTCCAAGATTCCAACTACTTCACATACAAATTAATGTTGGAAAAACAAAGAGAGGCTGGCAAAGTTCTTTTAGCTGAAGATGAACAATGGCTCAACCAAAATGATGATGATGATATGGAAAAGGATACCCAAGCACATTTCAGTTTGATGGCTTATTCCGATGACAATCATTCACACGCGTCCGACTACACGCCCGAGGTAAGCCCTTCTGACTATGATGCTTTTGTATCTCAAATGCATGATCTGATGTGTAAATTAAATGAATTACAATCTAAGTTGAAAAATGAGAAACTCTTGGTTTCCGACCTAGAAGCACGCCTAGAAAATAATCATAATCAACCGCTTCTTATTCAATCCGAATTTGTAACTTCTAAGAGTATAGCTCACAATCATGAAACGGAGAAAATGATTTTTCAAGAAGAAAATGATCTTTTAAAACAACAAAATTCTGATCTCACACTTCAACTTAACAAATCTAAGGGTGAGACTGCAAAATTTTCATCCAAGTTTGACTTTGTTAGTTTTCAAAGACAAGACCTCTTAGAAAAACTCAAAGATTTGGAATTAAAACTATACAAAATTGGTCAAACTGAACATACAATTCACTTAAATGCTCCGAAAGATTTAAGTTCTAAAGCCGGGTTAGGATTTGAAAACCCGAAACATTTAGAAAAGGCAATCTATAATACTCCGACAATTTATAAATTCGAATATCTGAACCTTGGTCCGTATTATCAAATTCAATTTATGAAGTCGGATTCTAATGTCGAAGAAAGGGAAGATTGGAAGAGACAAAACAAATTTTTTTATCAAATTCCTTTCTGCTATCCTCAAATAGTAGAAGAGGAATCTTCAAAAGAATCTCTTCCAAACGACTACTTTCCGTCCTATTCTGCCAAGGAACTTCAAAATAAAATTCCTGAATGTAAACCCTACATTCCCACTCTATTTTTGGCAAAGAAAATTATTCAAGTTGAAAGAGTGTTGGAATCTGAACGCTCTCTGGCGGAAAAGGAAAAGGAATCATTTTTAACAAAAAATACAACAACTTGAGAACGAGACTTTACAATTCACCAAAAATCATGAGAATGATACTATTTCAAATATATCCACATGTAAAGCTTTCGTTAGAAATTATTTAGATAATTGCGAAGAGTTGCTTAAACGTGATCCAAATTACATTCCCCCAAAACAAAAATGTTCCTTTTCTGACGACCAAATCAATGATGAATTAGATGCCCTTTCTAATCAATCTTCACTTGAATCGGACGAGTGTTTAAAAGACATGTGTGCTGGTTTTGACTTCAATCCTGTACTTCAAATCACACGGAGTTTTTGGACAAAGGCAAACAACCAATGGAATCGGTTTCTATTCCGAAGAAACCAACGGAGTGTTCCACGAGTCAAAATCACAACACTCCTAAACAAACAAACTCCACTCATTTATTTCAAAATCATACTAACCGCGTCCCTCTTAATGTTTCAGCGGTTCATACTCTAGAAACCAAACAAGTTTGGGTCAAAAAGGGCACTAGTAATCAACTTTGTTGTTCAAATTGCGGTGTGAATGATTTTGTGCGCTTAAATCCAATTGATTATGGTTATTTTCCTAACGTGCATAATTCTTATAATTCTCATCATATCGTGTATCCTTCATCGCTGATTTATAAATGGGTTCCTAAACATCACATGATTAACGCCACTAAGTCCCACTACAAGTGGGTGCCCAAAGGTGCAATGTCAACTAACCCCAATGGACCCATTTACAAATGGGTACCTAAATCTGTCTGATTTTGTGCAAATCGGTCATGTGTGGTACTTAGACTCTGGTTGCTCCAAACACATGACCGGACAAAAGGAGCTGCTTGCCAATTACACGGAGAAAAAGGGCGGATTTGTTAAATTTGGCAAGAATCACTTGGCACCAATCAAAGGATATGGTGACATCATCCAAAACAACATCACCATTTCTGACGTTTCATACGTTCAAGGCCTGAGCCACAATCTGCTGAGTATCGGAAAGTTCTGTGACAAACAACTTGAAGTCAATTTCCGACCCGAAAGATGCTGTGTACGCACATTTGATGGCAAAGAGTTATTAGCCGGCACACGCAAGTCAAATCTGTACACCATTTCTCAAGTGACTGCACCATCAACTGTTTGTCTAATCTCAAATGTCTCTAGTCCAAAGACTTGGTTATGGCATCGACGTCTATCTCATTTGAACTTCAAGAACATCAATCGCCTCTCCATTCACGGACTAGTCACCGGTCTTTCCGCCATAAAATTCGACAAACCACACTTATGTGACGCATGCGAGATGGGAAAAATGAAGAAGGTCTCTCACGAACCCAAAGTGGTTCATAGCACAACTCGACCTCTACAACTCATACATATGGACTTATGTGGCCCGATGCAGACTCAAAGCATTCATGGAAAGAAGTATGGTCTAGTGATGGTTGATGACTTTTCTCGCTTCACGTGGGTGAAATTTCTTCGCTCGAAGGATGAAACTCTCGATACAATTATCACATTCTTAAAAGCCATCCAAGTCAAGCTGGAACTTACTGCTCAAACCATCTGCACCAACAATGGAACCGAATTCAAAAATCGTACCCTTGATGGCAATCTCGAATCCGTTGGTATTACACACACATTTTCTGCGGCTCGCACTCCACAACAAAATGGGGTGGTCGAACACCGAAATCGCACTCTCATTGAAGCGGCTCGAACCATGCTCACTTTCTCCAAACTGCCACTATATCTTTGGGCCGAAGCTGTTAACACTGCGTGCTACACTCAAAACCGGTCCATCATCAACAAACGCTTCAACAAGACACTGTATCAATTGGTCTACGATCGCGTTCCTTCCATAAATCATCTTCGAACCTTTGGTGTTCGGTGTTTCATTCTAAATGAAAAGGAAGATCGTAGAAAACTCAAGCCAAAGGCCGATGAAGCTTACTTTCTCGGCTACTCTCCAAACGCGCCAGCATATCGGGTCTACATCAAACACGCACGTTGCGTCACTGAAAGCGTCAATATTCAGTTTGATCCTAATGCCAAAATGGCTCCTGAACACGACAGTTCTGGACCAGCACTCACCGGTATCTTAGCTTCCGAACACATCCGTTCGAAACCTGCCCCAAACCTCGCTCAATCGTCAACTTCCAAATCTACTTCTTCCAATCTGGATGAATTATTCGAGTACTTTTACTCGGATTATTTTGGATCTCCAACGGATACATCTACTCAACTTTCCCCACCTATCTTGGAGATTTCCGAGACCACTGAACTTTCCGGCTCGCAAAATACAACGAAAACCGTCTCAACTACTGCAACTCCAAGCTCATCTACATCCGCTCCTCCCACACTAATGAATACTCCTCCCATTCCACCTGAATCTCAAACGGATGCTCCTCCCATTCCACCTGAATCTCAACCGGATGCTTAACCAGGTCCTTCGGAACCGACATCATCTCCCCCACCATCAACTTCGGCCCCTAAGGATGTCACAAGTGCTACAAGATCCTCTGACGTGGCTCCAACCTTGGAATCACTTCAAGATCTTCCTCTAGGCTCTTATGAAGATGATACCCCGGATCCGAATGCATTTCCCCCGCTTCCTCATACAACCAAATGGATCCGTTCTCATCCCGTTGATCAGATTATTGGCGATCCAACCAAGCCAGTCACTACACGAGCCGCCTCGGCCAACGATTGTATGTTCTCTTCGTTCTTAAGCAAGATCGAACCCACATCCATTCACGAAGCAATGAATGACCCTGATTGGATTGTGGCCATGCAAGAAGAACTCAATCAATTTGAAAGATTGAAAATTTTGCGCCTTGTTCCCCGTCCTCGAAACAAAACCATTATCGGCACCAAATGGATCTTTAAAAATAAGCAAGATGAAGATGGGGCCGTCATACGGAATAAAGCACGACTTGTCGCAAAAGGATACCGCCAACAAGAAGGGATTGATTATGACGAGACATTTACGCCCGTAGCCCGTATTGAAGTAATTCGAATGTTCTTGGCTTACGCGGCACATAAGAACTTTGTGGTTTTTCAAATGGACGTCAAAACGACCTTCTTGAATGGTGTTCTGCGTGAAGAAGTCTACGTTTCCCAACCCGACGGATTTGTCGACTCTTCAAAACCCGATCATGTTTACATCCTGAACAAGACTCTCTATGGCTTAAAGCAAGCCCCGCGCGCATGGTACGATAGCCTGTCTGCCCATCTGGTAAAGAATGGTTACTCCAAAGGTAAAATCGATCCAACTCTCTTTATTAAAAAGAAAAATGGTGACATTATGCTCATTCAAGTCTACGTGGACGACATTATATTTGGTTCGACTAACCCTCAACAATGCAAGGAGTTCTCCGAACTCATGATTGCAAAATTTAATATGAGCATGATGGGAATGATGAATTTTTTCCCTGGTCTTCAAATAAAACAATTTTCAACGGGAATATTCATCAACCAATCGAAATACATCTCGGATATGTTAAATAAATATAACATGATGTCTTGTACACCAATTGGTACACCCTTGTCTCCGGGTTCAAAGCTACACGCTGATCCCTTGGGAAAATCTGTGGACTCCAAAAATTACCGGGGCATTGTTGGTTCCTTAATGTATCTAACGGCTAGTCGCCCGGATATAATGTTTGCCACATGCTTATGCGCGAGATATCAAGCATCTCCAAAGGAATCACACCTTAGTGCAATCAAACGTATTTTCCGATATCTAAAAGGTACTACTGATCTTGGCCTATGGTATCCCAAGGATACGGGTTTCGAACTAACTGCCTTTTCAGATTCGGATCACGCCGGATGCATGCTTGATCGCAAAAGAACTTCGGGTCACATTCAATTCTTAGGAGATAAGTTGGTAAGTTGGTCTTCAAAGAAGCATGCTTGCGTCTCCACTTCTACCGTGGAAGCCGAATACATCGTTGCTGCAAGCTGCTGTTCTCAAGTTCTTTGGATGGGCACTCAACTCAAAGACTATGGATTCTGGTGTGATAAGATTCCTATCTACTGTGACTCCAAAAGTGCCATAGCCATTTCAAGCAACCCTGTACAACACACGAAGACTAAACACATCGACGTTCGGTATCACTTCATCAAAGATCATGTCGAAAGAGGTACAATTGAATTATACTTTGTAAATACGAAACTTCAGCTTGCCGACCTGTTCACCAAGGCACTGGATGAGAAACGCTTCCAGTTCCTAGTATCCAAGTTGGGAATGCTTAATCTTAAAATCTGATTTTCACTAAATCAGTCGGTTTCAAAATACTCAAAACGTCTATCCAAGAGACTACGCACATTCACCTTCTCTTAGACGTAAATCTGCATCTCTCTTGGGTTCTCATTTTGTGGATTTTGAACCTCCTTACACTTCCGTATTTTCAATTTATTTCCACATTTTCTGTTAGTTTCGTCTTGTCTCTAACGGTGTTTCAGCTTTCGAGGGGGAGCGACAAGGTACGTTCTTTACTTATTCACGTCTGTAGGGGGAGCACATAATCTTATGCACATGTTAAGGGGGAGCCTTATCATAATATTCATTCAAAAAAAATCAAGTGAGGTTCTCGGCCCCTAAGGGCCCGACAACAATGGATTGTCGACCTCACTTGGCTCGACAACCTCCCCAATCGACATCTCGATAAAGGGAATTTTTTTCTCGACCCTTTCAGCTTCTGCCACGTGTCATCACCCGATGACCACTATATATAGAAATCGGGCCCCTCACTGAAAGAAACTTTTCACACAATTTTTTTTTTGAATTTCCCTCTTTCTCTCTGAAAAACCCTTCGAGTTCTTGCCCATCCAACATCAGATTCTCAAATCTTCATGTTTTTCAGATCTGAAAGCATCACCAGGTTCGTATTTCTCCCCTTATGTTGTAAGAATATCGCTACCCTTAAAATTAACACAAAAATATACCTCGGCGCAAGTATACACCTCAGAATACCGTCGTGTAAAAACAAGTAATAATGGTACAAAGTACCGGATTTATCGTTCCCACAGAGATGGTGTTAAAGCTTGTAAGGATGAAAAACGCAACTTTTAAGAAGGATGATTTCAGAGGATGAAAACAAGAGGATTTTTGTTGATTAACTAAAATTGTTTGGTTGGTTGGTAACGCTGAGAAAATACAATTATAAAAAGCAAGTCTGGGGTGTAAGGATAAATTGAGACGAAGTCAATAATTACAGAAAAAGATATTTTATAATAATAATCGTTGTCTTAGAAAATTAATACTTTTTTATAACCTCATTGAGGTTATGCCGTTTAAATACCGATGGTTAGTTGTCAATTAACTTTAGGGGCATTACCACGAATTATTAAAGATCCAATTATGACAAGTTTGTCAACTATTATTACAAATTCGATACACCTCTTTATTTTATTACTAACGTTAAATCTCAATTTAGGAACTTACACCCCAAACTTAAGGGTTTTAGCCTTCCATTAAAATGGGTTTTTATAGCGTACTTTTGACAAATGACAATAATTAACTAAATTAAACGTAAACGAAGCAACAAATTATGATTATAAAAACAATTAAAGAAAGCGTTAAAGTGCATGAAAGTAAGAGTAGGACAAGTTTGTGATTATCAAACTTTGAGTAAGAAAACTAGGACAAGGTTACCATTGGTACCTTTGAATAAGAATTCTGGGACAAGTTTGTTGTCAACAATCTTGAAAAAGGGAACGTGGACAAGTTTATCAGTGAGGCTCTTGAAGGAATGTTTAGGACAAGTTTACCGTTAGTAATCTTGAAACATCCTAGTGGACAAGAACACTTTGAGTAATCTTGATGTTTAATAAATGTAAAAGTGCTATAAATAAAATTTAACTAACATAAAAACTTGAAGATCATGAAGTTCTTGAGATGACTATAGAGTGGAGAAGATGATGAATACTTGTGAAAATATGAACTACTTCATATATTAATTAATCACTTAACCCACTTGAATTAGAAGGAAAATACTAAACATATGTAATATAGTTAGTACATGCCTTATACTCAAGATGAAGCTAGATGATTCAAAAGCTCCCAAGCACTTTTACTATACTAAGTTAATGTCTTATATATAGGCTAAGGGAGGTGGTGTCTAGAAGATGGTGGTTTCTTTAGGTTGGTTATTAACTATTGGATCATACCAAGTAGCATGAGACAAAAAGGGTTAATAAGCCAAACTACTTTTCTTTCTTTCTCTACTTGATGTTGGATGATTGCTAGACAAAACAAAAGAAGAGAAAAGTGTTACCTAAACTCCTTGTGTTTGTCTTCTTCCTTGCTTCCACACCCTTTTGTATTACCTTCAAGCTCCATATTTATAGTGTGAGAATATGAGTTGTGGCTTAATGAGTAAGCCAAAAATACAAAAGTGGGCTTACGGCTTCCTATGGGCCAAATCCTATTACAATGTATCCATCAACATACATACATTTTCCATGGGCCAAAAATAAATTAGAGTATGGTTTACAAAATTTTTTCATATTTAACAAAAAAATTGCTTCCTTTGATCTTCAACCTTGTAACTCCATCTCTAGCCCACTCCATCTTCTCTTCTTCCTAAACAAAGATAACAAAATATGATTGTTGGCATTAGATTCAATTACTTTGTTAGCCTATAATTCATGTTTTGTGTTACTATTATATTAATTAATTAACGACTAAAAATACTATTAGAAACTTAGAATAATATTACTAATCATACTAAAAAAAAGATAAAACTAATGAAAATAAGACGTCAATACGGGTAACTAAATTACCCGTATCAAACATCTCCAAACTTAAACAATTGCTTGTCCTCAAGCAATAAGTCTAAAAAAATACAAATAAAAGGAAAAAAGATTTCAAACACACACGGTTATGCCTCGAGTTACCCGTTAATGATTTCCAATAATGAGGTACCAAAATTTTGGTCAACCATTTGATCATCTTCCTGCATTCATCCTTCCATGGTATGCACAGAATTAAGACATCAAAAATTTTGCACAGCCAAGTGTATAATGCACTACGGTTGTCTTTCTCTTCCAATCTCACAACTTTTCATGGTGGGTTTTTCTATCGTTAAGTCTTTATGTGAGAAGGGGCAACTATACTTGATACATCCCCCTAAAAGATATGTATGCATTTTGAAGCTATGCTTCTTTGAGTGTGTTTGTGCATACCTTATAGCTTTTTGGGACCAGAAAGTGAGGTCCATGCATGTATTAGTGAAGCTATGCTTCTTTGAATGTTGTGTACTTGCATGTTTTTATGTATATGCACCCACAATGTATTTTTGAGAATCTTTGTGCAAAACATATTTCAGAGAGTGGAGTGTTTGACTGTGTATATATCGAACAATTTGTATCGTGATGTTCTACCTAGATACAAATTACCTCATCTCCAAACTTGAAGACCTCAATGTCCTCATTGAGCTTAAAATTGAAACCCTATCTTTTGATTAAAACAGTTGGTGTCCAAAAGATCTCAACTTCCAACTGTGCATACCAGTTTGGGCACTGAACAGTGGGGCCATGGTTAAATGCTTTTGACCAAGATTTGGAATCATCTTTGGAAAGAAAGAATGGGACAGAAGTGGTCCCCTTGTGCTAAAGATTTTCCCTTTTTGTGACCCAAACAGCAAATCATCAAAGCACATGCATGAGTTTCTACCTACCTAATTGACACCAACTAAGTTACTCAGCTAAGCCTTCATGCATGCAAAAACACAGTTAAACTAAAAACAGCACTACAGGATGTTTAAAATATACTAGGCTATATATATATAAAACAAGAAACAAGAGTTTTTGGAATACCGTCGACCTACTCCCATGGAGCCGGTTCATCGCCAAACCAATCCTGCAGAAAATCCATCACATCATTTACTAATTCAACCTGGGCATCCATTCCTTCCTGGGCAGCCATACCTTCCTGGGCAGCCATACCTTCCTCATTTTGCAGAACTTCAGCTGGCACCATTTCTTCTTGCACCCTTTGAGCTATTCCAATAGCTAATTCCAAAGCCATCTCCAATCCGGCTATAGTGTTATCCTTTTCTCTTAACTGGATGCCCATTTCAGCAATCCTTGCTTGATCTTCAGTTATCTGCCTTTGTAGCTTGCAAATGTTGCTCATCATTTGATTGTACAGAGCTTGTTCTGCATTTTCTATTGCCTGTCTTTTTATCAGTTCCTGATGGGCCTTCCATTTTCTAAACTCCGAGATCTTCATTGTCATTTCTCTGGGTACCTTCTGCTTCTGAGGTTCCCCTGGTTTTGTTTCTTCCAACAGAGAGGTTGCTACACCGGTTCCCTTTCTTGCACATGGCTTTTTTTGTTCAGGTGACCACTGCCTTTGAAATACCCTTTTTCGCTGATTTAGTGGACAGGGGTTTGTAACTTTTCCTAGTTGATCTAACCGTTGGGTTTGGTCAGGTGTTCTTGAAAAAAGGTTTGTTACAAAGACAAGATTCCCGTTTTTTCTGTGTAGTCCCGTGTTTGTTGGGGGATTTTGGGCTCGGTTGCTGATTTCCATCCCATAGGGTCCACGATGGTGTAGGATTGGTTTCAAAAACCCGTTAACGTATGAAAAGTTCAGTGGTGGGTCGTTTTGGTATCGAGGTTTCTGCTTAGGTTGCTTAGTGGGTTTGGTTGCCAGTCCTAGAAACATCATTTTTTCGTTCGGACTCATGTCCGGTGGGAGTAGTTCATACATAGAAAGAGGGGGTGGTTTAGTACCTGACGTAGATCCGTGCTCGTACTGAGAAATGGGGAAGGGCAGCAGATTATCCATGGGTTCCTTACCCCTATCATTTGGTGGTAGATTAAGATCAAAAACCTGCGTCTTGTTATTCGTGCAACCGCTGGAGTCGGCGGCGGTAGTCGCAAGCTGTCGTTCGATTTCCGCCGGCGACGGAGGTTTTGGTAATGAAGGTGCAGGCGACAGAGGTGTCGGCGACGACGGTGTCGGCGATGGAATCGAAGACATTGGTTGCTGCATGGTGGCTGTCGTGGGGGTTAATGGCGAACCTAGGGTTTCGTCTGCTGGTGGGTTTGGGTCGATCGATGGGGTTTTAGATGCTTCTTCCAAATGTTCTAGCACCATCGTGGCAAAATCAAGAAGAGGGTTTTCTGGAGAGGGGTTCTTTTTATCTTCTGCAGATGGTTTTATCGAAGTGGAAGACGAACAGTCTAGCACGAAGATGTCAGGTTCGAGTGATGATGGATCGAAAATGATGGTTTTTTTCTTTTTTCGTGCGGATCTTCTCAGATTTTCATTTAATGCAGGATTTATGGTGGGTTCTTGCCTTGGGTTGACTTGGAGTCGGCTGCTTTTCCGGCGAGGGAGGTTCTTCTCCGGTGGTTTCATTTCTGTAAGTGAAAAGTGGGGAGAAGTGGGTGTTTAAAGGAAGCTTCTTCTGGCAGAGTCTGAGATGAACAGTGTTTTCTCAGTGTATGATGACTTCTTTTGGCTATACGAGGTACCCAGTCGCCGGCAAAGAAGAAGATTTGGTTGGATTTTCCTTCTGCATGAGAACCTGCATGATGGCAGAATGCAGACTTCATTAAATGCACTTCTGAGTTGGCAACATTATCCAGATAAATTTGCTGTTAAATAACGAGAAGTGTACTGTTTTACTCAATTTCTCACTCAACCTTCACTTCATCCCAACCCAGGAAACAGGCTTTTGAGCCTTATGATGTGGATTCCTCATTCCATCTTTTCTTGGGCCATAAACTTCCAAAATCTAAATCCTTAGGATATTACTAAAATTTAGTTTTTGCTTATAACTAAAGGACCATATGTTACCTAATATTATATCTAAAAAGCTAAGTAAATCATTAATTTAGCAAATTTAAAAGGTCCAAAATTTCTGATTTTAAACATTATTTTGGAAATTAGAAATTTGTAAATTTTCAACAATTTAAATTTCCTCATGATTGTAAAATAACTTATTGGAATATTCCTAAAATTCTAATTAAAGAATTATAAGAACATAAAAATGAGTTATATTACATGATGGTGAAAGAAAATTTGTTTTCAACTGAACTTACTTATTTATTTAAGAAACATAAAACAACTTAGATCTAACTGTACAGGGGTGTTTTGGTCCTTTCTTAAGTGGCAAAATTTACAACCCCGAAGGGTTGATCCATTATGTCTCCGGAGTTAAGAAAAGGTTTTACACGTTGACCGTTGACCTTGAAAGTGTTTCCCTTTTCGGGGTCCAACAGATCTACAACACCATAGGGGTAGACTTTGGAAATCGTGTATGGTCCGGTCCAACGGGAATTCAACTTACCAGGGAACAGTTTTAGTCTAGAATTAAACAGTAGAACCTGCTGGCCTTCAGATAAATCCTTAGGATGAATCCTTTTGTCATGCCATTTTTTTGTATTTTCTTTGTACAATTTGGCATTTTCATAGGCATGATGCCTATGTTCTTCCAGCTCGTTCAATTGCAGGAATCTTTTTCTTCCTGCTTCATCCATTTGCATATTTAATTCCTTCAGAGCCCAGTATGCCTTGTGCTCTAATTCTAACGGTAAATGACATGCCTTTCCGTACACCAACTTATAAGGAGACATTCCTATGGGTGTCTTGTAAGCAGTTCTGTAGGCCCATAAGGCCTCATCCAATTTGGATGCCCAATCCTTTCGGTGGGGTTTCACTACTTTGGCTAGAATTCCTTTTATCTCCCTATTGGACAATTCAGCAAGTCCATTGGTTTGAGGGTGGTAGGCGGTTGCTACCCTATGCTTGATGCCATACTTTTCCAAGGTCTCATCTAACAGATTGTTAATGAAATGAGTTCCTTCATCGCTGATTAGGGCACGCGGCGTGCCAAATCTGCTAAAAATGTTTCGATGAAGGAACTTGATAACAGTTTTAGCATCATTGGAATGGCAAGCCGTGGCTTCCACCCATTTTGACACATAATCAACTGCTACCAATATATAAGTGCAGTTATTTGAGACGGGAAAAGGGCCCATGAAATCAATGCCCCAGACATCGAATAACTCTACTTCTAAAATTCCATTTAAAGGCATTTCGTTGCGCTGCGAGATGTTCCCGCTCCGTTGGCATTCATTGCATGATCTGACAAAGTCTTGAGCATCTTTATGCACACTGGGCCAGAAAAATCCTGATTGTAATATCTTTGCGGCTGTCCTGCTTCCTCCAAAATGTCCTCCGCAAGGTCCTGAGTGGCAATGTTCCAAAATTGAGCTGAATTCTTCCTTTGGCACACACCTCCTAATCATTTGATCTGCACATATTTTAAATAAAAACGGGTCATCCCACAAAAACTTCTTTGAGTCAAAGATTAATTTTCTCTTTTCGTGTTTGTTTAACTCTTTTGGAATGACACCACATGCCAAATAATTCACAATGTCTGCAAACCACGGGGTGGTTTTGACAGCCAAAATCCTTTCATCAGGAAACACTTCACATATCTCTTCACTCGGTAGGGGTTTGGTCTGTTCTTCTAGCCTAGACAGGTGGTCAGCTACCTGGTTTTCTGTGCCTTTCCTGTCAATGATTTCAAGATCAAACTCTTGCAAAAGCAAGACCCACCTGATTAGTCGTGGTTTTGCATCCTTTTTTGAAATCAAATATTTAATTGCAGCGTGATCAGTATGAACGATAACTTTGGTGCCAATTAAATATGATCTAAATTTTTCGAATGCGAAAACCACTGCTAATAATTCTTTCTCAGTGGTGGTATAGTTGATCTGTGCATCATTTAGGGTTCTACTTGCGTAGTAGACAGGGTGGAAAATTTTTCCTTTCTTTTGACCTAAAACTGCTCCTACCGCCCAGTCACTGGCATCACACATAATCTCAAATGGTAAAGTCCAATCCGGTGTAACCACTACAGGTGCTGTGACCAAGGCTTCTTTTAGAACTTTAAAGGCTTTTGCACAGTCTTCATTAAAATTGAAGACTTGGTCATTTTGTAGAAGTATACAAAGAGGTTTTGATATTTTCGAAAAATCTTTGATGAATCTTCTATAAAAACCTGCATGACCCAAAAAACTCCTTATTCCCTTTACAGTGGTTGGTTCAGGAAGTTTTTCAATCACCTCTAGCTTGGCCTTATCAACCTCTATGCCCCTTTTAGATATGAGATGCCCTAGCACAATTCCTTCTTTTACCATGAAATGACATTTTTCCCAGTTTAGAACTAAATCTGTCTCTTCACACCTTATAAGACTTTTTTCCAAGTTTTTTAAACATATGTCATATGATGATCCGTAAACAGAAAAGTCATCCATGAATATTTCCATGGAGGTTTCTAACATGTCGGAAAAGATGGACATCATACATCGTTGGAATGTGGCAGGGGCATTGCATAGTCCAAAGGGCATTCTTCTGAAAGCAAAGGTTCCATAAGGGCACGTAAAGGTGGTCTTCTCTTGGTCATTAGGGGCTATAGCTATCTGATTGTACCCAGAGTATCCATCCAGAAAACAATAAAATTCTTTTCCAGCTAACCTATCCAACATCTGGTCAATAAACGGTAGGGGAAAATGGTCTTTTTGGGTGACTTTGTTAAGCTTCCTATAATCCATACAGATCCTCCAACCTGTTACTGTGCTTGTTGGGATAAGCTCATTTCTCTCATTAGGTACCACAGTGACTCCCCCTTTCTTTGGCACACACTGCACTGGGCTGACACAAGTACTACTGGCAATAGGATAGATTATCCCAGCATCTAACCATTTAAGGATTTCCTTCTTTACCACCTCCTTCATTACAGGATTGAGCCTTCGTTGAGGTTCAACTGAAGTGAAGGTTTTATCTTCTAAGATGATTTTATGCTGACAAATCGTAGGGCTTATGCCCTTTAAATCTGCAATGGTCCATCCTATAGCCTTGGTGTGAGATTTCAGCATGGTGATTAATTTCTCCTCCTGATCATTTTCCAGTGATGATGAGATAATGACAGGCAACTTTCCTGACTCTCCTAAAAATGCATACTTTAAGTGCGAGGGAAGTGGTTTTAACTCTAATTCTGGTGCTTGTTCTAAAGATGGGATAAGGGTAGGTCTGTCCTTTGTGTCTAATGCTTCAAACGCAGCCACTTTCTGTATTGGTTCTAGGTCCTCAATGACAAGTTCTTCCTCACTGTCAGATTCTTCCTTTCCTAACATCATCTCCAAACTTTGTTCTTGGCACAAAGTTTCAATCAAACCTACAGCAGAGCACTCTTCTCTATCATCTGGGTACCTAAGAGAATCAAAAACACTGAAAGTTACTGTTTGGTCATGTACTCTCATGGTTAATTCTCCCTTTTGGACATCAATCAGAGTTCTGCCAGTTGCTAGGAAAGGTCTGCCTAGAATGATGGGGATCTCATGGTCCACTTCACAATCTAAAATGATAAAATCGGCAGGGAAAATGAATTTCTCTACTTGGACTAGGACATCCTCAATCTTGCCTTTTGGATAGGCAATAGACTTATCTGCTAAGGTCAGGGTGACAGTAGTGGGTCTTGCCTCACCTATTCCCAGGGTCTGAAAAATGGATAATGGCATCAAATTTACACTTGCACCAAGATCACATAATGCCCTACCTATCATCTTACCTCCTATGGAACAGGGAATAGTAAAACTACCTGGGTCCTTCAACTTAGGGGGTATTTTGTTAGATATCAACGCACTGCACCCTTCAGTCATGTTCACAGTTTCATACTCTGTCAGTTTCTTTTTCTTGCTCAAAATATCCTTTAAAAACTTTGCATATGCTGGCATTTGTTCAATAGCTTCAACTAATGGTATGTTGATATGCAATTGTTTAAAAACATCTAAAAACTTTTTAAATTTATTTTGCTCCTTTTGGTTCCTTAATCTCTGTGGATAAGGAATGTAAGGAGGGACAGGTATGGTGGCTATGTTTTTCTGAGGTGCAGGCGCGGTGGGTTTAACTGTTGGTTGAGTCTGATTGCCAAGAATTACAACTGGACTGTCACCAGGGTGTGATACATCCACAGTGACTTTCTCTTGGAGTTTTTGAATCGGTGGCAATTCTTTTGTCAAAACAGACTCTGACTTTTTGGGGACACTTGAGGTGGCAATGGGCTCACTTGTGGTTGTGGGCCTGGTGACATCTGAAGTGGGCGGGGGAATTTTAGAGTTCAACGTAGTGGGATTCTTTTCAGTGTCTGCTTTGATTGGTTTTTCTGGATTTGTTTGCTTAACCTCAGGCAAAACTCTTCCGCTTCTCAAGGTGATTGACTTAACATGTTCCTTCCCATCTCTATGCGGTATTTCAGTGTCACTGGGAAGAGTTCCAACAGGCCTTTTTCTTACTTCTAAGGATATCTGTCCTACCTGTGTCTCTAGATTCTTTATGGCTGCCTGAGTTTGGGTCATAAACCCTTTCATCATTGTTTCCAAAGAAACAGATGACTCGGCATTCTGCTTTGGCTTGTTTTGGTAGTTAGATTGATTATTTTGAAAGTGGCCCTGTTGGTTGTTGCGGTTTCCTTGGTTTGGATTAAAATTTGACGGTCTTTGAAAAGAGGGTTGCCCTTGGTTTTGAAATTCAGACTGTCCTTGTGAGTTTTGTGCTGGGGGATTTAAAGCTGGACTGTGCCATGAAAAATTCGGATGTTGTCTCCATCCGGGATTATATGTTTGAGAAAACGGTCCAGTTTTATTTACGAAATTAGCTTGTTCTGGATTTCCCGGGCAATTTTCAAACGAGTGTCCTTCACCACAGTATACGTATTGTACTGATTGGGTATTGGATTGTAGAGACATAACATCAGATCTCACTTGTTGTCCAGTGGACAGGTTTGAAATTAGTTTAGTGAGTTGTGCTGTTAAAGCTGTAACAGCATCTATCTCTGTTCCTCCAGTGGCCTTTTTCAGTGGCATAGACCGTGGGTCAGACCATTGTCCGTTGTTGTTGGAAATCTTTTCAAGTATTTCGATCCCCTCATTGTAGGTACAAGTCGTGAATGCTCCGCCTGCAGTAGCATCTAGCATAGATTTTGCAGTGGCATTTAAGCCACCATAAAAGGTTTCTAGCTGTATGCAGTACGGAATGCCATGATGAGGGCATTTTCTCAAAAGCTCCTTGTACCTATCCCATGCATCAGGAACCGCTTCATCGCCCATTTGTTTAAAAGTGCAAATCTCATTTCTGGACTTAGCGTTCCGTGTGGGAGGAAAATATTTTTTTAGAAACTTTTCTGCCATTTGATTCCAAGTGATTACAGAGTCTGGCTTCAAAGAATTATACCATGCTCTTGCTCTATCCCTCAATGAAAATGGAAAAAGTTTTAATCTCAAAGCATCGTCTGAGACCATAGGGATAAGGAAAGAGTCTGTAATTTCCATAAATGACCTTAGGTGAGAATGAGGATCCTCTGATGGTAGTCCTGCGAACTGACCATTGGCTTGCAACATTGTGAACATTATGGGTTTTAGAGAAAAATGAGTGGCGTCAATATTTGGTCTACGTATTCCTGTATGTAGCTGTGCTAAATTTGGAATAGCGTAAGACATAATGGCACCATCTCTTACATTTGCAAGTCTAAAAATATTTTGTTCCTCATCCATAATCTCTTTGTGGATCATCATGGTATGGTTGATTGTTACCAGGCTGATTGTTTCTCTGAGGAATAGCTCCACCAATTTCTGGGGGATTATTTCTTGGAGGAACAACTCTGTTATGAGCTGACGGATTATTTCTTTGAGGAATAGCTCCACCATGAACTTGCGGATTGTTCAATGGTGGAATAATTCCTTCGTTCCTTGGTGGCCTATTTATTGGTGGAACAGGACCGACATTTTGTTGTGGTATGGCTCCTTGGTTTCTGAGAATACCCCCATAGGCATTGTTGTTGTTATTGTTCCTAACATCGTTAACGGGATTTCCGTTAGCGTTGTTACGATCAATATTCATTCTGCGAATATTCTCACGATTATTTTGAAAATTAGCATTGGGATTGCCATTTATATTGTTAACAAACTCATTGAAGGGACCATCTTCATCATTGGTGCCAGTACCAAAGTTGCGAAAATAGTGATTGACGGGTTGTCCAACAACTATATTCGGAACATCTGGAATGTTGGCATTAATGAAAATGCCTTCTTCCTCGTAATTTTCAAGACCTGGAAGTTCATTCATAAATTGTTCATATAAAGGTCCAGCGTTCCCTTCGGGGTGATCTTCAGTATCCGTGATATAGTCCTCGTCAGACATCGTGGAAGAAGGCAAAGATGGTGATCTTTGTTCAATTCTTCTACGTTGCCTGTGGTTTTGATTATTTCTGGATTCTGAAGCAAATAACCGACGGGACAATCTGAGCATGAACTATTTTTGTGTTTTTTCTTAAAATTGATGGTAAAAATACTCTTTTTGGTTTTTCTTTGAAAAGGTGGTAGAAAAATCAAACTTATAAAAATCTAGTCTTTCAAAAGCTTTAACTTTAGCTTACCATCCCCGGCAGCGGCGCCAAAAACTTGTTGTAAGAATATCGCTACCCTTAAAATTAACACAAAAATATACCTCGGCGCAAGTATACACCTCGGAATACCGTCGTGTAAAAACAAGTAATAATGGTACAAAGTACCGGATTTATCGTTCCCACAGAGATGGTGTTAAAGCTTGTAAGGATGAAAAACGCAACTTTTAAGAAGGATGATTTCAGAGGATGAAAACAAGAGGATTTTTGTTGATTAACTAAAATTGTTTGGTTGGTTGGTAACGCTGAGAAAATACAATTATAAAAAGCAAGTCTGGGGTGTAAGGATAAATTGAGACGAAGTCAATAATTACAGAAAAAGATATTTTATAATAATAATCGTTGTCTTAGAAAATTAATACTTTTTTATAACCTCATTGAGGTTATGCCGTTTAAATACCGATGGTTAGTTGTCAATTAACTTTAGGGGCATTACCACGAATTATTAAAGATCCAATTATGACAAGTTTGTCAACTATTATTACAAATTCGATACACCTCTTTATTTTATTACTAACGTTAAATCTCAATTTAGGAACTTACACCCCAAACTTAAGGGTTTTAGCCTTCCATTAAAATGGGTTTTTATAGCGTACTTTTGACAAATGACAATAATTAACTAAATTAAACGTAAACGAAGCAACAAATTATGATTATAAAAACAATTAAAGAAAGCGTTAAAGTGCATGAAAGTAAGAGTAGGACAAGTTTGTGATTATCAAACTTTGAGTAAGAAAACTAGGACAAGGTTACCATTGGTACCTTTGAATAAGAATTCTGGGACAAGTTTGTTGTCAACAATCTTGAAAAAGGGAACGTGGACAAGTTTATCAGTGAGGCTCTTGAAGGAATGTTTAGGACAAGTTTACCGTTAGTAATCTTGAAACATCCTAGTGGACAAGAACACTTTGAGTAATCTTGATGTTTAATAAATGTAAAAGTGCTATAAATAAAATTTAACTAACATAAAAACTTGAAGATCATGAAGTTCTTGAGATGACTATAGAGTGGAGAAGATGATGAATACTTGTGAAAATATGAACTACTTCATATATTAATTAATCACTTAACCCACTTGAATTAGAAGGAAAATACTAAACATATGTAATATAGTTAGTACATGCCTTATACTCAAGATGAAGCTAGATGATTCAAAAGCTCCCAAGCACTTTTACTATACTAAGTTAATGTCTTATATATAGGCTAAGGGAGGTGGCGTCTAGAAGATGGTGGTTTCTTTAGGTTGGTTATTAACTATTGGATCATACCAAGTAGCATGAGACAAAAAGGGTTAATAAGCCAAACTACTTTTCTTTCTTTCTCTACTTGATGTTGGATGATTGCTAGACAAAACAAAAGAAGAGAAAAGTGTTACCTAAACTCCTTGTGTTTGTCTTCTTCCTTGCTTCCACACCCTTTTGTATTACCTTCAAGCTCCATATTTATAGTGTGAGAATATGAGTTGTGGCTTAATGAGTAAGCCAAAAATACAAAAGTGGGCTTACGGCTTCCTATGGGCCAAATCCTATTACAATGTATCCATCAACATACATACATTTTCCATGGGCCAAAAATAAATTAGAGTATGGTTTACAAAATTTTTTCATATTTAACAAAAAAATTGCTTCCTTTGATCTTCAACCTTGTAACTCCATCTCTAGCCCACTCCATCTTCTCTTCTTCCTAAACAAAGATAACAAAATATGATTGTTGGCATTAGATTCAATTACTTTGTTAGCCTATAATTCATGTTTTGTGTTACTATTATATTAATTAATTAACGACTAAAAATACTATTAGAAACTTAGAATAATATTACTAATCATACTAAAAAAAAGATAAAACTAATGAAAATAAGACGTCAATACGGGTAACTAAATTACCCGTATCAAACATCTCCAAACTTAAACAATTGCTTGTCCTCAAGCAATAAGTCTAAAAAAATACAAATAAAAGGAAAAAAGATTTCAAACACACACGGTTATGCCTCGAGTTACCCGTTAATGATTTCCAATAATGAGGTACCAAAATTTTGGTCAACCATTTGATCATCTTCCTGCATTCATCCTTCCATGGTATGCACAGAATTAAGACATCAAAATTTTTGCACAGCCAAGTGTATAATGCACTACGGTTGTCTTTCTCTTCCAATCTCACAACTTTTCATGGTGGGTTTTTCTATCGTTAAGTTTTTATGTGAGAAGGGGCAACTATACTTGATACATCCCCCTAAAAGATATGTATGCATTTTGAAGCTATGCTTCTTTGAGTGTGTTTGTGCATACCTTATAGCTTTTTGGGACCAGAAAGTGAGGTCCATGCATGTATTAGTGAAGCTATGCTTCTTTGAATGTTGTGTACTTGCATGTTTTTATGTATATGCACCCACAATGTATTTTTGAGAATCTTTGTGCAAAACATATTTCAGAGAGTGGAGTGTTTGACTGTGTATATATCGAACAATTTGTATCGTGATGTTCTACCTAGATACAAATTACCTCATCTCCAAACTTGAAGACCTCAATGTCCTCATTGAGCTTAAAATTGAAACCCTATCTTTTGATTAAAACAGTTGGTGTCCAAAAGATCTCAACTTCCAACTGTGCATACCAGTTTGGGCACTGAACAGTGGGGCCATGGTTAAATGCTTTTGACCAAGATTTGGAATCATTTTTGGAAAGAAAGAATGGGACAGAAGTGGTCCCCTTGTGCTAAAGATTTTCCCTTTTTGTGACCCAAACAGCAAATCATCAAAGCACATGCATGAGTTTCTACCTACCTAATTGACACCAACTAAGTTACTCAGCTAAGCCTTCATGCATGCAAAAACACAGTTAAACTAAAAACAGCACTACAGGATGTTTAAAATATACTAGGCTATATATATATAAAACAAGAAACAAGAGTTTTTGGAATACCGTCGACCTACTCCCATGGAGCCGGTTCATCGCCAAACCAATCCTGCAGAAAATCCATCACATCATTTACTAATTCAACCTGGGCATCCATTCCTTCCTGGGCAGCCATACCTTCCTGGGCAGCCATACCTTCCTCATTTTGCAGAACTTCAGCTGGCACCATTTCTTCTTGCACCCTTTGAGCTATTCCAATAGCTAATTCCAAAGCCATCTCCAATCCGGCTATAGTGTTATCCTTTTCTCTTAACTGGATGCCCATTTCAGCAATCCTTGCTTGATCTTCAGTTATCTGCCTTTGTAGCTTGCAAATGTTGCTCATCATTTGATTGTACAGAGCTTGTTCTGCATTTTCTATTGCCTGTCTTTTTATCAGTTCCTGATGGGCCTTCCATTTTCTAAACTCCGAGATCTTCATTGTCATTTCTCTGGGTACCTTCTGCTTCTGAGGTTCCCCTGGTTTTGTTTCTTCCAACAGAGAGGTTGCTACACCGGTTCCCTTTCTTGCACATGGCTTTTTTTGTTCAGGTGACCACTGCCTTTGAATTACCCTTTTTCGCTGATTTAGTGGACAGGGGTTTGTAACTTTTCCTAGTTGATCTAACCGTTGGGTTTGGTCAGGTGTTCTTGAAAAAAGGTTTGTTACAAAGACAAGATTCCCGTTTTTTCTGTGTAGTCCCGTGTTTGTTGGGGGATTTTGGGCTCGGTTGCTGATTTCCATCCCATAGGGTCCACGATGGTGTAGGATTGGTTTCAAAAACCCGTTAACGTATGAAAAGTTCAGTGGTGGGTCGTTTTGGTATCGAGGTTTCTGCTTAGGTTGCTTAGTGGGTTTGGTTGCCAGTCCTAGAAACAGGTTATGAAAAGTTCAGTGGTGGGTCATTTTTTCATCGAGTGCTTAAGGATCGATAACATGCCCTTTCAATGTCTAAGTCTTTTCATCGAGTCTCAAAGGATCGATAACCTGTTCTTCACAATTTCCTAAGTTATTTCATCGACCCTTTAGGATTCGACATCAATTGTTAAGTTTTTTTTTGTTTCACTTGATAACTTGTGTTTCTCGATTCCCAATGACTCGATATCTATCTTACAGATACACAGGTTTGTTCTTTTCATTTTTTTTAACAAGTCCAATTTGTCGCCCTACTTCACTCGACATCTGTTGATTCTCGATCTCATTACACTCGATAACTTTTGTTATCGGCCTAGTGGGACTCGACAATAAGACTTGGATTTTTTTCTCTCTGTCAGCAACCTCACTATTCATCTGTTTTGACTAATTTCTCGTCCAGTGCCAATGGCGGCTATGAATGATCCCAATCTCTCTGATGATGAACACCCAATGCCTTCCGAGCGATCAACCGAACCAAGTAACAACGCGGTCAACCGAGATGACCTCCTGATGCCCCGAGATAAACTACGATCACTCAAGCCAAACAATCACCGTCTCGATTTTGGCATCACCATCGAACACTAAGTCATCATCGATATCCTTCAACGCCATCCACTACGGTATGCCTTTGCTTTGGACCATCGGGTACCCCTGTTCTACCTACAACAATTCTGGTATACGTTAACATACCATCCTGATGACGGTGAGCACCACTTTACTGCCAAAATTGATGATTTTGTCACCCGCTTAACTCCTTCTCGGATTCGTCGCATCCTCCGCCTGCTGGTCGCCACAGACGAACACCCGTATGATGTCTTTACAACCGAACAACAGCTTTGTGCCGACATCTGAGCCCTTGGGTACAACTCCCTCGAAACCCTCACAAGCCCCGGCCTGTTCAAAAGAATGTATCTGCCTCAGATCTGGTTTTCGCTATTCACCATCGTCAATCGATGTCTGACCAGCAAGCACACTGGCATTGACAAGGCCAATATTGCGGCCTTACGAATATTTCACGGCATCGCTTTCAACCGTCATTATGATTACGCGATGCTCATCTGGACGGATTTCGTGGAGCTAGTTGAAGATAAGTCAAACTATCGCGACCGTGCCTTCGTACCTTTTCAACGGTTCCTTCAATTATTTGTTCATGCCATGCTGTCATCCAAACCCGATATACCTTGACGCACAGGATCACCGTTGGGCCCGACCAACTCCCTGAAGTTCCACAAGCTCAATGATCGCTAGTTTAACTTTATCATGCCAATCCCTGAAGCACTACTCGCCTATGCTGATCAGACTGCACCGAGTGTGATAGCGTATAGGGAGAGACACGGCTTAATGGCACAACCACCTCCGGTTGTGCCTGCCCAAGAGCCAATCCGCGAGGAACATCTTGTGCAAGGAGAGGGTCCTAGAATAGATGAGCAGGTTCAGGATCATGGGGATCCTGAACAGGGTGATGAGCGTATTGTAAGGGGAAATGACGAGGGCAGTGCACCTGATCAGCCAATCCCGACAACCGCTGCCCCATCCATCCAAATACCACCACCTACTAAACCACGAGCAACGTCTACTTCACGATCTACTCCACGTTTCAAAATGCTCGTTAGCCGTAACCGTGTTCGCCCCCGACCTTCATTGTCTGATGAAGATGAATCTGATTCTCAACCCCTTTCCCGCCGTCCGAGAACTGCTACCATCGAAGAACAAGCCCTTAGTCGCATTGGTCCACAACCACCCCTATCCGACTCTACATCGGACACTAATGACCAACTTACTGCAACTACTGATGCAAATGACGAGCCGAGTGAACCGTTTGACTTTGAAGCAGATCAGGTCTCTGGTTCAATGTCTGACATCTTCACTGAGCCTTTTACTGGAGAGATAAGGAGAGAGGAGGGTGTATTAGTTGAAAAAAAAAGCGTGAGCGTGAGTGATGGGAAGAGAAAAACTATTTTGAGCACGAGACCAGACTCCCCCATCCAGGTAACCACGTCTACTAGTCCTACTCATTCGTTGAGTATGATGAGTGGACAAGACGCTGTGGACCTAGCAGCGCAATCGCACGCCCCTCCTAGCCACTCTGAAGGCTCCCAGCAGACAGTTTCAAAATTACTTGTGGGATTAGCACCTTATCTAGCTCCCCTCCCCTCGAGAGGCATAACTATTGAAACCAGAAGCAGTAGCCCACCTGCTTCGACTTCAATTCAAAGCACATCGAGTCTAGAACCCGCTAGGGGATATGAGTCATTACACACTGAGAGCCTTCGTGGCCCAGTCGGAACTCCTATAGTGATGTCCATTCCAGACATTTCACGAGGATTGGGAAGAAATCCTACTAGTGCTACACATATGCCAACACTGAACGTAGGTCATATAGTTTTCTCAACTGTATTGTCAACGAGAAATCTAAGTGATCCCGGTGTTTCCCATACAGGTACCACGACTCCCACATACGTCATTCCCCCCGAGACTGAAACGATCATTGCCACACACTTACAAAAGGCAAAAGACTCCCTAGCTGCTCATGTTGCTCTAATGACAGCCGACAGGGAAGCCTTCGTAAGAGAAATTCGTGAAGCCGCCCGTCTAAAACAACCGGTTCCCCAACAAGCAAGCTCTTCACGACCAAGCTCCAGTCACTCACCTCCGCCATAATCCCAATATGAAGATCGGCCTCCATCACCACATCGATATGAGTACAATAATGACGAGCTCATGTCGATGTTATATGCGAACCTGCTAGCCGAAGCCACTGCAAGAGGTCAACCGGAAGATTAACTTATGGGTCTTCTAAGATGAAAATCTGGAAATCCCCACCGTCACTCGCCATGAGTTTGACGTGTTCCGAGCCGACATCGAGCAACAGCTAAGCAACCTGAAGTCTGCTCAAAAGCACCAAACCGATGACATTATGGGTGCTATCACTGCTCTGCGTACCGAGATTCAAGAGTCTTGCCGCCCGGCTGTTTCTGTGCCTACTTCTCGACCTCACCAGGACGACCCAGGCGCCGCTCCAACTCGTCCTGAGGGGGAGACACGCCGGGCCTAAAGATCACGAGCCCGAACAACCGCTACTACATCGTCAAGACCATCTACTCAAACAACCCAACACAGACGGCGCGCACCAACGACTCAAGAAGCCGATATGCCAACGGTTGAAAAGCCTGCGGTCGATATCAAATTTGAGAGTACAACTGAACCTGCGCACCGGAACCAAGTGAAGAAAGAGTCGACGTTCAAGGTCTACGGAACTCAGTAAGAAACTGGTTCAGAGATCCATTAGAACCAGTCCTTCAAGAACAAGACTATGTGAACCTAAAGCATACGGCAAGGAATTATGCTTTGGGGGATCAAAATGAACCAAGACTGTTGCCTCATCAGATTCGGTGGCAAAGGATGCTGATAGAAAGCAAGTCGAAATGGGTGAATCAGCAAATACGTGTGCCATACCTTGAAGAAACAATGGAAAAGATCTTCAGGAAGGAAAAGAAGTCTGAAGATTTGGCACACATTCATCTAGTGATGGAAATGGACCCAACTCAAGTCAAAGAGTATGTTCATATCTTGAAGATGGGAGCGCAAAATCCTGCTGATGTGATCTTAAGACACAGAATAGTTGGGATTCTGAAGATCGATACGGATAGAGTCTTTCAAGTCAAATATCCTACATTCAAATTCCAAAGAGAAGATGGTAAGATGTATTCCTTTGCTGAAGCAGATTTCGCTAGTCTAGATATCATGGACTTTGAAACATTATACAATGACTTGAGAGAAAAGAAGAACAGAAATGAGCACGAGCAAAGGGCACTAAGAGTAGTGATTAGGCATATACAGAAGGAACTGAGGTACAGTTATCTTCATGACCTACAGCGTGGGATAGAAAGCGAACAAAAGAAGATTCACATTTCAAAGCCTGATCAGTCTATTCCTGTAACGGGTAACATTGATGTTACGACTGTCCTTACCTATCCAACTCATGGAGTTGTCTGGATGCACGCGAAAAGAGAAAAGAGGTTTCTCAGGATTAATGAAGTGGCTGCATATTCAGATGGAACTTTATGGGGAATCCGAAACTGACTTGCATCAGAGTTGGCTACTGACAAGAAAAGTACTTCAAGGATGAGTAATGCGCGAATAAATTCTCTCCTAGAAGCTGTCAGGTTAATCGACGAAAGAATCCTATACCGACAGACTCTAAGAAGATTCGAAGGCATGTTCGAGCTCAAGAAGTAAAGACTCATTTTGCCACAAAGGGGGAGATTGTTAGGTCTAGTATTTTATTGTGTCAAAATAAGGAATGGATATGCTCAAATGTAAAAGGAAGTTTATAATTCCTTAAACTCTTTCCTTCCTTAATTAGAATAGACCTTTCAATATAAATAGGAGTCTAGGTATTCAATTTGAAGTGGTCGATTATCATCGAGCTGATTTATGATATTGTTTCTTGTAATCAATACATACATCAAGAGATATACTACTATGGTATTCATTCAAATCCTATTTGTTCGTATTGCTTTTATTACATTACGTTTATATATCATTGTGCTTGTTAATCTGGGATCTACAAACCTCTTAAAGGACATCAAAAGTGCCA
Organism: Silybum marianum; assembly: GCA_036898165.1. Lineage (NCBI taxonomy): Eukaryota > Viridiplantae > Streptophyta > Magnoliopsida > Asterales > Asteraceae > Silybum > Silybum marianum. Next base: position 30,416,817 of record CM072536.1, read on the forward strand.
AAAGTACTTCCTTGGCACTTGTGACTTCAGAGGTAGAACCTTCAAAACATATTTCTTCTACCATCTCCTCTATCACTGAGTTAGATCACGCAGGCTCAGAAGAACTCACTAATGCTGACATCTCTGAATTTGATGACTCTCTAGCCCTTCTCACTAATAACTTTAGGAGATTCACTAGAAAAAATAATTTTAGAAAAATCCAGGCTATCACAGACTCTGATAAGTAGAAGACTCTTCTTGCTAAAAAGCCTTAGCAATCTGTTATAATTGTCAATGCAAGGGTCACTTTGCAAGTGAGTGTAGATCCAAGAAAGTTGATCCACCAACATCCTCTCAGACCTTGATAAATCTAAAAAGGAAAAATATTATAAATTAAAAGATAAATATCAGAATCTGAAAAAGAACCAGCAAAAAGGCAAAGGCCTTGTCGCTGAAGAAGTAGATTGGGATCAAGAAGATGACTGGGCTAAGACCGCTGACGAATCTGGATCAGATAAAGAAGATCTTTCCTTCATCTGTCTAATGGCCAGAATTGAAGAAGCTGAAGAGGCATCTAACATATCTTCTTCAGAGTCTCCATCTACACAGGTAAACATTCTTTATAACTCCTCTATACCTGAAAATAATACCTTGTCGACTCTTGATTCTATGATTGTCGAACTTTACAATGCTCTAAATGGCAAGATTAAAGCTGAACAAATAAATATTGATCTGTCTTCACAACTTAAAAATTGTCATCTAAAAATCAAAGAACTTACTAAGATTGAAGAAAATCTTAAGAACCAAGTCTTTGTAAATCAGACCATAAGCATTGAAAGACAACAAGCTATTACTGAGCGCGAAAAGGCCATCGCTGATCTCAAGGCTGAGAAAGCTACCATTGAAGGATGGTGTAAGGCCTTTGACAAAATCAGTGAGATTATTAATGCTCAGGTCCCTAAAAAGGTCAAGAGTGGTCTAAGATATTCCTCTGACCAAGAAGAGATAGACATTGACCGTTCCATGTTGAAATTTGGAAAATGTTTGTTTCTTCTATCCCTGACCCCTCTTCTCAGAATGTTCCTATCACTGAGAAAAGACCTTCTAAACCCACTTCCAAGGACTCTAGGAAGGTGATTAAGGAAAAGTTCCCTAACCATGTTCCTATAACTAAGAACTCCCAAAAGCTGAAGTAGAATCCTTCAATTCCTTCAGCTAGTCATTTTAAATCTGGAAAGAAGATCCCTGAATTTTTTCAGAAATCAACTCCCAGAATTAAAATCAATCTAACTTCATATGTTCCTGAGAAACCTATCGTTCCTCCAAGAACAACGGAAAAAGGAATTCTTGGTTCTGGTCCTAAAAATGTGTCGACCTCCTCTTTGCATGCGTCGACCTCCTCTTTGCATGCGTCTAGCTCTAAACCTTCTTTTAAATATAGGAAGTGCTATCATTGTGGTGAAGCAACCCACATTTCAAGCAAATGCCCTAATGCTACATAATCTGAAAAATTGGCTCATGGTAAGAAAGTAGCTCAAGCTGATAAATCAGTAAGAGCGAAATCCACTAAGGTTGGTAAAACCTCCAAGGTGAAGATAACCACTGAAGAAAATTCTTCAGCTAGTAACATGTCCGCCAAACCTTCCACTGACAATGCAGGACCCATAGTAGTGTGGGTACCTATGAAAAATAAATTCCCTTGTCTTATGCAGAGTGCTAAAGGTATCTGGTATCTCGATAGTGGATGCTCAAGGCACATGACTGGCATAAAATCTCTACTCTATGACTACAAGGAAGAAAATGGTCCCGCAGTGGCCTTCGTGGAAATGGCAAAGGATACACCAAGGGTTATGGCATTCTATCCAATGGAGCAACATCATTCAGTCATGTTGCTTATGTTGAAGGACTAAAGCACAATTTATTGAGCATAAGTCAACTCTGTGATAAAAACTTCAAAGTATTATTCACAAAGACCAAATGTGCAGTGTCACTGATAGTAATGACAAACTTGCTTTAAAAGGCAAAAGATCACCAAACATATATGTCATTAATATGGATAGCTCACACTCTGAAAACGTGTGCTTTATATCTAGAGCCTCTTCCGATATAAACTGGCTTTGGCAAAAATGACTTTCTCATCTCAATTTTAAGATGATTAATGAGTTATCTCAAAAAGAACTCGTCAAAGATCTCCCTAAACATGCCTTTACAAAGGAATCCCTTTGTTCAACATGTGAAAAAGGAAACCTAACAAAAGCCTATTTCAGATCTAAGCAGGTTTCCTCAGTGACCATCCCTCTTCAATTACTTCATATGGATTTATTTGAACCAGTCAACGTTCAATCTCTGTCTGGAAAGAAATATACTCTTGTGATAGTTGATGAAAATTCCAGATATACCTGGGTATTTTTTCTTCGATCTAAAAGTGATACACCCGATGAAATCATTTCCTTTATCAAAAGAATGGACCTCCTGAACAATCTCACAATTGACTCCATGAGAAGTGATCATGGTACTGAATTCAAAAATAGTACTTTGATTACTTTTTTTGAAGAAAAAGGAATCACTCACAACTTTTCATCAGTAAGAACTCCTCAGAAAAATGGCGTTGCTGAAAGAAGAAATAGAACGATCATTGAAGCAACTCGCTCAATGCTCAGCGAATCGCATCTACCTACTCAATTCTGGGCTGAAGCAGTTAACACTGCATGTTTCACTCGAAATCGATCTCTAATAGTTAAGCGATTCAAGAAGACCTCCTATGAATTGTTTCATGGAAGGAAACCCACTCTGAAGTACCTACATGTCTTCGGATGTAGATGTTATATTCTGAATGATAGAGATCATTTGGGAAAATTCGATCCGAAGACAGATGATGGTATATTTCTTGGATACTCTTGTGTATCCAAATCATTCAGAGTGTTCAACAAGAGTAGACAACATGTTGAAGAAACCATGCACGTAAACTTTGATGAATCTCGCTCAACAAATTCCATTCATGTCCCTGAAGAAGACGAGGAATTGAATAGTTGGATGAAATCTCATTATGGGGAACCTAAAACTTACTTCAGCGAACCACATAACGCTGAAAATAATGATGATGAAGTTCCTGACCTCTTTCCTACTTTAAGTAATGATCCATCCCCCTCAGGGTTAGATGTTACTCCTCTAAATCAGATTCCTCCCTCTGACACTTCACATGGCGATTCATCAGTGAATATCCAAGATCAATCCTCTGCTGATCAACCCCCTGAATCCACACCAGGAATGATAAGGAATGTTGATGAATCTATTGTTGAAGCATCTATAGTTCTCCCTGAACAAGAACAAGTTGTTGAATCTCAAGTTGATCAAACTTCTCAACTACCAGCTCAGTGGTGGACCGTGAATCATCTAATAGATCAAACTATTGGTGATCCAAATGCAGGTATTAAAACCCGTATAGGTACAGGTAATATTTATCTTTATGTTAACTGTATATCTATTACTCAACCTAAGAAGATAGATGGCATTATCACTTATCCAAATTGGCTCCTTGCTATGCAAGAAGAGCCCACTAAGTTACGTAGAAACAAAGTTTGGAATCTAGTACCACGTCCATCTGATAAAACTGTTATAGATACCAAATGGGTTTTTCGAAATAAACTAGATGAGAATGGAACTGTTATTCGTAACAAGGCTCGAATTGTTGCTCAGGGATACAGCCAGGAAGAAGGAATTGACTATGATGAAATCTTTGCTCCTGTAGCCAAACTAGAAGCCATAAGACTGTTTTTAGCTTATGATGTCCATAAAGACTTTAGGGTTTTTAAAATGGATGTAAAAAGTGCTTTTCTAAATGGTAAACTCAAAGAGGAAGTTTATGTAGAGCAACCTCCTGGGTTCGCTGATCCTAAACACCCTGGTTTTGTTTTCAAATTGCAAAAAGCTCTTTACGGGTTAAAACAGGCTCCTAGAGCTTGGTATGATACCCTTTCTAAATATCTTCTTAAAGAAAAATTTGTTCGTGGAAAAATTTGTTCGTGGAAAAATTGATCAAACTCTATTTCTAAGAAATATAAAAGGTCATATTATTCTTGCTCATATATATGTTGATGATATTATTTTTGGATCCACAAGACTCAAACTTTGTACTCGTTTTGCAAAAAGAATGAAAAAAGAATATAAAATGAGTATGATGGGTGAACTAAAATATTTTCTAGGTTTGCAGATTAAGCAATCTGACAAAGATATTTTCATATGCCAAAGTACATATGTTAATGACATGCTGAATAAATTTGAAATGACTCAATGTTCAACGATGAAGACTCCTATGGCTCCTCCTCTGACCTTGAATAAGGACCCTAATGGGAAACCAGTCACCGTCACTAACTATAGAGGAATGATAGGCTCCTTACTGTATCTAACAGCTAGCCGAGCCGATATCACTATTCTACCTGTCTTTGGGCAAGATATCAAGCAGAACCCAAGGAATCTCACCTAATCGTTGTAAAGCGAATCTTTAGATATCTGAAAGGAACTCCAAAATTGGGTCTTTGTTATCCCAAAGGCTCAGGGTTCGATCTAATCGGTTATCTGATAGTGATTTTGCAGGATGCTAGATAGATAGGAAGAGTACCACTGGTGGTTGTCAACTACTAGGTGGTAAGTTGATAAGTTGGACAAGCAAAAAGCAAAACTCTATGTCCACATCAACTGCTGAAGCTGAATATGTAGCCGCTGGAAGTTGTTGTGCCCAAATCCTTTGGATGAGGAACCAACTCAGAGACTATGAATTTATGCTTTCCAAAATCCCTATTTATTGTGATAGTACTAGTGTTATTGCTATTGCAAATAACCCTGTACTTCATTAAAAAAACCAAGCATATTGAGATTAGATATCACTTTATCAGAGATCATGTTATGAATGGTGAAATTGAACTTCATTTTGTACCCACTAATTATCAGCTCGCTGACGTTTTCACCAATCCTCTTAATGAAACTAGATTCAATCTATTAATCAGCGAACTAGGTATGTTAAACGCTGAAGAATAAATACTCTTCAGTAATTGACAAAAATCAGTGAGAAACAAACAAAAGTCTCATATCCCTTTTCATATCCTGAACTCTAACTCAACGATACAAATCTATCTCACTCAGGTATGAACTTCTAAACCTTCACTTTCTAAATGTTCTCCTATTCAGAAAATGGATCTCAAAAGAAAACCCATCACTGATAATCCTTCATTATTCATGATGAGGAATTTAAAAGAGGATAATGATTAACATTTATATTTAAATGATAATCCTTTATTTTTTTTAAAACAAAGAAAAGGACATGTCATGCCTTTTTCTGACACACGACGTAGCTCGACGTTTCCTATCCTATCAAATTCAAGGGACGTGCACTAGGTCATCATTACCTTTTTCTAAAGGGTAAAACCGTCATTTTGTATTCTTCTCACTTCTCTTTCTCACTATTCCTATAAAAGGAACCTTTGTTTCCATTTCATTCTTTACGCGCTCATACCTTTAAAGCAAGAAATTTGAATTTCCTTTGCTTTTCTCAAAAACACCAAGAACACGCACTTGTGCGTTTTTCTCCAGTTTCCAGAAAGGTTTGATCTTACTTTTTATTCTCTGTAATGAATAAACAACAACTTAAATGTTGTTTATAACTTCTACCTATCTTCTATAAATTTTGGTTATAAAGATTCGAGTTTTATTATCTCCTTTTAAACCATAAAAACCTGTTCTAAACTCTTTCTTAGAACATAAGAACTTTTGGTCTTCTTTGATCCAGCATTTATTTTAGTTTTTTTTAACCGTTTATGGTATATCCTTATATCATAACTAACCTTGGTTGCTAAAAAGCATCCTTAAAATCGACCAAAAATAACAAGTCTCTTAATATTGTTCATCAAGACACTTGTTCTTCTTAATCGATTTGGTATTTTTTTTGTACCAAATAATCTGGTTTATACTTCTTTATTAAACCATGATTTTCCTATTTAGTTGCCTATCTTTGAAACAGAAATGGCATCCTCCAGCAAGAACGTCCACACTGAAGAAGGAGTTGCAACAATCACTGAATTTGAAGCTGCTCCTGCATGCACCTTCACGCTTGAACAAGCAATTGTGAAGCCGAGCAACTACGTCGCTCTTGTTGATATTCCTGCTGATAAGCCGCACTTCAGTGATGGTGCGAAGTTCATCAAGGCGTGTCCTCTGATGATGCCTTCACTCACAACCCCATTGGCATTTGTTAGAAAATATTCTTGTAAAAGTATGAACAAGAAATTTAACCAAGTCTTGGACTTCAGGAGATGATCCAGAAGTCCAGAAGCGCCAGAGGTTTGATGACCCTCTGGATTTCAACTGTCATACCTCACACGCTTCTAATGACGTGGCAAGTCACACCTCCGATGCGTAACAAATTCTGTTAGAAGTACAGGTGACGTGTCACTCAGTGATAGGCTAGCTCGTTGATCAATTGTAATAGTATAAATAGAGTTAGTTATCACTGTATTCAAAGTTGATCAATTGAGATAATTACGCATATCATTCAACGTATTGTAATCGTTCATCAGGTTATTCAATACATATCTCTTTGGATCTTCATATTGTTCTTACGATGAATTGCTTCCTGTTCTAGTATTTAATCATAGATTAATTTGCTTCCGCTCATATATCTTTCACATAATCTGTTGATTAATCGAGTATAAAATGGATCTGGGTTCCAACAACATTACATCACACTTGCAGTATTTCTGGTATACTGCTCGCTGCTCAACCTTCACCACTGACAAAGGTGCACAGCTCGCTGCAATCGAATTCACTATTCTTCTTGGCACTTTCACCTTCACCGCTGGAATCGTCAGGAATGCTCTTTGCCTCCTTGCAAGGGGAAAGAACCAGCAATGGGCTATTTCACCCTCAAAAGAAGACATTGTCAATTTCCTTGACATGATTGGCTACAAATGGGAGACTGCTGAAAAATCCATCACCAAGATGGAAAAAAAGATATTGCCAGCTAGGTGGCAATACATCTTCACCCAAGTCATTCAGTGCCTTGGCACCAAGACTGGCTCACAAGATCAAGCTAGTAGGAACTTTTTGGACCTGGGCTATGCTCTTTGCACCGGTCACAAGCTGAACTACGCTGAGTACATCTTCAGCGATATGTACAACCGTGTGAACGATCAGAAGAGGGAGAAGATCATCCCTTATCCTCGTTTCATTGCAACTATCCTGGAGTACGTATTTGATGGATACCCTGAGGTAGAAAATCAAGGCTTCTCTCAAGAAGGTAAGAAGTCTTTGGAAGTCGATGAACAACCAGGGGATGCACCTTACCTCCCTTACATGTTGAACCTCATCAGGGATCCTATCCCTACTACTCAGGTGTCAGTATCACTGCCAATCATGATAGTGATTAGCCCGGACACCGCCTCCTCCCCAGCTAAGCGCAAACAGTCGTCCGATGGTCATAAGAAGACCATCGCACACAAGCCAATCACCAAGAAGCAAAAGAATATGGTCTCTCAAAAGACCACCCTCTCTAGCAAAAGCGTACTACCAACACCTCCTTCACCCCCTGCCACGACAATGGTTTCTGCGTCCGTTGCCGCATCATCAACACTACCCACATTTTCAGCGACTTCGGTCACTGAAAATGTTATAGCCAGCCAAGCTGAAGCTGGATCATGTATTACTTGCACAACCATCTTTTCTTCTATCTCTTCTTCTTTGGTCCTCACATTACCTCATGATTCAGAGACAGTTGTCCCTATCTCTGATGAGGTTGAACTGCACGTTGTCCAAGAATTAGTTTTGTTTCGACAATCTGAATCATGGAAGGCCATAAACATAGGACCTAAGAATTTTTCTCATAAACATTCTCAGACACAGGTAAGTGATCCTCAGGACACTATCCTAGCACGTGGAATACCTAAGAGTAATCCTCACGATACTCTTAAAAGAATAAATTCTAAATCTCACATTTCTTCTAACCCAGAAATCTTTCTGGCTGCTTTGTCCTTTTTATCATCAGGTGTTGCATCTCCTCACTTTACTCCGTCAACCACCACCACGACGAAAGTCGCTGACACTCCAGTCAGCGAGCCCTCCTCCTCTTTCAAATCTCCAAAGGTCTCCAAAGCTGAGGAGATAAAAAGAATAAAGAAAGAGAAGTTCCCACAACAACTTCCATCCATGGTTGCTGATATTCCCAAAATCACCCTTCCTTCTCCCTCGTTCCCTGCCATGGATTTCCTGGTAAACGAGTGTACCCTGACAAGGCAAAGGGTTGACACCTTGCAGGTAGCCACTGAGATGATCTTCTCAACTGTTGGCGGTGTCCCTGGGATGAAAGCCACCAGTGAGAGATGATAATCTGGCACATGGCCGAGCCATCGACAATCTGACCAAGGTGGTTGAAGAGCAAGGCAAGACACTCTCTGCCATTCAGAAGACTTAGGAAGATATGATGCTTCTCATCAAGGGTCTTGCTGAGAAGGGACCTTCCTTCACAGAGGCAGACAGGGGCACACTGGGTCAAATCACTCAAACCTAGACTACTCACACTGACAGTTTAAAAACTGTTAACTCAAATGTGCGCACCCTTGTCGTACCCTGTATGCCCGTTGATAACACGGAGGGGAAGAAATGCGCTTGAGAGCTCGCTGATGAGCTTATTGGAGAAGTAAACGATGCAATACCAGGCGAACCCATCTCTCCTTACAATAAGCAACAATCTTCTGTCATCCCTGAAGATGATGAAGAAGAAGAAGAAGATGATGATGAAGATAAAGAGGAAGATGAAGAAGCTGACATCCCTCATCATGGTAATAATGATGATGATGATGATGATGACGATGATGTCCCTCATCTTTATGCCAAATTCTTCCAACAACATCGCTCAAGCGCGTCTCTGCCTGGAATAGTTTTTAGAGACCCTTTGGGGGACGGACCGCCTCCTTCTAAGGAACAGTTTGATCCCTCAGGGGAAAAATAAACAGGTCACGGACCTTGATTCCATTTCTCAAATCTCTGAGGGGGAGAACACTGCTCAGGTATGCCTTCCTCTCATTCATTACATTCCAATCTCTGAACCTCAAACCTATCCCTCCTTATCTCCTCCAAATTTCGGCTCTAACACCCCTCTCTCTGACTCTCCTGTTCTCAGTGATCCTAGTCCCCCAAAGGACTCTCCATTTTTTAGGGAACCTTCATCTGAAGATCAGTTCCTGTATATATCTGAATCTGAATCTAAAGAAGAAGAAAGCCTGATTCCAAGGCATGTAAATAGACAACCAATCTTTGAACCAGAAGAAGAATAGAGACGAACTAACTTCATAAGAGACCTCGAGCTGGACAGAGTAAAAATACCTCATCGTACCTCTGAGACCGAAGCTCCTGTACCAATAAACGTCTTTGATGAAATTTCCTTTTTATCCCCTGAAAAACGAGCACAAGCACTTGAAGCTCAGCGACTGAGAGACCTTGAAATAAAACAAACTCAAGAAAGTCTCAAAGTCGCTTAGAGAATTGCAAGGGTAGAAACTATAAGGATAAACCGTCAGAGACAAGAAGAAGAAAGGAGTAAGCGAGTGTTGATCCCATTATAATAAGCACAATGACAATAAACAGTTAATAGCAAAATAATATGACACGAACAATGATTAACGAACTTATGTAGTCATATATCTCTTGAATGTTAAGATCGATTACAATGTAATTCACAGTTTCAGCTCTCTCTCTCTAAGTAATATGAATCGACTAACCCTCAAAGAAAAACTCTAACGTTTTATTTATATTGCTAGGTCTAATCTAATTAAGGAAACAAAGAGTTTAAGGAATTATAAACTTCCTTTTACAATTAAGCATATCTTTTCCTTATTTTGTCACAATTAAATAATAACAGACCTAACAATCTCCCCCTTTGTGGCAAAATGAGTCTTCATCTCTTTAGCTCGAACATGCCTTCAAATCTTCGTAGGGTTTGTCGATAGATAATTCTGTCATCAATTATCTTGATAGCTTCTATAAGAGAGTTTCTTTTGTTGTTGCTCATCCTTGTTGCGCTCTTTCTATCCGTTGCAAGTTCTGACGCAAGTCTGTTTCGGATTCCCCATAACGTACCGTCAGAATATGCAGCCACTTCATGAAACCTGAGAAACCGTTTTTCTCTAGAAGCATGCATCCAAACTACTCCATGAACAGGACGAGTGATGACGGTGGCAACTAGAGTACTGTCAGGTACAGGTAATGATTGATCAGGCTTAGTAATATGTATCTTCTTTTGCTCGCTTTCTATCCAACGTTGAAGATCATGAAGATAGCTGTACCGAAGCTCTTTCTGAACATGCCTTACCACTGCCCTTAATGCCCTTTGCTCGTGTTCGTTTCGGTTGCGCTTGTCTCTCAAATCGCTGTAGATGATTTCAAAGTCCATTATATCAAGGTTTGCAAAATCAGCTTCAGAGAAGGAATATGTTTTACCATCTTCTCTTTGGACAGTGAAAACCGGGTACTCGACTTGAAAGATCCTTGCAGTGTCAATTTTTAGAATCCCGACAACCCTGTGCCTTGAGACCACTTCAGATGGAGGTAAAGCTCTCATCCTCAGGATATGGAGATACTCTCTAACCTGAGCAGGGTCCATTTCCATCACGAGATGAATGTGTGCCAAATCGTCAGGTTTTGCTTCCTTGCGGAAGATCTTCTCCATAGTTTCCTCAAGATATGGCACACGAATCTACTGATTTACCCATTTGGATTTGCTTTCCGTCAACATTCTTTGCCACCGAATCTGATGGGGTAGGAGTCTTGGTTTGTTTTGTTCCCTTAAAGCATAGTTCCTTGCTGTATGCCTCAAGTTCACATAGTCTTGCTCTTGGAGTACTGGTTCGTATGGATCTCGGAACCAGTTTCGTAGTGAGTTGCGCATACCTTGAACATCAACTCGTTCTTCATTTTGTTTGGGTTCGAGTTCGGCAGATTCGGCTGGTTCGGCTGTACTCTCGAGTTCGATATCCGCAGGCTTTTCAACCGTTGGTGTATCTTCCTCTTGAGTTGTTGTTATGCGTTGCCTTTGTTGGGTAGCTTGAGCGGGTGGTCTTGAAGCTGAAGCAGCAGCTGCTCTTGGTCATGATCTTGTCGTTTGGCGTGTCTCCCCCTCAGGACGAGTTGGAGCGGAGCCCGGATCGTCCTGGTGAGGTCTGGATGTAGATGCACGAACGGCCAGACGGTAAGACTCTTGGATTTCGGTGCATAGAGCAGTAACAGCACCCAAGATGTCATCTGTTTGGCGCTGTTGGGCGGTCTTCAAGTCAGTGAGCTGTTGGTCAATGTGGGCGCGGAAGACATCGAACTCATGACGAGTGACAGTGGGGATCTGAAGGTTGCGGCAAAGAAGACCCTCAAGCGAATCCTCCGGTTGGCCGGTTGCATTGGATTCGGCTAGCAGATTAGCATACAACATCGACATGAGTTCATCGGTGTTGTACTCATATCGATGTGGGGAATGGGGTCGATCTTCGGGGGGTGATGGTGGCGGAGGAGAGCGGCTGGTGCTTGGACGGCTTGAGCTTGGCTGTGAAGGGTCGGCTTGAAGAGTAGTCGGTTCTTTAATGCGCGCGGCTTCACGAATTTGGCGCACGAAGGCTTCCCTTTGGGCTGTCATTAAGGCAACATGTTCAGCAAGGGTGTCTCTTGCCCTCTGTAAGTGAGCAACAATGATTGATTCGCCTTCCGGGGGTATAGAGAACGACGGAGATGGGGTTGTTGTATGGGTAACAGCGGGATCACTTAGATTGCCCGTTGACATAACAGTTGATTCAACTGTATGACCTACGTTCAGCATTGGCATAGATGTAGCGCTGGTAGGATTTCCTCCCAATCCTCGTGGAATGTCCGGAATGGACATCACTATGGGAGTTCCGACTGGGCCACGGAGGCTCGCAGTGTGTGTAGACTCGTGTCCCCTAGCGGGCTCTAGACTCGATGTGCATACAAACGAAGTCGAAGCAGGTGAGCTACTGCCTCTTGTTTCAATAGGTATGCCTCCCGAGTGGAGGGGAGCTAGATAAGGTGCTAGACTCACAAGTATCTTTGAAACTGTTGGCTGTTGGGAGCCTTCAGAGTGGCTAGGGGGGCGTGCAATTGCGCTGCTAGGTCCACAACGACTTTTCCACTAGTCATACCCAACGAATGAGTATGGCTAGTTGACTCGGTTACCTGGTTGGGGGATATTGGACTCTCACTCTCTATCCTTTTTGTCTCCCATTCGCTCATGCTCACTATTTCTTTTTCAACTTGTACTCACTCCTCTCTCTCCTTATTTCTCCAATTGAGGTTTCAGGGAATATGTCAGACATAGATAGGGAGGATTGATTGGTTTCAAAGTCAATGTCGAGTTGAGGTTCTTCATCAGAAGGTATGATTGGTGCGGAGGTGGGTGTACGAATGATTGGTTCGGGGTTTGGTTCAGTTGAAGACTCTTCATTCCCAGAACTGGAATCGGTGATAGAGGGTTGTGGGCCGATGCGACTTACGGCTTGCTCTTCTATTTCTGCAATTCGATGGCGACGACGGAGCGGTTGGTTATCAGAATCATCCTCATCCGATGATAAGAGCGGGGGCGGGCACGTTGCCGGCTGACCCAGTGTTTTGAATCGGGGAGTTGGGATAATGGGTCGGATGCGGGGGTTGTTGGAAGCAGTTGGGTTGGGGGGGGGGGGCTGATCAGATGCACCTCCCTCGTCATGTCCCCTCGCATTACGCTCATCACCCTGGTCAGGATCCCCATGATCCTGAACCTGCTCTTCTACTCTAGGACCTTCACCTCCCTCAATATTTTCCTCATGGATCGGCTCTTGGGCAGGCGCAACCGGAGGTGGTTGGGCCACTAAGCCATGTCGCTCGCTATAGGCTATCACACTAGGTGCACTCTGATCAGCATAAGCGAGGAGCGCTTCAGGGATAGGCATGGTATAGTTGAAGACCCGATCATTTAGGCGTAGAAATTTAAGGGCATTGGTCGGGCCTAAGGGTGATCCGGCTCGTCTAGGGATGGCAGGTCGGGAAGTCATCATGGCATGGATAAAAAGTTGAATAAAACCGTTGAAACGGTACGAAGGACGATCTCGATTGTTGGATTTTTCTTCCACTAGTTCCACAAAATCCGTCCAGATGAGCATCGTGTAGTCATAATGACGGTTGAAAGCGATGCCGTGAAAATTTTGAAGAACCGCAGTGCTGGCCTTATCCATGCCAGTGTGTTTGCTAGTCAGACATCGATTGACGATGGTGAATAGCGTGAACCAAATCTGAGGTAGGTACATCCTTTTGAACTGGCCGGGGCTTGTAAATGGTTTAGAGGAGTCATACCCAAGGGCTAGGATGTCGGCAACCAGCTGTTGGTCGGTTTCAAAGGCGTCGTATGGGTGTTCGGCTGTGGCGAGCGGCAGGCGGAGGATGCGGCGAATCCTAGATGGAGTTAAGCGGGTGACAAAGTCATCGATTTGAGCAGTGAAATGATGGTCACCTTAGTCCGGATGGTATATCAGTGTGTACCAGAATTGCTGGAGGTAGAAAGGGGTACCCGCTGGTCCAGTGCAAAAGCATAACGAAGCGGATGTCGTTGAAGAATGTCAAGGATGACTTGATGTTCTAGAGTTATACCAAAGTCTAGACGGTGGTTGTTCGGTTTGATTTTTCGAAGATGTGCTCTAGGCATCAAGATGTCATCCCGGTTAGCCGCGTTGATGCTTGGTTCTGTGGAGCGTTCGGAAGGCATCGGGTGTTCATCATCTGAAAGGTTCGGATCATTCATGGCTGCCATTGCTTGTTGAAATAAGACAGTTAGCCAAACCAAGTGTAAAGTTAGTGTATTGAGTGTTAAAAAAAATGCTAAGTCTTTTTTTCGAGTCCCATTGGGCCGATAACAATTGTTATCGAGTGCAATGGGATCGATAATCAAAAGTTTTTGATTATCGAGAGACTCGGGTCGACAACAAGACTTGTTAAAAAAAATGAAAGAACAAACTTGTGAATCTGTAAGATGGATGAGGAGTCTTTGGGAATCGAGAAACACAGGTTATCGATCCTTTGAGAGTCGATTAAAAAAAACTTCAAGTATGATATTGATGAAAGCACTGGATTATGTTATCGAGCCTTAAGTACTCGATAAAACAACTTGGACGATGAGAGACCATGTTATCGAGTCTTATAGGGCTCGATGAAAACCCTTAGTAATTTTAATCGATCCTTTGAAAGTCGATAACAAATGTTATCGAGTTCTAAGGGTTCGATAAAAATACTTAGTGATATTTATCGATCTTATTTGAGTCGATAACAAATGTTATCGAGTCATAAGGGTTCGATATAAATAGTTAGTGATTTTTATCGATCTTATTTGAGTCGATAACAAATGTTATCGAGTCATAAGGGCTCGATAAAAAGCCTTAGTGAGGACGAAGGTGTTCTTGGTCAGAAGAGAATGACTCGATAAAAACTCAAAGGACCATATAAGACTCGATAAAAACCCATAAACCAGTCGAACAAAAATTCTAAGTGCTCAGATTCCAAAAAGGGCCTAAAACTAGGGCAAAATCCTATTACTAGGTGTGATTAGTGATAGGGAACATTATTAGTAAAGCACTTAAGACTAAACACCATTATCTACCCACGATTTTGACTGATGAACAGTCAAAATCGGAAAACTTATATTAAACCCCAAAACCGAACAGTCTCCCCACATAAATCGAAGCATGCAATGGATAAAAGACATATGTGCAAGAATTAAAGATGATAAGGGGAGAAATACGAACCTGGTGGTGCTTTCGGATCTGAAAAACTCGAAGTTTTGAGAATTTGATCTTGGATTGTCAAGAACTTGAAGGGTTTTTCAGAGAGAAAGAGGGAAATTCAAACTTGTGAGAGAAGGTTCTGCGAGAGTGGGGCCCGACTTCTTTAAATAGTGGTCATCGGGTGATGACACGTGGCAGTGTGTGATAGGGCCGATGAAAATTTTCCCGTTATCGAGATGTCGATTGGGGAGGTTATCGAGCCAGAAGGGGTCGATAATCCACTGTTGTCGGGCCCTTAGGGGCCCAGAACCTGACTTGAAAAATAATAATTAATTTTTTTTTAAGACTATAAGACAGAAAACATAAGGCTCCCCCTTAATATGTGCTAAAAGTGGTGTGCTCCCCCTAAGAATGTGAATGAATAGGAAAACGTACCTTGTTGCTCCCCCTTAAACGATGAACCATGGTGATACACACAGCGAGGTAGAAAGAAAAATGAAAGAAAGATTGAAAATATGGAACTGTAAGATAAAGGTCAAAATCTAAAAAAATGAGAACCCAAGTGTTATGCAGATTGACTCGAAGAGTAAATGTGCATAAACCCTTGGATAGACGTTTTTTTTTTAGGATTTTGAGACATACTGATTTGTGATAATCAGGTTTTAAGATTGAGCATTCCCAACTTGGATACTAGGATCTGGAATCGTTTCTCATCCAGTGCCTTGGTAAACAAGTCGGCAATCTGAAGTTCCGTATTAACAAAATATAGTTCAATTGTACCTCTTTCGACGTGATCCTTGATGAAGTGATATCGAACGTCGATGTGCTTTGTCTTCGTGTGTTGAACCGGATTGCTTGAAATGGCTATGGCGGTTTTGGAGTCACAGTAGATAGGAATCTTATTGAACCAGACGCCATAGTCTTTGAGTTGAGTGCGCATCCATAGTACTTGCGAGCAGCAGCGATATATTCGGCTTCCGCGGTAGATGTGGAGACGCAAGCTTGCTTCTTGGATGACCAGCTGACCAATTTGTCTCCGAGGAATTGAATGTGGCCCGAAGTGCTTTTGCGATCGAGCATGCATCCGGCATGATCCGAATCTAAAAAGGCAGTTAGCGCGAAACCCGTATCCTTGGGATACCATAGGCCAAGATTAGGTGTACCTTTTAGATACCGGAAAATCCGTTTAATCGCACTAAGATGAGATTCCTTTGGAGATGCTTGATATCTCGCGCATAGACGGGTGGCAAACATTATGTCCGGACGACTAGCCGTAAGATACATGAGAGAACCAACCATGCCCCGGTAATTTTTAGAATCCACATCTTTTCCCGAAGGATCAGCGTGTAGTTTTGAACCCGGGGACATGGGTGTACCAATCGGAGAACATGACGTCATGTTGTATTTACACAACATATCCGAGATGTATTTTGATTTGTTGATGAATATTCCAGTAGAAAATTGTTTAATTTGAAGACCAAGGAAAAAATTCATCATTCCCATCATGCTTATGTTAAATTTGGCAATCATGAGTTCAGAGAACTCTTTGCATTGATGTGGGTTAGTCGAACCGAAGATGATGTCGTCCACGTAGACTTGAATGAGCATAATGTCACCTTTGTCCTTTTTAATGAAAAGAGTTGGATCGATCTTACCTTTGGAGTATCCGTTTTTCACTAAATAGGTAGACAAGCTATCGTACCATGCGCGACGGGCTTGTTTCAAGCCATACAGAGCCTTGTCCAGAATGTAGACATGAGTCGGTTTGAAGGAGTCGACAAACCCGTCGGGCTGAGAAACATAGATTTCTTCACGCAGAACACCGTTTAAGAAGGCCGTCTTGACGTCCATTTGGAAAACCACAAAGTTCTTATGTGCCGCGTAAGCCAAGAACATTCGGATTGCTTTAATGCGGGCGACGGGTGCAAATGTTTCGTTGTAGTCAATGCCTTCTTGTTGATGGTATCCTTTGGCGACAAGTCTAGCTTTGTTGCGTATAACGACTCCATCCTCATCTTGCTTGTTCTTGAATATCCATTTCGTGCTGATAACGGTCTTGTTTCGAGGACGGGGAACAAGGCGCCATACTTTCAGACTTTCAAATTGATTGAGTTTCTCTTGCATTGCCACAATCCAATCAGGATCATTCATTGCCTCGTGAATGGATGTTGGTTCAATCTTGCTTATGAATGAAGAGAACATGCAATCGTTGGCCGAGGCGGAAAGCGTTGTAACTGGTCTGTTCGGATCTCCGATAATTTGTTCAACAGGATGAGAGCGGGTCCATTTGGTTGTATGAGGAAGCGGTTGAAATGCATTTGGATCCGGGGTGTCATCTTGATAAGAACCTAACGGAAGATCTTGAAGAGATTCCAAGGTTGGTGCCACGTTTGATGATCTTGTGGCACTTGTGACATCCGTAGGGGTTGAAGTGGATGGTGGGGGAGAGGATGTCGGTTCCGCAGGATTTGGTTGAACAGTCGGTTGAGGTTCCGGTGGAACGAGAGGAGCATCCGATGAAATAGTTTGATCGGGAGGAGCAGTTATAGATGTTCTTGGAGATGCAGCAGTTGAGACGGTTTCCGTTGTAATTGGCGGTCCGGAAAGATCCGAGGTCTCGGCAATCTCCAAGGTAGGCGGGGGAATCTGGAGAGAAGTATCAGTGGATGGTCCAAAGTAATCTGAGTAGAAGTACTCGAATAAGTCATCCAGATTTGGCATGGCGGTTTTGGACGTTGGAGGTTCAGCGGGGTTGGGAGCAGGTTCAGAACGAATGTGATTGGAAGCTAATATGCCGGTGAGTGCAGGTCCAGAACTGTCGTGTTTAGAAGCCATTTTGGCGTTTGGATCAAATTAAACATTTACGCTTTCAGTGACGCAACGTGCATGTTTTATGTAGACCCGATAACATGATGCGTTTGGTGAGTATCCGAGAAAGTAAGCTTCATCGGCTTTCGGCTTGAGTTTCCCACGATCTTCTTTTTCATTTAGTACGAAGCAACGAGTGCCAAACGTTCGAAGATGCTCGATGGAAGGAACGCGATCGTAGACCAAGTGATAAGGTGTCTTGTTGAAGCGTTTGTTGATGATGGAGCGGTTTTGAGTGTAGCATGCTGTGTTGATAGCTTCGGCCCAAAGGTAGAGACGAAGCTTTGAGAAAGTAAGCATAGTGCGAGCGGCTTCAACTAGAGTTCGATTTCGGCGTTTGACCACACCGTTTTGTTGCGGAGTGCGAGCTGCAGAGAACGTGTGGGTTATACCAACCGATTCAAGGTAACCGTCAAGGGTACCGTTTTTAAATTCAGTTCCATTATCGTTGCGGATGGTTTGTGCAGTAAGTTCTAGCTTAACTTGGATGGCTTTGAGAAACACGATGATGGTGTCGAGGGTTTCATCCTTTGATCGAAGGAACTTTACCCATGTGAATCGAGAGAAATCGTCCACCATTACTAGAACATACTTTTTACCATGTATGCTTTGAGTCCGCATCGGGCCGCACAAGTCCATATGAATGAGTTGAAGAGGTCGAGTTGTGCTGTGAACTAACTTGGGTTTGTGAGAGACCTTCTTCATTTTTCCCATCTCGCATGCGTCACAGAGATGCGGTTTGTCGAATTTAACAGTTGGGAGGCCGGTGACTAATCCTTGAATGGAGAGGCAATTGATGTTCTTGAAGTTCAAGTGAGATAAGCGACGATGCCATAACCAGGTCTTTGGACTAGAAACGTTTGATAGTAGACAAACACTTGAGCGTGCGTTTATTTGGGAAAGATCGATCGTGTAGAGGTTGGACTTGCGTGTGCCGGTTAGAAGCTCCTTTCCATCAAACGTGCGAACACAGCATCTATCGGGTCTAAAATTTACTTCGAGTTGCTTGTCACAGAATTTTCCAATGCTCAACAGGTTGTGGCTTAGCCCTTGTACATAAGAGACGTTGGAAATGGTGATGTTGTTTTGAATGATATCACCATATCCTTTAATCGGTGCCAAGTGATTGTTGCCAAATTTGACGAATCCGCCCTTCTTTTCAGTGTAGTTGGCAAGCAACTCCTTTTGTCCGGTCATGTGTTTGGAGCATCCAGAATCTAAGTACCACACATGACCGATCTGCACAAAATCAGACAGATTTAGGTACCCATTTGTAAATGGATCCATCATGGTTAGTTGACATTGCACCCTTGGGTACCCACTTGTGGTGAGACTTATGGGCGTTAGTCATTTGATTTCTCGGACCCGATTTAGAAATGGATGATGAATGATAAAATTTGTGGTTAAATGATTTATGCATGTCCGGAAAATAACCATAACCATAATCAATAGAAGGTTTACGAACAAAATCATCTACACCGCAATTAGAACAACAAATTTTATTACGAGAAAATTTTATTAAATGTCTAAAGGAATAAATTTGATAAGGAAAACGAAATCTAGAATTGTCTCTTTTGACATTAGAATGTAAAAACTTGTCTTCTTTGCGGGGTGTTTGCTTTGTAGTATGCGTGCCCTTTTTGACCCAAACCGACTTGGTTTCTAAAGTATGAAGCGCTGAAACATTGAAAGGAACACGGTTAGTATGGTTTTTGAAGACATGATTGGTTTTCTTTTGTTTAGGAGTGGTTTGATTTTGACTCGTGGAACACTTCGTTGGTTCAGTAGGCAATGAAACTGATTCCATAGATTGTTTGCCTTTGTATAAAAACTCCGTGTGCTTTGGAAGTACAAGATTGAAGTCAAACTCATCACACATGTCATTTAAGTGCTCGTCCGATTCAAGTGAAGATTGGTTAGAAAGGGCATCTAATTCAGCATTAATTTGTTCGTCGGAGTAGGAACATTTTTGTTTTGGAAGATTGGAATTTGGGTCCATTTTAAACAACTTTTCGCAATTATCTAAATAATTGCTAACGAAGGCTTTACAAGTTGAAATGTTTGAAATAGTATCATTTTCACGAGTTCTCAAGTTGTTGTATTTTAAATAAAAATGATTCCTTTTCCTTTTCCGCCAAAGAACGTTCAGATTCCAACACTCGTTCGAGTTGAATAATTTTCTTTTCTAAAAATAGAGTGAGAATGTACGGTTTACATTCAGGAATCTTGTTTTGAAGTTCTTCGGCTGAATATGATGGAAAGTAGTTGTTTGGAAGAGATTCACTTGAAGATTCCTCTTCTACTATTTGAGGATAGCAGAAAGGTATTTGAAAATAGTTTTTGTTTTGTCTCTTCCAATCTTCTCTTTCCTCAACACTATGGTCCGGCTTCATAAATTGAATTTGGTAATCTGGACCAAGGTTCAGATATTCGAATTTATAAATCATCGGAGTATTATAGATAGCCTTTGCTAAGTGTTTCGGGTTTTCAAAACCTAATCCGGCTTTAGAGCTTAAATCTTTCGGTGCATTTAAGTGAATAGTGTGTTCAGTTTGACCAAGCTTGTAAAGTTTTAATTCCAAATTTTCGAGTTTTTCTAATAGATCTTGTCTTTGAAAACTGACAAAGTCAAAATTTGATAAAAATTTGGCAGTCTCATTCCTAGATGATTGAAGTTCAAGTGTGAGATCAGATATTTGTTGTTGAAAAAGATCATTTTATTCTTTTAAAACCATTTTCTCCGTTTCGAGATTGTGTGCTATACTTTGAGAATTGACAAGGTCGGTTTGCATAAGAAGCAATTGTTTATGATTATTTTCTAGGCTTGCTTCTAAATTGGAAACCAAGAGTTTCTCGGTTTTCAATTTGGAGTGTAATTCCTTTAATTGACACATTAAATCATGCATTTGAGATACAAAAGAGTCATAGTCAGAAGGGCTTACCTCGGGTGTGTAGTCGGAAGCGTGAGAAGGAGTGTCATCAGAGTAAGCCATTAAACTGAAATGTGCTTGAGTATCTCCTTCCATGTCATCTTCATCATCTTGATTAAGCCATTGTTCATCTTCAGCTAGAAGAACTTTGTCGGCTTCTTTTTGTTTAGACAACATCAGTTTGTAAGTAAAGTAGTTGGAGTCCTTCACTATTGGCTTCTTGCATTCCCTTGCATAGTGACCAAATTTGCCGCAGTTGTAGCACAGGCTTCTCTCACCCTTGAACTTGTCTTCTGGCTTGGGTGTCGGGCGTGGTTCTTCTCTTCTTGGTTTTGGTTCAAACAGGGCCTTTCGCTCATGATTATTAGATCCCGAGGCATAACTTTGTTGGTTGGGATTCGAGCGACGTGAGAACTTTTGTTGAAAAGATCTCGTAAGGAAGGCCAGTTGTTGTTGAAGTTTGGCAATTTCAGAATCATAGTCAAAATCTTCGTCTTCTAGTTCGGGAAACATCTCTTGAGGAGTGGAAGAGGAATCTTTTGCCATCAATGCGATTGGATCTGGGTTCTTCTTTCAATTTAACCCCATTAGTTCAAGAACCTCCTCTTCGTCTTGTTGAAGGGTTTCATAGACTTCATGAAGATCAAGGTCAACAAGATATTTGTTGTGTTTGATTTGATTAGCAAACCGGCGCCATTCCGGTTGAAGATTGCTAACAAATTTAACGTTGTTTTCGATCTTGGTCTTACGAATTTCGTTCTTGCTTAGTTCGTTCACCAGTTGTACAAAACGGGTATATGTGTTCGTAAGACTTTCTCCATCTTTTGCCTTGAATTCTTCATACTGAGAGATGCAGTTGGTGATTTTGAGTTGTGTGCCAATCTTCGTTCCAAGCGTGAACTTCTCTATGACCTCCCACATTTCTTTAGCTGTCTTCTTGTGGCTATTAATGCTCATATAGATTTCATTTCGGAGGCTCATAAGTAGATAAGAACGGGCAAGTTGGTCACCTCTCATTATCCTCTTCTCGTTTGCATCCCATGTATTTTTGAGTTTAACTTCCCTTCGTGCGAGCGTAGGAGGAGTATTGTTTGGCATAGCCGGAAACTCCTGATAAAAAATTGGAGGAGGACCTTCTTTGATTGAACGCATGATCTCATCGGCATAGTCATGGCGTTCAACAAAATCAAGGAATCTATCCTTCAATTGAGAATATTCTCTCGGGAAGAGAATTGGAGGTTTGGTGTCTGATCCAATAGCCATTGCTTCACGGGTGGTCATTGTACTTTTTGGGTGGACCTCGATCAATGAGTTTTTAAAAATTTCTGACTTGTCTCGCGAAACAGTAGGTTTTTCTCGAGAGACAAAGGAGGGCGATAAAATTATCGATTTAGGATTTTTATCGGGTGTGAGGTGCTCGATGAAAATTGTTATCGGGTGACAAGGGATCGATAATAAATGTTATCGAGTGAACAAGGCTCGATAAAAATTGTTGTCGAATTAAATAGACTCGATATAAATTGTTATCGAGTGAACAAGACTCGATAAAAATTGTTGTCGAATGAAATTTGGTCGATAAACTTTGATTAAAGAATGTTATCGAATACTGACCACTCGATCAAACTTTTTCTCGATTCAATAAGACTCGACAAAAAAAATACTTTAATTCTGAGCTTTCTGTGATTGATAAACCAGAAAACAAAAACACAGTATTCTTGACTAAAAAGAACTAGTCTTTTTATGGACAAGACTGTCTGGGTTTTTCGAGTTTCTTATTTGTTCAATTACGGAAATTATCAAGATTACAAGAATTTATGATTTTACTAAGAAAATCTTTAGTAAGAAAAGCTGTAGGAGTCACAAGTTCCTGAGTTTTCTTATGTAAAGATATTCAAAAGTAAAAAAATAAACTAAAGTAATTTTAATTAAACATATTTAAATATTTTATGTAGGGGTCGATAAAAATTCGAAATTTTAAGCAGTTGAATCGATAAAAATTCAATCAACAGAAGAGATATTCGAGAAAAATTCAATGATCAGATATGAGGTAGTCGACAATAATCAGTATGATGTTTTATCGGGTAAAGCATGAAACAGTAGGACTCGACAAAAAATTCAATGAACAGCAGAATTTGCAGAAATCGAAAAAAATACCTTCTGTTTCGTGGTTTGCTCAGAAAATCATAAAAATTCGTGATCTCAGGCTCTGATACCACTTGTTGATCCCATTATAATAAGCACAATGACAATAAACAGTTAATAGCAAAATAATATGACACGAACAATGATTAACGAACTTACGTAGTCATATATCTCTTGAATGTTAAGATCGATTACAATGTAATTCATAGTTTCAGCTCTCTCTCTCTCTAAGTAATATGAATCGACTAACTCTCAAAGAAAAACCCTAACGTTCTATTTATATTTCTAGGTCTAATCTAATTAAGGAAACAAAGAGTTTAAGGACTTATAAACTTCCTTTTACAATTAAGCATATCTTTTCCTTATTTTGTCACAATTAAATAATAATAGACCTAACAGCGAGTAGCTGCTAAACTCGTTGAAAAGGAGCTGAGCAGAGATAATCTTAGAGTTGATCCTGTAATAGGTCAAGAGAAGATTCTACAAGCCCTGAATAGAGAAAACGAAGAACCCAAGGATGCTGAACTCGAATGGTGTACTAAAAAGGTAAACTTCCGTATTCAATCTGCCATTATAACTCGTGCAACTATCCTAGGATGTAATCGAAGGAGAGGTCCGAAGGTAACTGTCACTATGTTCAGAGGTGACAGAAGTGAAGAAGAAGATCCCCAGTTTCTGCAGTTCTATGGTTTCTCTAAATGGCTAGAAATCAGAGATGCCATTCAGGACTACAAATCTCAATTCAAAGGCGTAGAAGAAAGACATTTCGATTAGCTATTGCAAAGGATTTCACAGCATTGCAGGGTCCCTCCTCTTCCTGAGAAGACAAAGAAAAGAAGAACAAAGTCTGACGCTAATGAAGGTCTATCTTCTAAAAATGAGCATGAGACCAAATTCAGTTTCGAAAGTCTTTTCTCCCATCTCATTCTCCCTGATATTTCAATGTTAAACACGTCCCTGCCAGAAGAGAGAAAGTATGAGGAACATGAAATCACTACTCTCCTTGAAGCAGAATGGCCTTTCTAGGGAATGATGGAAGAACTTTGTTTCTCAGGAACAAAGAAATCAAGATAGCTCCCTCAAAACTCATAAAGACCATGTATTACAATTGTTTATCCACATATGGACAAAAGTGTCTTCAGAAGGTGATCTATGAGAAAGAGTTACGAAGAAGAAAAAACATAAAGCTCTCTGATTAGTCTTTGTAGTTTTTCTCCCTTTGTAATTTATTTCAGTGTACTATACTTTACCCTTATAATTGTATTCTCATTTTTAATGTAATTCTTCAGATTATTATAAATGAAATATAATGAAGTACTCTACTCCATCTATGTACTGAAAAGATCCCTGAAAAAGGTAATAGGGACAACGAACATAAGAGTTCTATTTCTCACTATAATAACATATACTCTCACTAACATTGCACTCTGTAATTAATCAGTGAATGTACTTTATAGCTTTTTTACTTGTAAAAATGGTGATTTCATATCCTTATAAATGAAACTCAATTCAGATAGTAGACTAGATGAAAAAGATCTCACATGTTAGTACTTAGATCTCTTTACTTTAAATTTTCTAAGTCCTTACTAATCTTCACAAGCAACTTTTCTATATTGCTTAATCATATTCAAATAGGGGGAGATTGTTGATCATAACTCCTCTCAGTGATTTAAATATGATTCCTCGTATACTTAGTGAAGATTTCAACTCTAAGTAATTGTTCGTAATTCAGCGATAGCACACACTGATTGCACTCAGTGATCACTGAAAGTCAAGAACAATACCTTATCTCTAAAGATCTGAAGATCAGCACTCACATCAAAGAACCATTCAGCAAAAGTCGAAGACTGAAGCTGAAGAAAAAGATAATTAGTTAAGTGACCTGAAGCGATTCAGCGATAACAATCAATTATCTACACAATATGAGTCTTGCACATGCCTCAGCGATACTCAGAATTTTCATCCTTGAATATTCTAGTTCCGCGATCAAATGGGGCCTACTCAGCAAGATCGATGTTGATCTTATCCTCGATGCACAAAAGTCAAAACCCCCATGCATTGTCAGAAGAGGACGTACGGATTGTTCCTTAAGTCCCCATCAAATCTAATTTTGTTACTGTTCATATACGACCAAAAGTGTGGTTGCTTTTTTGACAAAGGACAAGTCTCCTATAGAAACTTGACATGTGGCTTATACCTTTTGCTCTGCAGAAACTTCGTGGAAGTGATTATATATATATATATATATATATATATATATATTATTCTATATGTTTATATATATATATATTATTTTATATGTGGATTACATGCTTATTGCTTCAAAGATCAAGGTCGAGATATATAGGTTAAAATCTCAACTTGGTGTAGAGTTTGAGATGAAGGACATGGGCGTAACCAAGAAGATATTGGGTATGGAGGTTAGAAGAGAGAGGTCGAGCCAACGATTGTTGTTGAGCCAGAAAGGCTACATTGAGCAAGTGATAGTAAGGTTCGGAATAAAGATGCCAAGTCAGTAGTGACTCCATTGGCTCCACATACTAAGCTCTCTAGTAGACAATCTTCCACTATAGCGGATGAGAAGGCACACATGAAGTGCACCTTATGCTAGTGTAGTTGATAGTATGATGTATGCCTGTGTACACGTCTACATATTTCAGAGGCGATTAGTGTGGTCAGCGGGTTCATGGCGATCCCGGGAAAGGCACATCGGAAAGCAATGAAATGGGTCCTAAGATAATTGAAAGACACGATTGATATGGGTTTATGTTTCGGTGGAGATACATATCAGGTTACCAGATTTGTAGATTCAGGTCATGTTCGTGATCTGGATAGATGTTTATCTACTATTGGTTATGTATTTAAAATATATGGTGCTACAGTTAGTTGACGATCGATGTTACAAGCAATAATGGCACTTTCTACTACGAACTCCGAGTACATGGCTGTGATAGAGGGAGTGAAGGAAGCACTGTGGTTCTGGGGTTTTCTAGATGATTTGGGGTTTGAGCAGGATTTTGTGGACTAGTGGTGTGATGGTCAAAGTGAGATTCAATTAGCTACGGATCAAGTCAACCATGCTCGTACCAAACATAGAAATGACATATATCATTTTGTGTGGGATGTCATAAAGGATGATGATATTTCTCTTATGAAGGTGCACACGGATGACAACCCGCAGACATGTTAACCAAGGTGGTACCCGGTGGGAAGTTTAATCATTTCTTGGACTTGCTTAATATCAAGACGATGTTGATTGCACTTTTGGGCAATGGCCTTGCGGGCTTGTGTCATGGTGAGGTGGAGAAATCATTTGGTGAGATGAACAATGATAGCTTTATCTCGTGTAAGGGTACATAGGCTATCATGGTCAAATGATACAGCCGATTGGAATGAACTACGGCGGCTTGATCCTAGGTGAGGGTACGTAGGCAACCATGGTCAATTGGTGCAGCCGGTTGAGTTATACATATCAAGGGTCTACATTTTTCGTAGGTGATCGTCCAAATTTGAGGTTTATCAAATGTTGTACGAGGTGGAGAATTGTAAGTGTGTAATTGTAAGTGCGTTGGGAAGAAGAAGTCTTGTAATAAGGTGTGGGCATACCTTATTCAAAGAATACTTAGTGTGCCATTTGTTGGTCTTATTTAGCCACTTGTTGGAACATGACATGTTCTGTCATAAAGTGTGGGCACACCTTATGCAGAAAGAACATTTTTTTTAACAGCGTGCAGAAAGAACATTTTGATCAGCCTAAAAATCCAAGACTTGACCCATGGTCAAATAGGGCCATTTCCTTGTATATGTAAAGCTCGTTCAGTAGAGAAAGCTAAAAGACGAGAGAAGTGAGAATACTGATAGAACATTAATTTCTTCTAAGGGGAAAACGAGATCGAATCTTAACCTAATACAAAAGGACTCTCTCTTCTGGTGTGAATGTAGGCAATCTTGCTAAACCACGTAAATCTCTCCTACAATTGTCTCTACTCTTTATTTACCTTGATTTCTTGGTTATTGTGATTACTTATTTTCAGTTTTTAGTACGATTGTGAAATCAAGCTGTTTGGTTTCGGTTTCTTCTACTTTGTGTTTTCCACTAACCAACTATTGGTGTCTGAACACAACAAGGACCAAAGGGGTGTTTATGATATACAACAAAAAACAACGTTTCACTGACGACGAATTGGTGAGTGATTAGATTCAAAGTCGGATCATCGACAAATATCCTCTCTCAAAAAACTTAAGCCATTAATTCTAATCAATGGCAGCATGAACACCGACATATTGTCTGATAGTAATCAGTCACACCATTTATCAAAACAAAACCAACACATGACTAATTAATTCTTAATAAACATTTTTTAAGAGTTGACACTAATTTTTGGGATTTAGTGAAAAGTTTGAAAGTTAAACCTGAACTTTGATAAGTTTAGAAATCATCATTGTGGTTCTTATTTTGTTATGAAAATGGTTCACAGTTACTAACTCAATTAAAAAATATCTTTTAATTAAATGACATTGTTATCTTTTCATTTGTTTCCTTAATTTTGTTTTAAAGATTTAAGAAAATGTATTATTTTATATTTATAGTTATTGGTTATATTATATATTAACAACTTTATACTACATAATATATTTTCAATTATATAATTTGGAGTAAATTATGGATTTGGTTCTTATGCTATGTTGATTTTACGATATTGCTCCTCAGACTTCATTTATTATGTATTTAGACCTTGTGGTATGCATTTTTGTTGGATTGGTCCTTCGGCCTAACGACCGTGTACCAAGTCTTTAAAAGTCGACGACATAAGGGTCTTCTTCCATTTTCTATTTTCAAAGCATTTTTTAATTAACTTTTTTAAATCAGAGGGATAACATGAATATATTAAAATCTATAGATCCAAAACATTAAAGTTACATATTATATATAGGACAAGTTTCAATTGCAAACTCAGTGATTTATGCAAACTATGCAAACTGATCTGCACCCAAGAAGCTTTTGATCAATTGCCATCTTAAGACGGTTATAAAAAATCATAGAATTTCGCATATTTACAAAAATAATGTAACAACCCGCATTCACATATAACAAATATTACAATTTATACAATTAAAACGCCACATTGATTTACAAATTGGGTCTCATTCAATAAAATTGTACAACTGACTGAAATCTACTATCAACTATTTTTTTCTACTAAAATTCTAATACAAAAAATCCAGGTAATAAGATGATCAAATTCAAACTTCATAGAAAGTCTTCAATAGACTTCACGTATATTTATCCAAATATACGATCTCATAAACTTCCCTTTCTTTACCGGTAAGGTCTAGTGAGGAAATCCCTGCCAGTGCAATAATGAAACAAGTTCATAATAAAATCGTTTAGAATCGGTAAACATATAGTTGGCACTCTGGCCCAATCCAAATAGTCGGGAAGCCTTTAACTGTGTTAGTAGTATGTTAACACTCAGGCTCATTCTCTCACCCAGGTAACTTGCCACAACAGTCGCTACGCAAAATTTCAACATCCTAGTAGGGTTGCAATCCCTATCGGCTATAGCCCCGCCAAACACGAAACAAGTTCGTGGGCACAATATATATAATCATTTTGCGCGAACTGTCATAGTCCTAACGCACCCTGCTCCCTTTGTGTAAGTACCTTTTAAACCCCAAAAGTCAATAATTTCACCAAATGCGTTAATCTCGAACAACGTGAAAAGATACCGTATTGCAGTTAACGGTAATAAGTTAAACATACCAAACCGGTATAATATCGAAGTAATAACCATTTGATAATACATGCATTTCAGTTCGAAAATGGTTAAAGGAAAACTCACATATACCCATATCCATTAACACATTTTTTTACAAGAAAATCATTTAATAACAATTTCTCAAATAAAACCCACGTGTGTTAATTTTTCCAAGAACCCCTACTCAAACTGCGTATCGCAATTGGCGATAATAATCCAATGATTCCAAGTCGATATAATATCGAAATAATAACCCTTTAAAATATATGCATTTGAATTGGAAAATGGTTTATAATAAAAACTCACCTCAATGACGATGAACGATGAATTTAAACTTTAACTGAAACGAATAATCTGAACCAAACACTTGAATCTGAATCATGTGAGCATAAATTACAATTTAAACAAATAAACTCCGCAGTAACTCTAAACAATGATTTTGACCCTTCAAAATACCATCTCCAATTATGAAATCATCAAATAAACAACTAACACGAATTCTAGCCCCTTAAAATAAGAACTGATACCGATAGTATTTGATCATTTCCAAAACCATAACTAAAGTTCCAAATCCAACTCAATTTTATATAAAATCTAAGACAAAACTCATAACTTTTGATGCTCAAAATATTAAAATCCAACATGAGATCATCATAAAAACAATAACTTTAAAAATTTATTAATCTAGCCTCCTTTTTGTATCAAAACCAACAATTTGATAAAAACTCAAGAACACAAGGGTTTTACTTTTACGGAGGTATCCAACTCACGATGTAAAATTGGAGTTAACCAAATAAACACAATTAAACAAAAGAAATACCTACCATCAAATCATAAATTTTCAAGAAGAATTTGTTTAAATAGCCATTTCAGAAACCCAAATTTACCTCCTAGCCATTTTTTCTCCGAATTTTACAAAATAGTCATTTACTACGCCAAATAACATGTACGCCATGGCGTACTAATGAATTTTCCCACTTTTTTGCAAATTGATCCTTCACTACGCCATCTACCAGGTACGCCATGGCGTATCTGGTCCCTTAACTTTCAAAAAATGGCAAAATTGGCCCCTGAACTTGAAAGGCTCTCAAAGAAAGAATCAAAAATGGCAACTATGGCCCCTAAACTTCATCTACGCCATGGCGTGGTGAAGGATGGTGTTCAAATTTTTTCCTATATTAACTATTTTTTAAATCTACGCCATTTGTCTAAAAAATTAACTATTTTTTCCTATATTAAATTTGTCTAAAAAATTATTTGTTAAATTGGTTATCAAATATTTTTTAGTAAAATAATTTTTGTCGGGGATGCCATTTCCCGCTTCTAATATAACCGATTAATTTTTTTAATTTTATTTAAAATATTTATATAGTGTGTCTATAAATAAATATGCCGAGGAATATGCCATATTTAATATATGTATATAGTGTGTGTAAACGATGAGTGGGAATTCCTTCCCTCAGGTCCACCGAGTAAATTTCAGATACTATTGCCCAAAAACATTACACATTTTAAGTTTGCTGGTTATTGTAAAAAAAAAAATTAAAATCGTTACTGACGGCGGTGAAATGAATATAGTGCACAAGACAAATGGCGAAATTTATCAGATATTTAACAATGAATGTGCTCGTTGGTTCATGAATTACGCGTCGGGGTGTGAGAAACCGCCTACACTCTATGTGCATGCTGATTATCCAATGTGCGGTGGAGGTGATGTCGGTGGTAGCCGATCAAATATGTCATATTCCTCGGTATATTTATTTATAAACACACTAAAATTAGGAGCGGGAAATGACAAAAATTAATCAGCCAAATTAGGAGCGGGGAATGGCAAAAAATATTTTTTCAAATTCTTAAATTATTTTACTAAAAATTATTTGATAATCAATTTAACAAATAATTTTTTAGACAAATTTAATATAAGAAAAAATAGTTAAATTTATAAACAAATAGCGTAGATTTAAAAAATAGTTAATATAGGAAAATATTTGAACACCATTCTTCGCTACGCCATGGCGTAGATGAAGTTTAGGGGCCATAGTTGCCATTTTTTGATTCTTTCTTTGGAAGCCTTTCAAGTCCAAGGGCCAATTTGCCATTTTTTAAAAGTTAAGGGACCAGATACGCCATGACGTACCTGGTAGATGGCGTAGTGAAGGATCAATTTGTAAAAAAGTGGGAAAATTCATTAGTACGCCATGGCGTACATGTTATTTGACGTAGTAAATGGCTATTTTGTAAAATTTGGAGAGAAAATGAGTAGGAGGTAAATTTAGGTTTCTGAAATAACTATTTGAGCAAATTTCTCGATTTTTAAAATACTATTAGTAAATAACCCAAATTAACCAACAACTAACACTTTGACCAAAGATTCATGGTTAAATTTTCACTAACATCACCTTAGAATAAAGAGTAGGAAGAATTGTAAGGAAAGATATCTTAGCCTCAACAAACAAGGAGAATTAATATAGAAATTCCTTAAAGCCATAACCCCTACTTTTTTCGTGGTGCGTCCTCTTCAAGATACACACACATTACTTTTATTTTATTTATCTTTGAAAAAACCAAATGGTAAAGAAACCTTGAGGTGGTGGTAGGTAATTAAACCCAAATAAGAAACACACCCCTTAGACTTCTAATAAATAAAACAAGGGTATTACAATATCTCTCCCTTAAAAAAAATTGTCCCGGAATTCATTCAATTGAAGAAACAAGGGTATTTAGAACTCATAGGAATCTGATTCTCAGATAGCTTCCTGACTCTTATGATAACGCCATATAAATGAACTTTTACTAACCCAATCTTTTTATTTCTCGGATTAAACACACAAAAGGTACTACGAATACCACCCAACTTCTGACAAAAGTACAAATCTGTAGACTACCTCACCGACTTTTTCACTAATCGCAAAAGGTTTAATATACCATCGATTCAACTTTCTTCATTTACCGAAATGATCTATTCCTTTCCACAACGATGTTGTCAACATGACACCGACCCCACAATTGTGTAACTGATATAGTTCCCAAGATACTAGTAGTGAACTCCAAAGCATATTAGGAAGATACAAAATGTGTCGGCAACAAGAAGAGCAATAACACGATTTTGAAGAAGCTCAAACCAGTATAACAACACCCCCATATTTCAAATCAAGAATTATAATAGCAGCTGAAGTAATATTCCCAAACCAATTTGACTCCTTTGTTGTTAAGACATACAATAATAATAGACAAGAAGTACAAGTAGTGACCCAAGATGAAGAAGCCCATTATGCAACATCCTTTTAAACAGTTTAGGGTATAAGTCTTTTAGATATGGTGGTTCAGGTAAACATGCAATTGGACCAGCTTCAATACAGTAAGAATGAGCAAATTTGTAAGAACTTCGGACATATTCATCAATATCTAAATTGTTGCCGTTAAAGACCATTATGCAAATGAAGAGCATATTGATTGTTAAAGCAATTGCCAATACCCCAAGGAAAGAGAGATTCCCCGAAATTATGCATGCTAATATTACATCTCCATCAAATATTTATTTTGTCACTTCTTTAACTCTTCGAAGATAATCCGTAACTACTCGGATCGTGATACTAACACTTTGATCGCTCACTCTCTTCTTTGTGATTCAAAACATCAGTTACCATATTCTTACCCGGTTGACACTAATTGCCGAAAGTCTGTATACATCATATTAGGATCCGAAGGAATGAAACATCAAAACTTGTGAACTTCTTTCCACACTCTTTCACGGAAACACCTAAATCGGTGAACTAAATTATGCTTTTCATAACACATTAACCCACGACTGTGTTTTATTAAAATGCATAACTTACTACAAATTACACCTTTCCAAAATCATTTTTTTTAAACTTCGACCATCAAACTTGTAAAATGACCTTTTGGAACTTTTATAACATTCAAATTCATGAATTAACATGAATGGATTCCCAAAACTTTACAATAGATTAAGACTCCATCAAAATGATACCAAACTAAAATACAAGCATTTCAAAGGTTTTTCAAAAAAGATATATTTTTAAGAAAATCTGATAAAAGAAAACCTTATCTCAATAAAGAAAAGCACGTCAGAAAATTCAAACCTCAAAGAAATTATAGGAACCCTCTTAGTTGTTATGTTTGTCGCACTAATGAGCATCTAGCTAAGACTTGTCCTAAAAGAATAAATAATTTTGATAGAAAAAGTACTTTAATTGAATGTGTTAATGAAGGCCTCATAAGTGTTGATGAATACATTTCTGATTCTGAATCCATGTAGATGTATAATTACTATAGAAGACACCGGTCTAGAGCACGGGAAAGATAGTGATTCAGATTCAGAACTGGTAAATGAATTCACTAAGACTTTACATAAACATGATATTGATTCGGATTCCAGCAATAATTTAGACTTTATTAATAAAGATTACAATTGGAAAAGACATACTAGAACAGACAAATGTTGTGATTAATGCGATTTTTGCTATTAACGTGTTCTTTACTTTTGCAGATGTCTAGACCACCTCCATGACCAGGATTTCCTTCGGGAAATAATCCTACATCAGGACCTATAATTAATCAGACTTCTAGTAGCCAGACCAGACATTATTACGATGAACGACTTAGATTTGGAAATAATGAATTAATTGTTTTTCCACCTTGCAGCAATGTCTCCTTCAGAACGCAGAATCATATTTCTCTTAGCAAAGAGGAACGTTGCCTGGTAGACAATCTTTGGGTTGCCTATGGCAAGATCCCAAGAGATGATAAATATTTCATTGCTTGCTTAAATTCATTATCTGACCATTTTAGCCAAACTACTAAGCGTCTTAAATTTTATGTTGCGTTTAAGGGTAAAAAGAAAGGTTTCTTCCATACTTGGATCGAAGTTCTTGATGCCACTCAAGGCTATCCCAGTCTCGTATACAAAGGTTTTAACAATTATGGAGAAACCATTTCTGCAGCTAGACTACGTTTAGGAAAAAAAAATCGTTTCTCCTACTCTCAAAAACTATACAGGACCCCCTCTAGAGTTTTCAGCTACCCAAAATACTAGCCAGACTCATACACCGTTTTGTGATATTGCAAAACCTTGACCAAAAATTTTCAAACCCGTCTTCTTCTACCTAAGATCCTTCACCTTCCTATTCAAAAGTAGATTTTTCTTATCATACCCAAAGCCAAGAGGCCCAAAATCTAGACTCTATCCAAACTTGCCAACACCTATTAGACCAACTTGAGCAAGCCCAAGACCAAGCCCAATCTTCACCTAAAAAGAAAAAGTCCAAAAAGAAAAAGACCAAAAACCCAAAAAGGTTAAAATCAGATCAACCACATACTACAGGAAGTATTTAGTAGGGTTGTATTTAAATAGAAGGTCAAAATGTTTTCTAGGCTCCCCCGGGGAACAATATATTTTTGTATTATGGAGGTTTTGGGTTTGGTGTAGAGTTTGGGTTTGTTTATCAGTAGAGGAATCAAGAGTTCTCTGTGTCTCTTGAGATTTGGGCAATCCCATAGCCATCTCCGGGTTTGATAAGTGTAACACCCTCAAATTTGGAAAGAGCGATTAATTTAAAATTTTCAATATTACAACACTTGAAGGATAAATTACTTCCTATAATTCGATACTTAAAGTTCCTCCAATCACAATTCTATAAAACAACCACAATAGTTTGGTCAAGTCTTGTACTAAGACATAATTACAATCGGGTGTTACTAAACCCAAAGGAGTCGCTATCTCCGAATGCGGAAAATATCACCAATAGTCTAATCTTTATCGTGTCACTTCCTAGCACTCAATTCCACACGTGACACTAGTACCAGTCCCAACGATAACCTGATGCATATGCCGACAAAGAAAAAAGGGTTAGGCTTAACGCCTAGTGAGCTCAAGAGTTTATAACATATTTATGACTGATTTGAAACCAAAAGATTTGCTTGATAAAAGATAATTCTCAAATGAAATAACTTTATTATAAAAACAACATCTTTCCCAAATTCATTATTTCTATAATAAAAGCTTTAAACCAAAATGACATTAGAAATGAAAGCTTTAAATAGAAATACTCATTTAACGTGATACCAATTCCAGTACTCACACGACCATGAATAAGTTTATAAACGTAAAGATAGAAACATAGCTTTGACCACATTCATAAACCATTAACTCACACTTATTTTTTAAAGGATTTAAAACATCC
Organism: Silybum marianum; assembly: GCA_036898165.1. NCBI lineage: Eukaryota > Viridiplantae > Streptophyta > Magnoliopsida > Asterales > Asteraceae > Silybum > Silybum marianum. The sequence continues at coordinate 30,451,490 of CM072536.1, forward strand.
AAAGATGACGGGGGAGACCCGATTTACCACTGGTCATGACGGAACACAAGGTAGGCCATGAACCAATGTTATAGAGCGGCACATAAAGGTCTGGTAGCCATTGACATCAACCACAATACAGTCTTTATTCATTTGTACACATAAGCTCTAGCCTCAAGAAACCAATGTTATAGAGCGGCACATAAAGGTCTGGTAGCCATTGACATCAACCACAATACAGTCTTTAGTCATTTGTACACATAAGCTCTAGCCTCAAGAAACCAATGTTTTAGAGCGGCACATAAAGGTCTGGTAGCCACTGACATCAACCACAATACAGTCTTTAGTCATTTGTACACATAAGCTCTAGCCTCAAGAAATGCACGCAAATTCCACAATGCAAATTCCGAGAAAGTGAAAGGATAGTTAGGAAATTACACAATTTATCACAATGCCTATTTCCAATTTAAAAGTGGGTTCATACTATCCTTCACGACATTAAAATACTGACTCTTATGCCCATGGATCCATAACATACTAGTCTAATTTACATGACTCCAAAACGAATGACCAACGCACTCAAATGCATGTAAAATACTATTTAAATCGGACAAATGTCCTTGAGACTCATTTTAGCCAAAACCGAGCAAAGGCTCTATAACTCAACACTTATGTAATTACTCGAAACATTAGTTGAGACGAACCATTTTCCAAATGAAATCATATTCATGTATTCCGAAAATGACTCATAATGCAATAACATGTATTTTCCAACGATTTATAAATCCAATACTTTAAAGATGCAAATATAACCAAATGGTTTTCATTTCAAAAATGATGCACCCAAACAACTCACATTTATACTTTATTTGTCAAAATGTATAAAACCCAAGTATAAGTCTCTTACACGATTTATAGACCCTTTTATACCAAATATGTAAACTTACCCAAATACTCACACATTTGATAAATAACAAGTAAAACATGTTAACACTTTTAAATGGACGTTTTTGGCATGTACAAAGTTTTCACAAAGTATTTTAAACTCACCTTGCTAGATTTAGCTAAATCTAGGTTTACCCCAAAAACTCCATTTGAAGAAAAGTCCGGATCTGCAAATCTTCCTTCACTAGAAACCATATCTAGTTTATAAGCAACCTAGATATACCAATAATAACTCCCAAAGATTAGATCCATGAAGACACTAGTCAAAAATCTAAAATCTCTTAAAATTGTCAAAACCCCAAAATTGGAAGATACAACAAAATCAAAGCTCTAGGAGGTTAAAATGAAAGGTTTTAACAAAAACAAAGGTTTAGAAGGTTAGGATGGACTCACATTTCGTTTTTAGGAAAAAGCTCCAAAGCTAAGTCAACAATGGTGGAAGATGAAGATGAAAAAGATGAAGATCTTGAGCTTCAATCCTTTAGCTTTAGTCTCCACTCTTAATCTCACAAACTCTTATGAAGAAATCGATTGGAAGTAACAAGTGACCAAGAACCAAGAATGAGAGGGAGAGAGGTGAGTAGGAGAAGAAACAAATGAGAAAATGGGGAAATGAAGGGCAAAAATCGTATTTAAAAAGGGGTTTTCCAGATGCTAGCGGGCGCGAGGAAAATAGGCGTGCGAACACGAGGTAACTTCTGCCCACTTTTTGGGGTTTGCTAGCGGGCGCGAGAAAAATAGGCATGCGGGCGCGAGCAATGCAAATTCCGACCAAAAGTTGATTTTTTTGCCAAAAGCGATAACCGACTCAATCAACATTCACGATACTTCTAAATGACTATACTAAGGTCGAAAACATACGAAACTTGAAATTATGGATACTAAAAATCTGGGTGTTACAATAAGCCTTTACCAGCCACCGGTTGAGCTGGACTAGCCATTGAATTATTAGGCTCAATGGTACCTCTACTGACATTCATTGGAGAATGCCCACCGATCTAAATCTTTTATATGTGGCTAGAAGATGAGCCATGGTTCTGGTTAGGAGAATAGGAAAGTATTTATTTATCTGACAAAGAAACTTGTTTTTGGAGAACAAGCTTTTCATTTATAAGCTCATCATAGATGATTTGAAAATTTTTGGTCAAGGTTTCGTAGTGATCACAAAACGGTGTATGAGTCTGGCTAGTATTTTGGGTAGCTGAAAACTCTAGAGGGGGTTTTGTATAGTTTTTTAGAGTAGGAGAAACGATTTTTTCCTAAACGTAGTCTGGCTGTAGAAATGGCTTCTTCATACTTGTTAAAACCTTTGTATACGGGACTGGGATAGCGTAGAGTGGCATCAAGAACTTTGATCCAAGTATGGAAGAAACCTGTCTTTTTACCCTTAAACACAACATAAAATTTGAAACGCTTAGTAATTTGGCTAAAATGGTCAGATAATGCATTTAAACAAGCAATGAAATATTTATCATCTCTTGGGATTTTGCCATAGGCAACCCAAAGATTGTCTACCAGGCAACGTTCCTCTTTGCTAAGAGAAATATGATTCTGCGTTCTGAAAGAGACATTGTTGCAAGGTGGAAAACAATTAATTCGTTATTTCCAAATCTAAGTCGTTCATCGTAATAATGTCTGGTCTGGCTACTAGAAGTCTGATTAATTATAGGTCTTGATGTAGGATTATTTCTCGAAGGAAATCCTGGTCATGGAGGTGGTCTAGACTTCTGCAAAAGTAAGAACACGTTAATAACAAAAATCCAATTAATCACAACATTTGTATGTTCTAGTATATCTTTTACAATTGTAATCTATATTAAAAAAGTCTAAATTATGGCTGGAATCCGAATCAGTATCATGTTTATGTTAAGTCTTAGTGAATTCATTTACCAGTTCTGAATCTGAATCACTATCTTTCCCGTGCTCTAGACCGGTGTCTTCTATAGTAATTATACATCTACATGGATTCAGAATCAGAAATGTATTCATCAACACTTATGAGGTCTTCATTAACACATTCAATTAAAGTACTTTTTCTATCAAAATTATTTATTCTTTTAGGACAAGTCTTAGCTAGATGCTCATTGCTGCTACAAACATAACAACTAAGAGGATTCCTATAATTTCTTTGAGGTTTGAGGTTTGAATTTTCTGACGTGCTTTTCTTCATTGAGATAAGGTTTTCTTTTATCAGATTTTCTTAAAAAATATATCTTTTTTGAAAAACCTTTAAAATGCTTGTATTTTTTCTTGGGCTTTGAGCAAGAAGCTCCATACGCCTGAGTAGTATACATATCTCTACAAAATTTATAATCAGTTTGTTTAAGCTGCTTTTGAATTTGAAGATCAACGCACTTTTCTTCTAGTGTTCTTGTGATAAATTGTGCTCTTTGTCCCATTGACCATAAACAATCTGGATTTTCTTTGACAAAAGGCAAGTTATTCCATTTATCATGAATTTCAAGCCCTAATGGTCCAGGCAATTTATGGAACAACTTATTTTCAATTTCTTGATTAAAAGTATTTCCTGCAATAGAGGTCAAATAAACAAAATGACTTAAAAATTTCTTAACCTTTGTATCGCTAGTCCAGTGGTATAGACTTAATTGTTCCAATTCTCTCATGGCTTTCTTCCGAACATTCATTTGTCCAGAGTTTGGGTCTGCTCCAGTTGCTAAGATTTGTATTTGATTGACAAAGTTATAAGGATTACTACCTAGGGACTTTAAATTATTATATTCTGTTACACAGTCCCTTTTGAAGGCTTTCCACATAGCTTTTGAACTTTCTCCTAAAAAGGTCTCTAAATACCTACAACTCTTCGGCCTCCATGTCTTGATTTTGTCTATAATAGTGGCCTATAAGTGTGCTTTTCCATAATTCAATCAAATTTTTCCAAATTTGAGGATCACGGGCTATTAAATTTAAAATATAACCTTTGGACTCAGATTAAAAATGGATTGGTTGTTCTAATAGTTTCTCTAAGCCTTTGGCAATGTATCTAGTATCAGCAGGAGGATCATGATATTCAGTATAAGGAGTTCTAGGAGGAAAACTGGCATATCTAAAGCTTTCTTGGGGAACAATTCTGTCAAAAGGAATTCTAGCAGTGGTTCTATAGCTTTCTGCTTCTTCGTCAACTAAGTCTTTCTGATAACTAATGTCTGTAATATGTGACTGTAATTCTTCATGTAATATTCCAACTCTGATATTTTTGTCTTTATCATAAAAAATGTATTCATGATCAGAAATTTGTTTGAATAAATATAATTGGTCTTCCAATTTTAAAAGAACTTCATCGCTTAAAAACATTTTTAGTTCTTTTGGAAAAATAATTTTTTCTATCTCATTATTAACTAGTTCAAGATGTACTAAATCATTATCCGTTTCGGTTTCTTGAACCGGAACAGATGTATAATTAGTAAATCTTAGACTGGTTTTTCCATGTCTATCAGTATACATCAAAGCTTCTTTTGGTGTCAAAACTTTTTTTGTCTTTTCTTCAAATTCGCTTAAATTCCAGTCTAAACCGACTAAATCTTCGGTGGAAAAATATTTTGGTTTAACCATTTTGACACCTTTGCTACTGATTAAATCAACAACTTTTGTATGTGTAAACTTTGTATTTAGTTTTAGCAGAAAAAGAATATCTTCCTAATATTCCCAAGGTAATCAATAAATTGTCACCTTGTTCAACTCTGAATTCCAATTTTAAATTTTAATATGATTAACAAAGTCTTTTATTGTTAATAAAAAGTTTGGACTACAATAAATAATGCCTTTATTATTGTTTAAATCAATCTCGGTACTAGCAATCATTCCTTTTGAAATATTAGAAATTCGATTGTCAAAAATCGTAACTAAAACTTTACTTCCCTAGTGTTTTTCTCATTAGTCCCCTAACACCGATCATGATTAAACCAAGGTGTTTGAATTTAAAGTCTTTTTTAAATAATTGTTTGTACGCATCTTTTGAAACGACGTCTAAAACTTTTGTTGGTCTTTAATACACTGAAGAGTAATTTCTTGAGTATGTTCAAAAAACCGAGTTGATGTCTCAAAAAAGCCTTTATTATATAAAGTCTCGGGAATTAACAATTGCAAACCGTGAGTCTGAATTTTTTTTTAATCTTGATCAGGATCAACTATGTCTTCTAAAATAGTATCATACCCTTCCTTTTTTGATAAAATCTTTTCAAAAGGATTTTTAGGTCTAATACTTACGGAGTCTCTTTTTTGGTCAAAAATATTTTTAGAAGATTTGTTTAAATTCATTTCAAATGTGTTTGAATTTAACAAAATTATAGTGCTTGGGAGGCTTGTTTTTTATGAAAGAAACTTTTGAACTTGTTTCTAAAGAGAGAGAACTGATTTGGTCAGCTAGAGCTTTGATATCGTCTGATTCAGATAGATCAGAGTTATGCTGATTTAGCTTTTTTGTAAAAGTGTCTAAAGTATCTTGCAAATTTTTAACGTCTAACTTTCTAATTTTTGGTTGGCTAAAATGTTCTAAAATGTGAGTATTTTGTTCCTTTAAAAAGTCTAGATTGGAATGCAAAACTTTTTGTTTAAAACAGAAATAGTGTCTTCGAAACAACTCAGTATTTTTTCAAATCTTTCAGCAAATTAATCAACAAGTATTGTATTTTGAACAAGTTCTGTAGAGAAAAAACTATGTTGGTGGTCTTTTTCAAAATTACACTTGAGTTTGTTTTTATCAGATAACAAAACAGTTCTTTTATTTGAAACTGATAGTTCGAGACCAAGATACTCCAATTTTTTATTTTCCAGTTTAACTTTTTAATTTTATATTTTTTTCATGTTTTTTGAGAAAAATACAACAAATACGGAATACAGATAAAACAAATATTGATTTAGACAACACTAAAAGAGAAATAGGTATTATTCCTACAATTTTCTAGGGAGAAAAAGACAACAGATTTTTAATATTTTTTTTTTATTTGAATTTTAACTAAAAATATAGATAAATAAATACAAACAACTACAGGAATATAAACACAGTAACATATACAATAGAAAAATAAAATAAAAAATACACATGCATGAGTATATATAATACAAATCCTATACATGCATGCATGCATGCAAAGACTACAACAACAAAATTACATAAAAGAATGCTAAAAATTCGGAATTAAACTTTTATATAAAATAATTTTTTTTAATTTAATTTTTTTAATTTTTGATGAGATCTTTCTAAATTGGTAACAATACTGATACGCAAACAATCTTTTTTTAATTTTTTGAATTATTGGTAACAATCTTTCTAAATTTTTATTATAAGAAATCAATTTTTTGAAACACAAACACACACACTTAAACAAAAACATAAACACTATTTTTATTTGAAGATTAAAAATACAAAATATAAAGAAAGATTACTACAGATCTAACATTATATTATAAAAACCATAAGTATTTCCCCATCGGGAAGCCGCTTAAGGACTTAAAACAAAGATTAAAACTTAAAAAGGAAACGTACTTATGATTACTCCTTCAAATCTTCAAGTAGTTGTTATGATTTCATCTTCACAATTGTTGAAGGAGTTGCCGGAGGATTTTCATGAAAGAGAGGAAAGAGTGGAAGGGAGTGGAAGAGTGTTGGTGGGTGTAAGGGAATCTTGGGAAAATGTGTGGTAATTTAATTAAAATGATCATTCTATAAATGCCATTTATCAAAATAATCAAAATCTTTCTTATTTTACCAAAATAACCAAAATATACTCGAAATACCTTTCGAAATCACTTTCCGGCCAAAACCTCCGCCCCAAACCCCAAAACCTCCGCCCCATACCCCTCAAAATCACTTTCCGGTCAAAACCTCCGCCCTATACCTCAAAACCTCCGCCCATACCCCAAAACCTCCGCCAAGACCATTTTCCCAATTTGTAATTTACATTTACATTTTCTACCCTTAGAGTTAGTTAATAAATTACTTTAGGTACTTTATTTTTTAATTTTTCGTTTTACACCCTTATCACATTAACATACATACTCGTATATCAATTAAAATACGTCTAAAAATTACGTTTTTATTTTAACAAGTTACACCATTATAATCGTCTCGACAATACCTTCAAAATGAGCCCAATATTGAATATTTTTCGATTTAATTATATATTTTTAAAGCCAATTATTCTCTTGATCAGTGAATATGAATATTTTTCACAAAATTCGGAATATTAATTAAAATATAATGCTATTATTTTTTAACGACAAAGTATAATATTATGGATATATAAAGAAATAAGATATAAGTTATAGTAAATTTGTACTACTTTTGTGTTATTGTCATTTTTATAATAAAACCCATATAAATTAATACTCATGTACAATAACACATAATGCATCAGTTTTTAAGGTTATTACATTATATATTATAATTAACCCATTTTTGAATCAATGATATAAACACAGTGCGGAGGGGACTACATAGATAAAATACAGAAATCTTTCAAGCATATTTTCATGCTCTCCTTCTCCAAGACCTTTCATGAGTAAATTTTTCAGCCTCAATATAATATTTTAATAGCCGAAAAAGACGATCAACTTACAAAAATAATACCATTATAGAGGGATAAGGCTAAGCGGGGCGAAAAGGGTTTTCCATGAGATGAGAAATGAAAACTATTAGCCCCACACGAAGTTTGTATTTTAATTAATATTCCGAATTTTATGAAAAATATTCATATTCACCGATCAAGAGGATAATTGGCTTTAAAAGTATATATAATTAAATCGAAAAATATTCAATATTGGGCTCATTTCGAAAGTATTGTCGAGACGATTATAATGGTGTAACTTGTTAAAATAAAAACGTATTTTTTAGACGTATTTTAATTGATATACGAGTATGTGTGTTAATGTGATAAGGGTGTAAAACGAAAAATTAAAAAGTAAAGTACCTAAAGTAATTTATTAACTAACTCTAAGGGTATAAAATGTAAAATATCAATTAGAAATTGTGAAAATAGTCTTGGCGGAGGTTTTGGGTATGGGGCGGAGGTTTTGGTCGGAAAATGATTTCGAGGAGTATGGGGCGGAGGTTTTGGGGTTTGGGGCGGAGGTTTTGGCCGGAAAATGATTTCGAGGAGTATGGGGCGGAGGTTTTGGGGTTTGGGGCGGAGGTTTTGGCCGGAAAGTGATTTCGAAGAGTATTTCGAGTATATTTTGGTTATTTTGGTAAAATAAGAAAGATTTTCGTTATTTTGGTAAAATAAGAAAGATTTTCGTTATTTTGATAAATGTCATTTATAGAATGGTCATTTTAATTAAATTCCCAAAATGTGTGGTGATGAAGTTTTGTGATGGAGTTGGGGAAATTTACCAAACTAGCCATATACAAATATAAAATTACCACACTAGCCTAAAAATAAAAACAATTCAAAATTAACCACTTTTGTGCGCACCGCACACCATCCGGTGCGCACAAGTACTATTTCGGAAAAAAATTGTTCCCAAGGACCTATATGCAATTATTTAAAATACCTCTGACATGACTAGACCCGACACGTATATCCGTAGCCGTCGGTCAACGGTTTGTGCGCACCCGCCGGTGCGCGGTGCGCACACGCACATAAACCGAGGTATTCATTTTTTGTTTTATCTGATTTCTACAATTTTAAATGTAAATTAAAATTAAATTTTATTTTTATAATTTAAAAGTAAAACGTAGGATTGGGTAAAAAAAATAGAGATTTTATTTATTTTTATAAAAAATGGAAGTGTGCATAAAAAAATTATAAAAAAATTAATTCTTTATAAAAAACGTTCACATATATTTTTAAAAGTTAAAAACATATATTTATATTTATATTTGTATAAAAACATATATTTATAAAAATAATTATAATTAATAAAAATTAAAACATATATTTTTAAAAATTAAAAAAAATTATTAATTTTTTTTAAATTTAATTAAAAATTGTCATTTATTTATAAAAATGGAATTGGATTTTTTAAAAAAATTAATTTTTACTCCTCTAAAACAATTTAAAAATACTTTAAATTTATACAACTTTTAAACCTATAAAAGTTAATTTTTACTCTTTTAAAATAATTTAAAAATACTATAAATTTATACAACTTTTAAACCTATAAAAATATTATTAATTCTTATAATTTTTACATTATTTTTTATCTCTCTATTTTGTCTTTTTTTATCAAACTCACTATAAATATCATTATCTTACAATTTTACAAACACACCTCACTTCATCTTTTTCTCCCTAATCAAAATTCAGTATTAATATCATTATCACCAACAATCAAAAGTTTACCAAAAATCAATGTCAACGACCGTCGAAAAAGTTAAGGTACGTGTTTTTGATGGAGGTTCGTGGCAGTTAGTAAATGGGGTGGTGGATTATCTTCCAGAAATGCAAAAAGCGGTCGTGTTGTTGCCGATAAACTTAACACTTCCAGGTTTGATCAATTATTTATCGAGAAAATTAAACTTACCAGATTTTGAAAATCGTTTTAAATTAACATACAAGTCTTTGTCATCCGGTTCTGTTGTCGAGTTATTTGACACTGATGATGCAAGACAGTTTTTAGCTATTGGTTTGCAAATTTTGCCACAAGCCCTTAGATTGTATATTTGTGAATCTGTGGATGCAAGCAATCAACCCAACCCAAGCCAAGAGATTGTTCCATTCACTGTTTATAGACCGGACTACCCCCAATATATAATTCCAAATGTTCCGTTCCATCTGTTCCAAAGTGATGAGCAAGCTTCGAGCACTCCATATCATTCGTACCAAAATCAATATCACCCGTTTCAAAACCCGGAGACGTACGAAACCCCATATCAGTCGTATGAAACTCCATATAAATCATACGAAAATCGCCCGACGTACCAATACCAAGATCTACCTTCTGATTATGGCATTCGTATTTCTGAAATTCCTATTCATGAATATGAGGTCAATGTAGATCACACTGAAAATGCATCTGAGAAATATAAGGTCGATCTTGATCCTTATCATGGGGATGTTTCTGGAGATTGTTTGTATCATCCCAACACAGATGAATTTCTTGGGTTACAATCAAATAATAGTGATAGCGAACCGGGTGAGGAAGATAAAGATGGGACAGAGGAAGGAGTTAAAGATGGGTCGGATAATGAAGATAGAGAAGGCGTTGCTACAAGTAATAGTAGTGGTCCGATGGGTTGTAATCTATTCTGAACGTGTGAAAGTTAGACAAATATTCAAGTGTAAAGAAGACTTGAAACTGGCCCTCGGATTAAAATGTCTTGAAGAGTGTCACCAGATGAAAACCACCGCTCCACGTGATCCAGGTTTGAAGGTGTTTGTATATCTGAAAAGTGCGAATGGCGAATAAGAGCAACTGTAATTGACGGTACGAAGTTGTTTCAGGTTCGTATATTTAAGGACTTGCACACATGTTCACAAACTCAAGTGTATCCCAATCACCGTCAAGCGAACAAGAAGGTGTTGGGTCATATGTTGAAAGATGCAATGAATGACACAAGTAGAGTATACAAGAGTCATGACATCATCGTTGATATGAAGAACAACTTCAAAATCTCGGTTAGCTATATGGAAGCTTGGCGTGCAAAGTGTTATGCCACTCTTCTTCTAAGAGGTAACCCGGAGGAAATGTTTTCCGTACTCCCAGTGTACTGCTATAATTTGGAAAAAGCTAATGTAGGGACTGTATGGAAGATCGAGACCGATGAAATGCAACGGTTTGAGCGGTTATTTGTTGCCATTGGTTGTGCGGTAATAACATTTTCATTTGTTATTTGTTGAAATTATATGTGTGTGTATATATATATATATTATTTTTTAAATATACATATATGTAACATTTATTTTTTCGATTTTTGCAGATTCGATCATTCGTGAATCACTTAAGACCGTTGGTTGTAATAGATGGTGCTCACCTGAAAGGTCCTTACTTAGGTACCATGTTTTTGGCTGTTGGTATGGACGGAAACAACCAAATTTTGCCAATTGCTTATGGGGTGGGAAAGACAGAGAGCGGAGAGTCCTGGACATGGTTTTTATCCAGGTTGAAAGAATGTATCGGTGAGCCGGAAAATTTGTGCATCATATCTGATCGGGCAGCTTCCATCAACATGGCCATTAGAGCGGTATTCCCTACTGCGAAACATGGGCTTTGTTGTCGACATCTAGAGATGAATTTACGATTTAACACGAAAAAAGCACAAGCATTGGGAAAGTCATTTTGGAGGACTTGCAAAGCGTATACGGTGTCGGACTTTGAACAAAAGTTAGCGGAATTACGTCAAGCTCTACCAGAAAGTGCAAGGAAAACACTTGACAGTGCCGACAAAACTAAATGGTCAAGAGCGTATTTCGATGGAATGCGTTATAATGTCATGACTTCTAATAGTGCGGAGTCCGTAAACGTGTTGTCAAGATATGCACGACGCCTTCCAATCGCCCAGTTGATTGATTTTTTCAGGATCTCAGTGCAACAGTGGTATTATGAACGTCGAGAGCTCGGAGGTAAATATATAAATCATCTACTATAATTGTTTTACATAATTTTTTTAAACACTAATAAGATTTTTATTTTGTAGCCTCAATTGAGCAGGAGCTTACACCTTGGGCAGAGGCAAAAATAATAAAAAGAATTAATAAAAGTGCAACATGGACAGCACACAATGTCACAAGCACCGTGTTTGAAGTAAAAGATGACCAAAGGAACGGTTTAGTTGATCTACTGGGGGGGGGGGGGGGGGGTTGTAGTTGTAGGCAATGGCAACTATCTGCTTTACCATGTGGCCATGTGATAACAGTTTGTAGAAAAACTAGAATGTCAGAAACGAACTTTTGGGCGGCAAAATGTTACACGACGCAAGTATATCGAGCTACATACATGGAAGGAGTAAATCCAGTTAATCCTCCAGCGGCATGGGAATATCCAACGGAATATATGACCGTGAAAGCATCTCTATTGGATAATAGTCGAGTAAATCGACAAGGTCACCAGCAACGCATTCCTTCACAAGGAGAGGTCATATATGAGGTCACATGTAGCAGATGTGGTCAGAATGGACATAATCGTCGGGATTGTCCAAGCATATTACCAGCCGACGAAGAGGCTATGAGAGCAGCTAGAAAGGCATCTCGTAGCGGCAAAAAATCAACTAAGCATAAATTTGATTTAAATAAACCTTGTTAGAAGACCATATTGCGTTTGTGTTTTTTATTAATGAATAGATTCATATTTTGCATATGTGTTTTTTATTCAATTATGTTTTGCATATTGCATCTTACTTAGCACTTTAATTACGTTCAACTAAGTATTATATATACCCAAATACTGACGTGACAACTTAATACTGACGTGACAACTCAATATCGACGTGACAACTCAATACTAAATTAAATACTTATATTGTTTGTATTTTGTGTTGTATTCTTTATTCCCTATAAATACAAGCTTTATTCATTGGCAACTTCCAACCTAATACTTATCATTCTTTGTGAACATCCAACCAAGTAGGAGATGACATCGAGAAATCTACACGTATGGAGTTTTAGATGTCCATCTCGACCACTTCCAAACACCGCCCGCGAGTTGTATCGTTAGTAATTTCCGTTTTGTTCCATTGATAAATTGCTTGTATGGTTAGTAAGAAAATCTAATTTTTTTTTTCATTCAACAGTTAATTATCCACTGCTGTTCACGATGAAGATCCATCACCAAGGGAATTTTACACAACCGTCGGGTAAGTGTTATGTGGATGACATGGAAATATATGTTGATCTATTAGATGCCGGCGATCTTTGCAAGCAACTTATGCACCAAATAATGGAAGAATTAGGTTATGACGAACACGAACGCAAATATTTGAAAATGTATTTTAGAAAACCAAATGAAGATTTAGATAGTGGATTACATGCATTGCTTGTTGACGAGGATGTGAAAAACATACGCAATTATGTAGACGGTGAAACCGTCATTGAAGTGTACACTGAAAAAGAAGACTACAATACTTCAAAACAAATTTCACCCGAACTCATAAGAAGTCGAAGAGGATGGTGCATGGACAAACCTTCATGTAGTAGGAGTTTGACATTTGATTGATCATGTTTTTTTAATATGACAACTCACTACACAAAAATTTCATGTATTATGGTTCATGTAGAATTGTTCACCAAGAAACAACCTAGTAGAATTATTCAGTAATTTAGCGTCGTACTTAAGGTAATCCTGAATATATTTTATATCTCCACCTTCCATGATTTCCATCATAAACCAACAAGCGAAAGCGCCACAATCCCCCGATCCATTTGTTGTGTATCTACGATCACTTGGCGAGTCTCGTCTTTGAGCGTGATCTTTTTCACATTTTGATAAACACTCATTCAACTGCTTGTATAGGGGCACCCAAAAATGATTACCCCAAGGATAACTGTCTCAAAAAAATATTAAAGTTTAGTATTTAAATTTATGTAATCAAATTATAGACAATAAGAAAAAAAAATTACCTGTTCCATTCATCTAAATGTTCAACTAAGCGTAAATAGTCATCGGGAATAATATTAACTGGATTATGACCGATAAAACCAGTGGATACCAGAAGCAAAAGACACAAACGTACTGCATCAATATCTGCTATTGTTCCGAATTTTTGATGGTTAAAAACTCGGGTAAGATCAAACTTTTTTACCGCACAATTTTCATCAATGTCTAAAACCCGTTTTCTAAATGACGGCTCTATTATATCCGGTAGCACACTATGTTTTTTGGAACCAAATTTCATACCGGTAATTAGACAAAATTCTTCCCGTCCAAAACGTAAAATACGCCCCCTAACATCAAAATACAAAGCCTCTTTGCGGTCTTCAAACGGTGGTGGTACCCGCATTTGTAACATCAAATGCACGAGCATCGAGTCTTGAACCACTGACCGGATATCGAGCCAGTGACCGAAACAAGTGCTCCTAAACATTTGTTCTCTAGTCGTCCCCTTCAGTGACGTGAATTTTTTTTTTTTGCAATATCTAGACTTGATTTTATATTAAGACGTGCTGGATAATAATCCTCCTGGTAGATGTAATGTAATGATGTTATAAACATAAAATATAAATACAAAGTTGTGTGAATAAAAATAAGTTTATATTATAAAACATACCATGATGAACGTCGATCAAATATCGGTTAACGACCGTGAAAGTGGTATCTAAAACTGTATAATCTTCATTAAAGATTTAAAGATGATGAAGTGTTAGTAATATTGTATTGAAAGAAATGGAGTGTTGGTGGTATTAGAGTGAAAATGATGAAATGTTTGTGTGTTGGTAAAATTGAAATAGATGATATTTATATTAAATCTTAACAAAAAAACAAAATAGAAGAAATGATGAGAATTTATTGGAAAAGAGGAGAATTTGTTGAAAATGATGAGAATTTGTTGGAAATGAAAAAAGATTGAAAAGGTTAAAAATTAAAAATTAAAAAGTAAAAATTAAAAAAAAATTATATTCTATAAAATATATATAGAGTGATAAAAAATAATGTAAAAATTATAAAAATTAATAATATTTTTATAGGTTTAAAAATTGTATAAATTTAAATTATTTTTAAATTATTTTTAAATTATTTTAAAAGAGTAAAAATTAACTTTTCTAGGTTTAAAAGTTGTATAAATTTAAAGTATTTTTAAATTGTTTTAGAGGAGTAAAAATTAATTTTTTTTAAAAATTCAATTCCATTTTTATAAATAAATGACAATTTTTAATTGAATTTAAAAAAATTAATAATTTTTTTAATTTTTAAAAATGTATGTTTTAATTTTTATTAATTATAATTATTTTTATAAATATATGTTTTTATACAAATATAAAAATAAATATATGTTTTTAACTTTTAAAAATATATGTGAACGTTTTTTATAAAGAATTAATTTTTTTATAATTTTTTTATGCACACTTCCGTTTTTTATAAAAATAAATAAAATCTTTATTTTTTTTACCCAATCCTACGTTTAGTTTTAAATTATAAAAATAAAATTTAATTTTAATTTACATTTAAAATTGTAGAAATCAGATAAAACAAAAAATGAATACCTCGGTTTATGTGCGTGTGCGCACCGACCATTGACCGACGGCTACGGATATACGTGTCGGGTCTAGTCATGTCAGAGGTATTTTAAATAATTGCATATAGGTCCTTGGGAACAATTTTTTTTCCGAAATAGTACTTGTGGGCACCGGACGGTGCGCGGTGCGCACAAAAGTGGTTAATTTTCAATTGTTTTTATTTTTAAGCTAGTGTGGTAATTTTATATTTGTATATGGCTAGTTTGGTAAATTTCCCGATGGAGTTGTATGCTCCTCCTTTTGTTGTTGTTGTTGTTGTTCATACATATATATATATATATATATATCAAAAGCAAATATGAGGAGTAATGACACGTATAGATTACGGGTTAGAAACGTTTTTGTGACTATGATGAGATATCTGATAAGTGAAGAAAAGTGTCTGCAACGTGTTATTTCTGAGTCTGAAAAGTAGAGTCTGCTGAAACAGGTCTTCTTTGTTTTTCTTTTTTTGTCGAGAATCTTTCTTGACTGAAAAATTTGTCATTTTCTGTCTCTCTAGGTATCGAGATTATGTCCAGGCAATTGAGTCGAACGAGCAACCACCTTCAGAATAGTAACCGTCTTGATTCTGGTTTGGCGACCTCGATCCATCTTCACGAACCGTGTCGTCTGAACTTTTCTCTTCGATATAATCAGGTACGAAATCTCTGATAACTTTGTGTAGTATTTGGTTGATCTGATATCTAACCTTTTTGGGTTTTTAGTCTTTTTCTTTTTGGAATTTTTCTTTTTATGTGAAGATTGGGCTCGGTCTTGGGCTTGGGCTTGGGCTTGCTCAATTTGGTCTAATAGGTGTTGGCAAGTTTGGATAGAGTCTAAATGTTGGGCCTCTTGGCTTTGGGTATGAAAGGATAAATCTTTTTTTGAATAGGAAGGTGAAGGATCTTGGGTAGAAGAAGATGGGTTGTATTTAAACAGAAGGTTTGCTACTTCCTCCACCCCCTTTTGGTATTAGATCACCCACCCACGACGATCCTCTTTATATTTCCGTCTCGTAAATTAAACTTTAGTATTATGCCTAGATAATATATAGATTTGTCTTGAAATAATAATTTACATTTCTGCCTACTTAATATTTGTTGTCTTTTAATTTTTGTTTCCGTCTAGTTAGGTTTTATTACTTGTCTTTTTTACTATTTTTTTGTTTCCCCGCCGGTTATGATTTACTATAATTTTTACATTTACGTCTAGTTAATTGTATTGTATCTGTTACTGTGTTTATATTCTTGTTACTGTTCTTATTTATTTATCTACTTTTTCAGTTAAAAAATAAATAAGAAAGAAAAAGAAAAATCGTTTGTTTTTTTGTTCCTAGAAACTTGTAGGAATAATCCGTTTTGTCCTCTAGTGTTGTCTAAATCGGTATTTAATTTTTATCTGTTAACTGTTATTTTATCTGTATTTCATATTTGTTGTATTTTTCTTATAAAAAATTTAAAAAAAAATTAAAAATAAAAAATTTGAGTATCTCGGTTTAGAATTGTCGATTTCAAATAAAAATACGTTTAAAATTGATTCTATCATGGCTTCTACAAATAATTTTGAAAAAAGAGACTCGATAAACGTTAGACCCAAAAATCTCTTTTTACCAAAAAGGAATGATTATGATACTATTTTTGAAGACATTGTTAATAACAAAGATTTTCGAACTCATGATCTTCAAATACCAAATCAAAAGATTTTATATAAACACTTATTTAAGACCTATACCCAGTTTTTTAAACATAGTCATAAAATTATAAAAGACCGGTCCGAAAAAATAGACGTTGTTTTTAAGGATACTCTCAGACATTTATTTTAAAAAGAACTTAAATTTATACATCTTGAAATAATTGGTAATAAGACTGGTAAAATTCTTTTTCCAAAAGAATTAGACATGTGTTTAAACGATGAAGAATTTTTAAATTTGGAAGACCAAATATATTTATCCAAACAGATTTCTGATTACGAACACATTTTTTATGATCAAAACAAAAATATTAAAGTCGGTTTGTTAAGTGAAAGTCTAGAATTCATTCATGATATATTCTTTAAAAAGACTTTAAATTTAGACAGTAACTCTACCCATCATTTAGACCTTGTTAACATAGAAGAAATTACATGTGATCATAAGTGGCAAAAATGCACTGGAATAGATAATATTCTTTGTGTTATTTGTAATCTTTTTCCACATAAAAGGCTAAGAGCTAAATGTTTAAACTGTCATCTTGAAGCCTGCATAAAATGCTTAGAGAAAAAGGAATTAATAAAAATTGAACCAGACCTTATAAACGAAGAAAGAGATCTTGTTAAACAAGAACTTAGAGTTTTGAGAAGAAGAATTGAAAGCGTTGAATATATCGTAGCGTCCTTGGGGTAATCTCGTAGTTCCTACGGGGTGGAGATGATGGCGTCGGAAGCTAGACCTTTTTGAAAAACAAATAAAAGGACAAGAAACCGTAAAGTTGTTTGCAATGCTTAAAATTTAAAATCATTAAAAGTAAAATGCAAAATTCGAATAGATGATTTTATTATCACTTGTTTGGCTTTGGTTGATTTTGGTTGTTCAAACTGCAATTTAATTAAATCTTTGGTTCCTTCTAGATATATAGTTAAATCAAACTCCCCATTAGAAGCCCAACAAATGGATGTTGAAATTTTTTCTTATAAAAAGATTTTGAGACCAAATAGTAAAGTTAGTTTCGAGACTAATTGCGGATTTAGCAAAGAATATATATACTCTACCTCCTAAAAGTACTTTGTAAGGATTTTAAATCTTACAAACATAGACTTTATTCTTGGATTAATTTTTTTATTAAAAGACGATGGTAGTGTCACCTTAAGTAAAGACTATTTATATTTTCATAAGCATATTTTTTTTCACTCCTGCTATCACTACTCATTTTCTTCAAAAATCGATAAGCATGATAGCCGGGTCCTAGAAAAACCCTACAAATGCAAAAAAGAAAGAGAGTGTCAGCTTAAAGAAGAAGAATTAGTCGAGCATTTAGAAGAATTAATAGACTATGATGAAGACTATTTTATAGATTATGATCTAGACTTTGTTAGTAGTGAAAGATTATAACTACTCTAGTTACAGATTTTGACATAGACAATTTAGTTTCTAAATTAGAGAAAATAGGAATAATTGGAGAAGACGTCATCAAATATTGGGAAACAGACAGAGTTTTTTGTTAGTTAAAAATTATATATGTTATAAAGACTAAAAATATAGAGCCAACTAATCAAGACAGAGAAGATTTCAAAATGCATATTTCAAAATTGGTAAAATTGGGCGTCATTAGAAAATCTGATAGTCCCCATAGATCTGCTGCTTTTATTGTAAAAAATCATCTAAAATAATTAGAGGAAAAAGCCGAATGGTCATTAATTATAAGAGACTAAATGACAATACAGTAGATGATGCTTATGATATTCCAGACAAGACTGTATTGATAAATAAAATTCAAAATTGCAAATTTTTTTGCAAATTTGATTTGAAATATGGATTTTGGCTAGTGAAAATGCATCCAGACAACATAAAATGGACAACTTTTACTTGTCCAGAAGTTCATTACGAATTGTTAGTCATGCATTTTGGTCTTAAAAATGCCTCGAGTATTTTTCAAAGAAAAATGGAAGACATTTTCAATAAATATAGCAATTTTGTAGCTGTTGATATTGACGATATTTTAGTTTTCAGCAAAAATAGAAAAGACCATAAAGGACTTTTACAAATTGTTTTTCTGAATTTATAAGACATGGGTTAATTTTGAGTAAAAAAGAAATGCAGTTGTTTAAAAATTACATAGACTTTTTAGGAGTAAATATAGGAGAAGGAAAAATAAAATTGCAACCTCATATAGGTCAAAAAGCGCTTGATTTTCCAAAAAAACTAGAAGACTTGAAGTAGTTGCAAAAGTTTTTGGGATTGATAAATTACGCTAGACCTTTTATAAAAAATTTGGGAAAAATAGTCGATCCCTTATATGCAAAGATCTCTCCAAAATGCCAAAAATATTTTAACTAAGAGGATGTTAAGCTTGTGTAGCAGTTAAAAAATGAAATAAATTTTTTACCAGAACTGGCTTTACCTCTTGATACTGATTATTTGATAATTGAGATTGATGGTTGTAGTAAAGGTTGGGGAGCAATTCTTTTATGCAAACCCCATATATATGCAGACAAATCTTCTGAAAAAATCTGTCGTTATAGTAGTGGCATTTACAAAGAAAAGGGTAATATCACTAGTATAGATGCATAATTATTAGCCATAAATTATTCTTTAGACAGTTTTGAATTTTCTTTATCATATCTAAAAAAGAAATTACTATTAGAACAGACTGTGAAACAATTGTCTCTTTCTACAATTAAATGAAAGGTGAGAGTACAAGAAGTAGTTGGAGACGGTTAAATTTTTTAGATAGAATTAGCAATATTGGTTTAATTATAGAGATTGAGCACATTAAAGGTAGTGATAATAAAGTTGCAGACATTCTTAGTCGATTATTAGAAGACAAATTAAATTAATTATTAACGTGTTCTCTATTTTTGCAGATGTCTAGACCACCTCCAAGACTAGGATTTCCTCCGAGAAATAATCCTGCCTCAAGACCCGTAATTAATCAGACATCTAGTAGCCAGACAAGACATTATTTTGAAGAACATCTTAATTTTGGGAATAACAATTTAATTGTTTTTCCACCTTGCAGCAATGTCTCTTTCAGAACTCAAAATCATATTTCTCTTAGCAAAGAGGAACGTTTCTTAGTAGACAATCTTTGGGTTGCCTATGGCAAGGACCCTAAAGACATTAAATATTTTATTGCTTGTTTAAATGCATTATCAGACCATTTTAGCCATACTGCTAAATGTTTTAAGTTTTATGTTGTGTTTAAAGGAAAAAAGACAGGTCTTTCATACATGGATCGAAGTTCTTGATGCCACTCTAGGATCCTGGTCCTCTATGCAAAGGCTTTAACAATTATGATGAAGCCATTTCTTCAGCTAGACAGAGTTTAGGAAATAACTTTTTTGTTTCTCCTTCACTCAGAAACTATATTGAACCTCCCCTTGACTTTTCCGTTACCAAAGACACTAGCCAGACCCATACACTTTTTGTGATCATTGTGAAACTTTTCGACCAAAAATTTTAAAATCATCAATGATGACAATACGCAACTTAGAAACAAGAAGCTTGTTCTCCAAAAACAAGTTTCTATGTTAGAAAGACAGGTACTTTCCCTTTCCCTTAACCAGAACCATGTCACATCTTCTAGCCACACACAGAAGATTAAGATAGGTGGGCATTCTCCAATGAATGTAAATAGAGGTACCATTAAGCCTAAGAATTCAATGGCTAGTCCAGCTCAACCAAATCCGGAGATTGCTATGGGATTGCCCAAATCTCATGAGACACAGAGGACTCTTGATTCCTCTACTAATAAATAGACCTAGACTCAAAACCGAAACCAAAACCTTCATAAGACAGAAATCTGGGATTCCCTTGGAGAACCTGGAAAACATTTCGATTTTCTCGTTAAATACACCCCATCTTCTTTTACACAAGATCCTTCACCTTCCTTATCTAAAATAGATTCATCATTTCATATACAAAACCAAGAAGCCTAACATTTAGACTCTATCCAAACTTGCCAACACTTGTTAGACCAAGTTGAGCAAGCCCAAGCCCAAGATCAAGACCAAGACCAAGACCAATCTTCTTTTAAAAATAAAAAGTCCAAAATGAAAAAGACCAAAAACCCAAACAAGATTAGAAACCAGATCAACGGAATAATACAGGAAGTTATCAGAGATTTTTATATTGAAAAGAAGAATTCAGATGACACGATTTTTGAATATCGATCGAGCTCACCAAACCCATATTAAGATGGTTATTATTCAGAAGGTGGCTACTCACTCGACTCAATTTCCAGACATAATCTTGATACATAGAAGGACTGCAAAAAGACAGAAGACGACAAAATTTTCAGTCAAGAAAGATTCGTTTGAAAAATACAAGAAGACTAGTTTCAGTAGACTCAGCTTTTCAGATACAGTTATAACGTATTGCAGACAGTTTTCCACCACGCATATATTTCATCTTTATAATGAAAACATCTTACATGTAGCATATATGTGTCCTCACACTTCATGTTTGTATATATATATATTTATGTATGCAAGAAGAGAACAACAACAACAAGAGGAGGAGCATACAACTCCATCACAAAACTCCATCACCACACATATTCCCAAGATTCCTTTACACCCACCAACTCTCTTCCACTCCCTTCCACTCTCTCCTCTCTTCCAACTCTCTCTTTCATGAAAATCCTCCAGCAACTCCTTCAACAATTGTGAAGAAGAAATCATAATAACTACTTGAAGATTTGAAGGAGCAATCATAAGTAAGTTTCCTTTTTAAGTTTTAATCTTTGTATCAAGTCTGGGAAACCCTTATGTAATGTTAGATATGTAGTAATCTTCCCTTGTATTTTGTACTTTTAATCTTCAAATAAAAGTTGTGTTTGTGTTTTTGTTTAAGTGTGTGTGTTTGTGTGTTAAAAAATGATTTCTTTATAAATTAGTACATTACCGGTATGACCTCGAGTGACCCGGAGTACGGACTGAGTTAGGGCTGGAGTGAGCCTGTGTTGTCGTCCTTTAATTCTGCCGGAGAAAAAGATTGGTATCGGTATTGTTACCAATTTAGAAAGATTTCATCAAAAATTCAAAAAACTAAAAAATTAAATAAATAAAAAATTATTGTATATAAAAATTTAATTCTGAATTTTCAGTAATGTAATTTTGTTGTTGTATTCTTTGCATGCATGCATGTATAGGATTTGTATTATATATACTCATGCATGTGTATTTTTTATTTTATTTTTGTGTGTATTGAACAATATATATACATAGGAGACGAGCTTAAAAGTATTCATGCATATATGTGTTTATATGTTTTGTGTGTGTTAAACATTATATATGTATGAGATGAGCTGAAAAGTATTCATGCAAGTATGTGTTTATATGTTTTATGTGTTTTAAACATTATATATGTATGAGATGGGCTGAAAAGTATTCATGCATGTGTGTTTATGTGTTTTGTGTGTTTGTGTATTTGTATAAAAAAATTAATTGAGTCTTTATTTTTTCATGTGTTTGCATATATTTTTTAAGGGAAGATAGGCTACTTAACTAACTTTGTGTTTTGGACAACCCTCTAAGGAGAGTACTGAGTAGGATTTAAGTTATATTGATATTTTTAACATCTTTTACAGTTGCTACTTCCTCCACCCCTTTTTGGTAAAAACTTTACTTCCCAAAAATTTTCTCATTAGTCCCCTAACACCGATCAAAAGTTAGTTAAGTAGCCTATCTTTCCATAAAAAATACATGCAAACACATGCATAAATAAAGACTCGATTAAAAATTTTATACAAAAACACAAAACACATAAACACACACATGCATGAATACTTTTCAGCTAATCTCATATATATATATATATAATGTTTAACACACACAAGATATATAAACACATACATGCATTAATACTTTTTAGCTCATATATAATATTTAACACACACAAAACATATAAACACATACATGGATGAATACTTTTCCGCTCATTTCATACATAATAATATTGTTTAATACACACAGAAATAAAATAAAAAACATGTTCATGAAAGCGATTAAATTGACGATGAAAAATGAGAAAAAGGTATGCAAGTTTTTTCCAGTCAGTTACTAAAATCTTGGCTATAAATTAGAATATAAAAAACCATATAAAAATATGTTAGACGGAGTTGCCTTTTAACAAAAACAAAAATAGAAAAGTAATGGAAAAATATGATTTTTGAAAACTACTCATACAACACTTTAAAGTAATTCAAAATTGTCATAGCCATTTTAGCATAAGGGTTTTATTTTTACGGAGGCATCCAACTCAAGATTTAAAATTGGAGTTAACCAAATAAACACAACTAAACAAAAGAAATACCTACCATCATTTTATCTCAACACTAAATTTTTAAAAGACTATTAGTAAATAACCCAAATTTAACCAACAACTAACACTTTGACCAAAGATTCATGGTTAAATTTTCACTAACATCACCTTAGAATAAGGAGTAGGATGAATTGTAAGGAAAGATATGTTACCTCAACAAACAAGGAGAATTAATATAGGAATTCCTTAAAGCCATAACCCCTACTTTTCTCTTGGTGCGTCCTCTTCAAGATACACACACATCACTTTTATTTTATTTATCTTTTTGAGAAAAACCAAATGGTAAGGAAACCTTGAGGCAGTGGTGGGTAATTAAACCCAAAATTTTCAAACGAACCCTTAGCTATATGCAAATAAGAAAAACACCCCTTAGACTTCTAATAAATAAAACAAGAGTATTACAATAGCTTGCCTCTTGATCACCGTGGATTAGAAAACTATATGGTATAGATTAGTTTGTAGAGTTTGCATGAATCAGGTGGTTTGTAATTGAAATGGACCCTATATGCGTGTGAGTGTGTGTGTGTGTTATACACGTTGACATGGACGATCACCGCGAACCACCTCACACCACCAGCGTCTAAGTTATCCCTCACCCTCACACCACCATGAACCAACCCACACATTGTTCCAGTCACAACAAAACTTTGGGATGATGGTGAGGAAGATGGAGGAGCTTGTAGAAACCCCATCCTAGTGTGATTTTTCATAGTAGCCACACAACTTTGCAGGTGGATATTACACTACTAGAAAATTGAGTATTTTCAACGGAAATGTCGTTGAAAATTTTCTACGAATTTTAGAGGATTATTGACAGAACATAAATTTTCTACGAATTTTCAATGAAATTTCCGTTGAAAATCTCTCACAAACATATATGCATTTTCAACCAATTTTTTTTCAATGGAACGTCTCGTCAAAAACTTTTTGGTTGAAAATGCATTTTGTGAGAAATTTTCAACGGAAATTCGTTGAAAATTCATAGAAAATTTATGTTTTGTCATAATACTTTTAAAATTCATAGAAAATCTTCAACGACATTTTCCGTTAAAAA
The DNA here is from genome assembly GCA_036898165.1 of Silybum marianum. NCBI lineage: Eukaryota > Viridiplantae > Streptophyta > Magnoliopsida > Asterales > Asteraceae > Silybum > Silybum marianum. Next base: position 30,475,593 of record CM072536.1, read on the forward strand.
TTTTCTTTGAAAATAATCAATTTTCTAGTAGTGTTAGTCACGGGAGATGGAGATCGTCACAGGTAGGGAAGAGATGTGACCAACAAGTAGGGATGAATTACTTGTTTCAAGATAACCATTCCGATACAAAACATAGTTAACCATATGTTTATCACGAGTTGCAATGTAAAACAATAACCCTTATATAACATAAACCTCAAAACAACATTAGTTGTATAGTAAATCAAATATCGTCATTAATTATCTTCGCTTTGGATTGAGATATGCAAAAAGAAGTCAAACAAATGTCTCTTAATTTCTTATACATGAAACAACCTTTGGCTTGTGCAAATTTATCCTTTTCCCTTGTAGTACAAACTCCATTTTCCCCACTAAAAATGCATAAAGTCTATAAATGTTATTGTTGAGGGAAGAAAAGTCACGTTAATAGCTACTAACATACATTATACTACATATATGAGGCAAAAGGTTGGTTTCATGTAGCCATATTGTGTTGATTCATCTTTTCAAATGACTTGTAGAAAATGGAATTAGAGTGAAAAGTAATAGGAAATAAGAATTTGGAGATGAAATTCCAAATGTTGGCGAGTTCAACGAAATTTCAAAATAGGATCACACCCAATAGTGTTCAAAAGTTCCACATCAAAACCTAAGGGTGTCCGAGCCTATCATCCATGGGAATAAATCCATCCTCATTGAAGTAAATTTGCAACAAGTGTTACCTAATATTTTTCCTCTAACATTGTTTGAAATTGGTCTTAAGCTTGTTGAGTCATCTTTTATATCTTATTCTATGATTAATTAATCAAAAAGTGAGATATTAGTATCATGTTAATATAGCCAAATTATTAAAGATCATCTCATTGTATAGAGAAATTCAATAGCCTCCATTTGAAACTGTTTGTCATACCTCTTAATTTTCAACAATATCATTTGTACCCCTTTTTCATTCAGATCTAAGACGCTTGTTGCACTTTTTGGTTGGAGTTTTAATTCTTATTACATGTGACCAAATGCTTTTAAACACCTAAATGTGAAGTTAATCTATTTAGAAACCACAAATACTTTAGCTTCAAGTCAAGATTAGTAAAATTGGAACATGCCAATTTAATCCAAAATTTCCTGATGAAACCATGCACAAAGAATACGATGAATATGAGAGAACATATATCATATATCTTATATGTCCTAATCGAGTTACACGGTTATCGCACTATACTGATTAGCGATTACAATATGAGTATTCTCTCTCTCTCTCTCTTTACTAATTAGCCTTAACCCTCTATTTATAATTGCTAGGAAATCAAGAATAAGGAAACAAAATAGAATAAGGCATTATTTACTTTCCTTTTGTTTTCAAACAATCCTTTCATTATTTTGACACAATAAATCGTTTCCTAACAATCTCCCCTTTTGTGGCAAAATGAGCTCGTCACCTGATTTCAAACATCCCTTCAAATTTGCGTAGAGTCTGTCTGTATATCAAGCGTTTGTCGATGATATCCATTGCATCTAGAATTTTTTGACGTTGATCTGACTTGAGCTTGATTGTTCCTTTTCGATCAGAACTAATCTCGGCAGATAATCTCATTCGAACACCTTTTAAAGTTCCATCACTGTAGGTAACAGTTTCGTTGAAGCGCATGAATCGTTTGGTGTCGGTTTGGTTGAGATAGACAATCCCATGAGTTAGCTTGTTTAGGATGGTAGGAACTTTGAGCTTGTCCAAGCAGAGAGTGTCTTGATTGGGTTTTGTGATGAAGATCTTTTTCTGCTTGCTTTCAAAACCTCATTGAAAACCATGCAGATAACTGAATCGTATCTCATTTTGAACGAATCTGACGATGGCTCTCAAAGCTCTTTCTTCGTCTCTTGATCTTCTTCTTTTGTCTCTAAGCTCAATGTACAATCATAATCTTTTTCTTTGAATTCACCTCTTCCTTTGGTTTCACGACCGCTTTAATCATGAATACATGCTCGGTTAGTTCTCGAGATAACATTTCCATGACGCGATGAATGTGAGCCAAGTCTTTAGTAGTTGTCTTTTTGGCGAAGAGTTTATGCTTTGTCTCTTCTAGATAAGGAACTCGAATATGCTCTTTTTCCCATTTGGGGTTTTGGTTTTCAATTATCTTCTCCCATCTGGCTTGATGAGGCAGCAGTCATTTTGTTGTGGGTGCGATATAGCTCTTCTGGTGTTGGATGCTCTTATAGTCTTCTTCTCTGAGAACCGGAGCATATGGGTCTCTAAACCAGTCCCGTACTTTGCACTGCATGCTCTGTACATTTACTTGTATTAGCTCATCGATATCTGGATCAACGATTCTTGATATGTTCTCAAAGTTGAACTCTGCATTGAAGGTTGTTGGCGTGATGGAGTTGATGAAGTACCAGTCGTTTGTTGCACCAGAATTTTTGTCGTCGTGGTCGCGGTGGTAGCTGTCGTGCTTGTCTCCTAAGTTCGCATGCGCTTTCCCCCTCAGGGCGATTAGGATCATCCTGATCGTCATGATCATCGTGAGGCCATTTGGTGGAAATGCGGGGTTTGCGGCTTTGACGGATTTCCTCACGAAGAGAACTGATTGCACTTAGGATGTTGGTCTCGGAGTTGTCGATATGGTTCTGCATATCATCGAGCTTTTTGTTGACGTCGGCTTTAAAGCAATCAAACTCATGGCGAGTGACTGTAGGAATCTGAAGGTTGCGACGAAGAAGGCCGGTGAGATCATCTTCAGGTTGACCCATGGCTTCGGCTTCTTCGAGGAGCTGGGAGTAGAGCATCGACATAAGCTCATCAGTGTTGAACTGGGATGGAGGTGGGGGAGGGGTTGGAGGTGTTGGAGGAGTTGGTGGACAGGACCGGCTACCACTGGCAGATGAAATCTGACGGGCAGGCACGAGCTGAATCGGCCATGGATTCCTCAAGGGATTTGCCTTTAAGAAAGCTCCGGATGTCATTAACATGCGAATGGAGAGATGCATGAGCGTCTTGAAAAGAAGTGTTAAAAAAATCCTGTATTTTGGGAGGAATAGTGAACGCCGGTTGAGTAGAGCTTGTAGGGGTCAAATCAAGGTCACGTAGAGCACCTGTTGTCACCACAGTTGAGTCAATTGTGGGACCTACGGTCAGCGTTGGCGAGATTGTAGCGCTGGTAGGATTTCCTTCCGATCCTCGCGAAGCGTCAATTAACGACATCACTATGGAACTTCCAAACGTGCCACGAAGGCTATCGGTAGATGTGATAACCTATGTCCTAGTAGGTGGTGGCTCTAGACTCGATGTGCTCTCAAATGAAGTCGAATACTGCAAGTAACTTCTTCTATGTACAATAGCGGCTTGTCCTGAATGGATATCCGCTACAAAAGGAGATAAATCTGCCAGCATATGTGAAACCTACATCTTTTGAGATATGCCGGAGTGGCTAGGTGGGGCGTGCAATTGCGCTACTCGGTCCACATCGTCTTTTTCAATATCGGCACCCAATGAATGAGTGTCAATAAATGATGTGGCTACCTGACTAGTATCGGTTCAGATACGCTCACTCTCAATCATGTTTTGCTTCCCTCACTCTCGCTCACAATTATATTTTCTACTTGTTCTCCTTCCTCTCTCCTTATTTCTCCATATATGGGCTCAAATTGGGGTTTAGAATGGGCAACTGAATTAAGTTCAGTGCTCTCGAATGATGAGTCGGGAATGGATGGTTGTCGGCCAATACAATCCAGGGCAGAGGCTTTAGTAGATCGGTGTTGTCGTCGGTGTCCGGGTGTTTCTTCAGATGAGTCATGTAGACCAAGATCAGCAGTGCCTTTGGTTTCAGAATCTGACGAAGAAACAGCAGTATGGCGGGAGGCACGGCGGCGGACAAGAATTTGGAGGCGTGGAATTTGAACCATGGGTTGAGATATAGTGGCAATTGGGGCCTCGGAGGTGGGTGGAATAGGGATGGTGGTTTCGGCTATGGTTGGGATCAGCTGATCAGATGCACCGCCTGCTTCCATTCGCCTCACTACATTTTCTTGCTGAACACCCTGTTCAGGACCCCAAGATCCTGAACCTGCTCCTCTATGTTCCTAGGACCCTCACCAAACTCTAGATTATCCTCACGGGGCGGCTCTTAGGGAGGCCCTTCCGGTGCTGGAGGGGCCATTAAGCCATTCTCTTCCCTATAAGCTATCACACTAGGTGCAGTCTAATCAGCATAGGCTAATAGGGCTTCCGGTATGGGCATTTGATATGCAAAACGGGCCGTTGGTACTTTAAGGAAGTGCTGAACATAGTAAGGGCCAAGAGGTGTACCGTCACGGCGAGGGATTTTATGTCGGGAACCCATCATGCTTCGGATGATCGGCTATAAGAATCGTTGGAAGGGCACGAATTTGCGAGCACGGCCCTGATGTTTATCCATCACTACATCTACTAAGTCCGTCCAGATCAGCGTGGCGTAGTCATAGTGGCAGTTAAATGCGAAGCCGTGGAATATGCGGAGAACGGAGCGATTTGCACGATCAACGCCGGTGTGTTTAGAAGTGAGGCATCGATTGATGAGCGAAAAAAGTGTGTACCAAATCTGTGGAAGGTGCATTCTATTGAACTGGTTAATTGTCGTGAGCTGGCCATTGTATCCAAGGGCCAGAAAGTCATGGCAAAGTTCGTCTTCAGTAGCGAACTCGTCATATTGTTGTTTGTCGGGGAATGAGTTCATGGCAGGTAAGCAGAGGACGCGGCTGATATGGGAAGGTGTCAAGCAGGTGGAGTACTCGTCTATTTGTGCGGTAAAATGGTAGTCTCCTTCGACCGAATGGTATTCGAGGGAGTGCCAGAACTGTTGTAGATAAAATGCCGGGACCTGGGTGGTCATGTTGAAAGCATGGCGGAGCGGATGGCCTTTGACAATCTCCATGATGACTGGGTGAGATAATCGCATTTCGAAAGAGAGCTGGTTATTGGCCTCGAAGTCTAGCATATCCTTCTTGAGCATAAACTGATCATCCGGATTTCGCGTCGTGACACTCGGGGCAGACGAACGGACGGATGGCATGGGGTTTTCATCATCGGACAGATTTGGATCACGGATAGCAGCCATTGACTCTGTGAAAAACACGTTAGATTAATAGCCAAAGGGATCATCAAGACTTATTTTTTTATTTGAGAGCAAAACAGGATAAGCAAAAATTGCTAAGTATGGATCTCGGATCATTTGGAGGTCAATTTGATCGATGTCGGGTGGTCCGAGGAAATTCAAGGTGTGATTTAGGTAAAAAAATCGAATTACGGCCAAGTCTAGAACTCGCAGCACACACATGATTAGTGTGTTTTGACAACCTTGATGGCAAGGGTCATTCGACAACTTTGAATCGGATGAATGACAGAAGGACCCGATAACTAAGAGCATCAAGGACCCAGATTTTAAAGTGTAAAGTTTAAGGGTCCGAGCATGAATCTTTGGTCTATGGGGTTCGAAAAAGCAAGTAATGAAACCTTAGTCTAATGCATCCAAAATCACCAGATAGAGTGCATAATCGAAAAACCCATAGGGTTTTCGGAAGTCGAACAGTCAAGTAAGGACGAACCTGATGGTGGTGATCTGGTCTCCTAATTCGAATAATCGAGGAACTCGAAGTGATTTGTGGGTGCTCGGGTGTTCAAGAGTGAGAAACGGGTACGAGAAGTGAATATTGAGTGTGGGCCTCGTGGTTTAAATACTATTGAAGGAAGCATGCCACGTGTCACAACCTCATTGGTCAACGGAAATTTGACCAAGTCAACTTATCGGAGGATTCAATCGGACAAGGAGCTCGGGTCTTCGTGGTCCGAGCAAATTACTGTGCTCGGACAGGGTCATGCGAGAACATGGGTTCTCGGGTGTTAGTCATTCGACAAACTTGGTTGTCGGGTCTTAGGGATTCAACAAACTAAGTTGTCGATTCTTTGATATCCGAGAAAGGTGTTTAACGGATTGGTATGATTCGAGAAGTGCATAGTATGGTCCGATAAAAACACTTAGAAAACATTTTGAACCTAATTGCTCCCCCTAAAATTTATGTAATATGTGTAAGAAAACTTAACTCCCCCTATGTAATATGTGTAAGAAAAATTTATGTAATACTTGTACGCTCCCCTTGAAAGATGAAAGGATAGATAAAAAACAAGTATCGAGACGAAAAAGATAAAGACAAAAACATGACTAAAGTAATACGTAGAATTAAAAGTTTGAAAATACAGAAAAATAAAATGCTTGAAGAGAACAGAACGAGAATTCAAGAGTAATGAAAAATCAAAATAATTAAATTTTGAGTTAGCATTAAACTTGAATGGGCATTTTGTGAACTTTGAGAACACTGATCGGAATCAGGTTTTGAGATTGAGCATGCCCAACTTGGATACTAGGAAATGGAATCGTTTCTCATCCAAAGCCTTGGTGAATAAGTCGGCAAGCTGAAATTCTGTATTAACAAAATATAATTCTATCTTACCTCTTTCGACATGGTCCTTAATGAAATGGTACCGGACATCGATATGCTTCATTTTGGTATGTTGAACCGGATTGCAGGATATGGCAATGGCACTCTTCGAGTCGCAATAGATGGGAATCTTGTTGAACCAGAAGTCGTTATCCTTAAGTTAGATGCGCATCCAAATGACTTGAGAGCGGCAACTTGCAGTAGCGATGTACTCGGCTTCCGCAGTGGATGTGGAGACGCATTTTTGCTTCTTTGAGGACCAGCTTTACCTGAAGGATCAACGTGGCGCATTCTCATTTGTCCTCACGTTCACAACCAAATTTGAGTTCGCATTTGAACTTTCCTCTCTCTCTCTCTCTCTCTCTATATATATATATATATTAGTGTTGGGTCACCGATGATTTGATGATAACCCCTCAATTTCTTCCTTAGAATATATATCTTGTATTTTAGGTTCTTTGAAGAAGTTTGGCTTTGCTCATCAAGTTCAGCGAATCGAAGACTAGCTAATACAAAGTAAACATATCAACATTGTGGAAATGAAGATATGCTCGCCGATCCTAATCCAGACTTAGCCGCCGAATTAGAAGCAAATGTCACCGAATATGAAGCTCACATCGACGACTAGCCGATACACAAGCACTAGCCGATACATTCTTAATATATTCGGCTAGTGATCCTATCTGAGATCTTCGGGGACATTTCATGGAGATACTCCTTAGTCACAATAAATACAAGAGAGTCTGGATCAAGTCTTAAATTCAAACATTCTCCTTTAAAATCTCAGAAAAGGGTTTTTGTCTTTTTGCAAAAAGACTTGATGTGACTACTGAAGACATGGAGAAAAGGTAAACAGTGGCATGTCTTATCTTGTACTATGAGAAATGACAACTGCATTTATCTAGGACATAAAGGAATGGCACCACCTTTTGTCCATTGAATATACTACAAGCAAATGGTATTGTGACAAGTGTCCTCATGCATTAAATGCATGGGCACTATAAAGGGGAACAAGGGCTTCCATTCAACTTACGTTTTCAACAAAAGTTTCTCTAAGTGCATAGTTTGATTCGGCAAGAGTGAAAAACAGTCTAAAATAGATTTCTTTGTGTTTAGTTTATTTTTTTTTCTAAGTGTTTAGATTGTTAGAATAGATTTCATCTGTTCTTTTACGCAACAATCAGTTTTCTATGTATAATTCTTAATATTTATATTAAAGAATTTAAAAGAGTAAAAATCTGTGTTTATTTTGTATTCAACCCCTTTTCTACAAAACTTTACTTGTTTGTCATTACCCTAACCGGGACCAACAATTAGTGTTAACATTAAAATATTCATTATAGAACTCATCTCGAATGTATCGGTAAAACCATTCTAACGGTGTAATTTGCAAAAAGTAAATCTTGTTTTTTTCAATGTATTTTGACTAATAATTAATTAATTAATATGATATTGGTGTAAAACGAAAAAAGAAAAAGAAAAATAAGTAAATTAAAAACATTAATTTTTTTGAACGGCGTAAACTGTAACTCCATCCTCAACTTGAGGTAACGGTGGAGTTTTATTTGCTAAATTTTCATACAAAACCCTTAAAAGTTTTTAAAGTTTATGGTTTTCACCCGAAGAAACTTAGGGCACGTTTGGTTCGCGGGATTTGGAGGGATTTGGATTTCAGATCCAATCCATTCGGTATTTGGTGTGCCTGATGGTAAGGATTTAAAATCCATGGATTCATTTAAAATCCCATGAACATTGGATTTTTAAATCCTTGGCGGATGCTTCGGATTTCACGGGATTTCGTAGGATTTGTATGAAATAATGTTCTAAAAATGTTAAAAACATTTGTTTTGTAATAATTGATTAATAAAAATGTAATTGAATTATTTTTATATTTTTTTATAAATTATTTATAAATAATGGAAATTCAATTCCATTCCAAATCCTAAACCAAACACACATATGTTTTTCAAATCCATTTTCAATCCAAATCTCTCCAAATCCAAATCCTTCCATAAAATCCAAATCCCTCAAAAACAATCCTCCAAACCAAACGGACCATTAGGGTACATAATGTAATAGTTTGCGGGAATGAAATGGTTTTGGGGGGGATTCGGATTTCGAATCCATTCCAATCCGGTGTTTGGTTTGCGGGATTGTTCGGATTTAAAATCCTATGATTGATTTAAAAATCCCATGGTTGATGGATTTGAAAATCCTTAGGCATTGGTTGGTATTTCAAATCCATTTCTCTAGGATTTTACAATAGTTTTTAAAAAAAATAAATCTCATTCCAAATTTTACAAACCAAACACATGAAAGGATTTTAAATTCATTCCAATCAAAATCCTTCCATATCCAAATCCTTTCATAAAATTCAAATCCCTCGAAAACAATCCTGTAAATCAAACGTACCCTTATAATTTCACATGTTAGAACCTTAAAAAATTACATTTAACCCCCAAAATTTTATGATTGTACAGACAATCACATCCGTATACATGGATCCGCCCCGAATCAAACAACCATTTAAAACCAAACAATATGGAATGTAGAGCGTTTCAAGAAAGAGTTATGGGCTTAGGAGTTATTATGGGCCTATTTTTGTAAGTTAATTCTAAACAAACTTTATTCACGTATTTGAAGCTTGGGCTTATACGTCATTAGGCCTCAATTCAGAATTTTGTCTATGGTCAACATTTTGATTTGGATATGTAGGCAAGTATTATATATGTATAGCTTTCTATAGGTAATTTTTATTTGAGCTTAGATGGTTGTTTCATTATAATAAAATTGGGTTTATAAAAGATTAAAAAAATTAAGGCATTGTTTGGTAAAAATAAGCTAGCTTATAAGTTAATTTATTTTCAGGATACATGTTTGGATACGCATAATATGACTTATAAGCTAACTTATAAGTTAGTTTATTAATAAGCTATTTGGAGTAGTTTATGAGGAGCTTTTTGTCATTTTTTCCGATTATACCCTCATTAATATTAATTATTATCTATTACTATTAATCATAAACAATTATTAATAATAAATAATTATTTAGTTATTATTAATATTAATATTAACAAAAAGTAATTGACAATTATTAATATTAGTTAAAAAATATTAATTAATTTTTGTTTTAGTTATGCATTAATATTATTATTAATTATTTAGAAATATTATTAATTATATCAATTATTTTCATACTGTTGTTTTAGTTATTATTGAATTATTTAATTATCAGAAAATAAATATAATAATTCTAACAATATTTATGTAACTTACATAAAAATAAAAGTTATACATATTTTATTTTATAGATAATAAAATTGTTTTAAATGATTTTAGTAAAATATCTAATTTAATTATTAGTTATAATTTTTTAAAATTATTAATTAATTAGGACATGTAAGATTGACCAATTTTATTTTTATTCATATCAATATAAAAAATTTATAAAATTTATTTTATATATATATATTATATAAAAGAATCGACTTAAATTCTTTTAATTAATATGTTATTTTAATTTTTCTTTATTATCTTGTTTGTATTAATTTATTATATTATTAAGTACTTGTTTTAATTATATTATAAAATGATATAATTGACTACTTTTTCAAGATGTCGTTTTTGATCATTTTACATGCTTATCAGCTAGTTTTTACCAAACATAATTTGTTCATCAGCTAGCTTATCAGCTACCAGCTAGCTTATCAGTCATCAGTTAGTTTATCAATAATCAGCTAGCTTATTAGCTAGTTTGCCAAACATAGCCTAAGTGTCTTAATAGATATCTTTATAGGTGTAAAGTTTATGAACCAAATTGATAAATTGTCATATCTAAAAGTGTTGTAATAAGTTTATGGGATGCTTAGGCATCTCTACAAGTTTTTTAGGACATTTTAAAAATAAAGTTTTGTATTAGCAAGTTTATAACACACTTTTGAGAATGCCCGATAGACATATTCTTATGAGACACATGATATTATAAGACAGTTTTTGAATAATGTCCTATGAAATAGCTAAAACGATGTTTTATTTTAAAAATGTTCTAAAAAATTGGTTCAGACGCTTAAAAGCGTCCTATAAACTTATTGCAACATTTTTACATATGACGGTTCATCTTTTTGTCTTATAAACGTAAGTCATATAAAAGTCTATTAGGATACTTACATCTCTTTGATGTTCTATAAACCCAATTTTATTATAGTGTTTAAAGTTTCGAAAAGATATATAAGTTGTCGGTAGTGTAGCCAAAGCGTATTTAAGATAGGCAATTTTGATCTCGGGTGCGTATGCCACTACAAGTCTACAACAAAATTGGTTTTATAGGTTGTCTAAATTGTCCAAGGTTTCTAATAGAATAGTTTGTATAACTTAGGTTTATAAGACTAAACTATAAAACGTTATTTTTAAAAGTGTTACAATATGTTTATAAGGTGTTTTTAGGCGTTTAACAAGTCTATATGGCGTTTTTAAAATAAAGTGTCACATTAACTATTTTATATGACACTTTTGAAAAGTGTCCTACAAACCCATCTTTTTATGGCACACTTGTGTTTATAAAATATTTTTTAAATAGTATCATACAAAATAGTTAATATGACACTTTATTTTAAAAAGTGTTTTAACAAACTTGTTAAAACGTTAAAAATTGTCCTATAAACTTAACATATTGTAACACTTTTATATATGATGCTTTTTGGTTAAACTGTTCCTATAAACTTAAATCTTATAATATCCCAACATTTATTTCTTATACTCAAATGATGCCATCGCTTCAAAAAAACTATGTCCCGTCCCCGCCAATGGGTTCCTATTTTAAGACCTTTCCAATAATGTACCCTTTCACGCTCGTTAGAGCACGATATTTTGGGACACAGTTTGCTCGTAAAAACCTAATGCAACCTGCCCCCGCTCTCACCCTCCGTTAACTTTTATATTAACATATATATGTTTTTTTTAAAGGGTATCCTAAGCATTTGCCTAGACTAATCCCTAAAAAATTTAAGACCGCTAAAGCATGCAACCCTGAGATAATTCTCCCATTGACCACAAGTTGTTTGCGCTTGCATTCGAACCTGGGGTAGATGGGTTATCTAGCCTCATCCCCCACAAGCGTTAACCAGTATGTTACAAGTCTTGTGGTTAACATATATATGTTTATGTACATACTTCATCATACTATTTCATTGATTTATAATCCATACTCACTTCATAATACTATTCATACTAATTGTCAAATGAACACGAAGTTATACTTTGAGTTGAAATGCTCAAAGCTAGTGATGGTACTTTAAAATTTGACTACTTTCCCTTATTTATCTCTTTTCCCCTATTGTAGCACCTTTCATTCTAACTGCAATATCATGCTTTTATATTTTTCTGATACTTATTTGATCATAAATGATGTTACAACTATCTGTTACACCAAAAGTTTTGTTTAAGATTCTTATCGATTTCCATATACGGTGTTACAACCATCTGTTGAGATCATCAACCTGCCATAACATTATTGTAAGATCTCAAATCAACTGTACCAGATATTGTTAATTTTGTCCACACAACTGGACTCACGGTTTTAACGGCGTCTAATAAAGGAGGTATCAAGTCCCTTATAAGGCAACCTTTGTTTTCATCCGCAACCAATGTGGGATCTTACATTCCACCTTCACTACAAAACAAATGACTTTTACCCACAAAAATTCACCCAGGAAAATTTTCTTGGGTGATTACCACGGATCACCCAGGAAATACTAATGGTTCTGGTAAAATCCGATGTTTAATTTCAAGAAAATACCAACGGACTATCCAGGAATTTCCTGGGTAACCTGTCACAGATTTGATTTACCCACCAACAAATTGACCACCAATTCTTGTGACGGTTTTGTGACGAATCACCCTTCAGCTATGGATTTCTCAGGGAAATGGTCGTAGGTGAAAGTCTTCCATTTTAGTAGTGCCTCCTTAGGAGCCTAGCTTCCTCGCCCGCATACCAATCTGGTTCCCAACTCTAATACCATATGTAACATCCGAGACTAACTGTACTAGATATCATCCATTTTCTTCACACATATGGACTCGCGGTTTTAAAATGTGTCTAATAGATGATGTATCAAGTCCTTTATAATGCAACCTCTGTTATCCTTTCCAACCACAATGGGATCTTACAATTGCCAAGTGTGCCAGTTTTATGGGAGGAGTTCCTTCTAGGGAGGGGGTCCCTCGCGTTGTAGGTGTATCGTTGTTTCTTCTATTTTATAAATTACCAAGAGTGCCGTCTCATTTCAAAAAAAGAATGTGGGATCTTACAACCGCACCATGGGAGAAGTAAAATTCAAGGCTCCAGGGGAGAAGAATTAATGATTGCTTCAACTAGGTATCTTGTAGAAGCCATCCTATAATTGTGTATATAAGAGATATTTTGAGACTTTGGATTATTTGGTTGGTTTCTATTAAGTTCTGCATTGATAACGTTGTTTGTGTAGGTTAATGTATTTGTATAGATCAGGAAGGTTTTTGTTTGAGGGAAAATTTTCATAGATGGAATGAGCGTATTTTCTATATAGGAGGAGTATGTCCTGAAAAAAAAAACTTAGCTTTTTGAATAAAGCTCTCCCTAGAAACTTACTAAATAAGTCATTTTCTATATCATTAAGCTACTATCAAACACTCATATATAGCTAACTGAATAAATTTTAAGAATCATTTAGAAATAAGTCATTATTCTCACAATATTATCCTATGTCGGTTATATAGTGGATAAGTTCTCCATCTAGATGGGGGCTCAGATATATACTAGATGGGTACGCTAAATGCATTCTTCCTCGCATACATCAATAACAAAACTGTGCTGACAAATAACCAGGATGGTGCGGTTTGGGACCAAAGCGCAAACCGTACCGCACATGCGGTTTGAACATTTTCCCAAACCGCATAAACCTTAAACCACACCAAACCGCACCACATAATGCGTTGCGGTGCGATTTATGCGGTTTGTACCAATCGTACTTTATGCATATAATTTAAAAATTATAAGTTTAAAAATATATTATAGAATCAACGATAAAGTGATCATAGTCCAAAAAATAAAGAGTTTAAATACATCCATTGTCCCAATACATATTGCATAATTAAAAATAGTCTAAGAAGTAAAAAAATAAACTTCAAACTAAATTGGACGCGTGAGTTGAGACGTGTCCAACTAATTTATTAATATTGTTAATTGTCATATTAGATCAACTTTAAAGTCCAAAACATAAAATCTAAAAATATTACATAAATAATAAATTATTCTATATATATATATATGTGTGTGTGTGTTATTTATAAAATTTAAAAATGTATAAAATATAAGGTGCGGTGTGGTTTGAACCGCGGTTTGATGACTCAAAACCGCAAACCACACCACATATTGTGGTTTGAAAAACTTGCAAACCGAAAACGCACTGTGGAAGTTCTAAACCGCACTTTGCGGTGCAGTATGGTGCGGTTTGACGGTTTATACGGCTTGAATGAACACCCCTACAAATAACAATCTAACAATCTATCTTGTCACCATAACTAATGTCCATGCATCTATAAATGTGCTCATGTAGCATACTCAATGAGTTGAAAAATTCATCTTTTGACAAGGTCTTATATTTATTTTCATCGTTCTATTTGTTTTCTTATCTTACGTCCTCAAATGTATTAATTATAGTAATTATGCAACATTTTGAATTTATTTGTACCTTGTGCTTACGCCACTAGGAGCATTTACTATCGTATTAAATTATATTTAGATTAATAAATAGACCTCTATGTCGTAATTAAATGATCTTGATGTATTTAAAAGATTTGGTTTTTAAATCCAACCCAAGCTAGGCCTGAGGACCGGTCCTTCAAGAACCTGACATGGGCTCGAGTTGCCTATGGTTTTTTGAACATTAATTAGTTCAGAACTGATTCAAGAAAAGACTGATAAAAAGCCAAGTTTGGTCTGATCAAAAGCCCTAGAACGATCGGTTTAGAACCTAGGTGACTGATTGTCACAACAAAATGATTTTTTCGATTTAAAAAGAACTAGTTTAGTTAAAATTAGTTAATTAATCGGTTCTTTGAAACATAGATAGAATATTGGAAAGTCTAGTTTTTTGAAACTAACATCGGTTCTTTAAAAAGAATTAGTTTATTCTAGTTTTTTGTAACATAGATAGAATATTGGAAAGTCTCTTGTGATCCACCTGGACCTTAGTGTTTTTCTGATAGGTCTTAATGGTTTGAATCAATGTTTTAAAACCCGGGTTTTTAGTTGATTCGGTGTGGTGATCGGGTCCCGGGTTAACTGGTTCAACCACTCCCTTAATCCCTTGTATTTTTTTTCATTTTTCTACGTATATACATATATATAAAGTAATAATTTGATGTCCACAAGTTGCAACATTAAAAATACACAAACAAGTTTTACATCAATTCAAATGCATTAAAAAAACACAAATAACACACATCTTTTTTTAAATATTTTTGAATTTTAATATAAAAACGGGTTAACCGGGTTTGAGAAACGGGTTTACCATAGGTTTTACCGGGTTTTTGAGAAACCCGGCCGGGTTAAAACGGACCGGTCATATGCATTAGCCAGCGTTAGTTAACTAACCTGATCACTACCCCGGATCCGGTTCGAATGATCGGGTTAACCCTGGTTTTAAAAAATTGGGTTGAATGATGATTCTTGTGGAATGAGAGGATGAGGACTTTGTCATCTTTATGGTTTCTCAAGTAAAACCTAATGTTAAATTTAAAAATAACAACTCATTTATGATTTCTTTCATTTTAGGTAATCATTTAGAGGTTATCTTGTGATGATTTGTCACGTGAGTAAGTTGCTATTTTCTATTTAAAAACATAGTAATTTGTCTAAAATGGGCATTGACCAAAAAATCGGTTGTTATGTTACAAGTCTCACTTCCTCTGACCTTATTGTTAAATCGTTTTCGTGTGAATCAGCAAGGACCATCTTGTAAGACTAAATACTTAGATAGTTGTTTGGTTTTTAAGAGGTGCTGAAGTCTGAATTCTGATTTCACTTCTGATTTATAAAAGGTGGTGCTGAAGTCTGAAATTTGAATAAGTTAAACTGTTTGTTTTTACGTCTGAAATCTGAATCAATCATTGCCTGATAAATCTTTAACAATGTGGTTGTACGCAAATAAGAGGAATTAAGTGGTGAGGTTACCACTTTTTTTTTTCAGATTATTTTTAGACTTAAGGGGGTCTAAAAAAACAAACGGTTTGAATTTAAAAACGTCTAAACAAATAAGTGATACGTGGTCATTAAGAGGTAAAATTGAAAAAAAACAAAGAGGGCCTAAGGTTCTCTTAAATGTGACGTTCATTACATAGTTAATAAAGATGTTTAAGGCATTGTTTAACAAAAGTATTAATTAGGCTATGTTTGGCAAACTAGCTGATAAGGTAACTTATGACTGATAAGCTAGCTGGTGACTTATAAGGCAGCTGATGACTGATAAGCTAGTTGATGAATAAGTTACATTTAGCAAAAAGTAGCTGATAAACATGTAAAATGACCAAAAAGAACATCTTGAAATATTAGTCACTTATAATATAATTAAAATAAGTATTTAATAAAATAATATATTAATTCAAACAAGATAATAATAAATAAATAATATAATATGTTTATCTAAAAAAAATTAAATTGGTTATCATATATATTATAAAATTTGAATTTGTTAAAATAAAGTTTAGAAAAAAAATTACATTAATTTATGATTTTAAGTAACCATTACATATAATATATGAATAACTAGTCAACCACATTCTAATTAATTAGTAATTTTTCAAAAAGTATAAGTAATAATTTTAAATAATAATTAATTAATATTAGTGAATAATTTAAAATTAAATAATTAATTAAAAATTAATTAGTAATTAATTAGTAATAATTAAAATTAATTAATAAAATAAAACTAATATTATTTCATAATTACAAAAAAAATTACAATTAAAATTAATTAACAATATTCAAAATAATATTAATCGGGGGTATAATCGGAAGAAAATGGTAAAAAGCTCCATAAGTCACTCATAACTAGCTACAAAAAAAGCTCCATAGAAATGGGGAGGAGTAAAAGAGTTTACAACTTCAATGGATACTAGATGACAACCTATTAATATATATAATTTACAAGTACAGATTAAGTTCGGATGTCTCTAATCCTCAAAATAAACTTTCTATGCAACTCTATCTGTACACACGAAGATGTACTCCAAAAAGAATGTCTCTACCGGCATCTAGCTTCACTTAATCCCTTCGAGCCCCACTAGCACGATCTCCTGATATACATGTCATTTTAAAAAAAAGTGTTAGGCTTAAAGTCTAGTGAGAACAAACATTTCAAATATGGAAAGCTAGTAAATAAGTGAAAATGGTAAAATCAACATTTAACCAAAAAGCCTTTCCATTTAAATCCTTTTTCTTTTGCGCGCGATTTACACCTAAAAGAAACGCAATTGAGGGAAACATACGGCGGCAACCCGCAATGTAACACCCTCAAATCTGGAAAGAGCGACTAATTTAAAATTTCTAATATTACATCAGTAAATAACTTCCTCAAACCACAATTAGTAATAAACCTCTACAACAAACAATTCAAGTCCTATACAAGACCTACTTACGGTTGGGTGTTACTAAACCAATAAGAGTCGTTATCTCCGAATGCGGAAAACGTCACCAAGAGTCTTTATCGTGCTACTTCCTAGCACTCAAGTCCACACGTGTCGCTAGTACCAACCCCCACGATAACCTGATGCACATGCCGACAAAGAAAAAGGGTTAGGCTTAACGCCTAGTGAGCTCAAGAGTTTTTAACATATTTATGATTGATTTGAAACCAAAAGATGTGCTTGATAAAATATAATTCTCAAAGGAAATAACCTTATTATAAAAGCAACGTTTTTCCCCAAATTCACTAGTTCCATAATAAAAGCTTTAGACCAAAATGACATTAGAAGAGAATACTTTAAATAGAAATATTCTTTTAACGTAATACCAATTCCAATACTCACACGACCATGATTGAGTTTATAAACATGGAGATAGAAACACATACCTTTAACCATGTTTTATAAATCGTTAACTCATGCGGACCTTTAAAGGGATAGAAATATCCAAAGTTCACGGGGGATTCCCGATCATACCATCTTTGGTGACGGATACAAAAGTAGGTCACTACTCGATGTTGAGCAACCATAGGAGTCAATGGCAATCGGTCAACAACCGATTATGCACCTTAGTACACGGCCCCCGATGGCTCCTACGAAAGCCCGCGCAATGGTCACTGGCAACCGGTCTATAACCGATTATGCACCTCAGTACACGGCCCCCTGATGACCCCAAATTGCGCATGCATAGAGTCAATGGCATCCGGTAATGATCCGACATTATACCCAACGGTAAGAGGCCCCCTATGACTTCTATGCGACCAAAAACGGACAACAATCCCGCCTTTAAACCGACTATATGCCTATGGATCCATTACATACTAGTCCTACTACCGAATACATCAACGAGACGTATTACTAGTTTTCCAACCTTGAAAACCCCTTTCAATAAACCATTTCCTTCCAAATCCAAGTTTTACCAAAAACTAGGTCAAATCATTTTGAGTTTCAAAACCAAAGATTATTTCATTTTATAACCTTTCCAAGTATTTTAAACCATTAATGATGCTCAACTCATCATCTACAACAAAATACTCAAAATCCTCATTTTGACCCAAAACCTCCAAACTTACCCAAATACACAACTACTTGAAATTAAGTTTAGGAATCAGTAAAATACTACATTTACAACAAGTATTTGAGTTTATAAGTTTAGATTTGAACTCACACTTATGCATTTACAAAATGACCCATAATGCAATAACCTGTATTTTTCAACGATTTATAAATTCCAATACTTTACAGATGCAAATGCAACCCAATGGTTTTCATTTAAAAGATAATGCATCCAAATAACTTACACTTATACTTCATTTACCAAAATCCCCAAAACTCAAGTATAAGTCTTTTATATGATTTATAAACTCTTTTATACCAAATATACAAACTTACCCAAATACTCACACATTTGATAAATACCAAGTAAAACATGTTAATATTTCAAAAAGAACGTTTTTGGCATGTACAAAGTTTTCACAAAGTATCTTGAACTCATCTTGCTAGATTTAAGCTAAATCTAGGTTTTACCCCAATGTCGAGTTCCATTCGGTAAAGACTTTAGATCCTAGAGCTACACCTCTAGATCCATGGTGTAAGTCTTTCAAGAACACCTATATAACCTCCAAAACATACACAAGAACGAACCTAAGAGAGAATGAGAGTTGTTGGTGGAAGAACCCAAACACTAGATTCAAGATTCAAGGATTAAGATCTTACCTTCACTTCTATGAACTCCAAAATCAACCAATATCCTCTAGCCATACTTGTTTCCATGTTGTAGAGCTTCAAGAGACGAATCCATAGCAACTTGAATCACCCAAATCGGAGCATTATTGAGAGAGATATGGTTCAAATGAGAAAGATCCCGATTTTCGGTCTTTAAAACGCTGACAGAGGCTGACGCCAGATATGGACGCCAGTTACGTTCGTAACTGGCATTGGTAACTCACGCGGCTCCCTCTTGACCAAACAGACTCTGACGCTAGTTGTGAAGCTAGTTACATTTCGTAACTGGCATTGTAACTCACGCTAAGCACAAATCAAGTAAAAAGAGCTTAGGGCTACTTGTGAAGTTAGTTACGATTTGCTAACTGGCTTTGTAACTCACGCTAAGAATAATTGAGTGCAAAAGTGCCTAGGCTATTTATCAAGCTAGTTTTAACTCTGAAACTCACCTCGTAACCAGCTTCCATCCTAACCCACATGAAAACTAGCCTTAGACGATGTTTTACCCATATTTGCTTCGTCTTAGCTCCAAATTGACTCCGAAAAATATCGTTGGACTCCTTCTTTAATTCTCCAACCAAATATGATATAAATACTTGAAAATAGGCCTGAAATACCAGAATTCTTGTATCAGTCTTTTCCAAATTTCATAAACTTAACTAAAATTTCCGGGTGTTACACGCAAATCGTACCGATAGAATTTAGTAAGCTCGAATGGATAGAAATCTCCGGCTTACGGATAAAGAGTTCAACCCTAGACGTGGATTTATTACTCAATACCCAACTGAACAAGCTTAACCCAAACTAGGATCTTTCACTTGCCCCATCCCCAAATATAAAACCGACTATTGTGTCTATGGATCCATTACACTAGTCTAGACATTACATACATTCATTCCAATATACTAGTCAATATTGAATACAAAATCTTTGTATGATAAATCCTTGTTTCCCAAAACCTTATTCCCAAAATTAGGTCAAAATAGCATTTAGTTTCAAGTATCATATTTCTTGACACAAAACTCATAAGAGTGTTTTAAAACCATTTCTTATACACATTTCATCTTTTCAAAGAGAAACCCTAGATGACACATTTTGACCTAGTTTACCAAAATTCTTCAAGTATAGAAATACTTGTATAACATCATGTACAAGGTAAAATACATCATTTTGACATGTATAAAGTTTTAGAAAGGGAAGAATGAACTCACAAGGCTAAGGTTAGGTAAACCCTAGAAATCTCCCTAAAATGGTGGAAGAAAATGAAGTGGTGAAGGAGATGAACACTTGAAGATTTAACCCTAAAGCTTGACTTGAATCTTCACTTTAATGGAGCAATTAATGGTTTGGAATGAGGTAGATGAGAGTATTAAGGGCTCCAAAATCGCTTTCAATGCAGAGCTCGCCCAAAATAATTTTGTATCTGAGAAGTGGGGAAGAAGAGCTGAAAATCGGGACTTATTGTGCCCTCAGGACCATACGAGCGATGATGCCCTGCGATCATGACAAGGCAAGATCGCCTGTCATGATCGCCTGCCATGTACCGAGAGTTTGGTGCTGAAAAGTTGACTTCTGTTGCGGTCGACGATGATGACATGCGATCATGTTATGGCATAATCGCCTGTCATGATCGCGGGATGTGTACCGCGAGTTTGATCTGATTTCTTGACATTCTGATGTTTTTGCTATCATGACCTGCGATCATGACATGGCAAGATAGCCTGTCATGATCGCCCAAAGTGTACCGAAACCCATTTCGTGTTCGGTTCTCGCTCATTTCTTCCAATTTAATGTAACCCAACATAAAAGCCTTAAAACACTCAATTTAACTATAAATAGAATTCCATTAGGATGCAAAGTCCATTATCTTATATACAAAAATTTCGGGTGTTACAATTCTCCCACCCTTGAATTTAATTTCGTCTTCGAAGTTTAACAAACTAACCAAACAAGCCTGGGTATCTTCTCTTCATGTCCTCTTTCGTTTCCCATGTCACGTTTGACCCTCGGTGATGCTTCCATTGAACCTTAACCATGACGATTTCTTTGTGACGTAACTTCTTAGACTTGCTTTTTAAGATCGCCTCAGGTTCTTCCACACAACGACTATTATTGACACGAATCTCTGAAAGAGGTATCACACTCTCTTCTTCCGCTAAACACTTCCTCAAATAACATATGTGGAACGTAGGATGTATGCCGGTCAATTCGGGTCGCAACTTCAATTTATACGCTTGCCGTCCCACTCTTTCCAAGATTTTAAATGGTTCGAGGAAACGGGGACTAAGCTTTACATGCTTCCCAAACCTTATAACAGCCTTCCAAGGGGATTCCAAGGGGACACTTTAAGCATAAATCATTCCCCCACTTGGAATTCCGTGGGTCTTCTCTTCTTATCGGCATAACTGTTTTGACGGTCTTGGGCCGCCTTAAGTCGTTCTCGGATAGTCTTCACCTTGTCAGCCGTCTCTTGCACAATCTCGGGTCCGGAGAATTGCTTCTCGCCCGCTTCCAACCAACATACCGGTGTCCTACATTTCCGTTCATAAAGTGCCTCGAAAGGTGTCAATACTAGAATGGTAACTATTGTTGTAGGCAAATTCTACCAGCGGTAGATGCGAATCCCAATTTCCACCGAAGTCAATAACAGATGACCTAAGCATGTCTTCAAGAGTCTGAATAGTGCTTTCACTTTGACCATCTGTTTGGAGTGAAATGTCGTACTTAAGTTTATCCTGGTGCCTAACCCCTCTTGTAAACTACCCCAAAAATGAGAAGTGAACCGACTATCACGACACGATAGTTAAAGGCACGCCGTGCCTTGCAACTATCTCATCCACATACAACTTAGCCAATTTGTCAACTGGGCCATCTTCTCGCATTTCTAAGAAATGAGCACTCTTCGTCAATCTATCCACCACCACCCATATGGTGTTGTGACCCTTCAAGGTCTTTGGTAGTTTCGTCACAAAGTCCATAGTGAGGTGCTCCCATTTCCATTCCGGAATTTTCAATGATTGAAGACTTCCATACGGTCGTTGATGCTCCGATTTGACTTGCAAACAAGTCACTCATATCTCTACATAGCTAGCAACGTCCAACTTCATGACGGGCCACCAATAAGCTAACTTTAGATCTCTATACATCTTGGTACTACCCGGATGTATGGAGTACTTAGACTTATGAGCATCCTCCAATAGTAGTTCCCGGTTGCCCCCAATCTTAGGCACCCAAACACGACCTCGGAACATTTTTAGTCCACGACTATCTTCTGTTAACATCAAGTGTTGTTTCACCATAACTTCATCTTTTAAGTTTTCTTCAAGTAATGCTTCCGCTTGAGAAGTTTTGATTCGGTCGATCAGACTCGACACTATGTCAATTCTCGTTAGCACGGCTCGCGTCCCGCTACCATACTCCTTCCTACTTAAAGCATCTACTACTACATTTGCTTTACCCGGATGGTATAGCAACTCGCAATCATAATCCTTAAGCAACTCTAACCAACGTCGTTGCCTCATATGTAGTTCCTTTTGATCGAAAATATGCTTCAAACTCTTGTGATTGGTGTAAAGTGTACACTTAGTTCCATAAATGTAATGTCGCCATAACTTCAATGCAAATACCACCGGCGCTAGTTCTAAATCATGGGTTGGGTAATTCTTTTCGTGCTCCTTGAGTTGCCTCGATGCATAAGCAATCACCTTGCCCCTTTGCATTAACACGCATCCCAAACCCATCTTTGACGCATCACTATACACAACAAAATCTTTAGATCCTTCCGGCAAGGATAGAATCAGTGCCTCACACAATTTCTTTTGAAGGGTCCGGAAAGCCTCTTCTTGCTTGTCGGTCCAAATGAACTTCACATTCTTCCTTGTCAATGCTGTCAGAGACGATGCGACCTTTGAGAAGTCTTGAATAAATCTTTGGTAGTAACCCGTCAATCCTAAGAAACTTCGAATTTCAGAAGGACTTTTAGGTGAGTCCCAATTCGTCATTGCTTCTATCTTTGATGGATCCACCTTCACTCCATCTTGTGTGACGACATGCCCCAAAAAAATGAACTTCTTTTAACCAAAAGTCGCATTTAGAGAATTTGGCGTAAAGCTTCTCTTTTCTTAACACTTTGAGCACTTCTCGGAGATGTTGTTCATGGTATAACTCGTTCTTAGAGTAGACAAGGATATCATCAATAAACACTATTATCGATTGGTCTAGAAATGGTCGGCACACACGATTCATCAAATCTATAAACACCGCTGGCGCGTTTGTTAACCCAAACGGCATCACCAATAATTCGTAATGTCCAAACCGTATCCTAAATTCCGTCTTTGACACATCATCCTCCTTTACCTTCACTTGGTGATAACCCGAATGCAAGTCTATCTTTGAGAAGCATCCCGTTCCTTGTAGTTGAACGAAGAGGTCATCAATTCTCGGGAGTGGGTACTTGTTCTTCACGGTTGCCTTGTTCA
Organism: Silybum marianum; assembly: GCA_036898165.1. Lineage (NCBI taxonomy): Eukaryota > Viridiplantae > Streptophyta > Magnoliopsida > Asterales > Asteraceae > Silybum > Silybum marianum. The sequence goes on from CM072536.1 coordinate 30,498,980, forward strand.
ATTCTCTATAATCGATGCACATCCTCATCGTGCCATCCTTCTTCTTTACAAATAAGACTGGATCCCCTAGGTGACGAACTTGGTCTCACGAAACCCTTCTCTAGAAGGTCTTGCAATTGCGTCATCATTTCTTGCATCTCGGATGGTGCCAAGCGGTAGGGCGCCCTTGCAATTGGAGCGGCTCCGGCACGAGGTCTATACGAAACTCCACTTGCCTATCGGGTGGCAAACCGGGAAAGTCTTCAGGAAAAACGTCCGAGAACTCATTAATAATCCGGACATCTTCTAGTTTATTCTTTTCCAGCTTTGCATCTAAAACGTATGCTAAAAACGAATGACATCCTTTTGCTAGGCCTCTGCGTGCCTTGGCTAAGGTCAACAATGCAACTTCACCCTTTCTTCTCTCCCCATAAACTACTACTTCACCCCCCATTCGATAACGGAATCCGTATTAACTTTTTAGAACACAAAATTTCAGCTTGGTTCCCGGCCAACTAATCCATTCCGATCACCACATCAAACCCTCCTATCGACATAGGCATGAGGTTTACTTCAAACTTATTCCCTTCGATTTCTAGGACGCAACCCTTAAGAATATCCCGAACTAGGATTTGTTTACCATCGGCTATTTCCACAATATAGGCATCCTCTAAGGTACTAAGCGGTACAAGAAGACTTGGGTAGAAAGAAGTGAACACAAAAGAAAAAGTAGCACCAGAATCAAAAAGAACATGAGCGGGTACGAAATTAACATGGAACGTACCCGTCACCACGTCGGCCGATGCTTTCGCCTCATCTACTGTCATCTTGAAGGCTCTTCCCACCGCCTTCGGAGTACTAGAATTCTTTGCTTGAGAACTCACGAGCTTCAACTTCGGGCACTCGTTCCGGTAGTGGCCCGACTCTTTGCACTCAAAGCAGATGGGTGCTTTGGTTTGGTAGTCCCGACTGAGGTGCCCAGTCTTCCCACACTTGTGACAGCTGCCGAAAAATGAGTTGCATGCTCCAAAGTGTATGCTCCGGCATTTGTAGCACCAACTAGCTTTCTTCCTAGAACCGATCCTTCGATTGTTGTTGTTGTTGGTGTTGTTGTAGTTGTAGTTCGACCTCTTGGAAGGTGCCGCTTGCCCTTCCCATCTCCTCTTTTCCCCAACTGCCACCCTTTCTTCTTTGCCCAAGTTCTGAGCATCCTCATTATGTTGTGCTTCTTCGATCGCCTCTCTTAAAGTAGAGGGCTTTGAGATCCGAACCATCTCCGTCATGGATGACCGCAAACCTTTGATATAGGCTTTTATCTTTTCTTTCTCGTTCGGGGCCACATGCCCCACCAAACTCAGCTTCTCCACAAACAACCGAGTGTACTCCCTCACAGTCATACCGATAGAAACGCAATTAAGGGAAACATACGGGGGCGACCCAGAAATCATACCGATAGAAATTAGTAAGCTGGAACGGATAGAAATCTCCGGCTTACGGATAAAGAGTTCAACCCTAGACGTGGATTTATTACTCAATACCCAACTGAACAAGCTCAACCCAAACGAGGATCTTTCACTTGCCCCATCCCCAAATATAAAACCGACTATTGTGCCTATGGATCCATTACAATAGTCTAGACATTACATACATTCATTCCAATGTACTAGTCAATATTCAATACAAAATCTTTGTATGATAAATTCCTTGTTTCCCAAAACCTTATTCCCAAAATTAGGTCAAATAAGCATTTAGTTTCAAGTATCATATTTCTTGACACAAAACTCTTAAAAGTGTTTTAAAACCATTTCTTATACACATTTCATCTTTTCAAAGAGAAACCCTAGATGACACATTTTGACCTAGTTTACCAAAATTCTTCAAGTATAGAAACACTTGTATAACATCATGTAGAAGGTAAAATACATCATTTTGACATGTATAAAGTTTTAGAAAGTTAAGAATGAACTCACAAGGCTAAGGTTAGGTAAACCCTAGAAATCTCCCTAAAATGGTGGAAGAAAATGAAGTGGTGAAGGAGATGAACACTTGAAGCTTTAACCCTAAAGCTTGACTTGAATCTTCACTTTAATGGAGCAATTAATGGTTTGGAATGAGGTAGATGAGAGTATTAAGGGCTCCAAAATCGCTTTCAATGCAGAGCTCGCCCAAAATAATTTTGTATCTAAGAAGTGGGGAAGAAGAGCTGAAAATCGGGACTTATTATGCCCTCAGGACCACACGGGCGATGATGCCCTGCGATCATGACAAGGCAAGATCTCCTGTCATGATCGCCAGGCATGTACCGAGAGTTTGGTGTTGAAAAGTTGACTTTTGGTGCGTTCGGCGATGATGACATGCGATGATGACATGGCATAATCGCCTGTCATGATCGCGAGATGTGTACCGCGAGTTTGATCTGATTTTTTGACATTCTGATGTTTCTGCTATCATGACCTGCGATCATGACATGGCAAGATGGCCTGTCATGATCGCCCAAAGTGTACCGAAACCCATTTCGTGTTCGGTTCTCGCTCCTTTCTTCCAATTTAATATAACCCAACATAAAACCCTTAAAACACTCAATTTAACTATAAATAGAATTCCGTTAGGATGCAAAGTCCATTATCTTATATACAAAATTCTGGATGTTACATTTATGGTTACACGTTTGGAAGCATATAAGCTAACTTACTGAAACATCACTTAAAGTAGTGTTTTGAAGCTTATTGTCACTTTTTTCAATTTTAATCCTTATTAATATTAATTGTTATTTATTGCTCTTAATTATAAATTAAATTTTAATTATTATTAATTGAAATTTAATTATTAATCAAATTTAATTATTAATCAAATTTAATTATGTATTAATATTATTTGTTTATTATATAATTACAAATTTACAATAATTATTTACTTTTTTTTAAATTATTTTTTAAACTTTTGTTTATCAAAATACAAATATAAAATTCTAAAAACATTTATGTAACATACACATTAAAATTGTACTTCACTTATAATAAAATTGTGTTAAACAATTTTAAAATATTCAGTCTATTTATTAAATATATTTTTTGAAAAATTATTCATATTTAAGGTTGACATTTTTTATTTTTATTTATATTATAGGTAATGATTATTTAAAATCATAAATAATATATTTATCCAAAATTTGTTTTAACAAATTCAGATATTATAATATATATAATAGTCAATTTCAAATTACTTTAATCAATATATTTTATTTTTTATTTATCATCTTGTTTGTATTAATTAATATATTATATTATTAAATATTTGTTTTAATCATATTTAAAAATATTATAATCTATTAATTTTTCGAAATCTTCTTTTTGGACATTTTACATTCTTATCAGATAGTTTTGTCAAAAATGATTTATTCATCAACGAGTTAATAGCTACCAACTACTTTATCAAGTACCAACTAATTTTAACTAACAACTAATTTATCAACTACTTTACCAAATATAACCTAAAAGTCCGAATAGTAATAGAGTAAGATAGATGGTGATAGGTTTCTATCGACTCCCCTCCAATTTTCATAGTTAATAAAGATGTTTAAAAGTCTTAATGTAAAACTATAAATAATAAAAGAGTGAATTACATTTTTGGTCCCTCGTGAATACTTATTTTTTTGGTTTTGGTCCCTCGTGAATACTTATTTTTTGGTCCCCCAAACGAGTTTTTTTGCACAAACTTGGTCCCTCCCACTAACACCGTCCAAAATGTGGCCGTTAGCCATCCCATGTGCCCCTCACATCAGGGGCATTTTCGTCTTTTTGGCTAATATCATTTAATTTTAAAAAAGTAAAAACTATATTCATATTTTTGGTATTAAATAAATAAAGTAAATACAAAACAATTTCCAAAATTAAACCCTCCTACCTCCCTGAAACCCTTCCCCTACCCCCATTAATTTCTTCTTGAAAGTTGAAATCCTCCTTCTATCCCTCAAATCTCCATTAATCACTCCTTGATATACTCCCTTCCTCCCCCTCGTTTTTTTTTCTCCGACAAAATAGGCGGCCAAGAGTTAAAGATGAGAGACGTCGCCGTCGGCCGAAGGGAGGGGGTTCCCCTTTGAAAAACCTTGAAGAGCCAGTGGGTCGATAAGATTTCAGTTTGAAGGTACTGATTAGCAGATGTTGATTCAAATATTTCAGATCTAGGTTAAAGAGGTTTTGATTCAATGGTTAGGTCTGGGTTCGAGAGGTTTGGGTTCAAAGTTTTCGATTCAAAGGTTTCAGATTCTCAATTCAAAGGTTTCAGATTCTCGATTCAAAGGCTTTTTGATTTTTGGTTCTGAGTTTTTGTATGTTCTTTTACTTCTTTTAGTTTGTTTGTATGAAGAAGAACCAAAACAAGAACATATTCAAAGAATTTAAAGGTGTTCATATGTAATTTGTTTGTTTTTTTTTGTATAAAAATGAAGTTTTGTTTAAGTTTTGGGTTTGAATTTGATTTAAGATCTCTGTATTGGGTTTGAATCTGATTTAGTATGTGTAATGGGTTTGAATCCGATTTAGTTTATATGTATTGGGTTTAAATATGATTTAATATGTGTAATGGGTTTGAATATGATTTAGTACACGTGTATCTGGTTTGAATTTGATTTAGTATGTGTATTGGGTTTGAATATGATTTTGAATCTGTTTGGTCATTTCGTTTAATTCTTGGTGGTGGTGGTGCCATACCTGTTGGCATTGGCGGATGCAGCATGTAAAAGGTGGGGTCCAAGGACCCCAGTGAACTGTTCAAAATAAAATTTATACAGGTTTAAAAATATTAAAAATACTAAATTTAGCCTTAGTTCCTTCCAGTAAAATTTTTCCAAAGGACCTCATCTTGCCCGTGATTGGCAAAAACACTAAAAATGTCTCTTGAAAACAATAAAAAAACCGAAAAAATCCTTCAAAATCGACAAAAACACTAAAAAAATATTTTAAAATCGACAAAAACACTAAAAAAATTCCTTGAAACCAACTAAAAAACTTAAAAAATTTCTCGAAACACGTCGAGTGACTTTACGCGCCTTAGTCTACCTTAATAGCCTAATAGGACCCTAGTGGACAAAAATCTTGGATCCGCCACTGCCTGATGATGATTGATGGTGGTGATTTATTTTTTTAATAGAAAATTAAAATAACACAGTAAAAATATCAAATTGCCCCTCACATGAGGGACAGATGGCATGCCTAACGGCATGAATTTAAACAGCGTCAGTGGGAGGGACCAAGTTTGTGCAAAAAAACTCGTTTGAAGGACCAAAAATGTACTTTTACATTTGGAGGGACCAAAACCAAAAAAAAGTATTCCCAAGAGACCAAAAATGTAATTCACTCTAAATAAAATTTGTCTGCTCCCTCATATCAAAACGTAAATTTTACTTTATTTTCCAACTTTTTCAAGAAATTATATACTTAAACAAAATAAAATTACCATGTCACTTGATTATACTTTTCAATCATGCGAATCAAATAATTTCCATTTCAATCTTTATCAAATTAACTAACATGAATAGTTAATTATATGATAAATTTTCGGTGTTTCTACAAACACAAGACACAAGTTTTCCCTTTTGAAATAAAGGAAAAAGTTCGTTTACTAAATGTTTATCGGGTAAACGTTTATTGTATGTCACTTATTTTACTAAGTAGCATGACAAAGAGCAGGAAATGTTACCATGTAAAATGCTAAGCATGCAAAGACCGGTTAATTACCTTGTAAGTGCATAACGGGTAAGAATCTTTTCCCGTAAAGCTTACCAACATTCAAACCACAAGGCTTGCGGCGTACTGGTTAAGACTTGTGGTGTACTGGTTAACGCTTGTGGGTGATGAGGCTAGATAACCCATTTACCCTAGGTTCGAATCCAGGAGCAAACAACTTGTGGCCGCTGAGGAATTATTTTAGGACTGCATGCTTTAGCACTTTTAAAATTGTCAGAGCTTAGTCTAGGCAAACGCTTAGGATACCTTTTCCGGAAAAAAAAAAACTTACCAACATTCCATTTTAATGACAGAGAATGTTACCCGATAAGGTAAATGAGAGTGTTGACTTTTGTCGATAAACACTTACCTGATACATGTTTGGTAAATGACCAAGGTTTACATAATCTCTTATCTACTTTTAGATGAGGTATAATAGTAAGTTTTGTTTGGTTTTAAAAAGGTCGTCTAAAAATGTCAATATTTTGATCATCATGAATCATATGGATAAGCTTTTTTAAGAACCTAAAATTGATTACAAAGGGAAGCGTCCACTTCATGATAATGGCATATTCATCAGGAATATAGACATATTATTAATCAAAAATGGTGTAATATATTAATATGAATGTGTGATTAATGATGAATAACACATACATATTCAGGGGCGGATGCAGCCTTCAAACGGGGGGTCACAGGCCCCAGTGAATTGTCAAAATAAAATAAAATTATAGGCTAAAAAATATCAAAAATACTATATTAGGCCTTAGTTCCCTCCGTTAAAATTTTATAAAGGACCCCATCTTGCCGGCGATTGAGAAACTCACTAAAAAAATCTATTGAAATCAATAAAAAAACCGAAAAAATCTTTCGAAATCGATAAAAACACTAAGAAAAACCTTAAAAATCGACAAGAATAATAAGAAAATCCCTTGAAATCAACTAAAAAACTTAAAATTTTTCCTGAAACACGTCGGGTGACTTTGGACGTCTGTTGTCTACCTTAATCCTAGATCCGTCACTGTACATATTCATCATGTGTGATTAAATTAATAATGCATATCATTTCTATATTTATTATGAATATATTATTCAAAGTGAATATTCATTATGAAGAAAAACACGTCATGTGTTGTACACCTTTCATATTTCTAATCATGGGTTTTTTTTAACAAACATCTTGATAAATTAATGGTAATAATACTAGGGGTGTAAACAAGTCGAACTTTTAATGAGCTACTCGAGTTTAATAAATATCGAACTCAAGTTGATGTTGAACACAAAATAAAACTCGCTTAACTTAACAAGTCGAAGTCGATAACAACAATGCTCGGCTCGATTCGTTCAAAAGCTCCATTAAGCTTTACGAGTTGAGTCGAGCCAAGCCGACCCATTAAAACATATACTTTTTCGAGCTTGAGTAAATAAACGAGTTAAAAGTATCGAGCTTAAACTCAAACATTGAAAAAATATTCGAGCTCGAGCTTGAATTTGAACATACTAATCGGGTTTTTGTCAAACTCAAGTATGATATTCCCTCCATCCCAATTTAAGTGTCCACAATTGAAATGACACACAATTTTAGACATGCATAATTAATACACTTTTTTGTAAACTAAATGACATCTTTATCCTCATTTAATTTATCCCTCTTCATAACTCTTAAATATTTATACATTAATTAAGGGTAAATTTAATAATTTTGCTTATTTTATTTTTGAAAGTTGACACTTATTTTACAACAGATATAAATAAAAAATAAAAATATGAACACTTAAATTAGAAAAAAAAAAGTTTTATTTTTTGAATAGAGGTCAAATAACCTTCCTACTTAACTTTATTCGACTCATTTAAATCCCTAAATTACCAATTAAACTATATGGACTTTTACCAATTAAAATATATGGACTTTTGGATAACATTATTTGTGGGACCATCCTGAGTCAGCATTGAATTGAAACATTGTGTCGTGGGTCCCACCACCTCTATTTTCATAGGCCTTGTTCCATCATCCCTAGAGTTAATAATATCCGGCTGCTCCAAAGCCGAATAAACGTTAGAGCATCTTCATAGCGTTGTTAAAGAAAAAAAAAAAGAGTTTTTATTTTCTAAATTTTTTCAACGGTTTTTTATCTTGTTTTCGGAAATTTTCTATGATTGAAGAATTTTTAAACCGGAGTATTAAGAGCATCTGTAACGGATTTTTTATTTTTTTTAAAATAGAAAACTAAAAGTTAAAATATGTGAAAAAAAATTACATTTATCTTCAAATATTTTTTATTTTAGATATTTTAACACAAATTATAAATTAATCTTATTGATAGGATTAAATAAAATAGTCATTTCTTTCTCTCACCATCAATTTTGAGAGATTTCTCTAAATTTGAAAAAATTACAAATTTTCTCTATTATAAAAACCTATATACCAAAGCCGTTGGAGATGTTTGGAGAAAAAAAACACATGTTTTTCTATTTTAGCAGTGTTGTTGGAGATGTTCTAACGACACCCTTTTATTTAGGGGTGTGCACCGAATTTTTGGTATTATTATAGGCTTTGATGTAGATATGTGTGAGGATGGAATTACTTGTAGATGTGTCATTAGAAGGGTTGCCATTAGACTCCCCTTTCTTAAAACTTAATGATGGAATAGATGAATGATTAAATCAATCCCATCGATATATTTAAATTTTAATCATTTTATATCAAATTTTTTTAAAAGTGTATTATTATGATAAATTAGAAAAATATTATATTAATATAATTTGTATTAAATTTTTTTTTTTAAAGTTGAATATAATTTTGTTTTAGAAATTTTTATTTTTAATTTTCTATTTTTGAAAAATTATAGAAGGTGTTTTTGTTTGTATTTTTCAAAATTAAAATTTTTAATTTTTAGAATTTTTTTATAAAAAATGATTTGTTGTATTTTTAGAGCTAAACTCGTTATTAGATTTTCCTTTTTAATTTCATTATATTTTTTCATTAATAAAAATCTTTATGCTCTCAAAAAGTATATTATCCTTTTCATTTTAAAATATTTTTCTTATAAATAAAATTTAGGAAAAAAAATCAAAATGTTTTAAAAAGAAAAAATAATTGTAAAAATGGTCCCCTCATTCTCCAAAAGTAATTATTTCCTTTATTTTTTTTCTTTTTCTTTTTTCTCTTAATTTTTGTGTTTCATTAAAAGGAACAATGTATAGATATAACATGTGTATGTATAGTTTCCTATCCAATCTCGTCTGATTTCTTGGTTTTTGGTGCGGATGTTTGTGAGTCTCCACTTGTCAAAAAAGGTGTCCACGTTTTGTGATTGAAGGTTTTCTTGAAGGGACCGTTTGGTTCGCTGGAATGGAATGAAATCTGGTGGAATTGGAATCTGATTCCATTGACCAGATTCCAATTCCTTTGTTTGGTTCACTATTTTCAAGAATTGGAATTTGTTAAATTCCAAAGAATTCCAAAAAAGAGGCATTTGAGATTCCTTGGGTTATCCATGGGATTTCTATGGAATTGAATTTGATATATTCTTAATATCTAAAATACCCTCATCCTAAAAAAATAACTAAACCCTAATCTCTTAAAATTGAAGCCGACACACATTCACTTGGATTTTCGGTTCGGCTTTTTCGGGGTTTTTTCAGTTTTCGGGTTTTCGATTTCGGTTCGGTTCAGGTTTTTCGAGGTTTTTTTTTTCAAGTTTCGGGTTTTCGATTGCGGTTCTGTATTTCGGGGGGTTTTTTAGTTTTCGGTTTCTCGGTTTTTTTTCCAGTTTCGGTTCGGTTTTTCCTCACCCCTAGCAGTTAGGTTCTCCATCGTCTCCTGCAACAACTAAAATATGTCTTGCCCTAACAGATGTTCTCTTGCTGTAGTTTTTTGCTTTTTTCTGCAGTTTTTAGCTATTTTTGCTGTAAAAAAATATGATTTTTGTTGTTTTAGCAGTTTCTGTAGTTTTTGGCTGTTTTATGCAGTTTTTAGCTGTAAAAAAGCTCAAATTATTTTTAATGTTAAAAAAATTGAAGTAATTAATAATTATTTTATTAAACTAATTTTAGTTTAAAAAATTAAACTTAATAAAAGGGGTATTTTAGTCATTTACTGGAATTTTATTCCAATTCCAAAGCTACATTCTGTGAACCAAACAGACAGATTCCAATTCTTTCAACAGATTCTATTCCAATTCTGCCAACCAAACAGCTGGTCAAACCTGACAACATTCCAATTCCAATTCCTTCAAAGTCAAATTCCTTTGACAGATTCCATTCCATCCAATTCCATTGTGCGAACCAAACGCCTAAATGTTAGATTTTATTAAATATAGTATTAAAATTTATGTATGGTATAACTAAAATAATTATATGGTTGGTCCATGGAAGGGTGTTTACAGATTTGGTTGATCGAGTTGAAAACATTTCAGTAACCCAACTTAATACTTGTAGTTTGAGAAACCTCAACACAACCCAAATCAAAGTGTAACCCAACCCAAACCCACCACTTGTGCGGGTAGGTCGGGTTGATACTTTTGTATATCAAAATATTCTTCTAACCTTGAACATGTTTTTTCTAATCTACTCGTAAATTGTTTTTCATCATCAACCATTTGGTACAAATTATCTATATTTCTTAAATTTTAAGTATATCACATTTAATTAATTTTGTCGATGTGCACCAGTGCCGGACCCAGGATTTTTTCCGAGCGGGTGCACCCTTAATTGTATCAAATGTCCGCAAAGCTGTTTGATGTATTTTTCGGTTGATTTCAAGAGATTTTTTAGCCGAATTCTCCGTTTGGGGACTTTTTTAAGTTTTTCATTTGATTTTGAAGGAATTTTTTAGGTTTTTGGTTGATTTCAAGTGATTTTTCTAAGATTTTTCTAAGATTTTTGGTTGTTTTCGAGGGATTTTTTAAAGTAGTTATCCTTTAACCCTTGAAATATCAAAAGTTTAGCGGGTGCACCTCATGTAAACTTACAAAACGCGACTTTTTTTACCCTTACAGAACACGGTTGAGCGGTAACACGGGACCCCCCTCCCATAGGGTGGATCCGCCCCTGATGTGCACATCTATATATATATATATCCACAGTTACTAAACATATATATATATACACAAAGAAGTTATAGAGAGATGGAGAATAGATTGAAAATATAGGTATATAAAGATGGTAGGTAATAGTGTAATTGTCTACCGTACATATTATTAGAGACTCAACAATTATATTAAATCCAAGAAATAAAAGAATATCGGGTTGGTTGGGTTGAATTGAGTTCAAATAAAAGTAACCCAATATCGACTCAATACCTATGGTTTGAAGATTTCACAACTCAATTAGACATCAAGTTTGCTTCAAGTTGAGTTATTTCGTGTTGGCTTGGGTTGGGTTGGTCGGTTTTTCAGCACCCCTAGTACACTGGTGGTACTTGTGGTTTGCATTTTGTTTCAAGCTACGTCCCTAATACTAAAACCGTCAAAAAAACATCCGTTAGGTCAAGGATAACTTGGTTACTCACCAGATTCGCAAGAAACCAAAGTCCGGAACAATAAGAAATTATGGTGATTTCTGCTCCTTTAAATCTGTAATCCAAGTTAGGGTTCTGCCTACCAGCAAGATTCAAAGGTAATCCATTATTGTAGAAGTCGTTTACAATCTCGGAGAATTGAGCAAACATGAGTTTTTAGATGGAGGAAATTGTTAAACGTGTGTTGTCCATGAAACTCCAATAGGAATTCCTTGGAAGTTTCCTTAGTGTAACGCCTTGTTCCTGGCTACATTGATTAAATGATTGTCAATGATGGAGTCCGGCCCGTATTTGACAGTTTTTGGGCCCTGGGCGAGATGTAAAAAAGGATAACTTGGTTATTTCGTGTTGGCTTGGGTTGGATTGGTCGGTTTTTCAGCACCCCTAGTACACTGGTGGTACTTGTGGTTTGCATTTCGTTTCAAGCTACGTCCCTAATACTAAAACCGTCAAAAAAACATCCGTTAGGTCAAGGATAACTTGGTTACTCACCAGATTCGCAAGAAACCGAAGTCCGGAACAATAAGAAATTATGGTGATTTTTGCTCCTTTAAATCTGTAGTCCAAGTTAGGGTTCTGCCTACCAGAAAGATTCAAAGGTAATCCATTATTGTAGAAGTCGTTTACAATCTCGGAGAATTGAGCAAACATGAGTTTTTAGATGGAGGAAATTGTTAAACGTGTGTTGTCCATGAAACTCCAATCGGAATTCCTTGGAAGTTTCCTTAGTGTAACGCCTTGTTCCTGGCTACATTGATTAAATGATTGTCAATGATGGAGTCAGGGCCGTATCTGACAGTTTTTGGGCCCTGGGCGAGATGTAAAAAAGGATAACTTGGTTATTTCGTGTTGGCTTGGGTTGGGTTGGTCGGTTTTTCAGCACCCCTAGTACACTGGTGGTACTTGTGGTTTGCATTTCGTTTCAAGCTACGTCCCTAATACTAAGACCGTCAAAAAAACATCCATTAGGTCAAGGATAACTTGGTTACTCACCAGATTCGCAAGAAACCAAAGTCCGGAACAATAAGAAATTATGGTGATTTCTGCTCCTTTAAATCTGTAATCCAAGTTAGGGTTCTGCCTACCAGAAAGATTCAAAGGTAATCCATTATTGTAGAAGTCGTTTACAATCTCGGAGAATTGAGCAAACATGAGTTTTTAGATGGAGGAATTTGTTAAACGTGTGTTGTCCATGAAACTCCAATAGGAATTCCTTGGAAGTTTCCTTAGTGTAACGCCTTGTTCCTGGCTACATTGATTAAATGATTGTCAATGATGGAGTCAGACCCGTATCTGACAGTTTTTGGGCCCTGGGCGAGATGTAAAACAGGCCCTTGTTAAGTACGAACTCTTTTCAGTACATTGTTTTTTTTGAAGTATATAATATTTACATACGTCAAAAGAAATAAATAAACACACACACCCTCCTTACCTTTGGTGAAGTTTGAACCTCTGACTTCCTAGGAAGCCAAAAGATATGATACTGCTAGGCCAAATGATTATTAGGTAATGAGGAATCAATAATGTAAGAAAAAACAGTTTTAGTTTTGAAATCCTAAATATAGACATAAGTTGAATCGTCTCATATGGTTGATAAATTTTTTTCAAAGGTAAAAGTTTTCTTAGTTAATAATAATAAATCTACTATATTTAAAAAAACATTGAATTCATGCGGATGAAATAATCAAAAAAGTTAGTGGGAGATGAATTATAGATAATATATCAATGTTGTCTAAGCAATGTAGTTTATATTTTTGTAGATAAAAAGCTTAGAGAAAAGAAAAGCTTAAGAGAAACAATAAATAATACTATAAAATTAACAACCAATTAATTTTTTTACGTGTTTTCTTTTTCAATGTAATTAGTTGATACATGTTTGGACCTTTAATATAATGCTATCTTTTTGGATCATATTAGATACTAAAACCGATTGTGTCGTTTTTATTTATTAATTTTTTTAAACCATTACTATATATTATTATATAGTAAACACGAAAAAACCCGGGCCCCTGCTTCTCTTGGGCCCTGGGCGTACGCCCGGCCCGCCCTCCCCCAGGGACGACACTAGATGGAGTTAATCTCTTTTTCAATCATTTTAGTTGATGATTGGATTACCTCAATATGTGACCCAAGCCATTGGGGTGAGGTCCTTAGCGCATATCAGCATTGGTCTTTCTAAGGTTTTTTCAAGGGTCTATTTCATGGAGTTTCTAAGCTGCCTTAACGTAATCACTTCCTTCTAAAATGTATTACATTATCACAACAACCTCGATCTAGCATGGGTGATGCTTTAGTTGGTATATCAAATAGTCTATAAACTCCAATTTTCCTTGCATAACCTCGACGAAAACGATAGACAAGAGTTCCAATAGCAGCACCAACACATTGGCTTTAAAAAGGACCATGTAGACCATCTCAGATCCAACGGCAATATCATTCACAAGTGCTAGACCTTTTTTAGGTTGTAGCTTAAATAAACCACCAGAGACACCAATGAGGTTGAATACCTTTTCAACATTGAGGATTTCTCCGTTGGGACTAACAATTTTAGAGTTGGGACGACCGATGAGAAGTCTGAAAATTTAGGATTGGGGAATAAGGTCAATGGAGGCGGTGATGGTGCCATAGAGAGGCAAACAATGGGTGATGTTGGTGTTGAGGAACTTGGTTATGGATTCCAAGATCTCACAACAGATGACGGAGTAACCATGTAGGAGGGTGTTGATTCTTACTAGCATGGTGGTTGGTGTTATTGAATGTGGGTTGCGATAATGGATCAAACGAAAAAGAACGTCGGAGGTGGGGATATGTTTATAGCAGGAGGTCGGCGGTAAGTCGGTGCAGGAAGAAGATGATTGTAGACATGTGTGTATGTGTGCGTGTATGTATATATATATATAGGTGGAGGTTCAAACGAGAACATCTTCATTTTACGAGAACGCGAGAACACCCTTAGCACATGTGATAATACACGCGTGAGGGGGCCAGGTGGTGTACGGACGTCATGCCCTGCAACTTGGGTCGTGCCAAAGGTTGTCTACGTCTATGATATAGTATCACATGTGATGGTATTGATGGATTATAGTATCACACCAATAAAATCCTTATTCCATGTGATAGTACATGTAAAGGGGCTTAGTAGTGTTAGGGCGGCTTGGCCTGCATCTAAATTACGTCAAAAGTAGTCCACTTCTCTAATTTAGTATCAGATATGTATCATATGTGATGAAATAATAGTATTACATGTGATTGTTTATAGTAAAGAGGTGTTCTCGCGTTCTCGTTATATATAGGGCGATAACCAAATAAAAACCACACAAATGTTATAAACTCGTGAAACCGATATAAAAATATACATGTTTTTTTCATCTTAACCTATAACTTAAGATAGTGTGGATAGAGGGAGGTTCATGAGAAAACGCTAAAAAAAGAGAAAATTGAAGAACACCCTGGAAGGCCGCCATCTGGTAACATGCATTTGTGCATATGCACTAATGCATATTTATGCATTGATGCATAGAAAAAAGGAGCTTCAATCGCTTATATGCATTAGTGCATATGCACTAATGCATATTGATGCATATAAAAAAATATCGTGCAGATGGTGGACTCTCAGGGTGTTTTTCAGTTTTCTCTTTTTTTAGCGTTTTCTCTTGAACCTCCCTCTCTCTCTCTCTCTCTCTCTCTATATATATATATATATATATATATATAACGAGATAACTAAAAAGATTAAAATACCTTTTGGTAAAAAAAACTACATTTGGAATCTAGTGATACGTATCTTGCGACCAATATTTTTCTAGTTGTGATTTGTGATATAGTAAGAAAAAAGTTGTGAGTCACAAATCGCAAAAACAAGCGAATAATCTATCGTCACTTTTGACCGACTAGTCGTATGATCTATCTCGCAACTTGCGACTTACGACATATGACACACATTAGGTCACTTACGGCTAATGTTTAAATTGATGATAAACCGTTCTTTCTATGTTCTTAATGCAAATATCAATCATTTGCGAAAAAGGTGGAACCGACGAATATCATTTGAAAGTTCTTTATGAGCACAACCATTACGACCGTCGAAGATGCCATCAAAGCTCTTAATGGTAGAAGAATGGAATTAAATAGCTAAAAGACTTCATTTTGACCATGCATTTCACTGAAAATACTCTTAGATCTCTCAAGGAATCTCTCGACAGCAACAATAACTCGCGACAACTATCGATTTTCTGCGATTATGTCAGTTACGACCGTATTGTAATTTTTATACTTACAACCACTGTTCCTAAAGACGACGTCCCTGTTTGACGTCATTTTCATTAGTGCATCGGCGATCTCAACCACCATCAGCGATTTTACTCTCGAAAGAGGTTTTCCACGTCACTAATTCTCTTTGTCTTATCATTTAATTTTAATTGGTGTTTTTATTGAAGGATACAATTTTTAGTTGATCAATTTCCAAAGCGCACCTTAAGTTGATTTTTTTTAAACCAATTTTTGACATTAACAATTTGACGCCATTCGTGGGACCCAACTAGAAAAATCTTTCGAGAAACGCTTCTGCTACTAACAATTTCTTGTCGAGACTATTTCTCAGGAACATGGCAGGTGTTGGAGCCAACCAAAACGTTCTAGCTCAAATGAGAGCGGAATTAGAAGCAACTCGACAATGGATGAATTTGCTAGACAAGCAAAATCATAAGGCTAATAAAAAATTCATGATTTAAGGACTCAAAATGCTAGAATACCTCATCATAATCAAGATTTCACAATCGGGCCTCCGTTCTTTCCATTCCGGCCTCCTTTTGTGCAATTTCCTTTAAACCCTTGTCCAAATTTTAATCAAAACATGCAACCACCATTACCAACACAACCAATGCCTTTCTTTCGTCTTTCGCCACCAAGTCTTCGCATTAAACGACACAGATAACGATTGGTCGAAAGTAATCGAAGACTATCTAACACACGACAAACTCCCTGACGTCAAACTAGAAGCACGACGAATTCGTTTCAAAGCATTAAGATATGTTATGACCGCTAATCAAGTCTATAGAATATCGTCAATGGGATTACATTTACGATGTGTTTCCAGAAGCCAATTCGAAGACATATTTCGAGAAATGCACGATGGCGAATGCGACAATCATCTGGAGGTCGCAGTTTAGCCAATAGAATTTTTGGACTAGAGTATTATTGGCCATCCTTACAACAAGACGCTACCAGACATGTTCAAAGTTGCGACGCTTGTCAAAGGCACTCAAGTATGATTCTTTGACCCTCAGAATCCATATGTATATCATTAGTCCCATGGTTCTTCATGCGATAGGGCCTGGATATTGTCGACAAATTACCTCCGGCCAAAAGATATTTTTACTTGTACTTACTGATTACTTTTTGAAATGGATAGAAGCTGTTGCTTTTTCCCAAGTTTGGGATAAAGAAGTAATCTCTTTTATCTAGACTAACATTATCTGCAGATTTGGCATTCCTTTGGAGATCGTTTGCGACAATGGGTCTCAATTCATAAGTGACAGAACACGAATGTTCTGTGAAGAACGTCGCATAAAAATGGGAGTTAATTTAAACCAAATAACCGAAAGCTTTTCCGAAACATCTCTTTATCTTTACTTCTGCGATTTACACCTGAAAGATATGCTTTACTTCTCTTGGGGGGAACTACTATGGGAATGACCCGTCATCTGGTCGATTACTCGACCACACTAGCTCAACCCCAAGTACTTCTGACTATATGTGCCTATGGATCCATTACACTAGTCTAACATCTTAATACAATTGTTTCCAGTGTATTAGCTTCTCTTCACAAACCTTTGTGAAGTATAACATCATGCTTCCAAAACTTTCCTTCCAAAATTAGGTCAAAACAACATTTAGGTTTATACATCATTTTTCTTGCATTTTAAAACTCATACGAGTATTCCAAAACCATTCTTGGCTTCCAATTCATCATCTCAAGGGAAACCCTAAATGATACATTTTGACCTAGTTTTATCAAAATCTTCCAAGTATAGAAATACTTATTTTGAACATCATATTGAGGTAAAATACTTCATTTTGACATGTATAAAGTTTTAAAGGTAAGAATGAACTCACAAAGCTAAGGTTAGGTAAACCCTAGAAATCTCCCTAAAACGGTGGAAGAAGATGAAGTGGTGAAGGAGATGAACACTTGAAGCTTTAACCCAAAACTTGCCTTGAATCTTTACTTGAATGGAGGAATTAATGCTCTTGGAAGAGATAGGTGAAGGGAGTAAAACCCTAGAAATCGCCTCTGCCCTTTTTGCTCTAAATGCTAAACTGATAACTGATAATAAATGAGGACTGAGCTGAGAAAATCGCGTTTTAAATGTGCACCCAGAACATTTAGGGCGATCATGGCATGATCGCCTGTCATCATGGCGAAGAGGGTACCGAGAGTTTGGCAAGGAAAAGACTTCCAGGTGCGTTTCGGGCGACGATGCCCCGCGATCATGACATGGCATGATCGCCAATCATGATCGCCAGATGCGTACCGCGACTCTTCCTCTATTTTTCTCGACTTCCAGATCTGGTGGTTCCTGCGATGATGCCATGCGGTTATGACATGGCATCCTAGCCTGTCATAATCGCCTAACGTGTACCGAAATTCAAATCGTGTTCGGTTCTCGCTCCTTTCTTTCAGAATTAATGTAACCCAACATGAACTCTTAAAACACTCAAATTAACTAAAAGAGGATCCCGTTAGGATGCAAAGTCCATTATCTTATATACAAGAATTCCGGGTGTTACAATCCTCCCACCCTTGAATTTAGTTTCGTCCTCGAAATTAACAAACTAATCAAACAAACCCGGGTATCTTCTCTTCATGTCCTCTTCCGCTTCCCATGTCACATTTGACCCTCGATGATGCTTCCATTGGACTTTCACCATGACGATTTCTTTATGTCGAAGCATTTTAGACTTTCTTTCTAAAATTGCTTCTGGTTCCTCCACACAACGACTATTATCAACTCGAATTTCCGAGAGATTTATCACGCTCTCTTCCTCCGCTAAGCACTTCCTCAAATAGCATATGTGGAACGTGGGATGTATGCCGGCCATTTCGGGTGGCAATTCCAACTTATAGGCTTGTCGTCCCACCTTTTCTAAAATCTTGAATGGTCCAAGGAAACGAGGACTAAGCTTCCCGCGTTTTCCGAACCGAATAATACCCTTCCATGGAGATACCTTGAGCATAACTCGCTCACCCACTTGGAACTCCATTGGTCTTCTCTTCTTGTCTGCATAACTCTTTTGACGGTCTTGTGCCGCTCTTAGTCGTTCTCGAATAATCTTCACCTTGTCCGCCGTCTCTTGCACAATCTCGGGTCCGGAGAATTGTTTCTCGCCCGCTTCTAACCAACATACCGGTGTCCTACATTTCCGTCCATAAAGTGCCTCGAAAGGTGCCATCCCAATACTAGAATGGTAACTATTGTTGTAGGCAAATTCTACCAACGGTAGATGCGAATCCCAATTTCCACCGAAATCAATAACACATGACCTAAACATGTCTTCAAGAGTCTGAATAGTCCTTTCACTTTGACCATCTGTTTGGGGATGAAACGCCGTACTTAAGTGTATCTTGGTGCCCAACCCCTCTTGCAAACCATTCCAAAAGTGAGAAGTGAATCGACTATCCCGATCCGACAAGATGGTCAAAGGCACACCATGCCTTGCCACTATCTCGTCCACATACAATTTAGCCAGTTTGTCAACTGGGCCGGCTTATCGCATTGCTAAGAAATGAGCACTCTTCGTCAATCTATCCACCACCACCCATATGGTGTCGTGGCCCTTCAAGGTCTTTGGTAGTTTCGTTACAAAGTCCATAGTGAGGTGTTCCCACTTCCATTCCGGAATTTCCGATGACGGAAGACTTCCATACGGTCGTTGATGCTCCGCCTTGACCTGCAAACAAGTCACACATCTCTCTACATAGTTAGCAACGTCCAATTTCATGACAGGCCACCAATAGGTCAACTTTAGATCTCTATACATCTTGGTACTACCCTGATGTATGGAGTATTTAGACTTATGAGCATCCTCCAATAGTAGTTTCCGATTGCCCCCAACCTTAGGCACCCAAACACGACCTCGGAACAGTTTCACTCCACGACTGTCTTCTGTTAACATCAAGTGCTGTTTCACCATAACTTCGTCTTTTAAGTTTTTCTCAAGTAGTGCTTCCGCTTGGGACGTCTTGATTCGGTCGATCAGACTCGACACTATGTCAATTCTTGTGAGCACGGCTCGCGTCCCGCTACTATACTCCTTCCTACTTAAAGCATCCGCTACTACATTTGCTTTACCCGGATGGTATAGCAACTCACAATCATAATCCTTAAGAAACTCTAGCCAACGACGTTGTCTCATGTTCAATTTCTTCTGATCAAAAATATGCTTCAAGCTCTTGTGATCGGTGTAGACCGTACACTTAGTTCCGTAAAGATAATGTCGCCATAATTTCCATGCAAATACCACCGCTGCCAATTCCAAATCATGGGTTGGGTAATTCTTCTCATGTTCCTTGAGTTGCCTTGATGCATAAGCAATCACCTTGCCTCTTTGCATTAACGCACACCCCAATCCCATCTTCGAAGCATCACTGTAAACCACAAAGTCGTCAGATCCTTCCGACAAGGATAAAATTGGTGCCTCACATAATTTCCTTTGAAGAGTCCGGAAGGCCTCTTCTTGCTTGTCGGTCCAAATAAACTTCACATTCTTCCGCGTTAAAGCCGTCAAGGATGATGCAACCTTGGAGAAGTCTTGAATAAATCTTCGGTAATAACCTGCCAATCCTAAGAAACTTCGGATTTCAGAAGGACTCTTAGGCGGCTCCCAATTCATCATTGCTTCTACCTTTGATGGATCCACCTTCACTCCGTCTTGAGTGACAACGTGTCCCAAAAATTGGACTTCCTTTAGCCAAAAGTCGCACTTAGAGAATTTGGCGTAGATCTTCTCTTTTCTTAACACCTCGAGCACTTCCCGCAGATGTTGCTCATGGTCTAACTCGTTCTTAGAGTAGAGAAGGATATCATCAATAAACACTATTACCGATTGGTCTAGAAATGGTCGACACTCCCGATTCATCAAATCCATAAACCCTGCCGGCGCGTTTGTCAACCCAAACGGGGAAGCCCTTCGAGTACCAATCCGGTCCATGTGCTGGCTTGGCATGGAAGGCTAAGTGAGGGCCCTGAGGAAGCGGAGGGAGCAAAAGCTGGATCGGGTTTCACTGTTGTGTTGGTTAATGCCCAACCGGCGTCACTAGGAATTCATAATACCCGTACCGCGTTCTAAACGCCGTCTTTGCTACATCATCCTCCTTCACTTTCACTTGGTGGTAACCCGAACGTAAGTCGATCTTTGAGAAGCATCCCGCTTCTTGTAGTTGATCAAAAACGTCATCGATTCTCGGGAGTGGATACTTGTTCTTCACGGTTACCTTGTTTAGTTCACGATAGTCAATGCACATTCTCATAGTGCCATCCTTCTTTTTCACAAATAAAACCGGAGCTCCCCACGGTGACGAGCTTGGTCTTACGAAACCCTTCTCAAGGAGATCTTGTAATTGCGTCATCATTTCTTGCATCTCAGATGGTGCCAACCGGTAGGGTGCTCTAGCAATCGGTGCGGCCCCCGGTATAAGCTCTATTCGAAACTCTACCTGTCTATCATGTGGCAAGCCGGGTAAATCTTCAGGGAACACATCTGGAAATTCATTAGCAACTCGTACATCATCTAATTTCGTCTTCTCTAACTTTGCATCTAAAACATAAGCTAAATATAATAGGCATCCCTTGGCTAAACACCGGCGTTCCTTTGCCAAGGTTAACAATGCAACTTCACCCTTCCTTCTTTCCCCGTAGATCAACACCATACTACCATCCGATAACGGAATTCGAATCAACTTTTTGGAACATAAGATCTCGGCTTGGTTCTTGGCCAACCAATCCATTCCAATCACCACATCAAATCCTCCTATTGTCATAGGGATGAGGTTTATCCCAAACTTACTTCCTTCAATTTCTACTACACAACCTCTAAGGACATTACGGACAAGAACTTGTTTACCATCGGCTATTTCAACAATAAAAGCATCTTCCAAAGTACTAACAGGTACATGCAGATTTGGGTAGAAAGAAGTGGATACAAAAGAAAAAGTAGCACCAGAATCAAAAAGAACATGAGCGGATACGGAGTTAACAAGGAACGTACCCGACACCACGTCCGCCGATGCCTTTGCTTCTTCTGCCGTCATCTTGAAGGCTCTCCCCACTGCCTTCTGACCACCACCAGTTTTCACTTGAGAAATTCTTGTCTTCAACTTCGGGCAATCGCTCCTGTAATGGCCCGGCTCGTTGCATTCAAAACACGTCTTAGACTTGACCGGACAATCACGAATCTGATTCCCACTCTTCCCACATCTAAAACAGTTACCCGGGACCGGGTTACAAGCTTCAAAATGCTTGCTTCGGCATTTGGGGCACCAACTAGCTTCCTTCCTAGAATCGATCCTTCGACTGTTGATGTTGTAGTTCGACTTCTTGGGAGGTGCCGCTTTCCCTTCCCACTCCTCTTTTCCCTAACTGCCATCCCTTCTTCTTTGCCCAAGTTCTGAGCATCCTTATTATGTTGGACTTCTTCGATCGCCTCCCTTAAGGTAGAGGGCTTTGAGATCCGAATCATCTCCATCATGGCTGACGGTAAACCCTTGATATAGGCTTTTATCTTTTCTTTCTCGTTCGGGGCCACATGCCCCACCAAACTCAGCTTCTCCACAAACAACCGAGTGTACTCCCTCACAGTCTTGCTCCCCTTCTTGAGAGCCCGAAATTCATCCACGATTCGGTCGACAGCCCTTTCATTACAGTATTCTTCTAAGATCTTCGCCTTGAACATCTCCCGTTACAACATAGAGACGATCACGAACCCAAGGATAGCCGTGGTAACGTCCCACCATGTTAGGGCGTCTCCCCTTAGCATCTGCGAAGCAAACTTCACCTTTTGCCTTTCTTCACAATCACTCGAGCTAAACGCTTGCTTGATTTCTCGCAACCATCAGATGCACCTCACTGGATCATCCGATCCAGAAAACTCGAGCGGTTTGGTACACATAAAGTCTTTGTATGAGCAAATTTTTCCCGTTCTTCTAACCTCCGTCACGGGTGTCTCCTCCGTGGCAAGTACGGCTCCATTCCCTCCGGAACCCCCTACCGCGTTTTTAGCAGTCGCTTCATGCCTTCTTTGGCTGGCATCCCTTTCTTCAAACATTTTTAGCATCATCTCATGCTGCTGGGCAAACGCAGAGTTCATTGCTTGCACCATACTGAGCCGGAGGTCATCTTGTGAGCCCGCTACTACCATTGCGGGGCGAATCCCGACGTTAAGGTCCACTTCCGGCAATCGGTCAATTCGGGGTGGTGATCTCCTAACAACATTAGGGTTCGAAGGTGGTCGAGTAGTTTCCGCTGCCGTTCCTTGATTGGTAATACTAGCCGCTACTGCCTCGTGATCGTTTCGCGACCTCGTATGAGTGTTCACCATCTTAGTCTGTCAAGATGATAGAACGAAAGTATGACAAAGCTGACATAAGTACGTATCTTAGGTTCATACCTAGTTCACTTAAACTAGAGCTCTGATACCAACTTGTAACACCCCTAAAACTGGGAGTTAATTTAAACCAAATAAAATGCGGAATAACTTCTAATTCATAAAACATCACCCATAAGGATGGGGAGAAGGTTAGAATGAGTTTACAACTTCTATAGGAATATTAAATGACAACCTAGTAATCTATACAATTCAAAATACAGATTAAGTTCGGGTGTCACTAAAATCCTGAAAATAGTCTTCTATGAACTCCATCTATACACACGAGGTGTACTTCAAAAAGGATGTCACTACCGGCACCTAGCTTCTCTCACCCCATCAAGCCCCATCCGCTTGATTACCAGATATACATGTCATTTTAAGAAAAAGTGTTAGGCTTAAAGCCTAGTGAGAACAAACAGTTCAAAAATTATAGAAAAGTCATTTAAACTTCGAAAGCGGTAAATAAACATATAACCGAAAGCTTTTCCCAAACATCTCTTTTTCTTTACTTCTGCGATTTACACCTGAAAGATACGCTTTACTTCTCTTGGGGGGAACTTCTACGTGAATGACCCGTCATCTGGTCGATGACTCGACCACACTAGCTCAACCCCAAACCGGGATCTCTTGCAAGTGCCTTCCCCAAGTACTTCTGACTATATGTGCCTATGGATCCATTAACTAGTCTAACATCTTAATACAATTGTTTCCAATGTATTAGCTTCTCTTCATAAACCTTTGTGAAGTATAACATCATGCTTCCAAAACTTTCCTTCCAAAATTAGGTCAAAACAACATTTAGGTTTATACATCATTTTTCTTGCATTTTAAAACTCATACGAGTATTCCAAAACCATTCTTGGCTTCCATTTCATCATTTCAAGGGAAACCCTAAATGATACATTTTGACCTAGTTTAATCAAAATCTTCCATGTATAGAAATACTTATTTTGAACATCATATTGAGGTAAAATACTTCATTTTGACATGTATAAAGTTTTAAAGGTAAGAATGAACTCACAAAGCTAAGGTTAGGTAAACCCTAGAAATCTCCCTAAAACGGTGGAAGAAGATGAAGTGGTGAAGGAGATGAACACTTGAAGCTTTAACCCAAAACTTGCCTTGAATCTTTACTTGAATGGAGGAATTAATGCTCTTGGAAGAGGTAGGTGAAGGGAGTAAAACCCTAGAAATCGCCTCTGCCCTTTTTGCTCTAAATGCTAAACTGATAACTGATAATAAATGAGGACCGAGCTGAGAAAATCGAGTCTTAAATGTGCACCCATAACATTTCGGGCGATCATGCCCCGCGATCATGCCTTGGCATGATCGCCTGTCATCATGGCGAAGAGGGTACCAAGAGTTTGGCAAGGAAAAGACTTCCAGGTGCGTTTCAGGCGACGATGCCACGCGATCATGACATGGCATGATCGCTAGTCATGATCGCCAGATGCGTACCACGACTCTTCCTCTATTTTACTCGACTTCCAGATCTGGTGGTTCCTGCGATGATGCCATGCGATTATGACATGGCATCCTAGCCTGTCATAATCGCCTAACGTGTACCGAAATTCAAATCGTGTTCGGTTCTCGCTCCTTTCTTCCAAAATTAATGTAACCCAACATGAACTCTTAAAATACTCAAATTAACTAAAATAGGATCCCGTTAGGATGAAAAGTCCATTATCTTATATACAAAAATTCCGGGTTTTACAGGTCTCAATTCATAAGTGACAGAACAAGAATGTTCTGTGAAGAACGTTGAATAAAACTCACGACGTCGACACTGCGCTACCCCCAATCGAATGGATTAGCGGAGTCGAGTAATGAAACCATGATCAATGCCATAAAGAAAAAAGACTTAGGGCTGCAAAAGGATAATGGGTCAAACAACTCCCAACAGTCTTATGGCAAATCAAATGATACCAAAGACATCGATGGGTCAAACACTTTTCTCATTGGTCTATGGATGTGAAGAGGCCTCGACTTCTTTAGGCTCGTCCTCAGCCTCCTCTTCGTCGTCCAAATTAAGGTCCGTGGGGGTCTTGATCTCCACAAGCAAGTAGTAGACCTCCTCTTTAGAGGCCTAAATGATGTCCTTCCCAGCCAACTGACGACGCATCAAGGCCGCCCTCGTATTATAACGAGTAAACGCCTCGAGTACGTCCACCTTCTCATGAAGTCGTTCGACTTGCCCCTAAAAGTCGTCTGACTTCTTCTCTAAGAGGACCAACTTCCTCTGGATGGTCTCCGCTCTGTTCATCGCCTCTTCCATCCTTGACCTCACGACCTTGACCTATTTTTGATTCTCAGCCAAGGTCGTCTTGGTCGACACCACCTCAACCTCAACAGACGACGTTCTGATGAGAACCTCCTTTAGTCGCTCGTAGATGTCCTCCTTTGCATGGGTCACCCTCTCCAAATACTCAGTGGCGTCCTCTAGACAAGCGGAGAAGTCCTCGACTCTTTCGAAAGCCTCCACCTCGCTGGCTAGTGTAGCATGCTCCCTTTCTTTGGCCTTTGGAACCAAGGCCTTAACCTTGTTCACGTGAGAGTGCAGGTAAAGGGACACCTGGAAGGTCTGCAAAAAGAAAAAAAGAATTAATATCATACAAAAGTCACAAGAAAAAAAAGATATTAAAAACTTACCCAAAAAGCTAACCCCATCGCATGAGTATCAAGGTCCTCAATCGTCGCTTTCTTATAGCAATCCTTGATGTGAGGAACCATGAACTCACTGAGATGTGGTAAGATCTTTTCATTGGACAAGAAGTCGTCCAAAATTAAGTCTTTAGAGATATTGACGTTCATCGTCGTAAACTTCGACAAGTCGTCATCCCTAGATCCCACCACCTGGATCTTGTTCCTCCTGTCTTTCAAAGGAACTATCAACGATACCGGGGTAGAAGCCGTTGTGACAGGAACTGTCGTCAGCATGATAGGGACCTTTGTTGTTGGCAGAGCAAAACTGATCGGATATGTCGCAATCACGCCAAGTGGCGTCTTCACCTACTCAAGACTGGCGACATTAGAGGTGTCGCCAACCTTCGAAGATGGTTCCCTCAAGAGCTCCATCTTTATTATTTTGGATTCCGACTCGAACGTCGGATTCCCTCTTTTCAACTCTTGGCCCTTACGGGAAAGTAGAAGCGATCTCGCTCGCTCTCTCTCTCTCTCTCTCTCTCTCTCTCTCTCTCTTTTCAAGAGACCCTTCAGTAGATTAGCACCAGATTCTCTTGCAAGGATAAAATCAATTAAAATTGTCCGATCATACGACAACTATAAAAACATAAGACAAAATGGAAAGAGTTTTTACCTATCATCTCTTCAGAATCTTATTTCTTTTTTTCTCTCTTCTCTTCCTTCTCTTCGACCTTCGCCTCTTACTCTTCGACTCTAACTTCTCTTTCTACCTCATCAGCTCCCTCCTCTTCTTTTGCCTGCGACTCTCGCCTGAGAGGTTCTGATGTAAACGACATCATCGTCTTCGTGGATTAGAGATTGAACTAGATAGTAGAATGCTCGGTACAAGACACTGAACTCCAAGAAACATTTGATGTTATCAGTCGTATCGTTCAATGGAGAAAAAGAGATATTTATTGCTGGAAACATACGATTAAAGAAAAAAAGAATTAGCGAAACAAAATAGAAAAAACATAAAAACAAAGAGCGGTAAAAGACTCACCAAGGGTATTCCACCTAGAGACAATCCATTGATTGTCGTCGTACAGTTGGGACAAGCGACGAAAAACGAACCTCGTCTTCCATTGACGATCGTTCACTGCGGTCACCTGAACCAAAGTATGTACACCTCTATAGCGGCCTAAGAGACTATACCAATGACTCAACTCAAATTTCACAGAGTACGTTGTCAATAAGTTGTGGACTGAGAACCTTGATGACCATTCTTTCGTCAAACGTTCGATCATAAATTAACACGATCCTCCAAAATTGGGGCATAACCTGCCCTGACGAAAGTTATAAGGAGTGAAGGAACTCTTTCGCCAACCAAGTTAGTGGCCACAAAACCCCTATTTTAAAGGGATATTCTACAAGACGAAGTACCCCGTAGGGCAATCAGGACCCTTTACGTTCCTTGGAGATTTGAGAACATATGATTTTGTACATGAAAAAATTTCATGTACAAAATGATTGGCTGAGCATTGTCCTCGTATTCTCGTAAATTATTATCCTCCTCGTATGAACCCGCCTCTCTCTCTCTCTCTCTCTCTATATATATATATGTATATATATATGTGGGCAGGTTCATACGACATGTTAACTATTTAAGAAAACAAGAATAAAAAATTAATGTACAAAATCATATATGATTAATCGCGATTTTTCTCATGACTTAGCCTACGGCAAAAGTCGTCCGTGTCATATTTTTGATGAATGTGATTTTGTACATAAAAAAAGTTTCATGTTTTCTTAAATTATAATGATTCTCGAAGCCTATATATATATATATATTACAAAGAGGCATATCAAGATCTAATAATAAAATAAAATTAAAATTAAAACCAAGTAAATTTTTTAAGAAGACAATTAAAAAAGGTCCAATAACATGTTTAGAAATCTAAGAGCATCGACAAACCACAAATGTATAATTAGAGCATTTTTAAGAGCATCTCCATAAATTTTTTTTAAATGTAGAATAAAATTAAAAATTTCTAAAAAATATTACATTCGTCTACAACAACATCTCTATTTTAAAAATTATAAAACTCATTATATCATTAAAATATTTTATATTTCTAATAAAATATTATTTATCTTATCTAAACATTTAATTTCAATAAACTTTTTTATTGGTGGAACATAATACAAAATAGTTTCCCTTTAATGGTAATCATTTTTGGAGACGTCTCCAAATTTGAAAGTTTTTGTAATCTTTTTCATACTTTCTTCATTTTGGATAAAGGTTTTAGAAATGTTGTTGAAGCAAAAAATTAATTAAAATCTCTATTTTTTTTATTTTAAAAATACTGTTAGAGATGCTCTTATCTTTTATTTTTGTCACATTATATTTTCACTAATTCCATCTAACAAAAACTTATCTCTAAAAATCCTCTTCAATATAACCAAGTTTTTCAAAAGATTTTTATATTTAATAATTAATTTTATAAGCATAATAAGTTAGCATGTCTATTTGAAATATTTCATAAAATCCTCTAATTTAAATTGTCGTTTTTAAGTTCACACCATGTTTTAGAAAAAGTTATTACTGGATGTTAAAATTTAAATTAAAACCCTCTTATTTAATTTATCGTTTTTATGGTCACGCCAAAATTTTATAATTATTAGTAAAGTTTTTCTTTTACATTCTATTTTAATTACCATTTGCACCATAGTCTATTATTCTATCTATTTTAATTGGGAGACAACACTCATATCTATTTATCTATTTTAATTAAAGGACATATGTTTTGGATAAGTTTTAATATGTAGACTAAAATGTAAATAATAACATCCTTATTATTACTTAACTTTAAAATTCACATTAAAACTCCCTCCTATAATCTGTTGCATTTAAGGCTACAATTGAAAAGTGAATAGTAAAATTCATTAATACAAGGCTATAACATTGAAAACATGTATCTTAAAAAATTAATTCATTTAAAAAAATAAAAGACGGTGAAGATATTATAAGAACTTTATATTAACTTTAGATATTCAATATTGATGTCATTTTGATCAACTTGATGACAGCGTTTTAATAATGCATTTTGATATAAAATATATTTGATTTTATCATAGATATTTAATGGATGCAGGAGATTAATTAATCAAAATGTTTATTTGAAATGACGATAGGATTGACAGAATAGAGCAAAATGAAAATAAAATTGGAAAAGCTTCAACCAGCTTATTATAGACCAGAAAAAAAAATTATTGGTGGAATGAATAAAAAATTTATTTCTCTTTTATCTCTTTGAAATTTTAGAGAAATCTCTATATTTAGAGATTTTTAGAAAAATCTTTATTTTAAAGAATAGAATAGGAAAACTGTTGAAGCATTAGAGGGAACAAAAAGATGATTTTCTTTATCACAGAAAAGCTGTTGGAAATGGTCTGAATCATTAATATGATACAAGCATGACATCCGTTAAAAACCCTAAAATGATCAAATAGTCGATGTAAGAATTTCAGGAAACCTTCATTGCTCTCCCAGCCACACACTTACCTAGAACCGACAAAATTAAATTAAATTTAATATTTTCTTTTTATTACCTTTTTAAAAGAACAATCGATGTATATTTGAATATTATCAAAGTGTTTTCTTCTTAAAAAAGTGGGTACATGTATAATTACTCAAATTTTTGCTATTAGATACAAATATATTTGTAAAAAATATAAATATTTTGTATAAAAACACATCAAATTAACATTAAAGTAAAATTAACATGTCTCTAAAAACGTACAATCTTTCCAATGAATTTAATAAGATCTTTAAATTTATAGAATTAATAAATTATAAATCAAACTTAAATAATAAGATGATTCATTTGTTAAGTTATATTGGTTGTCCAATTTCATTTGAACAACTATATAAAGATATAATTTGGTAGGCCATTTAACATTGTCCAAACAATTTATTCCAACAACTTCGTGTATATATATATATATATATGAGATGTACACAATTAAATGTTCTTAAAACTCTCAAGGAACTCGTTAAGCATTCTATTAAAGCAATTTAGATATCCTAACAAAGCTATATTGTTGTTGTGAAATTGTTGGACTCAATTAGTTGATTTGGTAATTACACAAATATCAGATAACCCCTTAAACCCTAAACTCTATCAAATCCGAAAATGTATATGGATATGATCCAAAAATTGTGAATAATTTGAAAGTTCATCTTTTAGGATCTAAAATGTTTAAATATCCAAATTTTGTTATAGGATCTGAATTTACAAGAGATCCGAGAACATGTGTAAAATTATATGAACTTGGGATCCGAAATATATAAATCTTGTATCCAGATCATATTTTAGAATATGATTTCAATTGTAAAATTGTTATTCTTATCTATGTATTCCGTATTGGGGTTCAAACGGAGTGTCTTCAACAAAATTGAAAACTAGTTGAAGTGAAGTTAGATCAACGTCAAAGTGGAAAGGATTGTCATATAGTTGATTGAAGACCAATACCGAATAACTCAGACGGTTTGACAAAATCTATTTGGCAAGCCGAATTGGATTGAAAACTTAACCACCAAGTTTGATTAACCAACTCTTCAGGTCTAATAGTCTAATCTTTAATCTTTCTTAACTATTGGTACGTGCGAAATATGTGTAATCGCAGTGAGGTAGCAAACAACCCATAGTTGACAGCGCAAATATACACAAGTCACTATGATCGTCATACAATAAAGTTGGTAGGAACCAGTATCGTATCCTCAAGGAATGGACTATCAAGACACTATTTTTTTCATGAACTTCCTTTTACATGTTTCGATTAGAGAGGAAGGAAATATTTTGGTTGGTTTGGTGAAATAGATTTAACAAAGTTCTATAATTAAAGAATGAGATATAGTTGTGATTTTCCCCAAATTTTACACTACGTACCTGGTCCAGAAGAGTGGTGTCGTTGTACTGTGTGAAGTGGTCACTCTCTGCTGAGAGGACCGGCCACAGCTAATACTCAAACTTCCTAACTAAAGTATTATATAATTAACCTTTGTCGATTTGTTAGTAATTACCCTTGAACCCTCCCAAGTTTCGATGGAATGTGTAGACACAAATGCTCTAAGTATTTTTGATGCCCAAAGAGCTTGTCTCTACTCCATGTATGTGGAGTGCTTACTATGCAAATCCAACTCTCGTTGGTGTTATAAGAATTCTCACGAATCCTCTAGCATCACCCAAGCTTGGGTCACTATGTTTGACCCATCTCTAGATCTCAAACTAGACTTTAGACACTTTCAAGAGATCAACTTGTTCGTATCATTGGGCTTTATCGAACAAAAGGGAGTCAAACCCGAAAAATGATCAAAATATAAGACTACTCAAGAATTGTACATAAAATCTGGGTAGTTCTCATTTCTACATCTCAAAAAGATGTTTAGTTCATGACTAAGAGAAAGTAAAAAAAACAAAGTAAAAGAGTGCAAGAAATCCTATCAAAAAGCTTTTAAATAAACTGGAAACTCGTAGTGTCCACTCTCGTCGGCACTGGTTAACAATACTGGAAATTAACTTACTGCAGGTAACTATGTTACTAGAAAGTAAAAATGATATCTATTGGAAAATAAATGCTACTTGCTAAGACTTGAATGCTAAAAGTAAATGCTATGCTATTCTCTATGTAACTCTTTGTTAGTCCAATTAAGGAATGACAAACGCACAAGTAATTGTAGAAGGGGGTTGAATACAATTACACAAAATATTTTCAACTTTTTAAATTCTTATTGATATGAATATCAAAAAACTACACTTTGAAAATAAGATTGTTTTGTAAAAAAACATATTAAATTTATTCTAACAATATGACACTTAGTAAACAAGAACAAAATTTAAATCACAAAGATGTTATGCTACTGGATGAAAGCTGCCGATTTTAGACAACACTTAGAATCTCTTGCTGAAAAGTCTTCTTCTCCTTTTATAGTCTCTTGTGCATTAAATGCATGGGGACACTCAAGATATCATAAAATAGCAGAGTTGACTTTGAACAAAAAAGAGAAGTCATTTTCATCATACACATGAAAAGGACAGGTCCGTGAGTCTCTTTTCTTTGAGATCTTATGTTGTCACATCAACCTTTAGATAAGGACAAACATACCTTTCAGGTGCTTAAGGGAATGTCTTTGTCAAATACTAGGTTGGAAAGATTTTGTCAAATAAAGTGTTGAGAAGAGGATCTTCAAGGATACTTGCTGATTTGTTTGGAGTCCAAATCGGCAGGTAAGAGTGACCATTAAATCAGTTGCTTTGAGTCTGGTAAGTTTGGAGGTCATATCTTTATTTCCACAAAATTAGATATGTTCCTTTGATGTCAGCTAGTCTTCGATTATGAACTTATTGAGTATAAGCAAACTTTTTACAGAGAACCTAAGATATAAAATATCATTTGACAAAGGATTGACTGAGCAATCATCAAAAATTTGTTGGTGACCCAACACTCTTTTTCTATCTATCTCTATGTTTATCCATGCCAAGATGAAGTAAATGCAACCCTTATATGCCAGGCCAAAAATCATTATTCCAATTACACAAGAGGCAAGGAACCAGAAGAAACACATGTAAACAAGGATAATCAATTTTTTCTCCAAAAATGTGGCTTTTGATTATAATAACATTTTTAGCTATCACTTTTGAGTCTCCTTTTCAACCACCAATAGAAAGCAAGGCATGGGAGCTTCAAATGCAGCTTTTGTGTTAACCCCTTGTTTGGGTAAAAATCTCCAGAACACACGACCGTTGACTAATATATTCGACCAACCATATTCTATGGTTTAAAAATATTTAATAAGGCTCCATGATTGATGGTCGAGCGAAATTCACATCGAACGAATATGACGTACGACCTGTAGACGATAGATATCCGCTCGACGGACGGTTTCAGCGTAAGGCGAATTGTTTTGATGAGCTAACCGTTACATTTCCGTTACATATTGTACAGATAGGTTGGACGGTTATGGTCAAACATCATCAAAGACACTTATGAAGACTATTAATAACGAGCGAACGTTACAAATGACGCAAGATATAAAATCCAAGCTAGAGCTCAAGGAAAACCCCCAAGAAAACCATCACTATGCTTCGATTACATATTTGCTCTCTAGATTTCCTACAATATTGTTATTTCATTTTTACATATTTCTCTCTATAATCGTACGATCTCAGTTACAAAGGACGACGTCCCTGTTTAACGTCAGTTTCACATAGTGCAACGACGGTAGCTCCTATCGTCCGCGGTTTTTTCTCTTGTTAAAGGGTTTTTTCCGCGTCACCAAACCTTTTGTCTTTACTTTTATTGTTTTTCTTGCGTTTGTCGCAAGAATACTACCTTTGACCGATCAGCTCCACAAACTCCTTTAAGTTGACTTCTGGTAAATCAATTTTTGGCATTAACAGTTTGGCACCCACCGTGGGGCCCTATCGAATGAATTCTCTGACAAATCGCAACTGTTACTAACGCTTTCTTTTCAGCTTTTTGAATGGCATTTCATGAAGCAAACCCCGTAGAAGCAGCACTTAGAGCCGAGTTATACGTTGCGCGGATACACATTCAACAGCTAGAAGCACAGAGGAACTTCCATGGGAGTTACGTCCTATTGCCACCACCACCCCCCGATCCGAGACCATCATGGGCTCAATATGTCGTTCGACCGCAGTTCAACAACCAGCAGCCTCATTATAATAACCAGCAACAGCAGCAATACCAGCCACCCGGATCTTGGGCGCGTCCTAATAATCAGTCTCAGAATCTCAATCAAAACTATACGGGAATGCCTCAACAAAATGCTTACACTCAAAACCCGTTTACCGAAAACTCAGCAGACCCAGGAGGCGAGCATCTGAGCACGTTTAGCGTTCATGTCGTTGAACCCGTCGCGCGACGTATCAATCTTCTGGAGGAACAAAACCAAAAAATGGTGGATCTGTTATCGAAACTACTCGGAGCCGCCATACCAGTCGACGTCGAACCACCAGCTGGATTTCAAACATCGTCGTTTTCTGATGCAATTGCCCTGGTCGAGATCTCCAAGAAATACAACATCCCTACGTTCACCTCGAAATACTCGGGATTGACGGATCCAAATGAACATGTCGCTCAGTACAAAAAACTAATATGGACTGTGTCGATACCTTTGCCGTATCAAGAGGTCTGCATGTGCAAAAGCTTCGAGACGACACTCACTGGGGCCGCCCTGTAGTGGCTGATTAATCTGAAGCCGAAGTCAATAAATTCCTTTGCAGATCTCGCCAATCAATTCTTCCAGCAATTCGCCAGCAGTCGCAAGATGGAGAAACAAGCAGTAGATTTATATTATATTAACCAAAAGACCGGTGAATCATTTCGCAGTTACTTTAACCGTTTTAATTCTGAAGTGATAGGTATTCGGGATTGCGACTTAAGAACGGCCATTGAGGCATACAAGAGAGGTTTGGATAGCACATCCGACCTGTATCTGGATCTCACCAAGTATTCAGCGGAAGCCTTTGAAGACGTGCGGGCGCGGACGTTAGCTTACATGAGAGTCGAAGACGACGCCTCCTTCCGTCGGAAGCACACTGATGATAAACGAATTCTTGGCGTTAAGAAACCAGACTTCAAAAATCGTTCGACATCCCGGGCGGATCCCCCCAAGCAAATCTTGAACATCCGATTCGATAAGAAAAAAGACTCGTTGTCTTCGCGGTACCCTCAACATCCTAAGATTTCATCCTACGAATTCAAAGGTACAACCAGCGATCTAATTAAAGCTCTGAAAGAAGTACCAATAACTGTGAGATGGCCAAAGAGAAACGACCATCTAGATTAGAAGAAAGATATGACAAAATGGTGCGATTTCCATGATGATCATGGTCACGTGACCGATTATTGTGTTGCGCTGAGGAAGGAAGTCGCATGGATCATATTGAAAGGACATCTTCAAGATCTTTTGTCTAACGACAAAGCAAGTAATATTTTTAAACCCATATCCCCGAGCACTACTAAGACCGTGAACTGCATTACAGGTGGGTCGGACATCTGTGGGCTTACATACTCGGCAGCAAAAAGGCACGCCACCCAACGGTCAGATAACTTCACTATTCCCCGAGCACATAAACCAAAGTCAAACGCCGACTTAGAGAGCATGCCGATCACATTTGACGATCACGACCTGGACAATTTGTACCCCAAGCATCATGATAGTTTGATAGTCCAGTTGACGATTGTAAATTGTTCAACTAAAAGGGTACTTTCGACAGAGGCAGTTCATCCAACATAATTTTCCTCAGCACTCTCAAGGCAATGGGGATCGACGACGCGGAGATCGTAAGGCGCTCTACGGTCTTGGTAGGTTTTAACGGGGATACAGCTCATACCATCGGAGAGATTGTTCTCCCTATTTATGCAAACGGGATTAATAAGTCAACCAGGTTCAACGTTATCGACTGTTCGTCTGCATATAACGTCATCCTCGGTAGACCATGGATCCATGACATGAAAGCTATCCCTTCGACGTACCATCAAGTGCTCAAATTCCCATCTCCGTAGAGGATCCAAGAAATCAAAAGCGAACAGAAAGTAGCGCGCGAATGTTACAAGACGTCAATAAAACCCCGCAAGGAACACATCTAGCAATTACAGAACTAGGAGGATTCGGTTGACGACCTACAGCTGCAAGAGGTTGCTCTTGATCCGAGTCATCCTGAGCGAAAAGTGTACGTGGGGGCGTCTCTCGATCTAGCCATCAGACAAGAATTCATCGAATTCCTTTAACAGAACACTGACTGTTTCGCCTGGTCG
Source organism: Silybum marianum (assembly GCA_036898165.1). Taxonomy (NCBI): domain Eukaryota; kingdom Viridiplantae; phylum Streptophyta; class Magnoliopsida; order Asterales; family Asteraceae; genus Silybum; species Silybum marianum. The sequence continues at coordinate 30,534,317 of CM072536.1, forward strand.
CACGAAGATATGGTCGGAATCGACCCAGAAATTATATCACACCAAATGTCCATCGATCCATCGTTCAAACCGGTGAAATAAAAACGTCGCAAATTTGCACTTGAACGGAACAAAGTAATCAACGACGAGGTCGACAATTTGCTAAAAACAGGCAAGATTCGGGAAGTAAAATATCCTAATTGGCTGGCAAACGTTGTAGTCATCAAAAAGAGGAATGGGAAATGGAGAGTTTGCATAGACTTTACTGATCTCAACAAAGCTTTTCCAAAAGATCCATTCCTGGTACCTCATATTGATGCCATGGTTGACGCAACGACAGGGCATGAGTTACTGACTTTCATGGACGCGTACTCCAGATATAATCAAATTCTCATGCATCCGAATAATCAGGAGAAAACGGCATTTATGACCGACAAAGGTATCTATTTTTATAAAGTAATGCCCTTTGGTCTTAAAAATGAAGGATCGACATACCAACGATTAGTCAACCAAATGTTCAAGCATTATCTGGGAGATACGATGGAGGTGTATATTGATGACATGTTGGTCAAATCCAAGCATGTAGTTGATCATGTAGGACACCTACGACAATCATTCGACGTACTTAGAAAATACAAAATGAAGATGAACCCAACCAAGTGTTCTTTCGGAGTACGTGCAGGAAGGTTCCTAGGATATATGGTGACTCAGCGGGGAATCGAAGCCATTCCTGATCAAATTAAGGCGATTAGCGAAATCAAATCGCCTCGAAATTTCAAAGAAGTCCAAAGGCTCACCGGACGGGTGGCGGTGCTTAACAGGTTTATTTCTAAATCGTTCGATAAATGCCACTTATTTTATAATTTCGTCAGGAAAAATAAAAGTTTCGACTGGTCGAGCAATAATGAGAATGCTCTGCAAGCATTAAAGGAATACTTGATGTCGCCAACCATATTGTCCAACCCAAAAGACGGAGAAGAACTTCAGTTATACCTTGCGGTAAGTTCAAATTTAGTGAGTGCCGTCCTTGTCCAAGAGGAGGACAAGCAACAACTCCCGATATATTATGTAAGTAAATCTTTGCTCGACACGGAGAAAAGGTACACATCTATGGATAAATTAGTTCTAGCATTAGTCACGACGACCAAAAAGCTTCGGCATTATTTTGAATCGCATGTTATCAACGTCGTCACTAACTTTCCATTGAAATCTGTGTTAAGAAAACCCGAGATTACAGGTCGATGCGCAAAGTGGAGCATCTATCTCAGTAACTACGATATTAATTACAAGCCCCGAACCACGATCAAATCACAAGTTTTAGCTGACTTCGTTGCAGATTTCAGCCCCGAACTGGAGAAAACAACAATCAAAGAAATGCTTGTTGTGGCGATCCAAGACGAACGACCATGGATCTTACACGTCGACGGATCCTCTAACATCCGAGGATCAGGACTAGGTAACGTCTTGAAATCACCACAGGGGGGGGCACAACGTCTATTCTGTATCCTACGACTTTAAAGCTACCAACAACGAGACAGAATATGAAGCCCTAATTATAGGACTAGATCTGACATACGATTTGGGGGTAAAGAATTTGCAAGTCAGAAGTGACTCTTTACTCATCGTCAATCAGATGAACGGAGAATTTGCGACGAAAGATTCAAAAATGACAACATATTGGCAGATCGCCATAGATCGGGTAAAAAAGTTCAAATCCTTCGACATTCAGCAAATCCCTAGAGATCAGAATGCCCAATCATACGCACTTGCCAATTTGGGATCTGCTTTGTCAAAATCGTCCTTCGATGCCATACCCATGATTCACCTGACAAGTCCCTCAACGGAATAAGAGAAACATGACCAAGTGGTAGCCCTGGACGAATCAACCGACTGGACAAAGGAAATCCATGAATATTTAACAGACGACCGACTCCCGGAGTACAAGATGAAAGCCCGACAAATTCGATTCAAAGCCTCCCGGTATGTAATGATTGCAGGAAAACTGTATCAACATTCGTCCACCGGGTTAAACCTGAGATGCCTCATTCCAAGTGAGAGTCAAAAGGTCCTTCAAGAAATGCACGAGGGAAGTTGCGGAAATCATTCTACAGGACGAAGCCTAGCAAACATAATCTCTCTACAAGGCTATTGTTGGCCAACTTTGCGACAAGATGCTGTAACGCGTGTACAAAAATGTGATGCATGCCAACGACACGCAGGTATGATTCATCAACCTTCCGAACTTTTACATTCGTCACTAGTCCCATGGTCTTTCATGCGATGGGGGATGGACATTGTTGGCAAGTTGCCGCATTATTTTTCAAAATGGATAGAAGTAGCCGTTTTTTCTCAAATACGAGATAAAGCGGGGATATCTTTTATCCGGACTAACGTTATATGCTGATTTGGAGTTCCTTCCGAGATTGTGTGCGATAACGGATCCTAGTTCATAAGTGATAAGACGAAACAATTCTGTGAAGAATGGAATATTAAACTTATGATGTCCACGCCTCGTTATCCTCAATCTAACGGACTTGCAGAGTCAAGCAACAAAATGATTATCAATTTGCTCAAGAAAAAACTCAAAGCCGCAAAAGGAGGTTGGGTCGAAGAGTTGCCTTCTGTCTCATTGGTATACGGATGTGAAGCTGTCTTACCAATTGAAGCGACCCTACCGGTCGCTCGGCACGCTTTTGTCGAACATAACCTAATAGAGCTCAGTTACGATGTCGATGCACTCGAAGAACTAAGAAATCTGGCTTATATTCAGATGGCATCCCATCAGGAATCTGTCGAACGTCATTTCAACAAAAAAAGTCAAAATGAAGTTCTTCCAAATAGGAGATCACGTCCTACGACGAGTCTTCCAAAACACCCAAGAACGAAATGCAGGTAACTTATCCGCTAAGTGGGAAGGACCCTATCGAATAATCGCGGTCGTCGGAAAAGGTGCTTAACAATTACAGACCTTAGACGATCGAAATATCCCACGTAGCTGAAATGCGGTACATTTGAAGAAATATTTCTTTTAATTTATTTTACGTACATATTTCTTTCTCTTTCGGACCATTACTAACTTGGGCGTCGGAGGGTCGTTGGTCAAACCAACGACCACCCCTAACGCTCCCTTTTTGTCGCAGGAACGCACGACCTCCGTAGAAACGCACGATCTTTACAAACAACACACGATTCGCTTTATGCGATTTAAAGACTTAATCACCTGAATCTTCGTCGATCAAAATGCATCGTTCATATGAACGATTCTAAATTTATGGATTTGAGGCTCAATCGCCAGAAAAATTCATTATTTTCCAAGTCTCAGTCATCAACGATTTATGATTAAATTCATTCCTGTCATACACCCGGTTCGTTTTTAGCATTATTTTCAAAAAGAAAGTAACAGATAAATACACGTCTGAATTATAAACATTCGACAAAACGGTTGAAAATTTTAAAATTCCATTAAACGAGGAGGGGGCAGTACAAAAGGAGGCACGACTCTGATAAGTCGTCCTGAAAAAACCCTAAAAACTATAAAAGCCCTAAAACTAAGATGCAGGAGGATCGAGCTTTGCCAGTCGATTGGTAAGATCATCGATCTTCCCCTAAACCTCGCTCAATTGAGACTTCAGGACCCCGACCTCATTGACTTTCCCGATAAGAGCCGCCTCCAGTTCGGCCTCTAAAGCCTTTATTTTTTTTTCTACGGCCTCCTCCAGACGACCTCTAAGGTCAGAGTTGACACCTTGCTTACGCTCAAGGTCATTTCGAGCTTCCTAGAAATAAAGGCAAAGTTCATCGACCCTGGCCGACGCTCCTTCCTCCGTCGCCTGCAAGGCATCATCGCGATCCCGCACCTTTCTCTCCAGATCGGAAGCCATGGTGATGACCTGGCCAAGATACGCCTGAAGAGCCTGAAAAACAAAGACCAGTTGACGTTAGTATCGTAGAAATGCACGATTGCTAGAATGCTCGACGCACGAAGCACGATATAAAACGGAACTTATAAATCACCTGGAACGAAGGCTCCAAGAAATTGATATCATCTCCAAAAATAGATGGAGTCTTTACCCGAGGCTTCTTCCCTTTATCTTGCGATAAGAAGGAAGGGCCAGTTACGTACGACGACCCAGCCACCGTCGACGTCTTCGCCTTCTTGAAACCTCCATTTTCAGAAGACGGTTCCCTCACGATTGCCACAGACAAAATTCTTCGTCCTAAACCCCGTCGAGCGGGTAAAATCCTTCGGCCATGAGGAAAACCCCCAGATTTTCCTAAAATGATCATTAAAAAAAGTTATAAAAACTAAAAAATCGCATTGTTGCAGATAGAAGGAAAGGGGTACCTGTTTCTGTTTCTTCATTATCCTCCGGATCAGGAGACGAGCGAGATATTCCGATGAAGGTAACACCCTCATCCTCCTCGTCCATAGGGCCCTCCGCACCCTTATCCTTCTCATCCATAATATCCTCACCCGCATTATCCTCGTCCATGTGAACGTAGACACAAAATGTTTGATCAGGGATTTCTCGAAAGAGTGCGAGTTTGGCCGCTGAGACGGGCCAGGGCAGAAGTTCGCACGTTATGTCTGAATGGAGAAAAAACAACACAGTCAAAAGAGGACTTTCTCTTACAAAATACAAAAAGGGTCTTCACTTACCGTGCGTAGGCCAACCATAGACGATCTACTCTTCGTCCTCGACAAAGGAGGAAAGGTTCCAGAACACATAGCGACTCTTCCAACCACGATCGTTCACTGCAGTCCCAGGAATCAGCGCCTGGTCTCGTCGACCTTTGGTGAAGGGGATGAATCAATGGTGAACACCGGCCTTCACTGTGTAAGCCAGCAGCAGTTCATGGACAGTGAAGGAAGAACCCTAGTCGGATGATAATCGATCTATCATCAAAGCGATTCTCCAAAATTGGGGCATTAACTGCCCTGGAGGTATACCAAATCAGCTAAGAAAATCCCTTACCAAGAGAGGAAATCGCCATTCCAGACCGATCTTAAATGGAGACTCATAAAAGAGAAAGGATTCAGCAGGGCATCTGTCCGCCTTAAGCCCACCAGGACCTTCCAACCGGACGTAATCGGGGAGCCATGCCAACTCCTTGAAGGCAAGAAGGTCCTCGGCTGATGAGATCGTACTCACGGGGTTAGACATGTTTATGAAGTAAAGAATTTTCTTTTTCTAGGAAAAAGTTGCAGGTTTATCTCGTTTAAGAAGATCAAAGGAAAGTCGGGAAGAAGAAAAGGAAAGGAATCGTTCCCTTTTATACTCGCGAATCCTGTCCCACACCTTTTGGCTTACTTCCGTCGGATGATCGACACCTGTCCTTGATAGCTAGCCACGCACGCCTGTACGTGTGCATGACCTCATCGTGGCTTATCGTTTTCCAACGGATTGATCACAACACGTCATCATGACTCAGCAAGGCTTATCGTTTTCTAACTAAATCAAGACGATTCGGTTCCTTTACAACTAGACTCGCAGGATCAGCGACACGTGTCTGATAAATTCAAAATCGAAAACTAACGTTTAAAAATTTGAATTTGGGGGCAAACTGTTTGGGTAAAAATCTCCAGAACACACGACCGTTGACTAAAATATTCGACCAAGCATATTCTATGGGTTTAAAAAAAATTAATAAGGCTCCATGATTGATGGTCGAGCGAAATTCACATCGAACGAATATGACGTACGACCTGCAAACGATAGATATCCGCTCGACGGACGGTTTCAGCGTCAGGCGAATTGTTATAATGAGCTAACCGTTACATTTCTGTTACATGCTGTACAAATCCGTTGGAAGGTTATGGTCAAACATCATCAAAGACACTTATGAAGACTATTAATGATGAGCGAACGTTACAAATGGCGCAAGATATAAAATCCAAGCTAGAGCTCAAGGAAAACCCCCGATAAAACCATCACTACGCTCCGATTACATATTTTCTCTCTAGATTTCCTACAATATTGTTATTTCATTTTTACATATTTCTCTCTGTAACCGTACGATCTCAGTTACAAAGGACGGCATCCCTGTTTGGCGTCATTTTCCCATAGTGCAACGACGATAGCTCCTATCGTCTGCGGTTTTTTCCCTTGTTAAAGAGTTTTTTCCGCGTCACCAAACCTCTTGTCTTTTCTTTTATTGTTTTTGTTGCGTTTGTCGCGAGAATACTATCTTTGACCGATCAACTTTACAAACTCCTTAAGTTTACTTTTGGTAAATCAATTTTTGGCATTAACACCCCTCATCACCTTGTTAGCTTCCAAATTCGTCTTAATCAACTGGAAGTCCAACTAAAGATTCATAATTGTCAACTCTGAAAATAGGCCACTTAATGTAATTCTTTTTATTAAGTGATAATAGTTTCTCCTTGTACTTCTATGTTAGCTGATTACCCATTGTTCCACAAGAGATATTTTTCTAACGTCCTTCTGTGTTAGCTGATTACCCATTGTTCCACAAGAGATACTTTTCTAACATACGTGTTTGATCACACTACTTTGTTTAGTCTTTGATTGATCATAATGCTCAGAATTTTCCTAATCATTATTAGGGTGAGAACAGTATATCAAAGACACATGCGAGCACATTAAGACATCACACTGAATGTGTTAATACCAAAAATTGGTTTATAGAAAATCAACTTAAGGTACGGTTTGGAACTTAATCAACTAAAAAATGTATCTTACAACAAAAGCTATAATCAGGAAAAAAAATCATATGACACAAGGAACTGGTGACGCAGAAAACTTCTTTCAAGAGTAAAAACCATGGACGATGGTTAAGATCATCGATGCACTATTAAAAAGTGATGTCAAACAGGAGCGTCGTCCTTAGGAACAGTGGTCGTAAGTACAAATGTGAAAATATAAGTGAAAACAATGTGATTGTGAATAAGTTGTTGCTATTGTGAGTTATCACTATATGATGTAATGCTGTTATGGGTTTTCAGATAGCTTCCAGAGAGATTCTGCATATTCTTTTTTAACTTCTAAGTCCCTCTTATATGGAATAAATGTCTCTTTTCCTATTGTTTAGTACTTTAATTATACTAACAACAGTTATAACAGTCCTTGTTTTAATGGCTTTGAATGGTGTTCATCAGTTACACTCTTAGTCATAAGTAGTCAATATCCTGCATTGAAGACACCAAGGAACGATTAGTCATTAGTTTAGCCATTTGTTGTGAGTTTACATGCAAGGCGTCGTATGTCATTAGTCGCGAGTCATAAGAATATTATACGACCATATTTAAAAAGTGTCAACTAGGTAATCTTTAATGCTGATAAATGGTTGTCGATAGTTATTAATCCTATATAATCATAAGATGTAACCATGGTCCTATCGTGAGTCTCTTGGTATTCGTTGACAGTTTTTATTTGTAAAATTTTACCCAAACAGTTTGCCCCTAAATTTGAAAATGAGAGGGAAACTCAAATTTCAAGTTTTTGACAGGTATCATGAAAGGAACTAAATCGGTTTCTTATTAACTGAATCGATTGTATAGGGAACCGACAGATTTGGTAAATCTCGTGATGTCACCTTACGTTACACGCGTGCTGTAGAGATAGTGAACAGATGTCATGAATCTGGTAGTTGCATGATGAAGTGTCCTTGACAGGTGTCGATTTAGGGTACCGAATCGGTTTCTTTTTCGTATAAAAGGAATGGATTGCTGATCCTTACCATTTTTATCTTTTTCTAGCTTTGTGACTAGAGAATCTTGCCTAAAACCTACAACATTCCATTTTCTCGATTGAGATTTAGAGCTTTTATAAGGTATGCTATCTTTTGTACCCCTTACGTGCGAAAACTTTAGCAAAAAATCCTAGGAAACATTGGGAGGCATTATCGTATTTCGCAGCCTAAGCTAGGACGCTAGAGAATATCAACGAGGAGATGAATCCTTTTAGTAATAATACCGATAGTGACGATCTAGACGCCTTTAGGGCTTTGTCCGACATCTCTGATGATATTACTCTCAAATGTCCAGGGAGCATTAAGGCTCCAGAATTCCCTCTAGGGTATTTCATTATGTACGAATGCGAACCCTTTTAGAATATGGTTTTCGTGGCCACTGATTGGCTTGGCGAAGGAATTTTTAGATTCCTTCGAGCTATCGTCTGAGCAAGTTATGCCCCAATTCTGAAGGATCGTGTATACGATCGAACGTTTGACGGCCAAATGGCCGTCAAAAATCACTATCCATGACTTATTGATGGTGTACTCAGTGAAAGCTGAAACGAATCAACGATACAGCCTCTTTAGTTGCTACAGGAAAGTGAGGACACTGGTCTAGGGGACCTCTATGAATGATAGTTAATGGAAGACGCGATTCATCTTTGGTCGTCTGTCCCATTTGACAAACGACAACCAATGGATCGTCTCAGGGTGGAATACCCTTGGTGAATCTTTGGATTTTTCTAGTCCCTTTTGTCTTTTATTTAGTTTATGTTGTTTATTAACTGTCATGTGTTTTTGCAGCGGTAGATTTTTCCGCATCTCCTCTAGTCGATATGGTAGAGAATATTGAGAAATTTCTGGAGCTTGGCCCCAATACTCGGGCGTTCTACTCTCGCTCTCGCTCCTTGATCGACGACGATGAGCACGTCGTACTTTTTGGGACCTCCCAAGCATCGGTCGCAGCGGAAGAAGAGGCTGAGGAGGTAGAGAAGAAGGAGGAGGAGGAGAAACAGAAAGAAGAGAAAGAGGAAGAAGAAGAAGAAGAAGAAGAGATGTCAGGCATCGAATTCTATCCATATATACAATAATCTTTCCAATAAGTTGAAAATCAGCCAAAACAAGAAGTTTTGTACAGGTAAATCAGTAAATGCTTGGCAATTTGGCATCAATTTCTATCCATATATACAATATTTCTGTTTATATCCACAAATACAAGAACCAGAGTTTGTAAACCACAAATGTCAAGAATCAGAGTTGGTAAAGTGTAAACCATAATTTGAAAACACAAATTTAAGTTTGTAAAACCATAAATTTAAGTTTGTAAACCATTTATGGAGATCGAGAGTGTGCAGAGATGAACCCGTGAGTGTACAAAGGAGATCGAGAGTGTACAATGGAGAACCTGTGGAGATCGAGAGTGTGAGGAGATCGACGAGTTGGGCAGATCGATGGGAGATACAGAGGGAGTCGGCTGAATTAAATTAGTTAGGGTTAAGCACTTAAGCCGCTAAGGAGACTGATCATTCAACACGGTCTTTTTTTAGTTTTTTTGAATTTTATTACTTAAATAGGTTAACCGGATTTTTAACGGGTTTTAACTCCGATTTAACAGGTTTTTTGTCAAAGCCGGCCTGGTTACAACGGGCCGGAAATAGCCATAAACTCTGTCGTAGTTCACCTGGTCACAGCCCCAAGTCCCGGTTCAACCGGTTCGACTGATCGGGTCAAACTGTATTTTAAAACATTGATAATTTTACCACTTTATTTCAATTATATCCATAGTTATTTATTTTTATAATTTAATATATACTTTTCATAAAATATTTAATTGTTTTTGAAAATTTATTAATAAAATATTAAATATGATAGGGATTTCTATCAAACCTAAATAATTGAAAACCTTTTTATTTTTATTATTACTTATTTTAATATAATAAATATATTAATGGTTAATTTGTTTTAATTATTATTTTATGCAAGTTAAAATTGAATAATTTTTAGCACATCCATTTTTATGATTTTACATATATGCTAACTATTTTACGGTCTAGTTTTTGGACAAATATCATTAGTTTATCATCTAGTTTTACAACCAACAACAAGTTTACCAAACACAGCCTTCAGGCTAATTAATGATAGATCAAACCGGACTTTTCATAGTTAGCTAATTTTTTTTTAAAGTTTATGGTTGTCAAACCTAACCTTAGTATTTAAATTTTCTAGGTATGCCTCTCAAAAAATAAATTGTTCAAGGTCTGGAACGGATGCATATTAAAACACTTTATTTCAGTTGTATGTTTTTTAAAGAATAAATCATTAATGAAGGACTTGAGAGGCACACCTTGAATTTGCAACTGTTTTCAATCTTTAATTCATTTTTAATATACTCGACATGTAAAACGAATAACAACAATATTTTCTAGCACAATTCATTACAATATTTATTTCATAAAATATGTCTAGCTAGTGTTGTTTAATATTAAGGAAACCAATACAATTATGAAGTATACAATTTAATGATAAAATGTTTTTGTACATCTACAAACAATATCATTTTCTGTATTACTCAAATTTTAATTGTATAAAATATTCAAAATTACTAACTCTAAGCAATGTTTGTGAATTGATAAAATAGTGACTTTAGATTGATATTTGTTATGTTTTTAGGAAACAATTGTAAACGATGCTATTCTCTCTTTAAACACGATGTATTTTCATTAAATCAAACCACGAAAATATAATTTTCTAAACTAAAATTTATAAAAAAATAAAACGTATTTTTATTTGATTCTTATATTAAAACATATATAAAAAGATCACTACAATACAATTAGTTAATAGAACATCAAAAGTTTTCTAAATGTCCTAACTACAAGTTCTTTAAAATATTTATAGAACATTATATGGTAAAATATTTTATAAAACAAGTATCTTATAACAAGATAGACTTATTGGCCATTTCTCAAATAGTGTTCTGTAAAATATTTAATGCAACGTTTGTATTAAAAGTGTCCTAAAATTTTGTTAAGATACCAAAAAACGTCCAATAAACTCATTATAATGCATTTAGTTATAACGTTTTATTTTTTTATCTTATAAGTTAAGTATTATAATACACTCTATTAACATGCTTAGAAAACATCGTAAAATTTGATGACATACTACAACCCTTATTTTAAGTACAACGTAACATAAGTTAAATTTGTTGCGCCTTTTAAAAATAGATATAACTAAAAAACGTATAAATTGACGATGTTAAACTACAAAGATTTAAATTTACCTTTCAAAAATTTGTTTGCAAAAGAAACTTTAATTAAAAATACATTCGTTTTTTAATTTAATGTATCTTTTTGAAGTAGAGAATTACAATATCAAATTTACATATTTATTTACTAGTAATTATTACATGATAATTATAATTATCATTTTTCTATATTTCCTTTTTTTAATTTTGCGTTGGCGACTCTATTTTAAGTATTTAATTAATAAAAATTTATTAAATAAAAGAATAAAAAATATATAGAAGTAAAAATGTAAGCCAAATGGATAAAGGTTGCATGTGAATTATATCATCCGAAGCAGGGCACTAGTTTACGAGTGGTCACAATCATCCAAACTGGTTTCATTATCTTCATTTGGGACCCATTTCACACGTGTACGGCTGAAGATTAATCTCTATCCCAATCTACTCCTTTTTTATTGCTCTTGGATAAAGTTTCCTTTTAACATACAACATTTTATTTGATTTTATTACGATATATCTTATTCGTGATAAACAAATAAGAATACTAACCAATGATTATTATAAATGAAATCCTTGTATTAACTAAATATGATGATAATGTGGAAAGAGAGCCGAAAGATTGTTAGGGTTTTATTATAGTGAAAAGCGTACAATAAAATGAAAGGGAAAAACCTATATATAGCAAAACTATTAGGAAAAATAACCTAAAAGGCTAAAAGCCCAAATAAAGTAAAAGGGCCGAAACCCAGACAATATGTTAACACTCCCCCTCAAACTCACAATGCAACAATAATCATTGAGAGTTTGTCAGACAAAAAACGAAAACGCGTATCTGACTGAGCCTTGGTGAAAATATCAGCAATCTGCAGAGCTGAAAAAACATAAGGAAGTGATATAGTTCCGAGCTAAAGATGATGACGAGGGAAGTGACAGTCAATCTCAATATGTTTCGTCCTTTGCATCGCACTTTTGTTATAACAATGCAATAGAGTGGGCTGGGAAACATCAACACCCATATCTGCAAGAAGCCAACGTAACTGTTAGTCCCCAAGGAGAGATGGCTAACTAAGAGAGGGTTTTGTAGAAGGGGGGGGTTGAATATAAAACACACAGGATATACTCTTTTTAAATTTTTTAATATAAATATTAAAAATTTACACACAGATAGTTTGATGCGAAAAGAACGGGCACACTATTCTATCAAACTAAACACACAGATAACAGTAATTAACTTATACACTAAGGAAGTTAAAACAATACTGTTATAGCACACAGCTTTGCCACATTCACACAAATAATCACTCTGAAGATTTGTTGAAAGCGTGAGATTTCTGGGAAGGACTTCATCTCCTTTTATAGTGCCCATGCATGGGATGCAAGTGGACGGTATCAAGGTTTCATTAGCCGGAAGATTATCTCGCCGGACAAAGGAAGAGACTACTTCCTTTGTACTAGAATAATGGATGAACCATTCCTTGTAGCACGTAATGTCAGATAACTTTATCTTCTTTTCTTCATGCTCTGTGAAGTCCCATCAATCCTTTTAGCTAAAAGACAAATATTCCTTTTATAAGAATAAAAGAGAATGTCTTTATTTAAGGCTTGATGCCCAAGTTCTTGCTGGCTCACGTGTCTTGCAATTGATGTGAGTCAACAACTTATCTCTTTGAAATTGCTAAGTGATACATCACACTATGTATCACATCGGTGGATACCTTGTAAGGCTGGAGTTGATAAGTGTATACTTTGCTTGATAAACTTTTATCTTTCACTAAATGACAAAAGTATACACCCTTGAACTTGTGACTTGAAATCACAGCCTTAGAAAATATACCTGCAATTTCAGTGACCAAGATTATAGTGTCGGTGACCATGACATCAAACTTGATGACCTCATCTTATTTGATGTCCTTACTACATTTGATGACTTTTGAGTGTACCATCGGTGACCCACTATATTGGTCTTGACTTGGCAAAATGATCTGAATATTGAAGTTGGTTGATACATCCAAAATTCCACTTTTTGATGTACAACCCCTTGATTGAATAGTCTTTGACTCTTCAATACTTGAAGCATATTTCAGACCTTCAAAAGAACCTGTAAAAATTCATTCATATAAAGGAAGGTGGTTCATCACCAAATCATCGGTGACCCAACAATCTCCCCCTATTTGACGATGATACCTGTAGGTTAGAAAAGAATTCTTTTTGACCCTTTCTATTTTTCTTTTGGGTTCTTTTGACTCAGATTTTTTTTTTGATTTTCTTTTTTGATTTTTTTTAACTGAGTATGTACAGTATAAGAGTATAAAATAAATGAAAGAATAAGTATAAGTTTAAATATGTGCAAAGCTTGTAAAAATATTAACAAGAGATGGGATGGAAGAAAAGTATGAACTTTTATTAATCAACACATAGGATTGATCAGAGTACATGATTAATAAATTTCATATTGTACTATACGTCTGCAAGATCATGGATCTGAGGGTTCTCTTCGTTTAAGTTCATCCAAGATCATTCTGGTCATTCCATGGTCTTCAACAGGAGGTACTCCTAGAATAGCAGAGAGGAAGGAGCTGTGAGCCCTTGGGATGTCGTATGCTCACGAAGAAACCGATGTTTCCAAAGATGTCTTCAAAGAAAACCCCAAGCTCTGGAGTAGTCAGCATGGTTTGCTCCGGGTAAGCAATAGAAGTAGGAATGGAAAGATCTATACCCGAAGCATTTATCTGGATGCCCCGTTCATGAAGCATAACAAAATGTCCCTTCTTCTTGTTTTTAGGAGCAGTGATGACCTCTCCTTTAAGACCCTGTTGAATGAAGTACATTTGTTGTGCTTCAAGGTATGTCACAAGAATATTATTCTCCTTTTGGATGTTGAGCATCTTGATGAAGAGTTTTCTGAGAATATTAAGTACCAGCTCCTTGTACTTGCTTTTGCTCTTGGAGATGCATTTACCAACTTCCATCCACTCAGTCATCCCAAGAACTTCCAACCATTCAGCTTCATATACCTTTGATAAAGTATCAGCTCTCTTAAAGGTGACAAGTAACTTGGGAGAATTCTTGGTTGGAGGTTGGATGGTAGCATTGATAATCTTGGAATCATCCTTCCTGTTCTTCAATCTCCTTTTAAACCACTCTACTTCCTTTGCCTTCTTGGCCTCATCAACCAATTTTGCAGCTTCAGATTTCTTCTTTATATTTTCAAGCTCATCTTTTTGAGCTTGAAGAGCATCCTTTACCATTGCATGAGTGGCTTCATCCAACTTGAGTACATTTGTCTGATCATACTCAAGTTGTGCTCTAATGGCTTCTTCTTTTTCAGCTTCTGTGAGAATTACTCCAAGAAGATCGGTGGGTAATGAAGCAGGTTGAAGTCTAAGAGTGTCTGCTTGAGAATCTCTCAACCTTTTCTTTCTTTTTCTTTCTTCTTGCTGTTCTTCAAAAGAGAGAGGCTTCTTTCCTTTGGCTTTTTCTTTTCTTTTCTTCTCTTCTTCAGTTTCAAGGGGTTGAGCACTGATACTCTCCCCCTCAATGTACTGCCGGGTACCAAAGGAACAGGACCACCTTCGTGACCACACCACCATCGGTGGCTGTAGGGGCCACGTCGGTGGCTGCCACGTCGGTGGCTGGATGAAATGGAGAAGCCACATCGGTGGCTGGATTGATGATGTCGGCGGCTGGCATGCTGACGTTGGCGACTGGCATGCTGACGTCGGCGGCTGCTGAGGTGGTATTGATGGTCTTCTTATTTTTCTCCCCCTCAGTGGTAGAACCCTTGAAACCCACTGAAGAGAGAAATTCCTTTACCCTTGTCATATCAGAGCAGAGAGAACCAATTTTCTTCTCAACTCTTTGAAGGACAAATCTATCAGTGTCCTTGAAGAATGAATCACCAATATCTAGTTCAACCGTTGGAGCAGAGGTTGGAACTTTATCAACTTTGGTGTGAAGACTGATAAGAGAGTCCATAATTACCTGTTGATTGGCAATGAGAGAAGAAATATCTGTGACTTGACTTGAAGATAAACTCCGAAGTTCTTGTATGGAAGAAAGCACAGACGCCTGACTTGAAGAAAACCCTTGCTGAAGATCAAGGATGTCCAAGTGTAGGAGATCTAAACATGTCATTAGAGTTGGATGACTCACCGACAACTCCTCAATGTTAGATCTAAGAGATGAGGAAAGGGAATCCATTCTTTCCTTTTCCTTAGCAGCATGATCTTCTAGAGCTTCTACCCTGCGTAAAGTATTACTGGTAAAGTTTGTAAAAGCTGTGAGAAGATCATCTCCCTGTTTGGAAGTCATGGGAGCTGAAGGTTGAGGCTTTGGTGGTTGATCAGCATCATCATCATCACTAGAAGAATAATCCACCAAACCTGTAGGTTTACTTAGGGGGGATTTATGAGATGTGGGGGAGACACGTGGAGAAGAGTGTCTATGAGGGGATTCCTCAGTAATGGGTTCTTTCACAACCTTGGTACTTACTGGAGACGTATGTGTCCAAGGTGTAGTGTCAGAAAAGAGAAAGTCAGTAAATTGGGAAGCTCCATCAAATGCATCTGGTTGTGATGCACTCTCATGTGGAGTAAGGAAAGGGAGCTGTGAGAGCTCACGGGGTGTGGAGATACCTTGGATGGGAGTTGGATGGGAGACTCCAAGTCATCTTTATCAACTAGTGAGAAAGTTGATGAAGGAATAGTAATGGTGTCCCTATTTACAACCATGTCCTTTTGAGAGAGCATGGAGGAGCTGGGTATGGATGAGTGTTCCTTGGGTTTAGTGAGGATCTTTTCAACATCTACTGGCTTTCGGGAGTCAGTAGATGGATTATGCGTTTTAACCCTTTGGGTACCCTTGGACTTCTTTGAGGAAGTCTTTGGGGGGCTTTTAGAGTGTCTCCGCTTATGGGATTTAGATGCTTGGGTGGAAGCCAAAGGTTCTTTTGGCTTCGTAGCATCGGTGGGTGCGGAGGTAGAAGTGCCCGACGCTTTGGATCTCTTAAGAGATTTGGGCACCTCAGTTACTCTAGGAGTAGAAGAGATAGAGGACATACCTGAGGTTCTATGAAGGCGCGGTTCATTTTCTCCCCAAGTAAGAGTTGCATTCCTTGCAAACTCAACCATAGAAGGTCGGAGAGGGTTGTCTGATGCTAAGACAACCTTTTTCATAACTTGGTTTCCCACTTGATGAAGAGGGAGATCATATATGATGTCATTCCTTTTCTCAAGTTTATCACCCAATTTAGCATTAATGATAAGAGAGAAGAGGCGTTGAAATGGTACCTGAGGACGTCGGAGAGTAGAGAAGGAGGAGATCATTTCATTAAAGAAATAACTTGCAAAGTCTATTTTCCTCTGAAATATTAGAGCATGTGCCAGCTCGGTTACTTGGGAAGGTGACTGATCTGGACCACCTGTCTTCTTGCTAAGGCACAGAATCAGATGTGCAAACAGAAAGTTCCAAATACTTCCCATATTCTTGCGCAGTAAAGTACCTGGACCCTTTGACTTTGATCCCTTCTTTTCTTCCAAATAGTTCAAAGCAGCAACCA
The DNA here is from genome assembly GCA_036898165.1 of Silybum marianum. NCBI lineage: Eukaryota > Viridiplantae > Streptophyta > Magnoliopsida > Asterales > Asteraceae > Silybum > Silybum marianum. The sequence continues at coordinate 30,550,795 of CM072536.1, forward strand.
CCATTTGGTGTTCATTTCCCAAAGGAAATGTCTCATATGAATCATAAGCAGGGAAGCCTTAGGATTCTTCGAACATCCTCAACATCAAAAACCACATCATGTTCTTCATTGGTAAGAACAGATGCAAGGATTTGATCTGTGGAAGCATCATATGTACAAGAAAGCCAAAAGTTTCCAAGAAGAAACTTACTCATCTTAGGTTTTGTAGTGAGTGCATATTGTAGAGGACACCTCTGAAGAAACCAGCATATATCATTATACTCAGAATGAGTATTATCAGTTCCGATACGTCCATAATAGTTGCATGCAGGGAAGGATAAAGATCCAAAGGTAATGGTTTGTTCTTCAGAAATTTTTGATGGCGAAGCCATTGAAGAAGAAATGAAGTTGCAGGTTTGAAGCTTTTGCTTTTGTGAAGAAGAAGATGGGTGCGAGAAAGGTGGTGAAGTAGTGGGGAAGGAAGTTATATATGGGAGGGAAATTTCAATTTTCAAAAATAATGATTACTTTTGGTGATTGAAAGGTCAGAATTCTAAGGGTTTTAGAGTTAAATTCGGCGCATGGTCTGACATTGATGATGTCATTAGGGATAAGAACAAAGAATCTTGCTTATCAAGAGTGGTAAGTCAAGAGTTATCTTTAAGGGGTTAAGAATGTGAAAGGTTTGTAACGGTTACCTCGGTGAGTGTATGAGAGAGACGTTGGTGGCTCGCAGAGAGGGTGATCGTTGGTGGCTTGAGACGTCGGAAAGCTGACGTCAGCAATACGTCAGTGGTTCGAACATGGATGCAACGTCGGTGACTCGAACAAGGGTGCAACGTCGGTGGCTAGAGCAACCGTCGGAAAGTGAATCAACGTCGGTGAATGATGACGTCACGTCGGAGAGTGTGACGTAGATGAAAACGTCGATGTGTCGAGGGTTGGTGTCGGTGGGTGGCGGCGTCGGAAAGTGACGTCGTGGTCACCGACGGTGGGTAGGTGGATGGTATTTGTGGTTGTTGTCGGAGACGTCGGTGGCTCGATGACGTCGGTGGGTGGTTGTCGGAAGGGGAATTTGTCGTTGGTGGTTGTCGGCGGCTAGTGGTGTCGTCGGCGACGGTGGCTTGTGGTGGATGATATGGTGTGGTGGCGGTAAATAGGGTTAGGTTTGAGAGAGTATAGAATAAAGAGGAGAGAGAGAGAAGGGTGCCGTCGGTGACCTAGTCACCGACACTACTGTATATATATATATATATATATATTTCTTTTTCTTTTTATTTTATTTTCTTATATATATAAATATAATATAATTTATAAGTATATATAATATATATATATATATAAAACATATAACATATATAAATTATAAATATATAAATGTATATAGTATATGTATATATGGAATATATATATATATATAAAACATACATTATATATAAATATGAAATATATTAGTCTATGTTTACCATACCTAACTCACCAATGAGGAATTTGAACCTTGCTTCATCAAGGGGCTTTGTGAACAGATCAGCCAATTGATAATCGGTGGGAATGAAATGAAGTTCCACATCACTTTTAGAGACATGATCTCTTATAAAGTGATACCTGATATCAATGTGCTTTGATCTTGAATGAAACACAGGGTTGTTGGCAATGGCTATTGCACTTGAGTTGTCACACATTATTGGGATTTTTGAGAAAATTTGATTATAATCACACAACTGATTTTTCATCCACAATATATGTGCACAACAACTTCCAGCAGCCACATATTCTGCTTCAGCAGTAGAGGTAGACACCGAATGTTGTTTCTTACTTGACCAGCTCACAAGCTTTCCACCAAGTAACCGACAACTTCCAGCTTGTACTTTTTCCGTCTATTTTTGAACCTCGCAAAATCGTAATCGTAGTACCCGATGAGATCGAAACCCGAGTCTTTGGGATACCAAAGACCCGCATTTATGGTACCTTTCGTATACCGAAAAATCCTTTTCACAAAGCCGATGTGATTCTTTAGGATTTGCTTGGTATCGGGCACACGTACAAGTAGCAAACATAATGTCGTGTCTACTTGCGCTAGATAAAGAAGAGATCCTATCATGGCTCTATAATTTGTAATATTAACGTAAATGCCATCGGGATCGAAAAGAGTCTAAGAGGAGGAGCCATAGGAGTTTTCATGGTAGAGCAAGTATCAAATTGAAACTTTTTCGAAGATCTTTAATGTATTTACTTTGATTTATGAAAATACCTTCGGAGACCGTTTTACTTGCAAACCAAGAAAGAAAGTTAACTCCCCCATCATGCTCATTTCATACTCTTTTTGCATGAGGGAGCTAAAATCATCACACAGGGATTCATCGGTGGCTCCAAAAATAATATCATCAACATAGATTTGAACAAGAATGATATTACCTTGTGATTTCTTGAAGAAGACAAAGGTTGTCAACCTTGCCTCGTATATACTTATTTCTAAGTAGATATTCCGAGAGAGTGTCATACTGTGCACGAGGAGCTTGCTTCAAGCCATACAGAGCTTTATCCACCTATACACATGATATGGATGAACTGGATCTTCAAACCCAGGAGGTTGCTTCACATACACTTCTTCAGCTAATTCACCATTCAGGAAGGCACTTTTGACATCCATTTGGAATACCCGAAAATTCTTGTAAGCTGCATGGGCAAGAAATATTCGGATAGCTTCCAATCTGGCAACAGGAGCAAAAGTTTCATCATAATCAATTCCTTCCTCTTGCCGATATCCTTGAGCAATCAGCCTTGCTTTGTTCCTTATGACAGTTCCTTCTTCGTCCATCTTGTTTCGAAACACCCATTTTGTTCCAATAATTGTTTTGTTGGATGGACGAGGAACTAACTTCCAGACTTTGTTTCTCTCAAATTGTGAGAGCTCTTCTTGCATGGCAATTACCCAGCTAGGATCAGCTAGGGCTTCATTTATCAGCTTAGGCTCAATAATGGAAACAAAGTTGACATATAAGCACAGATTGTTTATGCCTCTTCTGGTTTTTACACCAACTTGTGGATCACCTATGATTTGATCTATTGGATGATCAATGGTCCACTTTAGTGCAGGAGGTAAGGAGGGAGATAGAGAAGAGGATGAGGTAGGAATTTGAAATGGTGAAGAAAGGTTTAAGGGAGATATGGTGTTTTGGTGGGTAAGGTCTTCTGAAGAGTTAGTTTCAGGAGGTGGAGAAGAAAGAGAAGGTTCTGAAGGTAAGGTGGTGTTTATGGGAGGCTGAGAAGAGTTGCTATCTGGAGGATTGGATTGAGAGGAGGATGGAATTTCACCAACACATGAATTTATCCATAGGTTTAATTCTTCTTCATCACAAGATAATGAAGAAGTTTCAAACTCATCAAACTTTACATGCATGGATTCATCTATGCATTGTCTTCTTAGGTTGAAAATTCTGAAGGCTCTTGAGGAGAGAGAATAGCCCATGAAAATTCCATCATCAGACTTCGGATCAAACTTTCCAAGTTGTTCCCTGTCATTTAGCATGTGACATGCACAGCCAAACACATGGAAGAAGTCAACTGCAGGTTTTCTACCATGGAAAACTTCATACGGGGTCTTGTCATGCCTTTTGACTATGATAGACCTATTTCGAGTAAAGCATGTAGTGTTAACTGCTTCTGCCCAAAAATAGGTTGGCAACTTGGATTCACTCAGCATAGACCTTGCAGCTTCACATAGTGTTATATTCTTTCTCTCAACAACACCATTTTGCTGAGGAGTGCGTACGGCAGAGAAGTTCTGAGAAATTCCTTTTAGGTCAAAGAAATCTTCCAGAGCAGCATTCTTGAATTCCGTGCCATTATCACTTCTGAAGGACTTCACCAGTTTACCATTCAAATTTTCAATCTTTCTTGTAAACCTGATGATTTCTTCAGCAGCATCACTCTTGTGTTTGAGAAAGAACACCCAAGTATATCTAGAGAATTCATCGACGATTACTAGCATATACTTTTTACCACCCAGACTGGGTGTGCTTACTGGACCGCATAGATCCATGTGAAGCATTTGAAGAGGTTGAGAGATAGAAGAGCATTGGTTTGTTTTAAAGGAAGTTCTGGTGAGTTGTCCTTTTTCACATGCTCCACATGCCTTTTCTTTTTCAAAAACTATTTTTGGCATTGCAACAACCACTCTCCTTGTTGGAGAGTTTGTTCAAGGTTTTAAAGTTTAGATGAGAGAACCTTTTATGCCACAGCCAACTTTGTTTGGCTAGTTCTTGAGAGAGGAGACACACAGCTTCTCCTATTGCACTTTCCTTCATGTTGATTATGTACACGTCATTCAGTCGGGTTCCTGCTAGTACAATCTTGTTCTGTACATCAAAGACCAAGCACACACACAGCTGGAACATGACCTTATAGCCCAAATCACATATTTGGCTGATGCTTAGAAGATTGTACATTAGCCCTTCAACATGAGCTACTCTGGAGAAAGTGATGGTTTCATTTGAAATGGTACCATATCCTTTGGTGACCCCTTTTCCATTTCCTCCAAAAAGAGGGTGTTAGAATGCAGCTAGATAGAGAACTATAAGATAAGAGGGATTCCATGGGGGATACTAAGATAAATATCCTGTATTTCACCATTCTCAGAAGGAATGAGATTCGTACACCTTGCTACGGACAAAAAACTAATGAAGACTACATCCGGACTCGCCCTTACCTGCACATTCCACAGCTCAATAGCTACTCCTTTGGGAAGCCAAGCTGAAATATGAATTGGGGCTATTTAAGCGTCTTCGCAGAGCCAGTTTCCTAGTCAAGACCCGGCGCGTTGAGGCACTTCTTCGACGGTTCCTGTACGCCCGGCCTGCCGGCCCGCTCTGAAGAATTCATGGGTCGGCAGGCGGGCGAGACAGAATGGGCGGGCACTACTAACCAAGCCAAAGGAAACAGTGGGTCCCTTTTATTTTGAGAAGTTAGAGAGAAGAAGTTTGTTTCCGGTCATGTGTCTTGAACACCCACTATCCATGTACCATATGTGATCTTTATTTGGTACCTGCACCCAGAAACAAATTTAGACTTTTGGTACCCATTTTGAGGTGAGTCCTTTGGGATTAGAAGGCATTTTAGTTTTGCAAGGAACCAAGTCTTTTGGGCAATTTTTAGCAAGATGAAGAGTGTTGCCACAATTATAGCATTTCTTTAAAGAAAAGGCCTTTTTAAAATCCCTATCATCAAAACTTTGGACAGAGGTTGACGACTGAGAAGAAGAGGGGTGTCCAACACCTGGTCTTGGTCCAAGGATACCTTTACCAGGATTTCTTGATTTCTTCAAGTTCATTGACCGAGGAATGAAATCAGTAACTATTTGAGATTTCCTTTTAGATGAAAAATTTGATTTAGAAAAAATTTTCTTTTGAGGAGAAAATCTTTTTGGAGAGGGATACTCAGCAACACTAGATGATTGCTCTTGGGAGTACCTTGACTCATGCAGACTTAAGAAGTTTAAAAGTCTTTGGATAGGTTTGGGAGAAGAAGAAGAGCTTGGAAGAGTTGAAACTTTTGAAGATTCAGAAGAGATTTCTTTAGCTTTAACAAAGACTCCAAACTTTTTAGAACCAGATTCTACTTTGAGCATGTCAAGTAGATCTATAGAATGAACGGAGGTAGAATCCTCAGATGAGTAATCGAAGAGATTATCATCTTCATCGGAAAGGAAACCAGCAGGAAAACCTTGACATTCAGAAGAAGGAAGTGTAAGGTCAAAAGGTTGAGGAACATCTTTTCCATAACCAAGGCCAGACTTATCCTTGCTGGTGATTTGATCTTGAAGGATCCTTTCAAGATTCTTAGAAGATTTAGTTCATTTAGACAGAACCTCTTGTTCCTTTTCAAGAGTGGAAGAGATTTTTGATTTTTCCTCAGAAAGACTGTCGTTTAAGTACCGTAGGTTTTCCAGATCAGCTTTCATTTTATCAAAATATTTTAGTTTTGAAAAGCAAGAGAGAAGTTGATCATTTAGACATTTTATGTGCATATCAGCCTTTTTCTTTTGAATCTTTAAGTCACAGAAGTCAACAATTAAAGAATCAAAGGCATCAGCCTTTTGATCATCAGAGAGAAAGGTAAAAGGATGTACCTGAGGTTTTGTTCCTGAAGTGGATCCCTCAGCAGATACAAGGGTAGTGTAGAGTGACTTCTCCATATCTTCTAGCTCATCGATTTTGGCCATGAGGCATTTAGTGACATACTCACTCTCACTCTCAGAGGTTTGCTCATCCTCCCAGCAATGAGCCTCAGCAACCAAAGTTTTATTTTTACTTTGGTTTCTCTCTTTTTCTCTCTTGTATTTGGCTTTGTACTTCTTATACCTGGAGATTTCTTTTGATTCAGAATTTTCTTTAGAGGATTGGCTATTTCTCTCTTCATGCTTCCTAGAAGCTGATTTTGAGAAGTCATGGCCATAAGAAGAAGAAGGTTTGACAGAAGAGGAAGCTTTTGATCTGTATTCAGAAGCAAAATGACCTTTCTTTCCACAATTGAATCATTCTTCATTTGCTTTATCAGAAGAGGATTTTTGAGAAAAAGGTTTTCTATTGAATTTGGAGCGGTTTGAAGAAAATCTTTTATTCTTAAGGTTTCCGGCAAGCATTGCCATACTATCAGAAAGTATGTCAATGGCTGATTCTTCTCCTTCATCATCAGCAGCACTGTAGTATGCATCTGACAGATGAGAAGAGTCTTCCTTAATATCTTTTTCAGAATCAGAAGAAGGATAGGTGATTCTAGGAATACAAGAAGAAGATTTTGAATCACTTATCAAAGCAATAGAAGAGGATTTGATATCCTTTATAAGAGATTTTCTCTAGTTCTTAGTTTGTTCATAGTGAAGAAGAGTTCCATAGAGAGCAGTTAAAGGCATTATTTCTAAGTCCTTGGTTTGCTTGATGCAAGTACAGATAGTTTCCCAGAAATCTGGAAGACAATCCATGAACTTGCAGAACTTCTTCATTATCATAAACTCGTCCAAGAACTTTGAGATCGTTGAGAAGACAGTTAAAGCGATTAAAGTAGGTAGAAAGAGATTCTCCTTTTTCATGGGAGAAGACTTCATACTTTCTAGCAAGACAAATCCTGTTAGATTTCTTTACTTCTTTGGTGCCTTCATATAAGACACTCAAAGTATCCCACATTTCTTTAGCAGTGGGAAGGTTAAGAAGAGAGTGATACACTTCATCAGGAAGGGATACAAAGAAGAGCGTATTTGACTTTAGTGTCTAAAGCAACTAGGCGTTTATCATCTTCACTAAATTTGTTAGAAGGTTTGATGATATATCTACCGCTTTTCTCACTTCTTTTGTCATCCGACTCTATGTCCTTTCCTCCAAAGTCATTCCTTTTCGAGGGCCAAAGCGAGCCCATATTTTAGGAACAATAGGTCCCTCACTGAGAATGTTGGGATACCTGCAATCGATCCCTTCCAAGAATAATAACATGCGATTTTTCCATAACCCAAAGTTATTTGGGTTGAACCTTGGAGGTTTAGCCAAAGATCCTAAATTATATGTATTTCTGGAAGAGGTCTGCAAGGTACCATCAACATTTGAGGTAGTAGCCATCACAGATCTTGTTTATTGAATTAAACCAACTGCTCTGATACCACTTGTTAGTCCCCAAGGAGAGATGGCTAACTAAGAGAGGGTTTTGTAGAAGGGGGGGTTGAATATAAAACACACAGGATATACTCTTTTTAAATTTTTTAATATAAATATTAAAAATTTACACACAGATAGTTTGATGCGGAAAGGAACAGGCACACTATTCTATCAAACTAAACACACAGATAACAGTAATTAACTTATACACTAAGGAAGTTAAAACAATACTGTTATAGCACACAGCTTTGCCACATTCACACAAATAATCACTCTGAAGATTTGTTGAAAGCGTGAGATTTCTGGGAAGGACTTCATCTCCTTTTATAGTGCCCATGCATGGGATGCAAGTGGACAGCTGTCAAGGTTTCATTAGCTGGAAGATTATCTGCTGGACAAAGGAAGAGACTACTTCCTTTGTACTAGAATAATGGATGAACCATTCCTTGTAGCACGTAATGTCAGATAACTTTATCTTCTTTTCTTCATGCTCTGTGAAGTCCCATCAATCCTTTTAGCTAAAAGACAAATATTCCTTTTATAAGAATAAAAGAGAATGTCTTTATTTAAGGCTTGATGCCCAAGTTCTTGCTCGCTCACGTGTCTTGCAATTGATGTGAGTCAAGAACTTATCTCTTTGAAATTGCTAAGTGATACATCACACTATGTATCACATCGGTGGATACCTTGTAAGGCTGGAGTTGATAAGTGTATACTTTGCTTGATAAACTTCTATCTTTCACTAAATGACAAAAGTATACACCCTTGAACTTGTGACTTGAAATCACAGCCTTAGAAAATATACCTGCAATTTCAGTGACCAAGATTATAATGTCGGTGACCATGACATCAAACTTGATGACCTCATCTTATTTGATGTCCTTACTACATTTGATGACTTTTGAGTGTACCATCGGTGACCCACTATATTAGTCTTGACTTGGCAAAATGATCTGAATATTGAAGTTGGTTGATACATCCAAAATTCCACTTTTTGATGTACAACCCCTTGATTGAATAGTCTTTGACTCTTCAATACTTGAAGCATATTTCAGACCTTCAAAAGAACCTGTAAAAATTCATTCATATAAAGGAAGGTGGTTCATCACCAAATCATCGGTGACCTAACAGTAACCAAACAATCTCACAAGTAGTAACTGCCATAGCACAATACTCAGCCTCAGTGGAAGAACGAGAGACAACATCCTGTTTCTTGCTCTTCCATGAGATAAGAGAATCTCCAAGAAAAATACAAAAACCAGTAGTAAACTTGTGGTCAGTAAGATCGCTATCCCAACTAGCATCACTATAGGCACTCAACTTTAGAGAGGACGTTGAAGGGAACAAGAGACTCTGAAACTGAGTGCCACGAAGATATCTCAAAATGCGAAGAACTGCTCCCCAGTGAACAGTAGTAGGAGCAGTAACAAACTGACTAACCACATGAACTGCATGAGCAATGTCTGGACGAGTGACTTTAAGGTAAACCAAACTGCCCACAATGGTACGGTACAAGCTCGGATCTGATAAATGAACACCATCAGCCGGAGTATATTGGGCATTGGTCTCAAGAGGCGTATCAACAGTTTTGTTGTCAGAAAGCCATGCACACTCAAATAGATCTGATATATACTTCGTCTGAGAAAGAAGATAGCTTTTCTTAGATTGAGCAACCTCAATACTCAATAAGTAATGCAACATCCCTAAATCTTTCATAGCAAAACGATGAACTAATTCCCATTTTAGAGACTCAATACCATCATAGTCATCCCCGGTAATAATCATGTCATCTACATATAAAGATAAGAGAATCTGACCAGCATTCGTGCATCTAGCAAACAATGCTGAATCATGGTTACTAGGAATAAAGTCAAGAGAAGTAATAACCGTAGAGAATTTCTCAAACCAAGAACGAGGGGCTTGCTTGAGACCATAAAGAGCTTTTTGAAGTCGACATACTTCACCCGATTTATGAGCAATACCTGGGGGAGGAGTCATATATACCTCTTCATGAAGATCACTATTCAAGAATGCATTCTTGACATCCATTTGGCAAATTTTCCACTGACGGATAGAGGCAACTGCAATAAGGGTTCGGACAGTCGTCATTTTTGCAACTGGTGCAAAAGTCTCCTCATAATCCATACCATACTATTGTGAGTATCCTTTGGCAACAAGTCTGGCCTTGTATCGTTCAACAGACCCATCAGATTCTGTTTTAATCTTGTATACCCAACGAAAACCAATCGCATGCTTTCCCGGTGGAAGTGGAACTAGATCCCACGTGTGACTCTGGTAAAGAGCAGTCAGTTCCTCAGCCATAGCATCCTGCCAATGGGGATCGGAGATAGCTTCTCGATAGGATTCAGGTTCAGTCAAACGATGTATATTGGTAATAAAAGAAGCAAACGAAGCAGAATAAGATGAATAAGCAAAATCAGGAAGTTTGGTAGACTTACGAGTATGAGTGGACTTACGCGGAGGGACATCCGTGGTCTCATCAGGTGAGGGAGCGGTCATAAGCGTAGGGGAATCAGAAGTCGGTGATGTCTCGTGGACGGGGACATCAGAAAAAGTATCATCAGTATCAACATCAAAAGGATCAATAGACCGGAGATCTGACTGTGTTACATCATGAAATTGAGCCGGAATAGAAAAGAAAGGAATATGCTCCAAAAAGGTGACATGCCGTGAGACGTAAAGTTTTTGACTTACCGGATCAAAGCAAAGATATCCTTTCTAACCAATACCATACCCCAAAAAAACACATAAGGCAGACCGAGGAGACAACTTGTACCTCTCAAGATGGGGACGTAGGACAAAGTAAGTACAACCAAAGACACGTAATGAGGAATAATCAGGAGACTCACCATGTAGTTTTTCAAAAGGAGACAAGCCAGAGTTATGGGCTGTTGGAATTCTATTTATTACATGTAGTGGTAAGAAGCGCTTCCCCCCAGAAAACACTAGGAACTTCAGAAGAAAGTAGCAAAGAACGAGCAGTTTCAACAAGATGTCGATGTTTCCTTTCAGCAACACCATTTTGCTGAGGAGTATCGGTACACGATGATTGATGTATGGTAACATCAGATGCAAGTAATTGAGAAAAACCTAAGTATAATGGGTGTAATCATCAATAAACGACACATAGTACTTGGAACCTCCCTTTGAAGACACAAGAGAAGGTCCCCATACATCAGAATGAACAAGATCAAAAGGAGCAAAAAGAACAAGAAATACTTTTATTAAATGGTAAAGCAGAAAATTTTGCCAGTTTACAACCACTACAGTCAGAAATATCACAACTTTTCAAATGACTCAAAAGCCTGTAGAGGCTAAAAATTGTAAACGTGACGTGGAAACATGTCCTAAATGAGAATGCCAAAGATAAAAGTCAGAAGAAAAATGATTCAGTCGAAAGGTAGACAAATTAACACTAGAAGCAGCAACATCAGAGACTTTGAGTTCATCCACGACATAAAGATCCCCTAGCTTACGGCCTTTCCCAATCACCTTTTGAGACCGCGGGTCTTGTACACAACACAGAGAATCAGAAAAGAAAACCCAATAACCAGTTTTACATAATTGACTAATCGAAGCAAGATTCAAAGAAAGTGTGGGTATATAATAGACATCAGAGAGAGATATGTGAGGAGTAACAACAGAACCACCACCTTTTACTGGCATGGACGTAGAACTAGCAGACATAATAGAAACGGACGAACCCGGGGACAGGGATGCAAATGATGCCAAATGAGGTGACATATGATGAGATGTACCAGAATCCAAAATCCATAAGTTGGAAGGTATACCTGAAGTACTGAAGACAGACCTGAATGGGACATAGAGGCGGACATGGCAGCAAGATTAGAGACAAGGAACTGTCTGAACTGCTCAAAAACCTGAGGATCCAAAGCAGACGGTGGTTGGGTGGTGTCCTGAAGATTATGCGTTACTGAAGAAGGAGCAGCGGCAGCAACAGTAAACTGTGGTGGCCGAGGCGCCCATGAGGTCGAACCGGAAGGACGAGGCTGAAATGGTGGCTGAAACAATCCAGGAGCTTTATTCTGTTGATGAGGTGCCCATGAAGCAGAACCGGAAGGTCGTTGTTTTTGTTTTCCCTTGTTCAGTAATAAGGGACACTGAGATTTCCAATCATTCTTCTGTTTGAAAAAGGCACATTCATCAATGGCCACTTTTGGTATGGGCTGGTTTACATTATGAGATCGTTGTGAAACAGCAAAGACATCAGGAGTAGTTGACAGTTTAGAGCCTTTCAGACGAGTTTCTTCTGCAATCAATTCATGAACAACCGAGTCAACTGTGGGAAGAGGAGTGCGATGAAGGATTGTTCCATGCAATCCTTCAGAATCAGATCGTAGTGCCATCATGAATTGAACCAAACGTTGTTCTTCCCTCCTAGAGATGTATGGTCTGAATGCTTTCAATTCGGCAAACTCTGTAAGGGCCAACTGATCCCATAAATCAGACATTGCAACATAAAAGTCTTGAACACTCGAATCATTCTATTGGAGGGCATGGATATCTGTTTCTAACTGGTACTGTTTGGCAAAGTTTGATTGAGTGTACAACCTATCCAGATGGTCCCAAACTTCTTTAGCCGTATCATACTTAGCCAGTTGAGTCCCAATTGATTGTACCACAGAGTTGTTAATCCAAGTGATAATCTTAGAGTTATTAGTTTCCCATGTATCCAGTAATTAAGCATAATTGGCGCCTTTCTCATCCGTAGGTTACATGTTATACCAGAGACATAACCCCACACATGTTTTCCACGCAGAAAATTCTTCATTACATAACTCCAATAAACATAATTTTTACCATCCAATTGAGTGCTAATAGATTGAACGGAATCATCTTTCCGAGCCATATTATCAACAAAATCAAAGTAGCCAAACAATTGTATGCAACAAATACGAATATCAAAATAGCCAAACAGCAGCAAACACGAGACGAAGAAAGTAACAAACACGGAAATTAAATAGCAACACGAGACGAAGAAACTAACACTGAACGAAAAACCCAAAAAACAACAACAAAACAAACTGCTATATGTCGAACATCAAAAGGTTACCTTCCAAATATCAAAAACCAATCTCCACCGTTCAAAATGTAGATAAAGATTCAGGAAGATACTGACCAAAAATCACGACGATCCGACGGTTCACACTCCTGGAACAGACGAAACGGCACGACTACACATACCCGAAAAGTGCAGCCGAACTTTTGTATTAACTTTCAGTTCGCAAAATTGATGTATGCTACAATGCCTTCTATTAACTTTCAACCCATTTACAACCTATTTGTTAACCATTTACAAGCTATTTGTAACCCATTAGTAACCTATTTACAACCTATTAATACCCTGATTTTAACCCACTTAATATATTTTATTTTATTTTTAAATTTTTGTGTTAAAGAAAGTGAACCTAAATAGGAAAACCCTAGATTCATTTAGATTTTAGAACGCCTCCATCAAAAAAGAAAAAACCCTAGTTTGCTCTTTCTCGTCCGATGTTGTGCTCTCGTCTTCCTCCGGCGTCTCTGCTCTTGTGTTCCTTCGGCGACTGTCGTCTCATTCTCTCGCCGACGCCATCTCTTCTCTTTCTCTTTCCAGCGTTATCTCTTTGTCTCGTGACTCTCGTCGTCTCGTTCTGTCGTTCATATCAACAGTACCACCCACGTCGCCGGCGAGAATATTGTCGGCCTACTTAGTGTCAATAGTATCATGTGGTCCAATAGTAAGTTACATATTGTTTAGTGTTTACTTTCATTCTTTCAACAGTAAGTTACATACTTTTACTTTCATTCTTTCAACAGTAAGTTACATACTTTTACTTTCATTCTTTCAACAGTAAGTTACTAAGTTTGCTAAATTTACATGTTGTTTGCTATTTGTTTCATATTGTAATATTGTTTACAAACTTACATGTTATTTGCTAAGTTGTTTAATAACTATCATGTTTCAACAGTAATTTACATGTGGTTGATGTTTTATTAGAACTTTGAACAATTTATTTGCATTTGTCGTTTTGATTTGTTGGAACTTTGAGGTTGTGGACTTTGAACAATTTATTTGTTTTGTTTTATGCATTGTAAAATTAAATGGGTCAACCCAGGTTGAACCCATTTATTTAACAGGTTGGGTAGAATTTTTGTAAACAGGTTGAACCCAGGTTGAACCCACTTAAGTTGTAGGGTGGGTTGGGTTGAAAATCTCAATCCATTTAATTAAATGGGTTGGGTTGGGTTGAGACTTTCGACCTGTTTAATAAATGGGTTGAACCCGAACCCAACCCAACCCAACCCAGGTCGACCCATTGCCACCCCTAGTAGTCGTAGGGTACCTTGAGGTCTTGCAAACCTCTTGGGAGTTAACGTCCATGAACCTCAGATTCATTCGTGGTTACATTGGATGGGTACCATTATGGACCATTCTTTAGTGTCGCATAGGGAATAGTGCGATCCCATAGCTTAGTCGTATGGGAGAATTGTGCGGCAAGTGTTGGCTACGACTATCATGCATGATCCAAAGTAAGAGTCTCTTTTACGTTGATTATTTAAACTTTTTTTATATCTGAGGCTTTTGGGGAATTCATTAGACCTTTTGGTCTAACCTCACTTTCAAAACTAAAAACCATTTTCAGGAAAGACATTCATGGAGAGTACGTCCAGAGGTAAAGGAAAGCTTTGAAGCTTAGCTAGAGTGGGAGTTAAGTGCTTAGAACCGGTTTAGATAGATAAATTCTCAGTTGTGGAAGTTTTTACCTGCAGTAAACTTTGGGATGTAATGAAATTTTAAATTTATTTCTTGTTGGATGAATCTTAGCCTTGGTTTATTGCTTTTAATGAATTGGGTTGTTACATTGTTATTACTAAAAAATCATACTTAAACCAACATATATTCATAGCAAAAGTCTTTCATTGTACATACCTGGATCAATTCCATCCATGTTTGGCCCCATTTTGGTGAATCAGTTTCATCTGTGTTTGCCTGGAGTCTTGAACAGTTGAACTTAATTGCCGAATCCGATGGGCAAACGGTAAATAGAAATCGAGAATAAAAGGGAGGAACGACAAATTAAAATCGAGGACAAGAGACAAAGTAAATGGAAAATCAAAATCGAGTAGAGGACTTACCAGTTACCACAGATGAGCTTTAGACGAATAATGAAGATCGAGAGAGAGTCGAGAGCATCTAAGGCACGAAATATGATAGCGTCTTCTTTTCCTCCTCGTTTGATTGAGCCTACTACTGTGAAAAAGGAACTGGGCCGATGATGCCCTTGGGTTTCTGCTGCCCATGGCGGTCGCCCTCCGGGCCTATGTCTAGGGTCGGCCATGTCCGGACAGTATACACAAATGCATACTAGTAATTATGACATGCATTTGTGCATATGCAATAATGCATATATATATATATATATATATAAGTTTCAATTGTTTGTATGCATTTGTGCATACCATCCGGATGGAAGGCTCCTAGAGCATTATTCAATTTTTTTTAGGTTTTCACTTGAACCGCCCTCTATATCTATATACATACATAAATATAAGGTCAGGTTCAAAGGACAACATAAAAAGAAACTGAAGAAACACCCTAGGAGCCCTCCATTTAGATGGTATGCACTAATGCATATTGGTAATTTGCAACATACATTTGTGCATATGCACTAATACATATATAATTATACAAGCATTGGTACATAGGAAAAAAAACGCTTGTATGCATTAATGCATACCGTCCGGATGAATGGCTCCAAAGGTGTTTTTTAGTTTTCTTTTAGTGTTTCCCCTTGAACCTCCCACCATAAATATATATTTATAGGTTTGTTTAAATGAAAACTCTAATTTGGTTGTTAACGTGAGGACAAATGAAAGCGCAACACGTGTCATATTCAGACTGAATTAATGAATGAGATATCCAGACTGAATAATACTACATTCATTCTGAATAAAATTACATTCAGTCTGAATATTTTCCTTTATTATTCAGTCTTATTATGACATGTGTCGCGCTCTCATTTGCCGTATCACGTTCACAACCAAATTTGAGTTCGCATTTGAATTTTCCTCTCTCTCTCTCTCTCTCTCTCTCTCTATATATATATATATATATATATATATATATATATATATGTAGGGGAGGATACAAATGAGAACTCAAATTTGGTTGTGAACGTGAGGACAAATGAGAGCGTGCTACGTGTCATATTCAGACTGAATGATACTTAGGAACGGCAAGAGGGTGGGTTCGGGTCGGGGATCGGTATCCCCGTCCCCGAAACCGATAAGGAAAACCGTCCCCGTCCCCATCCCGATCCCTGTTGGGGATCTTATCGGGGATCCCCGTCGGGTCCTGCGGTTTCCCCGATCCCCGTTAGCGAACCCGTTAAGTAAAAATATCACTGTTACCCATTGGTTTTATCCGAAACCGAAACCAAACCCGAAACCAAATAGAAAAAATGCAAAAGTTTTCAAAAATATTTAGATTGGGCTTTTAATTATTAGTATACTTAGCGCATTTATTAATTTTTAAAAATTATTTATATTATATATTAATATATAAATATATAAATATATATAATATTGTATATATGTATATACACTATCGGGCCGGGCCGGTGAGTACCATCCCCGTCCCCGTTAAGATCTTCGCCCCGTCCCTGTTAAGACGTCCCCGAACCCGACCCAAATTATTCGGTTTTCGGTTTTCACCGTTGGTTTCGGGGTTTTTTGTCATCCCTAATGATACTATATTCAGTCTGAATAATATTACATTTAATCTGAATATTTTCCTTCATTATTCAGTCTGAATATGACACGTGTCGCGCTCTCATTTGTCCTCTCACGTTCACAATCAAATTTGAATTCGCATTTGGACTTTCCCCTCTTTCTCTCTCTCTCTCTCTTTCTATATATATATATATAGGGGCGGATTTAAATAAGAACTCAAATTTCGTTGTGAACGTGAGGACAAATGAGAGCGCGACACGTGTCTGAATGTAGATTATTCAGACTGAATAATCAAAGAAATATTCAGACAGTCGGAATATTTCTTTGATTATTCATTCTAAATAAGACACGTGTCGCGCTCTCATTTGTCCTCACATTCACAACGAAATTTGAGTTCGCATTTGAACTTTCCTCTCTCTCTCTCTCTCTCTCTCTTTATATATATATATATATATAGCCATAAGTTCTTTTGAGAAGTGGTATTATTTGTGAAGTAGAGTAGTGATCCTAACCCTTAATCTGGTAGACATCAAAGACATGTGTCGCACTGTTCTTTGTCCTCACGTTCGAAACCAAAACTCGGTTTTCATTTGAACTCGCCTCTCATTCTCTCTCTCCCTCTCCCTCTCTCTCTCTCTCTATATATATATATTGATGATTTTTTAGATCATGAGAACATCTATCTTAAAGTTTTGTTTTACATGAGTTTTTTCCATCTAAATATAATATTTAATGTATTGATTAACATGTATTTTTGTTTCATATGTATTCCGTTCACAATGTAAAAAAATTTTGCAATTATTTTTGGTTTCACAAACACGCTAAAAGTATGCATATTATAACAGAGTACATATGAAACAAATACATTGGAAAAAAATATATGTTAATCACTACGTTAAATATAGTTACAAAAAATTGTAACATCCCAAAAGAAAAGGTTAAACCAAACAATATCGTAATAACCAAAAAGCCAACCATCAAGATTCCCAACCATCAACAAACTTTAGTCGATTACATAAAGAAAATTAAGCAGTGGAAAGTACTAAAATCAACAGCTGAAATTTCTAAATATAAGTATGTTATGCTAAGCTAACATCTTCTCTAACGGCTCACATCTTGCCCTTCCCTTTGTCACCGCTCCCCGTTATGTACCTGCATGAAAAATGGTTTGTTTTGAAAAGCGAGAATTAGACCAAAAAGTCTAATGAATTCCCAAGTAAAACAGTTAACAATAAGGTTGTTTCTAAAATACAACATGCAACGGTTAAATGAACAAATAACCCATTCCTTTCGGGTGTATAACAAACAACGAAGGTTACATGACTAAGGTCAAGTTCCCCGTCACATTCCCTTCATGACAAACCCGGTCTATAATGAACCAAATCTATATACTCATGTTTCTTTCGTGGTATAAGAATTTAATAATAATAATAACCTTGTCATGCAACTCCACACAAATCAAATAGTGCACATAAAGACTCACAACTCTTAAAAGTGATCATGGTAGATTTTGCATATGTGAATTGACACCATAAAAACCATAATGTACAAAGCTTTTATAATATAAACACGTTGTTTTTGAGAGATAAGGGAACTCACCTGTATATTTGCAGCACCTTGCCCCAAGGTCAATCGGTCAAACTTCACAAACCGAATGCCTGAAAATGATGAATCCTCTCTTTTATTTCTTTGCAAACTTCACAATAGAATTTTGTCCTCGAAATTCCTTTATCGAAGAGGTATGGATATAATTTCTTTATTTTAGACTCCACTTCCTAGGTTGCCTGTTGCCCTTTGTGGAATCTCCATCGCAGTGTTGTACCTTTATGAGTGGAATTTCCTTGTTCCTCAACTTCTTAATCTTGGTCAATGATCGACTACGGTTCTTCGATAAAATTAAGCTTTTCATCAATTTGCACTTCTTGCAACGGTATGGTCATCTCTACTTTCACCAAGCACTTCCTTAGATTCAAAATGTGGAACATACTATGGACACCTTGCAAAGTTTCCGGTAATTCCAACTTGTACGCCACTTCCTCAATTCGTTATAATATGGGGAATGGTCCAATGTAACGTGAGCTCAACTTTCTCTTTTTACAAAATCACATCACTCCCTTTCACGGGGACACCATAAGCATCACCGGATCCCCAACTTGAAATTCTATTGCTTTACGTCGTTTATTGGAGTAGCTCTTCTGTCTATCTTGGGCCACCTTCAATCTTTCTCGGATCTGAACAATCTTATCAGCTGTCAATTGCACGATTTCGGGCCCTGCTAATTGTTTTCCCCAACTTTGTTCCAACACAAAGGAGTTCTGCATTTCCTTCCATACAATACTTCATAAGGGGTTGCCTGAATGCTTGCGTGATAGCTATTGTTGTAAGAGAATTCAATTAAAGTAGATGACTCTGCCATGACCCGCTAAAGTCAGTAGCACAAGCTCTTAGCATATCCTTTAATGTCTGAATAGTCCGCTCACTCTGACCATATATGCGCAGATGATATGCAATACTTAGCTTGACTTGGGAACCCATTTCCCTTTGAAAGCTCTTCCAAAATGAATACGTAAAGTGTGCATCACGATCTGACACAATCGACAAAGGCACACCACGCCTAGTCACTACCACATCAATATAGAGTTTCACTAATCTCTCCATTGAGTATGATTCCGATATTGGTAGGAAATGAGCTAACTTTGTGAGTCGATCCACAATCACCCAAACGGCGTCAAATCCTTTTGGAGATCCAGGTATTATAATATGATCTCATTTCCACACCAATATCTCTAACGGTTGAAGCTTTCCATAAGGCCTTTGGTGCTCTAGATTCACTTGCGAACAAGTCAAACATCTCTCAACAAAATATACTACATCTTTCTTCATCCCTGGCAACAACAAAACTGGTGAAGATCCTTATACATCTTATTTGTACCCGGCTGGATGGAGTATCGCGATTTATGCGCTTCTTCCAACAAACTCTTGTAGATATCACCAAAATTTGGAACCTAAACACGGTTGTCTTAGCGCTTAAATCCACGGTCTTCCTCCACTAAGGTAGTTACCGCTTCCACCATTCTTTCCTTCTTAAGGTTCTCTTGTAAGGATACCAATAACTGACACCTCTTGATTTCTTCAAACAAGTTGAAATTGAATACGACTTTCATGGCAAAAACTTTAGAAGTTTTACCCCTTTCTTTCCTATTCAAAGTGTCACCCACCACATTGGCTTTTTTTGGATGATACTCGATTTCACAATCATATTCCGTTAGTAACTCCATCCATCTCCTTTGCCTCATATTGACTTCTTTTTGATCAAACAAATAACGAAGGCTCTTGTGAGCAGTGAAAATCTAACACTTGGTCCTATACAAGTAAGGTCTCCAAAATTTTAAAGCAAACACCACAACGGCTAACCCAAGATCGTGCGTGGGATATCGTTATTCCTGTTCTTTTAGTTTCCTTGATGCATAGGCAACCCCTTTCCACGCTGCATCGAGACGCACCCCGACCCCAATTTCGACGCATCACTATACACTACAAAATCGTTATTTCCATCGGATAGTGCTAATATTGGTGCACTACTCAGTCTTTCTTTTAAGGTCCGGAATGCTTCTTTCTGATCTTTCGTCCAAACAAATTTGACACTCTTCTTTGTCAAAGATGTTAGTGGGGTATTATTCGAGAAAAAACATTATATGTTAATAAAAAAATGATGGTTCACTTATTTGTTTATAAGTTACGAAACTACTCATCTATTTTTCTCATAGCCGTAACTCTTGATCAGTTAGAACCGCAATTGTTGATTAGTCAAAGTTGTAATTGTTGATCAATCAAATCCGATCTTGACCGTATGAAGGGTTAGAATCACTTCTTTACTTTTTAAATATTTACCATTTCTTGAAATAATCTTTGGCTATATATAATATGATATGGGTGCTAAAAATATTTGGTTTTTGATATAATTTTTTATTGTAATTCAATTAGTTTAGATTTAAAAAAGGGTGGCATGGCTTCTATTTTAACTTAAAAATTGAAAAGCTTATCATCGTTGTATTTTTTAGAGTGCTACATATATGAAAACAAATATTAAAAGTTTAAAACATAATCGTTAGTTCGTTACCCTCTCAACCTTCTTATTACAAGAAATAGTCATCATCTTGATTCTTATTACAATAATATTCATTCGCTTTTAATATTTGATAAAAATATTTAAATAGCTAAGGTTATCATTTGAATCGTATAAGTCATTATTATTAATTTTAGTTTTTGATTATGTTATTTTTTTTTTTGGGTACTCTTAAGAAATTAATATACCATATTTTAGTGTAAAATTATACAAGATTTGATGAGTTTGCCAACCACTATTTAAGTTCCTTTTAGTCCCTCGAAGCACATTAAAGGACAAAACATGTACTATAAGAGTGTTACCGACGTAACCTTCTATAGGGTGGTTGTGCCATTGAAGAAGAGAGAGTGTTAGAGTACAATGAAGCCAATTTGTCAAAAAGATGAAATGTATTGACTCGTTCAGTTTTTTGTAACGAGATAAATTCTACAGTTCTAAAATTGTTATAGAAATTTACTAAAAGGGAATAGTAAGAAGAACCCGAAAGTCACCAAGAATTGATGCTCATTTTGAGGACACTTGAGTCTAAGACCTCTCTAAGATCTCTGCAAATGACGTATAAAACAGTCGTTATAAATCCTTATAGTATAAAAATTAATATATATATATATACACGTATCTATCATTATAAAGGGCCCTAGCTTAATATAGTTCATTGATTGGTCCAAAGAGAGGAGAGATAGAAGATGAGTGGTGCCCCTTTTGGGGACAAATGAGTTTTTATTTTATTTTCTCTTTATTTCATAAAATTTTGATAGAGATGTGTCATAGTCATGTATTTATGATGATACAAAATTGGTTTCCGTGTCTATTTAACTTTAAAAAATATATAATAGTTTTTAATCAAGTATTTAAAAAAAACAAAATATATTTTTGATAGATAAATAGACTTTTCAAGGGAAATGACCGAAATACTCGATTCATTTTATAGTCACCTTTTGAGATAAAATTTTAAAATAGTCGGATTTTATGAAAATTAATGATTTATGCATTTACTTAAACCGTGGTTTTTAATTAATAAAAAAGAAAATAAATAAATGTGGTTGTAAAGCAAAGTTTAGAATGACGGCAAGGTCAAATTTCAAGCCTTAGAGCTTATGACAAACGTTTTCAAAACATGACCTAAGGCGACATATGGGTGTCTATATATACACATACACACACACACACACACACAGAGAGAGACCCACACACACTTGTATGTTTTAGTGTTCTGAATAATACTTTAAAACAAATTAAATTAATATAAAGTGATAAAACTATAAAGGAAATAAGAACAATTGATTCCAACATATAGAGCTTGTATAAATGTATTAAGAGTGTAAAATTGGGATTAAATCTCTTGAATTTTTCCTCACTAATTTTTTTTTTCAATTTTCTTCTTTTCGTGTACGAGAATGTCGGTAACTATTTATGTATTTAAGGTTTTAGTTTTTAATTTTTTTTATGTTTATTTAAGTCCTATGTCTTATACATAATTATCATTTATAGAGCAAGTTATATATTAAAGTAACTCCACACCTTACAAAATAACACGTGGTAACGTGTCATAAGGCGCCATACACGACAAAAAAATGACTTTTATCCACAAAAATTACCCAAGTAAATTTCCGTGGGTGATTACCCATGGATCATCCAAAAAATACAAATAGTTCGGTAAAATTCAATATTTTTCGAAAAAAATACAATCCCTGGGTAATTTGTCACTGATTTGAATTACCCACCAGCAATTTACCCACTAACTTTTGTGACGATTTTTTGAGGAATCACTCTTTAGCGACAGATTTCCATGAAAAGATCCGTAGACAAAAGTCTTTCGTTTAGTAGTGATAATGCGTTATGATGGAAGCCAAACCTTAGAGTTAGAGTGGAGCCAACGCAACGACAACCCAAGTCTTGATGCCATAACTAGACCATAAAGAGTTATTTAAAACATTGTTATAAAGCGAATTTATTAGAAATCTTAAGAGTAAATTTAAGCAATTTTGGAAATTGTTTCAAAATATGGATATAAAGTGAATTTAGTTGGATAAGTTGGTCATTTCGATCAATTTCTTTATTTTTAAACTATTTATTTTATAAAATTCTTTTTTAAACTCGTAAAATTAAAACATATAAATTAAATGAAATTTTATTATTCTTGTTAGTTAATTTTCATTTTATAATGACAAATTTGAATAAATAGTCACATTTGCATATAAATCATTAAAAATACCAAAAAAACTTATACAAACCAATGAAGTGTTGCAATTTCAGAATGAAATACATTTTTACGTGTTTTATAATATTTGTAAAAAAAATAATACAATAAAATTCATATATAAATATATACAATTTATTTTTGTAATATTTGTACTTTTGAACCCTAGTACGGTTAACTTGTATACAACTATACCATTGGCTTTGAATTTGTTTGCAATAATTTTTCTATGTCAAAATAAATACAATTCTGACTTATTATGTACCATAATAAGAGTTTTACTCATGATATTCAAATACTTAAAGACGTCAATAAAATAAAAAATGTTTTTACCTTTATTGTTATCATGCATAAAGTTTAATCTATTTTTGTTTGATTCAATAACTTACAGTTTAAACAAACTATTATATTATTTTCTGTATATTACTGGAATCTTGCATTGATCATGCCAAATTCGCTACAAATTGATGTGTATTGGTCAACAGGTCAAGAAAAATCAACCCCTTGTTTAACGACAAATAAGTATTACTCTCAGAACTTTTTTTATTCAGAATTCATCTATTCTACAATAATAAAAACTATCAAACTATTTGAAGAATCGTTGGAGCATTTCCAAGAGTTTCTTCAAAATAGAAAAAATGAAAAGAATAAGGATTTTGAGTCAATATTTTGCTCTAACTGCTTTTTTAAAACTATCTTTAAAATGAAAAAAGTAGAAAAGAGAATGAGTTTTTCTCTAAATATAGAGATCACTCCAAAAATATTTACCAAATGAGAGAACCAATAGAAAAATTTTAAAATAAATATTTAGAGATACAAAATAATATTTTAACAGATAAATGTAATATTTTAATATTGTAATTAATGTTGAATTCTTCAAAATGGGGATCTATTAGAGATGAACGTTGTTTGGGCAAAAATCTCCGAAACCTTCGACCGTTGACCAAAACGATCGACCAAAAACTTTTTACGACCCCCAGATATTAGTCAAGGCTCCGAGGAACAATGCTTGAATAAAACGCTCGACGACAGAAAAAGACGCTCGACCAAGAATATGTCACGACTCACAAACATCAGCTGAAGCATCATGAATCAACAGTTGAACGAAACTCACAGGAGAAATCTCCGACGTACAATGGACCCGTGAAGCGCCTTAAGCCTGGCCTTTAATGGTCGGATCATTACTATCCAAACCATTATCTATTTTTGCAGGACCGTTGGACGGTTACAAACAACGTCATTAAGAGCATTTATGGAGGAAATCAATGTCGATCAACCGTTACAAATCACTACGAATATAAAAGTAACACTCGAGCTATTAAACAAACCCCGGAACCAATCACATCGACACTCTCGAATCAAAGGACAAACAACAGCTCTCAAGATTTCATACGCTAGTTTAGCTTTTACATACACTTTTCACTTGTAATTGTACGACTACAACTCTAAAGGACGATGCCCCTGTTTGGCGTCACTTTTCCATAGTGCATCGACGATACTAACCTATCATCTGCGGTTTTTTCCCTCGAACAAGGGTTTTTCCGCGTCACCAATCTCTTGTCTTTGTATATCTTTCTTCGTTTTATTTACGTTTGTCGAGAGAATCCTTTCTTTAATCGATCAGGTCCACAAGCACCTTAAGTTAACTTTTGTTAAGTTAATTTTTGGTATCAACAGTTTGCCGCCATCCATGGGACCCGGTTAAAGAAATTCTCCGGCGAACGGTGTACTCTCAAACGGTTTCCCATTTGCTTTTTTGCCTGGATGACATATTATGGAACTAGTCCTAAAGAGCCCTGAAGACTCGGTGAAATACCTAGTAGTCGCCAAAAAATCATGGACGACCCTAATCGTGAGACTTACAATGGGGGCATCGTTCAAACTGGCCGGCCAACAAGGGTTAACTGGACACCCTCAGCTAAAACCCCAATTATTTCGTGTGGTCATACACGAGACCAGCACGTAGGACATATCACACCTGTTGGAATAGGTAGCCTCTGAATTGGCAGTTTATGGACGTTATCGTGGACGTGTTTCCATAACTGCTGCGGCATGCGCAACAGCCTCATCAAGGTTGTCGCTCTAATGGAAATCCTTTCCGTTGAAGAACTCCTGTAGCACTCGTTGACCCCTTTCCGATCCGCCAACGAGGATTGCTCCATGACGGCAGACTCTTCGACGGATGGACGCAAACAAAGTCAACCCCCGAAACCCCCAGCGCGCGATAACGGCCACCGGACCGGCTCTCGATAGAAGAAGGTGCGACGTCGCAACCTCATCGAAACAAAACAGCCAAAAGCGAGATCGACGTACACGATTTGGCGATCCAGAGATGACTAAAGGCTAGACCTCGGTCGAAGATCAGACATCATCAAGGTACCACGAACAAACGCAACGATGCCAACCGTAGCGGTTCCCTCGAACCGACCAACTTCGAACCTCCCGAAGTAGAAGACTACGTACCTTTCAAAAGCACCTAAAGACAAAAAAAAGGACGTCGTACGAAGATCAGTCAGCGGATCGTTGGTCAGAATGAATGACCACCCCTGGAAAATTCTATCGCAAGAACTCGCGATCCGAAAGTTCAGGGCACCATTAAAAACACACGAGGGTCTAGGACTCGCTCGTTTGGAGGACCCAAAAAAAACTCAGTCCCCTTGATGCTATTCGAATTGTAACCTCTAAACGGGCTCGATCGCCAGAAATTACTTGTCTAAATGTTAGAACGCCTTTCGATTGCGTCTTTACAATTATGATTGATTAAAGGCTCGATCGCCAGAAATTACTTGTTTAAGTGATTAGAATGCCTCTCGATTACGTTTTTACGATTATGATTGATTATGGGCTCGATCGCCAGAAATTACTTGTCTAAACGTTAAGTTTCTTTTCAAATTACATTTTTACTGTCATGATAGCTACGGGCTCGTTCGCTTAAAATTAACTTGTTTGAAGAAAAAGTTCCTTTTGGTTATTTTTTCACGATCGTGTGATTCAGATTACACTTCTAACAGGGGAAAAAGAAAAAGTTTCATCGATCAAAAGAAAAAAAAAGTGAAGAAACAGAAACAGACACGACCAAAGTAAGTCACCCTAAAAAAAAGAAGCCCGCACATCACCATGTTC
This sequence comes from Silybum marianum, assembly GCA_036898165.1. Classification (NCBI taxonomy): domain Eukaryota; kingdom Viridiplantae; phylum Streptophyta; class Magnoliopsida; order Asterales; family Asteraceae; genus Silybum; species Silybum marianum. The sequence continues at coordinate 30,576,623 of CM072536.1, forward strand.
TGTATGACGAGATTAAATCAAAGTTCGTCATCCTCGTAACAATGACTTCTATATGTGCGCAAATGCTGGGATGATTGGAACGACAAGGCCCTAAAACAAAACTAAAACGGTGGGAAGTCGGGCGACACCGGACGAAAAGACGGTCCAGCAGCCCCTTGGGCTCGACTTAGCCGGGTTTTTAGGTCGTTGGCCTCATCGGTCTTCTCGGAGAGGGCCTCCCTAGCCGCCTTCAATTTGGCCTCCAACACCCCTATCTTTTCTAGAGCCTCCACCTGACATCCCTTTAGGGTAGAGTTGATACCCCGTTCACGCACAAGTTCATCTCGAGGCTCCTCGAACAGGCGACAAAATTCGTCGGCTCTGGCAACAGCCTCCGCCTCCCTCGCCTGTAAGGTAGATTCGTGCTCTCGCACCACCTCCTCCGCATTAAAGGCCATGGTAATAACCTGGCCAAGCGACGCCTGTATGGCCTGAAAACAAAGACCATCTAGCGTCAGTTTCGCTAGAACGCACGATCGCTTGAATGCACGATCGCTTGAACGCACGACGCACATCACACAAAACGAATGGGAGTCATGATCCCATAAAGGCAGAACGAAATGTTGAAACATACCTGGAACGGGTTAACAATAAAGGGTTCTCGCCATCGGCTTTTTTCCCCCGTCTTGCGACAGAGGAGGAAAAGCAAATACGTGGGAAGGCATAACTGCCTTCGACGTCTTCGCCCTCTTAGAGCCCACGGCTCAAAGAGACGGTTTACCCAGGACGGGCCCCACCAACCCTCTTCTGTTCAAACCCCGTCGAGCGGGTAGGATCCTACGAATATTCAAAGGACTGCCAGCTTCTTCTGAAATCGAAAAAACGAATGAGTCAAAAGAAAGAAAACGGGTATTAAAGAAAATAAAAAATGATTACCTTCCCTCTCCTCTTCTGGATGAGGGGAAGACCCAGAGGCTCCGACGAAGACGACGTCTTCACCCTTCTCGCCCCAAGTATCATCATCTTCCTCGTCCTCTGACGTTTGAACAGAGAACGCACGATCCGGGATTCTTCGGAAATGCTCGATTATCGCCGTGGAGTCGGGAGAGGGAGGAAGTTCACACGTCACCGTTGCATAATAGACGACCAAACGTCAGGAATCCGCCTAAAGTCGAAAGCATGAATTTAGATCCTTACCTTGTTTGGGCCACCCACAGACTATCCATTGATCGTCCTCGAAAAGGGGTTTTCGGGTAGCAAAACACGTACCGCTCTCTCCAATCGCGGTCATTTACCCCGGACATAAGAACTATACCGGAATTGGGCGTCCGCCTTCACCACGTATGCCATCAAAAACTCATGAACAAGTGAAAGGAGGATCCTAGTCACGTGACAGTCGGTCGATCATCATAACGACCCTCTAGAATTGAGGCATCATCTGCCCCGGAGGAATGCCGAAGTGACCCAATAAATCCTGGGCCAAACGAGGAAACGACCAATTGAAGCTGATCGAGAAAGGATACTCGTAAAGAACGAAAGACTCCGCCGGACATTCGTCCGCGATTAATCCCCTAGGACTTTCCATATTGACGTTGTCCGGCTAGGCCCAACCAAGGAAATCCCAAAGGTCGCCTGCCGACTGGATTGTACTCAGAGGGTTCAACATTCTTCGTGAAAAAGAAAAGAAGTTGCAGGTTTTGAAGAAACTATTTTTAGAAAAAAAACCTGGAAGGGGAAAAGGAAAGACCGTCAGTTCCTTTTATACTCCCCGAAATTCCGCTCAAATCGTTGCTCCACCTCCCCGTGGCGACACATGTCTGTGCCTCTCTGCGTTCCATCACCGGGTGGACGACACCTGTCCGTGACAGCTGCACCACGCGTGCTCATGCGTACGCATGACATCACTGAGACCCATCATCATCTAAACGGATATCTTCACCTCGTCAGCCTAGACTATAAGAATGAGTTAGATCCTAACTGCTCCCGCTTCAAACCCAACGGTCTCGTTCCCTCCAGATGTATTCGATGAACCAGCCTCAAGGAAATTAAAAAATGAAGTTGCCGCTTAAAATTTGAATTTGGGGGCAAACTGTTTGGACAAAAAATCTCTGAAACCTTCGACCGTTGACCAAAACGATAGACCAAAAACTTTTTATTACCCCCGGATATTAGCCAAGGCTCCGAGGAACAATGGTCGAATAAAACGCTCGACGACAGAAAAAGACGCTCGACCAAGAATATTTCACGACTCACAAAAATCAGGTGAAGCATCATGAATCAACAGTCGAACGAAACTCACAAGCGAAATCTCCAACGTACGACGGACCCACGAAGCGCCTTAAGCCTGGCCTTTAACGGCTGGATCATTACTATCCAAATCGTTATCTATTTTTGCAGGACCATTGGACGGTTACAAACAGCGTCATCAAGAGCATTTATGGAGGAAATCAATGTCGATCAACCGTTACAAATCACTACGAATATAAAAGCAAGACTCGAGCTATCAAACAAACCCCAGAACCAATCACATCGACACTCTCGAATCAAAGGATAAAAAACAGCTCTCAAGATTTCATACGCTAGTTTAGCTCTTACATACACTTTTCACTTGTAATCGTACGACCACATCTCTAAAGGACGACGCCCCTGTTTGGCGTCACTTTTCCATAGTGCATCGACGATACTAACCTATTGTCCGCGGTTTTTTCCCTCGACCAAGGTTTTTTCGCGTCATCAAATCTCTTGTGTTTGTCTATCTTTCTTCGTTTTATTTACGTTTGTCGAAAAAATCATTCCTTTAATCGATCAGGTCCACAAGCACCTTAAGTTGACTTTTCTCAAGTTAATTTTTGGCATCAACAAACGTAATTTTTCTTTTGAAGATTTTAACTTTTAATTCTCCATTTTGAAGAATTTGTTGGAGATGCTCTTAATTTTTTTAGCATGTTTTAGGGTTTTTTTTAATAAAATTAATCAAAATAATTAAACTTTAAAGTACATGGATTTAGTAAATAATTTCTAAAATCTTAGTAATCAATTAAATGGGTCTTTCTTTTGAATTTTTTTCTAATTTGTGAGACATGTGAAATCAAATTTAAACCACAAAAAGTTAGTTAAAAAATAAAGTCTAAAATAAACTAAAAATTTCAGCCTCTCATATTTTCTTTCTCCTAATATCTCTCTCTTCTCTTCATAACATATGTGTATACACATAACTGAATGCACATACAAGTTGAACACATTGTGAACACTTTCTTAGAAATATTATTATAGTTTGTAAACATACTCTAAATCTACGAGTTCTAGTATAGTTAGTGAACATATTGTGAACACCAACTACATCAATAAAATTAAATCTAAACATAATATTTATAAATATCACATGATCCATGTAAACACATTGTGAAAACCCTAGTAAATATTTTCTTAAGGTTGTTAACATTGGTTTCACAATATATTCATGTAATATCCCTAGTTCCTTAAATTTTACGTTGATTAATGTGGGGGTGGATATTGACTAGTCCTTTTAATTTCAAGGACTAAAAGCGTAATTTGGCAATAATAAGAGTTAGGTCATAATTTTCATCCTCATTTAAGAAAATCAAATATAATTTTGTGTGTGTGTATTTGTGAAATGGTGCGATCTTGAGTACGGGAGAGGAGAAGAGAGGAGTTTTGAGGAAAGTTTTGGGAGAAATCAAGAGAAGGGTTCCATCTCAGGTATGAACATCATCATCCCTATGTTTCTTCTTCTCCTTAGTGTTATTTGAAGACTTTAGAGTTTATTTGAGGGTTTTGATTTGAGAAATGTTGGGTGAAATTTGTCTATCAATATCATATTTGGGATTGTTCATAGTTGATTACTTTACTCTTTGGTTAATATCTTGATGTTTGGGTTAGGGTTCAATAGGAAAAACCCCATGGATGATTTTATAATCATGAGTGTGGATGGTAATCCATAGTTGTCATAGTTAAAATGAATTGAAGTCACTTGGGGGTTTAAGTATCCTAGTTTTGCACAAGTTGTAATCCATTTTGGAGGTTGAAAACGTTAAATATTTAGATTTTGAGATTTTGGGTTCGACTATAGCTATGCAGGGAGAACAAAGAGTCCTGCGGGCATTCCCGAGGCCTAGGTCACGCGAAAAGCCGGGTAATTCAATGTTTTCCTGTTTTTCGGGTTCTATTCAAGTGGTGTTGTGGAGCAGTGACTGAAGTCCAAACATCAGGGGTTTGTTAGTAGTTCAATTAGAAGTATAATCAGGTCATTAACTTGTCGATTAGTTGGCCAATTCAGGATTCAGTTGGTATGATCATAGCTTAAGAAGGATACTACTAGGCTTGGAATTCTGGTGAGTTCAACTTCCGTTGATTCCTTGTGATAAACAATTGATTTTCAAAATAAGCGAGTGGTGTATTTAAAATCCTATTGAAATACTATATATAAATTTAAACTTAAACATATCCCTCATGCAAGTGTGAGCTCGGGAATGTTTAACTTACAGGAGGTGTGTACCAGATTGTAGCACATGAATCCATTTCATGCTTGCTTAACTTAAGGCAGGTGTGAGTCCGATTAAATAGTCACAGTGTGAGTGACTTTACAAAAGTTTTGCAACAGGTTAGGGTGTATATATGATTGAAAGTATATGCATCTTTCCAGATTTTATTATATCTTTCATAAATTTGATGCATCTCATCTTTATACATGCCGATGAGGAAATTTACTAGACCTTTTGGTCTATCCCTCGCTTTTTATAAAATGAAAACAAATTTCAGGAAAGTACAATGTGGAGAGCTCTTCTAAGAGCAAGGGGAAGGTGTGATCGTGAGGAGCGTTTTGAAAGACGTACATCTTAGCATAGATAGTTTCCAGTTTTACTTAAGTTGTAATAAATCTCAGTAGTATACTTTTCCGCTGCGACTTTTGAGTCTTTATTGGATGTAGGACCAGTTGTAGTAATTGTATTTACCATTTCTAGGTCTGAAAATGTTGTATCCGAGATCACACTATTGAAGATATGAAGGGCCAAGGTGTAAAGTCAACAAAGTCATGAAAATGAAAGGTTTAGTTATAGGAATAGATTTTATTGTGTAAAAAAGAAAAGATCTCATTGTAAATAAGGCAAGTTTATATTGCCTTATTCCTTTATTTCCTTATTGCGATTTCTCCTAACATATAAATAGAGGCTTAGGGTTACAAAGCGAGAAAGCAAGTGAGAAAGAGATTATTATCGTGTGGTTAAGTCTTTCATTCCATTACTTTCTAACCATGATTTATAATTGAGATATCTGACATAGTGAGATTATTGATATTGCTCTTGTTTATTACATTGTTACCTGATCGAACTGGGATCCGCAGTTGGTATGAGAGCCGAAGATTATATCAATTTGGATTAAGTCGAAATCATAGAGAAAAGGAAATCTGCTGTTGGATGCGACAATCTTCATTATACAAATATGGTACTTTTTTTTCTTGATAAATACATTCGATTCCATCAAAGATTCATATCTGCTTATTTCAGTAGTGTTTGGAAATTCTTTTAAAAATCAAATCTTTGAGTTTATCGCATCCTTCCTTGCATGAACAGTAATTTTGTCGCATGATACTAACCCGATAAACTTTTTACTCTCATCCCTCATATTCGATAAAAGTAAATTTCTTTTTAAATTTTTTGACATATTCATTATTGATTACTTAGACCTTCTTGTCAATAGAAAGACTCAAGAACTCTGTTTCTTGCAGTTTTTTCTAGTCTAGAAACATTAGTAATTGTTTTGGATTTTGATAATTTTTTTTTTGGTAAATCAAATATTTCTTGGTATTTTGGAAAATTGATAACTTAGCCATTCTCATCCATAAAAAGACTCGAGAACTATGTTCCTCGTAGGTCTTTTTAGTCAAGAAACCTTTGTTATCGTTTTCTTTAATTGCTAGTTTGTATTATGTTTAAATGTGTGTTTTAAAATTTTTTCTCGTGTTTTTGGGAAGTTGATAACTTAGCCATTCTCATCCATAAAAAAACTCGAGAACTCTGTTCTTCACAGCTCATTTAAGTTAAGAAAACTTTGTTATCGTTTCTCTTAGAACACTAGTTATTTTTCTCATCAAAGGAAGTTGCTAAAACTTATTATCGCATCTAAAGGAGATGGCAATCTTATTTCTCGGGTTTTTATTCATCCAAAAAAATTTGTCTTCGCATTGAGTTCTCGAGCCTCTTGACCCGAGAATATTGTTCCTCACACCTTTTATACCCGAGAAACTCGGTCATCGTATCCATGTAACCCGAGAAACACTGTTCTCGCATCCATGTATCCCAAGAAACACTGTTCGCGCATCCGTGTGACCCGATAAAACACGGTTCTCGCAACTGTGTGACCCGCCAAACAATGGGTGCGACAAAGTTCTCTTTTAGAAACAATTCAAATCGTTAATCTACGATCACTTCATAAGGTAAAGAATGCTTACATTTTTTTATATACAAGAACTAATTGTGCATTTGAGTTATACAGGATTTAGTTCAATATGACTTCTCAAAGACAAATTTCTGAGCTAAATGCGACGATTGTTGATCTCGAAGCAAGGCGTACGAATAACATGAAAGTGCTTGATGAACTTTTAAGAGAACATGTTCACTTAAAATCTGATTTTCATAATTCAGTTGGAAAATAAAAATGATTTTTGGAATAACAACTCAAAGAGCATTTTCGGAATATAAATCATATGAGGTAAGAAGAATTTTATAAAAAGGAAAATCTTGAGTTGATAAAGATAAATCTTAATCTTAAAAACAAAATTTCTGAGTTAGGGAAGTTTAAAGATTATGAGACTTATAGTGTTGCTTTTTCAAGTAAAATATCTGAATTTATGAAATTTGAGAAAGAAAGGAAATTAAATTCTGATGACAAACACAAGTTTGAGATTGAGCAAAAAGCTTTTGAAAGCAAAATTAAAACTTGTGAGCTGACCATTAGAAAACTTTCTAAACAAGTGTCAGATTTTGAGAAAGTTGTGGTTTTAGAGCGAAAATCTTCTGAAACAAAAGGTCTGGAACTATCAAAGCAAATTTCTGAGCTCCATAAAGTTTTGGATAATGAAAAAAAAGTGTATGAGACTGAGAAGAAGAATGTAATCAAGAAAAGTGTTTTGGTTTTTAATGAAATATCAGATAAAAGCAAAATTTGGAAAAAGATTTTGAAAGCAAGAGGAAAGTTCTTGAAGAGAAAATTTGTAAACTTTCACAGAAATTGTCTAAATGACAATCAAATCTTGTGACTGAAAAGAATGTGAGATTTGATATTAAAAAGAAATATGATTTGATTATGGAAGAAAGAGATTATTTATCTGATAAAGTCAAGAAACTTGAAAAAGTTCTTGAAGTTAAAACGATTTTGAATTTTAGTTTGTCTGATAAAGAAAGAGATCATCTCTTAAGCAAAAATAAAGAACTTGAAGACGAGATTTCAAAGTAAAAACAAATGATTAAAGAGAACTTAGAAAAGGTTAAATCATTTAAACAACTCAGTCCCGATACTGTCGTTCTTTCACTGTATAATGATTCATCTGATTCTGATTCTATTTTTCATATAAAACTCCTTCAAGTTCAGTTCATAAGATGACTCCTCTTTCTCCTGTTAGTGTCTGTAAGAACAACTATTCTTCAAGTGTTCAATCACATAGTTATTCTAACAGCTCCAAATCATATGGTTCTTCAAATTCTTAGACTCATAATTCTAACCGGTTTCACAATGATTTTGTTGCTAATTTTGGTAATTTCAAGAAGTTTAAATTGGTTTGGAAGAAGAAGTCAACTACAGATGATAATGTTGGAAACATGACACAGACATATCCTGTAGTTGATACAACATCATTTGTTTCCAAGACTGATTTTCCTTATTTTGCCATGTCAATCAATCAGGTAATTAGTCTAAGCGCCACAAAGATTTGTTGTTCTACTTGAGGAACAAATGATTTTGTCGATCAAACGTACGTCCATAAATGGTTTGGTACTTATAGTATCCCCAATTCCCCATTTGTTACTTCAAAAGCTAACCTCCAAGGATCCAACAAAGTTTGGGTACCAAAATATTTTTAATATGTTTTGCAGGAATCTCATGTGTGTTCTAATACAGAATATTCACATCACATGATATGATCATTCAAAAGGTTATGCTATTTTTGAGGGGGAGTACCATATTTTTATATACTTCATTTTTTTAGCTTCATAGTACATCAACTATGAACTTGCTCTTAATGATGACTTCTGAATATATCAATTCAGAACTTGGACTTAATTATCTCAACTATTTGTGTGTGATAAGATTTAGAAGTTTCAATGGTCAATTCAGAGCCGGAAGGATCTACCCATGAAACACACCCATAGGTTAGATATTTTAAAAGGGTGTAATTTAGATAAAATGTTCATATTGAGTGCTTGTGAGATAAAAGAAAACGGTGAGCTTGTGACGGGACTTAAAAGAAAATATTTGGTCCTTACCGAACCTAAACAGTTATCCAGGTAGCCACATAATCTATTTAACCTCGATTCTTTGGAGATGGATATTGAAATAAACATGGACCCAATGTCGATAACTTGTGTCTCCTCACCCAACTACTCAAGTATCTCACGAAAGGTACTTGTTTCACATATCACGGAGATTAAGCATGTCATCTATCTATTCTTCACTCGGAAGATTTAGATATTGAAACAAGAAGACACACCTCGGTGTTCGAACTTCATTTTCTTGGCACATTGAGTCTATTGAGCAAAATATATACAATTTTTTTACACTTGCACGGGTCTTTGTGATTCGACAAACATATATTATTGTTTATGTCGGAATAGTTTGAGAAGTTAGTTTTATAACTTACTTCTGTCATAACTGGAAGTCCTATCAATGCTACCCGATGCCAATACTAAGAATATGCCACTTAATTGAATTTGTTTTGATTTGGGTGATAATAGTTTCTTCTTGTGCTTCTATGTTAGCTTTTTACCTATTATTCCACATTCATGTTTGATCACTTCCACTTAATGTCTTTGATCATTCATAATACTTCGGATTCTTCTTATCGTTATGAGGGTGAGAAACAGTGTATCAAAGGCACATGAAGAAAGAATGGGGAGAAACAAAAATTCATCGCATCATACCGCCAAAGATTCAAGATAAAGATTTGTTGACAAAGATTGTTAAAGTGTTGATCTACTGAATTGTAATCTCGAATAAGAAGGGGAAGATTGTTAGTTATGAAAATGTTGTATCCGAGATCACAACTATTGAAGATATGAAGGGCCAAAGTGTAAAGTCAACAAAGTCATCAAAATGAAATATTTAATTATAGGAATAAATTTTATTGTGTAAAAGGAAAAGATCTCATTGTAAATAAGGCAAGTGTATATTTCCTTATTGCGATTTCTCCTAACATATAAATAGAGGCTTAGGGTTACAAAGAGAGAAAGCGAGAGAAAAAGAGATTATCGTGTGGTTAAGTTTTTCATTTCGTTACTTTGTTACCACAATTTACAAGTGAGATATATAACATAGTGAGATTATTGATATTGTTCTTGGTTATTATCTTGTTAACTGATTGATCTGGGATCCACAACCATCTTTGGGCAAAGGCCTTATTTAATCTATGTTATAAGTTTTCGGTTGTTACAGTTCACGTTGTGTGCACATTTATTTGTGCTTATATATGTTAACGAGAGAAAGCGGGAAATGGATATGTACTTACGAAATTTTCTAAAAAATGCATTAATTTTTATTCAATAAATAATTTTATCTCTTTAATTATCTCATTAGTTTATAACTTTAATTATCCTAAATTAATGACTTAGAACGGATCTCATAAATCTTACAAAATTTGGAGTTCTAAAGTGAATAAATATATATAGAGGTTCCTTCATTTAGAAACTTTTTAAAAAGAAGAAACTCGTGGAACCAATATAAAATAATTTTTTTCATAATGTTTTTCATCAAATGTTATAATTTAAGATATTGTTCACATATGTTTACGTTTATATGAAAAAAAATATTATGTGGAAAAAAACATTGGTTCACTTTCACATAGGAAACATAATTCATATGGTGAAACAAATAAGTGACCCAATGTTTTTTTTTCCACGTGTAATGTTTTTTTTCTTCATATGAACACAAACATATGTGAAACAATATCTTAAATCATAACATTTATGAAAAAAAATTATGAAAGAAATTATTTTTACATTGGTCTCCATGAGTTTCTACTCTTTAAAAAGTTTTTAAAAGATTAAGTTTTTTTTTAAAGTGTAGAAACTGTAGAGACCAATATATAGGGTTGCCCAAATAACCCACCTCTCTCTCTATCTCTCTCTCTGTGTGTGTGTGTGTGTGTGTGTGTGTGTATCTGTGTGTAGGCATGAGATCGGGAGGAACCCTGTAAAATAAAAGAACGGAAGAACCCATTTTGATGATTATGTGGTGTTTGGAATATGTCAGAGGAATTGGAATTGAATTTAAGCATGTTTGACCATTTATTAGTTTGGCATTAATTGAATGAAATCTGTCAAAAGAATTTAATATATCTGTTTGGTTCATTGAATATAATAGTGGTGTTGCATGGGAGACTGTAATCTTGTCGATGGTAGTGTTGGTGGTTGTAGTGGCGGTGGCAATGACTATAGTGCTGATGGTGTCAGTGTTGGTGGTGGTGGTTGTGGCGGTAGTAGTAACGGTGGTGATGATAGGTGTGGAGATGATAAAACACCGCCATAAATGGAGATGATCCAATGGGTATGATAAAAAAAAGTGGTATATATATTGGGGGTTTAATCCTGTAAGGTTTGATAAATTCACCACACCTTGTGGAGGCTATATTATTAAGTATTTTTAATACAAAGATACACAAAATTAGGGAAAGATATTTAAAATTAATGACTATCCTAATTTATTTCCTAGATAATATCTCTACCTTTTTATTATTAGATATATCCTTAATACCCCCTCAAGAAAATTGGCGGAGGTCCAACTCGTAACTTCATACAAAAATGCTCGAAAAGTGGTCGAGAAAGACTTTTGGTGAAGATATCCGCCAGTTGAAGCTTGGTTGGAACAAAACGAGTATATAATTTCCCAAATGAGACAAGCTCGTGAACGAAGTGATAATCAATATCAAAATGCTTTGCCCCTTTATGAGATATAGGATTCTGACTGAAAAAGATAGCACTCTGGTTATCACAAAGGAGAGTAGGTCGGTCTGTTGGAAAAATACGAAGCTCACAAAGCAGATGAGTGGCCCAAACTATTTCTGCAGTAGTGTTGGCCATGTCACGATATTCAAATTCACAGCTAAAGCGAGAGACAGTCGGTTGTTTCTTGGAACTCGAAGAAATAAGATTTCCACCAAGAGAGATGGAGTATCAATAAGTGGACCGTCGAGTCTCAAGACAACGGCCCAATCTGCATCCGAGTAACCATGGATCGAGGGTGCTTGTGAATGGGAAAACGAGTGTCTGTAGGAAATCGTCCCTTTGACATAGCGGAGTATTCTTTTGACAGCGTGAAAGTGATCAAGTGTGGGAGCATGTAGAAATTGACTCACTTAGTTGACAGCATAGGATAAATTGAGGCGCTTAAAGGTAAGATATTGGAGTGCCCCAACAAGTGATCGGTAGGTGGTAGGATCAGTGAAGGGCATACAGGAGCTCGTAAGGTAATCGGTGGTGGAGAGCGGAGTAGCCACGGGTTTGGCATCTAGCAAACCAGCCCAAACAAGAACGTCATGGGCATCTTTGGCTTGACTTAAAAATAAACCACCACTACCATAAGTAACCTGAAAGTACTGAGAGGCCCCAAATCTTTAATTGGAAACTCTTGGTTGAGACGGACGATGAAGCGTTTTATCATATAAGGATGATAGCCGGTAAGAATGATATCGTCGACGTAGTCCCATAGATAGAAAACACACAAGCCCAATGATACACAAAAAGAGAGGGATCGGCTCGACTACAAACGAAACCCAATTTTGTGACAAAAGAGCTGAGGCGTTGAAACCATGCTCGCAGGGATTGCTTAAGACCATATAATGCCTTCTTTAGTTGACAAATGTGGCTGGGAAAGCGTGGGTCAATTAAACCTGGTAGTTGCTCCATAAACACGGTCTCAGTGAGATGACCATTAAGGAAAGCGTTATTGACATCTAGTTGATGGAGAGGCCATTTATGAAGGACAGCTAGTGAAAGAACAATTCGAACAGTGGAAGCCTTTACAATGGGACTGAAGGTGAGGGAGTAATCCAAACTCGGAATTTGAGTGAACCCTTGAGCAACTAAACGAGCCTTCAGTCGTTCGATAGAGCCATCAGAGTGGTACTTTGTGCGAAAGACCCCTTTAGAGCGAACAACATTGGATGACTGCGGTCAGGGAACGAGAGTCCAAGTGTTGTCGTTTTGAAGAGCTGTCATTTCTTCTTTCATAGCAGCAAACCATTTTAGGTCTTTAGCGGATATTTTAAAGCCACGTGGTTCTTTGGCAGCGAACAACGAGAAGTGAAATGCACTATGGTTGAGTTGATCAAGATTGGCTATATGGCATTTTTTGAAAATACCGGCACGGGACCGAGTGGTCATATGATGCGTGGAGGTGGTTGGCGCCGTAGGAGGATCCACGGATACGGGTACGGTGTCGGCGGCAGTGGGAAGCTGGTTGGTATAGGTTGTGGTTGAGGGTGGCGACACAGAGGCAGCCGTGTCTTCGGACTGCTGTTGAGTGGACTGGACAGCCGTTTGTTTCTCTATGGGTTTAGAGTAAAGCAGACAATGGTCCGGGCAGCAGATGTGGGTTACGCCGCGGTAGGAGATAGGCCATTACTAGGAGACGGGTGACTTGGTTGGGCCAGATTCGGGCCAGGAAGTGAGAGTTCCGTGAAGCTAGAAAATACAAGGGAGGCAAGATCAACCGTTGGTAATTTCCAACAAAAGAAAAATTAATCTCATCGAATTGAGCATGCCGAGATGTGTAAACCCGTGATGTGGTCAAGTCTAAACACCGATATCCCTTGTATTGGGTATTGTAGCCAATGAAGACACATGATAAGCTTCACGGGGCTAACTTGTATGGAGAGTAATCACGTAGGTACAAAAATTCCCGACAGCCAAACACACGAAGAGTGTCATAATTTGGCGTTGAACCAAATAGTAACTCGAATGAACTTTTCTGTTGGAGGACTTTGGATGGTAACCTGTTAATGATGTATGTGGCTGATGCAAAAGCATCCACCCAGAGAGATGCAAGACCATGAGCATTAAAGAGCATGGGAAGCCTAGTTTCCGTAATATGACGATGCTTTCACTCGGTACGCATATTTTGTTGGGGTGTGTAAGGGCATGAGATTTGATGATGTGTGCCATTTGAAAGAAAAAGGTTTCAAAGTCGGTGATTAAGGAATTTTGTACCATCACTCTGAAAGGTTTTTCAGTTTACAACCAAATTGAGTTTGAACGGAACTCAAGAAAGCCGAGATATCTCCAAACACATCGGATTTTGAACGTAAAGGATAAAATCACGTGAATCGCGTAAAATCATCAATAAAGATAATATAGTAATGATAACCGTTTGTAGAGTTAACTAGAGAAGGACCCCATAAGTCACAATGACTAAAGTCTAAAACATGCAAAGAGCATTTTAAATTAATATCAAATGGTAGACGTTTACTCTTAGTGAGTTGACAAGAAGAACAAAATTGTGGCTTAGGTAATAAGGAAGTAACAGACAAACGACTAGTTTTTACTAAAAAAGAAACAACATCAAAAGACACATGTTCCAAACGATTGTGCCAAACTTCAAAAGAGGCCTACAGCTGATTTGAAGAAAGAGTCGCTAAAAACGCTTGTTGGCCGTGCTCAAGGATGTAGAGACCACGATAAACTCGTCCCCGAGCTAGAATTGCCTTGGAGAGACGATGCTGAATAAGAAAGAAAGTATCGGAAAAGAAAACATCAACAGGTTGATCTTGTGTTAATTTACTAATAGAGAGTAATTTTTTTGTAAGATGAGGAACGACAAGCACATCAAAAAGATTGATATTTTTATGAAGGCACGGATTATCGATGTGAGAGATAGGAAGAGTATTACCATTGCCAAAGGTGACATGATCCTTGCTGGAATAGGGTTTGGAAGTGTCAAGAGTAGACGAAGATGGCGTCATGTGGGCTTTTTGCTCCTGTATCGATATACCAATCTAGAGAGTTGTTAGTGGCATGACACTGAGAAGGAAATGCGGTAGCAAGGTTGGCGTTGATGGAAGGAGATCGTGCAGCAAAGGAGGAAAGATCGGGACACTGAGTTGCATAGTGACCATCCTTGCAACATAACTGACAGTGGGCTGGCCGACGACCACGACCACGTCCACCGCCACGACTGTTTGAGGCACCAATATAATCGCTATGGTTGTTTGAGGAGCGACCATGACCATTTGTATGAGAACCAGGATAGGTAGGTATACGACTTTGATCGGCAGTAAAGGCATCTTGATGTATAACGGGACCATGCATGCTTTGGAGGAAAAGATCGTGTGCTTCCGCTTGAGAAAGTAAATCATGGAAGGAGGGACGAGGCTTGATTGCACGCTGAGCCGTGGATAAGGTCTCAAAAGAGGGGCCACGGCCATATAAGAACCAGTGAGATTTATCTAGGTCTTCAACCAGATGACCAATCGTAGCAAGTTGATCACAGAAGAATTTAAATTTGCGACTATAGTCAGAGATGGATAGATTACCTTTTTTAAGATGACGCAAGGAGTCACGTAGGGTCTGTATGCGTTCAACAGAATCGTGCCTTTAGGCGTTTTCAAGAGCAAGCCAAACATTATGAGCGGTCTTGAGACCGAGAGTTTCGACTATGGCTTCTTCTGAAAGAGAGGATTGAAGAATGATAATTGCTCAATGGTCGTTTTCATGCCAGGAGAGGTAAACGGGATTCAGGACAACCTTGGCGTCGACTTCAATGGTGGAGGGCGGCAATAAGAAAGTGTCATCAATGTGACTGCTAAGCTTTTGATAGGAAAGAAGCGGCATGATCTGATTTCTCCATAGGAGGTAATTGGAAGTTGAAAGTTTAATATTTAACATGTGTAAAAGACTAGAGAGAGGGAGGGAGAGATCATTGCTGGCAGCCATAGGAAGAGGAGGAAGACGGCGAGATTTATGGGTTTTGGATCAAATTAGGCTGATACCATGTAAGGTTAATAAAATTCACCACACCTTGTGGAGGCTATATTATTAAGTATTTATAATACAAAGATACACAAAATTAGGAAAAGATATTTACAATTAATAACCATCCTAATTTATGGCCTAGATAATATCTCTACCTTTTATTATGAGATATATCCTTAATAAATCCATTATAATTTCCACATTAATTATAATATTATAGGTTTTTATATTTAAAACAATCCATAACCACAACTGAAATATGAAATAAGTTTATATGGTTCTGATTGGGTAACGACTAACATCAAAAATGTCTATAAAAGGGACTGAAGATTGGATACAAACACAACTAATTTTTCAAATTTAATTCTGCATTTGTTATAGAAAATAAAATAAATAATTATATATTTTTATAGAAACTTGAAATAAAAGACTTAATATAATCAGTCTACCTGATGATAGGGGTGGCAATTCTTGACACGACACGAACCCGACACGAAAATAAACGGGTTAGGGTTGAACTTTTTGACACGCCAACCCGTCAACCCGCCAACCCGTCAACCCGCCAAATAAACGGGTCAGGTTCGGGTTGACACGAACGGGTCAGGTTCGGGTTGACATGAACGGGTCACGGGTTGACACGCCAACCCGCCAAAATTTATTAAAAATAATAATTTATATATTTTATGTTTTATTTTAAAATCTAAAAGTCTAATCAATAGAGTTTCTTTCGTTTTGTTGTGTAAATTGTAATCCCGTCCAGCAAAACTCAAACGTAGAAATGTGAAACACGAACATCTTAACCCTAACTCAGAATACTCAACAGCAGCTACGACGGCGCTCTACCTAGAAACAAGAGATTTCATGACCCCTCAACCCGCGAACGACCTGCCAACCCGCCAACCCGCAACACGCCAACCCGACAACACGCAAGTTGACTCGCCAACCTGCCAACCTGCCACCCCGCGACCATCCCGCCAACACGCGGGTTTACCCGCCAACCCGCCAACACGAACGTGTGCGGGTTAGGGTTGCATATCTCGGCACGATTAGCTAAACGGGTTGGGTTAGGGTTGAGCATCCATGACACGTCAACCCGCCAACCCGCGACACGCCAACCCGAACACGACACGATTGCCGCACCTAGCTGATGATAAATTTGCTGACAAAGAGATACTGGAAGAGAAACATAAGGTACTCTAACATATCTTAGGAAGTATGTGTGTGTTTGTTAGCAACTTAATGAGCTTAAGAAAACATACTACTTGTTTGATCAGTTACATATGACTATTTGGTAGAAATTTAATGATATAGAAAGTGTATTATTCAATAAGCTTTTAAGAGGGAGCTTTATGCAGAAAGTCAAGGTTTTTCCAAACCAACCCCCTCAATTAAAAAATGTACACCTTCGATTTATGAAAAACTCTATTAAACAAAAACCTTCTCAATCTATAGAGATAGATTAATCCATATATACAACTTTATCTATACACGATCTAATGAAAAACCAACTAAACAACCCCTAGGATACCTTCAGATACCGATGCCGATTTAACTAAGATACTATCATTATTAAATTAATGGTCAAATTGCCACAATGACACAATGACAAAGGTTGCCTTTGATAGCTTCCAATGCGTTAAATGTTTCCTGCCAACTTTAACGCACCTTCATTTGTTTGTTTATTTGTACGTGCTTACGTACCGGTTCGTGTTAGCTTCTGGATATCTTAAACATATGATGTAGACACTTGTTTCCTAACCCATCCTTTTTGCATGCATATTGAATAGTAAAAGAAATAAATTACTAATAAAATAGTACTTTGAAACTTAGTTTGTTTGACATGTAGAATATGTTTCCATACCAGGACATGGATTGGTAGGAGGTGGTGAGCAAGAATTTCTTCATACAGTGACACCACATAAAAAAGTTACACCTTCTAATACAATATTGTTGCACCTTTCATAAACCTAATTTTTTTACCTTATGACGAAGAGATTTACCGATTGCACGTGCTATGCACCATAGACCCTTATGTAGTGTTTGCTACGCAGATATGATTGGACTGGACAGGACGGGACAAAACTAGACAGGACAGGACAAGACAAGACAAGATGGTGGGACAAGACTGGACTGGACAGAACATAACAAGTGTATGATTGGTACACCTAGGACTGGACTGGATAGAACAGAACTAGACAAGTTGACACATAGTTATTTGACCATTTCATATATTATATAATAGTTATAATTACACAAAAAAATTAAATAATTTAATTTATAAGCATTTTTACTCAACTTATATATATATACATACATATATATTAGTATAAAATTTGAATGAGAATATTTTGTTATAATTGATGATAGTTTGAAAGACCCGATTCACACAAATAAGAAATTATGCTTTGTTCTGATGGTAATATTGATGGCGGCGATGAACGGTGGTGATCAATGGACGATGTTGATTATAGATGACTTAAGATGGTAGTGGTGTTGGTGGTGGTGGTTATGGTGAACGTGAGGTGGCCCACAGTGGTGGTGGTGGTGGTGGTTATGGTGGAGGTGAGGTGGCCCACGGTGGTGCTGGTGGTGGTTATGGTGGAGGTGAGGTGGCCCACAGTGGTGCTGGTGGTGGTGGTGGTCGGTGGTGGTTATGGTGGAGGTGAGGTGGCCTACAGTGGTGGTGGTGGAGATGGATGATGGTGGTCGGTGGCCAACGATGGTTGTGGAGGTGGAAGAGAAAGTTGGTGTAGTAGAGGAGGAGGTGGAGGTGGCCAACAGTGGTAGTGGTGGTGGCGATGGATGGTGGTTGTGAAGGAGGTGAAGATGGTAGATAACGGTGACGGTGGCGGTCGGCAGTGGTAGTGGTTATGGTGGAGGTGAGGTGGCCACAGTGGTGGTGGTAGCGATGAACGGTAGTGGTTGGTGGCCGACGGTGGTTCTAGAGGTAGTGGAGGAGGTTGTTGTTCTAAAGGAGAAGGTGGATGTGGCCAACGACGGTGGTAGGTGGAAGAGAAAGTTGGTGTAGTAGAGGAGGTGGAGGTGGCCAATAGTGGTAGTGGTGGTGGCGATGCATGGTGGTTGTGAAGGAGGTGAAGATGGTAGATAACGGTGACGGTGGTGGTCGGCAGTGGTAGTGGTTATGGTGGAGGTGAGGTGGCCACAGTGGTGGTGGTAGCGATGAACTGTGGTGGTTGGTGGCCGACGGTGGTTCCAGAGGTAGTGGAGGAGGTTGTTGTTCTAAAGGGGAAGGTGGAGGTGGCCAACGGTGGTAGTAGTGGCAATGGATGACGGTGGATGGTGGCTGACTGTGGCTACCGATAGTCGTCGATGGTACTGGCGATCCTGACTGGTGGTGTTGACTATTAAAACAAGTATCATATTAAAGTTATATATCAAATGAAGGTAGATTAGTGATATTTGATTTTCCGTCCCATTCATGTCCCATCTTGTTCCACCTATTTTGGTGGAACAAGAAAAAGCCTTTTTTGACCCACTCTGTCCCAGTCCTTTCCTTGTCCCATGTTGCGCCAAATGTGGGACAGTGAATTCCTGTCCTGTCCCATGTTATACCAAATGTGGGACAAGGAATTCTGTCCCGACTCGTCCCATGTACCAAACGCACCCTTAAAGATATTAACATTGTCTTTAGTATCATGTGTGACATGCAAGTATATGATACTTTATTAAACTATTCTCTTTAACAACGTGTATAAAAGAATGGGAAAATTCATCATATAGGTAGCATTTGGTACGTACACATGATTGGACAGGACAGGACGGGACAGAACTGGACAGGATAGGACAAGAGGGTAGGACATGACAGGACTGGACTGCACAGAACAAGTATGTGTTTGGTACACCTAGGACAGGACAGGACAAAACAGAACTAGACAAGTTGTCACATAAGTTATTTGACGATTTTATATATTATATAATAGTTATAATCACAAAAAAAACAAAAAACTAAATAATTTAATTTATAAACATTTTTACTCAACTTGCATATATATATATATATATATATATACACACACACACACACACACACACACACACACATACATACATATTAGTAAAAAAATTGAATGAGAATTTTGTTATAATTGATGATAGTTTGAAAACCCCGATTCACACAAATAAGAAATTATGCTTCATTTTGATGGTAGTACTGGTGGCGGTGGTGATCAGTGGCCAATGTTGATTATAGATGACTTAAGATGGTAGTGTCGGTGGTGGTTATGGTGGAGGTGGGATGGCCCACAGTGGTGGTGGTTATGGTGGAGATGCATGGTGGTGGTTGTGAAGGAGGTGAAGATAGTAGATAACGGTGACGGTGGAGTGGGAGTGGTTATGGTGGAGGTGAGGTGGCCACGGTGGTAGTGGCAGCGATGAATGGTGGTGGTTGGCGGCCGACTGTGGTTGTATAGTTAATGGAGGAGGTTGTTGTTCTAGAGAAGAAGGTGGAGGTGGTGGTGGTAGTTGCAATGGATGATGGTGGGTGATTGTGGCTACCGGTGGTTGTCGGCGGTCCTATTCTGTCCCATGTTGCACCAAACGTGGGACAGACAATGCTGTCCCGTCCTGTCCCATGTACCAAACGCACACATATAAATGGAGGAGGCTAATGGCGCCCCTAAGAGTGAATGCCATCATCACAAAAATCAACATCAACACCTATTAGAGTATCAAAAATTCCGTGCAGACCCCTATAAAATGTATGAAATTCTGTATACACTCCTATATTAAGGGTGCCATTAACACTCCCTATATAAATAGGGGAGTGCTAATGGCACCCCTTAGTAGGGGTGCGTACGGAAATTGTTGCATTTTTATAGCTTTGTGAATATAAATAGGAGTTTTTAACATTAACATATGTGAGAATGATTCATTTTTATAAGGATGTCATTAACATATCTTATGAATGCCATTAGCCTCCCACTATAAAAAGAATTGATCCAAATCTAATTGAAACCCTAAACACATCAAAACCCTTTTCAGTCAAATACTATTACATGTACATTAAACGTGTTCTTTTTTCTTTTTTTTCTTTTTTCTTTTCTAATTATTTAACATTTAAATGGAAAAAAATTTATGAAATAATTGCTTCTCTTTCTTACACACAAAGAGTGCATCTTTGCAGCTTTTCTTTTTTGAGCACTTACATCCCCAGCCACCCAGCTGTATTAACCACTACAGTAACCCTATTCAGCTCTCTCTCTCTCTCTCTCTCTCATCATTCATCACTTTCTCTCTCTCTACAATCTTTGCCTCTTTTTATACAGACAAACCTCCCAGATTCTTTCTTACTTAAAAACCCTACTGTTTTCTTTCCTCTCTTAACTTAACCATTCAGATACTTACTTACACAAATGGAAGAAAGTGGATGGAGGAACCCTTTCAATTCCAGTTGCAGTGGAAGTGACGACGGTGGTGGTGGAGGGCAGAATGGTAATTTCACAAACAGTGCATGGGATATCTGGGACATTGGTACTACTACTACTACTAATCCTACTACTACTACCAATGGTGGTACACGTTATGATTGGAGTAATCACGGCGCCGTCAGTAGCATTCCCGCCGTCACCGCCGCCGTTAGGGTACCGGAGGATAGTGTGGTTCACGCGCTTCTATTCGGTGTGGCTAATAATAATAATAATACTAATAATAACGACCACCAGGACCATCGCCGTCTCCACGGCGGAATTGGGTCGATCAACTACCGGATACCCGACCCGCACATGATGTGTTTGAAGCTAGGGAAGAGACACTACTGTGAGGACGCCGTCGTACTGGAAAGACACGTGGCGCCGGCGGCGGAATCATCGTCATATTCCTCCACCAAGAGAGGTGGTGGTGGTGGTGGTAAGCCACCGTATCCGTATTACGTCGTCGGTGGCGATGGTACGACGACGGCGGTAACAACACCAGGGGTGGTGGTGAGAACAGCGCCGGCGACGGTGGCGAGATGCCAGGTGGAAGGGTGCCACGTGGCGCTTAATAACGCGAAGGAATACTATAAGAGGCATAAGGTGTGTGAGATCCATTCAAAGGCTCCCAAAGTTGTGGTGTTAGGGCTTCAACAGCGATTTTGTCAGCAGTGTAGCAGGTTTAAGTTTTTGTTTTTATTTTTATTTTTTTATTATACTCAAAATACATAGTTTAAAATATTATTTAAATTATGTTTTATTTTTAAAGTTTATTTTAAATAAAAACTAAGTAAAATAACATTAGAAAAATTCAAATTAATATTAAATCTATTCCTAAGCTATTTTTGAAATTAATTTCACATTTTTTTTTATTGTTAAAAAGAATATTTGGTACCTATCCAATTATTCAAAAGTTAAACTTTACAATTTCTTTTAAATGCAAAAAATTAACTTGTTTAATTTTTAGTTAATTAGTGAAACGAATAACTATTTCTTAATTGATATAATAAAATTTTAATTTGATAGGATGATGAAGTGACATTTGAAAACATGGATGTTGGTTTAAAAAAAAATCATTATTAATAGAATTAGATTTATAGGAGCGCAAAAACTTTTAAACATTTTAATAAACTAGTTTATAAAATTTAATTCATAGGACCAAAAATTAAAGTCTTTTTTATTTAAAGGCGTTGTACATGAAAAGTTTCTTAGGATGTTTATTATTAAAAAAATGTCATGTTAACTATTTTATAAAACATTGTGTTAAAATGTCCAATAAAAATATGAGTTTACAAGATATTTCTTAAAAATGTCTATAAAATAGTTAATATAACATTTTATATCAAAAGTGTGTATATAAATTTGTTAAGACGTCAAATAACTACTATAAAGTTGTAGAATGTCTTTTAATAGAAGATTCATTTTTTGATCTTATAAAATAAATCTTATAAAATAATTTATTAGGATTCTTAGATTTTGTTGGGGGGTTTTATAACCCAAATTAAAAATTAATTGTCAGTGGTAACAATGAAACATATATAAATTTTGCTTTAACGTCATCAAGATGTAACAAAATCCCTGTCAAAATTATATTAATTAAAAAAATCAGTAATTTAATACACTACATAGGAAATTAGCACAAAAGTAAACTTATATCTGAGAACTAGCATAAATATAATTTTACATCTGATTGATTTACCATTTTCATTTCATGAAAAGAAACTTATCATAAAACTCATATTCTACTTTAAAAAAAATTGTATTTCATGATAATTAAAAGTTTTATCTTACAGTTAATAAATATTTTTTTTTACTTTAGGTTGTTTGTATGCTTTCAACAATATATATAATTTTGGATGATATTATATGCTCCCTTATATAAATAAGAAGCGAGTCGCATCGTATACAGAAAAAGTAAGAAATATACGTTTGATATTAACGTATGTGAGGAGGATTTTATCATAAGAGTGCATTTTATCATAAAAATGATTCGTCACAAAACCATCATAAAAGTTGATGGGTAAATCAAATCAGTGACAAGTTATCCAGAAAATCGGTAATCCATTGGTATTTTCTTGAAAATATCCGATTTTACCGGAACCATTAGTATTTTCTGGATGATCCGTTAATAATCATTCACAAAAAATTCCCTAGATGATTTTTGTAGATGAAAGTAATTTTTTTTATAGTGTCAGCATATCCTAATTTTTAACCCTTTTTGTCCCCCAATCAACATGGTGCCCGAAAGGTATGCATGATTCATGCTTTTATATGTTATAAACACCTTAAAAAGATAGGTAAAAAATACTCCTCTGTCTATTACTTCTAGCCAAAAATGCCCCATCATATTAGTATCCTTGGAGATGGGTTCGGTGGGGAGCAGTTTGGGTTGTCAATAATCAACTTTTGCCTAAATTTCTAACATAAACAAGGTTGCATATAGCAATGTCTATTATAAATTACTGAAATTACAAAAAATGAAACAATTAACGGATTCAATGACAAAAATATAATGAAATAATGATTGTAACACAATTCCAATCCATCTTTTAATAGATGGATCAAAAATTGTTCATGATATTCTAGAGATGTTTTAGGTGCTATTTCTCGATTTTTCTAAAATATAACGCTTCTATGATGTATACACGTAGGTTCCATGGCGTGACAGAGTTTGACGAAGCGAAAAGGAGTTGCAGACGGAGACTAGAAGGACATAATCAAAGACGGAGAAAGGGAACTCTCCCGAGTTCTCTCCCTAAAGGCTTTCAACATTCTAATGGTACTTTCGAAACTGTAACGATCAAATCTTTTACGATAATTCTTTTTTGGTAACCATGAGTGTTTGGCTAGTTTGTGCGCGCCTCGTCTGATTCCATAAGGCCCCAAAAGATAACAATCAACTATACCTTCCATTGACCCTGATGGGACATGAACTGTGGACCCATGAGAGCAAGCTCAATGTCTTGTGAGTTGAGCTACCCACGGATTTATAGTAATGATTTATGTGTTAGTGTTACGTACGCAAGACTATTTATTCATGGCCCGAATGAACCGAATCTAACCAGTATTTCATTAAAAATTTAATTCCCCTTTCATCTACCTACACAACTTCAACTCCGACCCCACTCAACCTTTCTTTATTGTTAGTCAATGATTCCATCCCACCCTTATCGTGCTCACAACCCGACTAGCTGGTATGTGCAAAATATGTGTATCGCAGCGAGTTTAGCAACTCAGTCCATAGTGGAGAGCGCAAGTATACACTGGTCACTATGATCGTTTACCAAGTAATAAAGTGATAAGAACCAAATATCGTATCTTCAAGGACTGGAACTATCAAGACACTATTTTTTGCATGAACTTCCTTTTATAAGTTTAGATTAGAGAAAAAGCAAATCTTTTGAGTTGGTTTGGTGATAATAACATAACAAAGAACTTATAATTAAAGAGAGAGATGTAGTTGTGATTTTCCCTAGATTTTACATTAAATACTTGATTCAGTCAAATGGTCATTATAGTACGAGAAGTGGCCACTCTCTGTCCAGAATACCGGTCTCAACTAATACTCACATTTTTCTAACTAAAATCACACACACACACACACACACACACATATATATATATATATTAACCTTCTTTGATTTGTTAGTGAACTTCCCGAATCCTCTCGAGTTTCTATGGCATAAGTAGTAAGCAAAACACCATAAGTATTTTTAATGCCTAAATGGCTTGCTTCTACACCATGTGGTGGAATATTCACTATGCAAACCCAACATTCGTCGGTGTTATAAGAATCCTTTCGAATTCCCTAGCATCATCCAAGCTTGTCACTACGTTCCGCCCATTTCTGGATCTCAAACTAGACATTAGACAGTTTCAAGTGATCGGCTTGTCCGCATCATTGGCATTAACGAAAAAAGAATGAGCAATCAAAAAGGGGTAGAAATATATAAAACTAGTCAAAAAATTTATATAAAATCCGGGTACCTCTCATTTTCTATATCTCACAAAGAGTTTAGTTCAAGACTGGAAAAAAGTAGGAAACAGAAGGTAAAATACTGCAAGAATTCATGCTAAAAAGATTTAATATTAAACTGAAAAGTCACAGTGCACACTCTCGCCGATGTTGTTGTACAAAGCTGGAAACTAAATTACTGCAGGTAAAATAAATTATTGAAAGTAAAATTAAACTATTTACTGGAACATAAGAACTGAAATTTAAACTTACTTGCTAAAAAGTAAAAAGCAAATAAACTAAATGCTAACTACTACTTCTCTCTCTAAGTTGGTGAAAAGCTCTAAGTATCTATCTCTAAAATTGAATAAAAAGAAGTAAATGCTTAAGACCTTTATATATTAGGCCAAAAGCAAGTACAAGAATTACACAAGAATTCCTGTTCAACTCTCAGCAGAAAGTAGAGCATTAGAGCCTGCTTTTCAGCTTTTGTGTTCCCCAAAAACAACACTTCATTGGCCTCCAACAGTTGGCTTAATCGGATGGCTGAATCTGAATGGCAGAGTGGTCACTCCGGATACCATTTTCGATGAAATTATGATTTTTGACATAAAATCGCCATAAATGGTTCCAAGACACGAAAGTACTCACAAAGAGCTCAAACAATTATTTTAGACCAAAAAGGGAGGTTTAGAAGGCAAAATGACCGATTTTGGCAAAATAAAATGGAAATAAAAGGCATGCAATAACTCTAAAGTATAGATTTATCACTAGCCTACCAAACGGTAGTGGGAATTATCCCGTTCCTGGTCGAACTCTTGGTTGGATGCGAGATCTCGACTTCTTTGTCCAACTCAATCGTGTTAAACCAACCAATTGTGTTATAACATGTGGCACTCGACTTCTTTGTCCAATTCAAGGTTGGTTGACTAATTTGTATTACAATAAAATTGGGTTTATAAGACACCAAAATTTCTAATCGTCCTAATAGACCGTTTTATAAGACTTTGGGATCGTTTACCAAACGCTTACCCGGGTAAGTGCTTACTGACAAAATTCAACACTATCACTTACTTACTATGTAAGATTTTTAGTCCACCAAAATGGTATTGTATGCAACAACTTACCCGGGAAGAGTTAACCGTGGTAAGAGTCATCACACTCACTTATCAGGTAAGACTCTCGGTCCATGCCTTTGCTCTTACTGGGTAATTTTTGGTCCTTGCGATATTCAACTGGTAAGGTAATGTGACTTGGTAAGCGCTTACCCGGGTAAGCATTGGGTAAACGACCGTTAATTTATACAACAAAAGTCCTATGTAAAGGACGTCGTATTGGCTATTTTATAGAACACTATTTGGAAAAGTGTCTTATAAAAACAAGTGTCCTACAAAAAGATGAGTTTATAGCACACTTTCTAAAAACTGTGTTATAAAATAGCTAATGCGCAGCTTTATATTAAAGTATCCCAAGAAACATGTTAAGATGCCCAAAAACATCATATAAACTTATAACAATGTAGATAGGGCGCTTTATTTTTTGGTCCTATAAATTAAGTCTTATAAAACTGTCTGTTAAGACTTTTGGAAATTGGTGACGTCCTATAAATCCAATTTTGTTGTAGTGTAGTTTGCCTCATGTTATGGAAAAGATATATTTTTTTTTGTCTTATTGATGACCGGTCATAAAAAATAGTTTCACCGGGTCATTCTCTTCTAGTAATAATGTATTATGTAT
Source organism: Silybum marianum (assembly GCA_036898165.1). Taxonomy (NCBI): domain Eukaryota; kingdom Viridiplantae; phylum Streptophyta; class Magnoliopsida; order Asterales; family Asteraceae; genus Silybum; species Silybum marianum. The sequence goes on from CM072536.1 coordinate 30,602,917, forward strand.
GTGACTATGCTTCGAAAATGTGAACAGAAAATAATCTCATGGCCGAGCGACGACTTCGACCTCTATCAGCATTGCCACCGCACTCAAAGCCAGGATGTGCTCTCTCTCTTCTGTCATCTCCAAAAATCGAACCCTGGATTTCTTCCGGAGACTTGTCGTCAAGATGCAGCGCTGCGCTTTATGAATTAATTGCCGCGAACAGAGCAACTACCGTGGTTGGGCATTTATGCAATCAAAATAATTCTCATCAACCAGTTGTTGAGGACACGATCCACACGTTACCCAATACGCAAATTTGGGATCGATTCAACGATAAAGACACGAACATGACCCTTGACTTAATGCAGGCTCCGGCTTTGGACTTTGGCCTTCTGTCCATGAAGGAGAAGGCCAAGGATCATGAAGAGTGGAATGACTATTGTTGGTCCGCATTCTAGAAGAAACTTGTTGTGAAAAAGGAAAAAAGTAATTGAATCTACAAGTGACTCTTATTTTGAACCGTATGTGTCAAAAGCCGCCTGTACGGTTCCGAAGAGATACAATTCAACCGATCACGGGTGCTAATGTCGTGTAGCATGATGATTGGTTTGGTATAACAAAAATGTCAATTTGTTAATTTTCCATTCGAATAAAACTCCAAAAATATTTTGTGTAATTATGTTGATGAAAGTAGTAAAGCCTATTTTATGTAGTAAAGTCAATGCATGCGTTTGTTCTCGATCGATCACCGATTTAAGTTCCTTTACTTTGGAAATTGGTTGAGGTGTGTGCAAGCTCGCATGGACATCAATAATTATCAAACAATTAATTAGAAACGATGATGTTTTGGTCATCAGAAACTTCGAAAAACACTCGCAACATTATAGAGAACAACGATATATATATTAATTAGAAACGATGATGTTTTGGCATCTTCAATATTTCGAAAAACATTGATACATTTTTCGAAATTTGAGGATCAATAAACAACACTGATTCGTCATTTTAGATCAGCCTTGATAAAAATTTGACAATGACGATGTCACACGAAATGATGCTAGATAACAAAAAGAGGTATCAGTTATGATTTAGTGTTTGCTCTGATTGTTATGATGGAATCCATAAAAACACGTCTAACAAATAATCCATAATATCTTTAATATAGATAACTAAAAGTTAAAATCTCTAAAACAATTCACTTAACTCCAACATGCATATTCTCTATTTTGGAGATATCAAAATAAATTTATATTGTTAAAGTATTGTATAAATTCATTGTCTCAGTACTATTTATAAAAATTTAGAAAATAAAAACACATTGTAGTTGTAAATCATCGACCTCGTCCAACTGTTCCTGACTCAATATATTATTGCTAGATGTTGTCTTTACGTTGTTTCATGGATGTTTTGTAGCATTCTCAGGCGGTCTTTTGCTCACTCTTTATTTATTGGAACGCTATAAAGTTGGGAACTTTATGGTTTGGTGGTATGTCGAAGGAATTGCTTTCATACCGTGAATCCATGGTCGTGCAAGGTCACATTATGTGGATGAATAATTCATCACATTAAATTTAGTCTGCATGTTGATGTCTTTAGCATATACTAGTTATTTGAACCATCACTTATTTATGTTAGTTGATTACTAGATTATCTGAACTTTTGTTTGAAATATCAAATTAATTGTATTTGTATACACACACCTGAAATTATAGATGTAAAGAAATACATCAAAGCAAATACAACGCTCTCGACATTCTCCATTCCATGTAGGAATGTATCGAGCAGAACTTGTGTTTTTTTTGGAGGACCTCCCACACAGGCTAAAGATATAGATTAATATGTATAATTCCTCAAACCAAAACTTAGGAGATGGACTGTCATTTTCTTTGTTGGTACAAAATTAATAATCACTAAAGCATTATATTAATGGCTATATGTACATTAACTCTAATGAATATGAAAAAAACATATATTAGAGAAACTAATGTGTCAAATTAGTGAACATATATTTTGTCACTAATAAAGAACTTTGGGACAATGACACAAATATGTGTTGATGTGACTATGTAGGACAACATGGTTATGACATACTGATCCATATTTTGCAAAATGCACAGAGGCACATTTTCTTTCGAATGAAACGAAATTTAAGACAATCAACCCAATTGCAATTGTTGATTTCTATAGCACAAGAAACAACACAAATAAATAATATGCTTTCTCGAATACCTAAAACTTTTGTAAACCATGATCCTTAGCCTAGACAGGATTGAGACCATCCTAAAGCTACAGACATAATACAAAAAACATTCTATATTCTATTTCTTACAGTGAATACAAGGTGATATTTATGGACATAAAACATCCAGAACACATGCCATTAAAGTACTTTATGGTTCTAGTTTCGAGACGATGACCTTATATCGGTTATTGTCCACGTGCAATGTTGCACTCCTAGCACTACCTATACGTTTAAGGGCTCTCATCAAGTCTAGATGACTTGGAATGTTGTAGAATCTGCGTCATAAGGATTTGATGATTATTGCACATGTATTAGGATCAATGGAGAATTTCCTATACCCTATGTGTATATATAAAATGGTCCCGTAGAATTTGTCATCAAAAGAATACAGATGGTAGCTAGGGTATTGGTTATGCACATTAATTAACCCACATCTGCCTCGGAATATGCAAATACTACATGCAACTTTACTTATTCATTTCAGACCCACTACTAGTCAACTGGTCTCATGCTTACCAGTTCATAACTGGTTATAAGAATGACATTTTACATTTATGCATATGTGGTTGTTTAGTATATGTGCCAACTTCGCTCCCACAATGCACCAAAATGGATCTTCGAAGACGATTAAGTATATACATTGGATACGAAAATTCCTAACAATTATCCGCTACTTAGAATCCTTGACGGGTGATCTTTTTTACCACAACATTTGCGGATTGTCACTTTGGTGAGAAAGTATTCATGTCGTTAGGGGTTGATATGAAAAAAGGATTTTCCCAAAGTCGACATGAATTGTCATGAAAAGTTCTCACTGTGTCTCATTATGTTCCCCAAACTTCACAATGTGATGTAGAAACAAATTAGATCTGATATCTGATATAATTAATGCTATTACAGAAGTGACAAGATCGCATATACTAGGTGCAAATAGACCTACAAGGCTAAAATTATCCAAACTAGGGCACAACCCTGTTGGATAAGGCGTTGCAAACACACATGGTAGAGTTGTGGTTGAGGTCGTGGATCCCAAAAACAAATAGGGGAAGCTATTTGGTTTTATAGATGCTCATCTAAAGGAAGAGAAGAGTAAGACACCACCATTTATCATCGATACATAAACCTCTCATGAGATTTTATCTGGCTAAAACTATGTCTATAAATCATTATTGGAGAACACTCAGAAGTTAATATTGATTCCAGAGATCAAAGAAATCTCAAATGAATTACGAGAGTGCATATGAGTCGATGGACATATCATACATACTCATTGATGATATATTCGCATATATTGTTGCTCATGAGATGATAGAGCATGATGTTATCGAACCATGCTCAATTGAAGATTGTCAAAAAATAGCAATTTAGCCTAAATGAAAAGAAGCAATCTAGGAGAATTTTGTTATTTAACAAATAAATGGGTATTTGGTCTGGTAGTGTTAACCAATCAAGTGTAAGGCCTGTAGAACATAGATAAATCATTTGTCTGAATTGGTAATGAGAATAATTAAGTCATAATGTATAAGGCTCTCATTTGGTGCAAGGTATCTCACTACACCCTGGATTGACCACGAAAAGACTTACTCTCCCATGATGGACGTTACAACTAGAAATGCAGCTCATGGAAGTGGTCACTACATATCTATATGGGGATCTAGATTTAAAGATACATAAAAGTGCTTGATGACATTACATTACCCAAATCAAGTAACTCTAAAATTTGGAGTGCATTTGCAATAGAATTCAAAAAATGCTTACTATAAAGATTAAAGTAATCTAGGAGGATATGGTATATCCGCTTAAGTGAATACTTGATTGGGAATGGATATAAAAATGATGAACCATGCCCTTACGTATTTATAAAGAAAACAAGTTCCAGGTTTTCAATCATGGCTTTATATGTCGATATTATGAACATAACATGCACTCTTGATCAATTAAGAGAAACCACAATCTATTAGAAATATGAATTTGAGATGAAAGATCTTGAGAAAACTTGGTTTTCTGTAGCTATTGGAGCTTGGACACCAAACTTGTGGTATATTAATCCACCGGATATCGAGATGTTAAGAAAATCATCAAGCAATTTAACATGGACGAAGCACATCCGGCTAGCATTCCATGACCGGTCAAAGTCACTACAAAAACAAATGACTTTTACCCTTAAAAATCACCTAGGGAAATTTCCGTTGGTGATTATCGTTGGATCACCTAGAAAATACCAATGGTTTGGTAGAATCCGATGTTTTTCGAGAAAATACCTATGAATCACCCATAGAATGCCTAGGTAATCTGTCACTAATTTGAATTATCCAGTGACGGTTTTGTGACGAATCACCCTTTAGTGATAGATTTCCTAGAGAAATGTTCGTAGGTAAAAGTCTTTTATTTAGTACAATACAAAATAAATGAATTTTACCCAGGGAAGTTTTCGTTAGTGATTACCCACATATCACCTAGGAAATACTAATGGTTCCTTAAAATCCGGTATTTTCAAGAAAATACCAACGGATTACCCAGAAATTTCCTGGGTAATCTATCACTGATTTGATTTACCCACCAAGAATTTAGCCACCAAATTTTGTGACGGTTTTGTGACGAATCATCCTTTAGTGTCGGATTTCCCAGGGAAATGTTCGTAGCTAAAAGTCTTCCATTTTAGTAATAGCAGTGAGTGTTGGATATATGAAAAAATATATTTCTCTAAAGGGTGATGATAAAAGCATATTATTGTACTAGCACATTACACTTGACCGTATATTTTATTTCTCAGTGAACATGTTTAGTTAAATTTTGTTCAACGCCAACTCAATGTTATTGGAATGATATCCAGTTAATCTTTTCAAACCACTGATGCAGGATTATAATTTCCCTACAAAGTGAAAACTGAGATTGACAATGGAACTTCAGTTCCTACTTAGGATGCGAGTGGGAAAAGTACTAACCGTTATAGGAAAACACCAAATAATGTTTTCGTATGCATTTGTTGATATTAGGTATCTGTATTATAACACCCTCAAATCTAGAAAGATCTAATTAAAATTTTTCATCAATACAATAAATAAAGAATAAATCCTTCTCTTATAAATCAAAATCCGGATTGCCTAAATAAACATTCTAAACAAACCTTGACATAAGATAGACCAAGGGCCTGTCTGGAAGCGGCTTAATGAGCTTAATGACCCTTTAGCGTATTCGGTCAGCCATATTGTGGTGTTTGCAAGCAGCTTAATGATTAAAAAATGATTTGAGCGAATAAGCTTTTAAACTTCACCCTTATGGAGACAGACACCACATTTCCAATCCTACCCTTTTATTGTTCACGGGAGAAAAAGCCAGACCTCCCCTCTCCTCCCATCCATCTCAACCAGTTTGCCTCCCTACTCCTCCCTGTTGCCGCCCTACCTTTCTTCCGGTGAGACTGTTGTTGTTGCCACCCTAACCCTGTACCTCCGGCGAGATCCCCTACTACTCCGGCGAAAACCCTTGTTGTTGTTCTCCTCCATCATTCTTGTTGCTCCGGTGAAAACCCTGTTGTTGTTATGTTTTCCTATTCATGAGCAGACCCACATCACTCTTGTTGTCGTTCTCCTTCCCTTCGTCCCTGTTGAGGAGCCCATCATCCTTCAGATCCAGATCCAGATCTACGATTTTTCTTTGTTTATTTTTGTATTTCAAGAATTAGATTTTGGGTTTGATTTAAATGGATTTGATGCCCTTAAAATACTTATTTTTAATCACAATTCCTTTTTTGAATTTCATTATGAGGATTGATTTCTTGATGTTCTTGAGGTTTGGAGATCAATAAAACAAAAACAAATACAAGGGTAACATGGTTATTTTTATCTTTCAGACAGGTTATTAAGTATATCAAACAAACATCAATTTTATTTTATATAGACAGACAAATTAATCTAGACAGACAACTTTATCCACACAGAGCTTAATGAAAAATGAACCAAACAGGCCCCAAGTCTTATACTAAGACATTAATACGGTCGAGTGTTACTAAACTCAAAAGAGTCGCTATCTCCGAATGCAGAAAAACGTCACTAAGAACCTAATCTTTATCGTTCCACTTCCTAGCACTCAAGTCCACACGTGCCGATAATACCAACCCCAACAATAACCTGATGCACATGCCGACAAAAAAAAAGGGTTAGGCTTAACGCCTAGTGACTTCAAGTGTTTATAACATATTTGTAATCGGTAGAAGTTGAAAGCTTATTTGACCAAATAATAGTTCCCAAATAGAATGACTCCTTTATAAAAGAAACATCTTTCCCAAATACATCATTTTCAAAATAAAATCTTTAAATCACAATACCATGGAAAAGAAAGCTTTAAATAGAAATACCCGTTCAAATACGAACTCTACACCATTTACTCACTCAAAATGTGAATAAGCTTAAATGCTTCAAATACCAAATATGGACAAATCTCCATTATCTATAACACCAAAATACGGTTAAGTCTCAATGATCCAATAATATAAATTATAGATAATACTTCATATTATAACAACATCACCCAAAATAATGGATAAGACCTTATATCCAAAACAACATCGTTTGGTGACGGGGGAGTGTTAGGTCTGAAAATATTGTATCTGAGATGACAACTATTGAAGACGTGAAGGGCTAAAGTGAAAAGTTAGCAAAGTCTTTAATTAGGAAACATTTAATGTTTAAAATAAGAAAAGTATTGTTTTGTAAAAAAAGGCAAGTGTATAATGCCTTATTCTACAATTTCCTTATACCCTATTTCCTATACATATAAATAGGAGTCTTAGGCTATTCATTAAAGTGTGTGGAAACAAGTCGATTACAAGAGAGCTAAATACTGTCAAATCATATTGTAATCATACAAAGTGAGATATATGACTACGGAAATTCTCTAATCACTTTGTGTTCATATTGCTTTATAGTTAATCATCATTGTGCTTGCATAATCTGGGATCTACAAGTGGTATCAGAGCAGACCATCTGAGTTTTTCTGATTTTCTGAAGTTATTTACGAAACAGAAGGTAAATTTTCGATTTATGCGTTTTTGAGTTTTTATCGATTCAAACTAGTTTAGCTTTATCCGATAAAAACTCATATCTTTTAAGATCTGTTTTTCTCGATTTAATCACTTCATTCGATTAAATTTTTGTCGATTTTTATTGAGTTATTCTTGATTTTAGTCAAAATTATTTAATCTGTTTTAATTAAAGTTATTCTAGTTCATTTTAATTACTTTTGAAATTCTTTAGATAAGAAAACTCAGGAACTAGTGACTCTTGCAGCTTTTCTTACTAAAGAATTCTCTAGTAAAAATCATAAACTCTAGTAATTTTGATTTCTTTTTCTTGACTGAACAAATAAGAAACTCGAGAACTTAGACATTCTTGTCCATAAAAAGACTTGTTCTTTTTAGTCAAGAACTCTATTGTTTTTGGTTTCTGGTTTATCTGTTAAAGAGAATTCGGATTAAGTATCTTTGATTTTTTATCGAGACCTTCCTAAGCGACAAGATTTATTTATCGAGTCATCTGGTATCGATATAATTTTCTTATCGATTCGTCTTTTCTATCAAGTCAAAGGATTTTTTTTTTGTCGAATCTTACTTAATCGAGAAACTCGAAGTTATCGAGTCCCTTGTGATCGATAAACCTTTTCTTATCGAATCAAGTTTTCCTTAGAAGGTTTATCGAGTCCTCTATACCCGACAATAATATTTATCGAGTCTCAAACGCCTGACAAAAACTCTTGTCATCAAAGCCCAACCCGATAAAACGTTTTGTCGACCCCTAGTCAATCGAGAAAACTTTCTGTTTCACAAAAACAACTCAAACACAAAACCCCTCGAGGTAAGTCTCTTAGACCATGATCAGTTTATGAATGACATGATGATACAATTGGAAGAACTACAATCTAAATTGAAAATCGAGAAACTCTTGGTTTCCAAATTAGAAGCACGCTTAGAAAATAATCATAATCAATTGCTAATTTACCAAACCGAACTTGCAACATCTCAAAGTATTGCACACAACCATCAAACGGAGAAAACTGCTTTTCAAGAAGAAATCATTCTTTTAAAACAACAAATCTCGGATCTCACTCCGACTATCTATAAATTCGTGAGTTTTCAAAGACAAGATCTTTTGGAAAAACTCAAAGATTTGGAACTAAAACTGTATAAAATTGGTCAAACGGAACACATTATTCATTTAAACATTCCAAAAGAGTTAAGTTCAAAAGCTAGATTAGGATTTGATAATCCGAAACATTTAGAAAATGCCATCTACAATACTCCGACTATCTATAAATTCGAATATCTAAACCTTGGTCCGGATTACAAAATTCCATTTATGAAGTCGGAGTCCAACGTCGAAGAAAGGGAAGATTGGAAAAGACAAAACAAGAATTTTCATCAAATTCCTTTCTGCTATCCTCAAAAAGTAGAAGAGGAATCTTCAAAAGAAACTCTTCCAAATGACTATTTTCCCTCTGACGAAGAACTTCAAAATAAAATTCCTGAATGTAAACCCTACATTCCACTCTATTTTTAGAAAAGAAAATTGTTCAACTTGAAAAAGTGTTGGAACTCGAACGTTCATTCGTCGGGCAAGAAAAAAGAGGCATTAATCGCTAAAATTCAAACTCTAGAAAACAAAGCTTTACAAACTCAAAACCCCGAAGTTGATACAGCTTCAAATATCTCTTCTTGTAAAGCCTTTGTCAGCTCATATTTGGATGACTGTGATTTTTCATACTTCCTGATTGATCCTAACTACTGTCCTCCAAAACAAAAATGTTCTCTTTCACAAGAACAGATAGATAAGGAATTAGTTGATCTTGAAGAATTCGATTCACTTGATGACAATTCCAAACATTCTTAACATAACTCAAAGGACTGTCCAACTGAATCAATTACCATTTCTTTTCCTCCTAAAAACCAGACTTCCCTTACTCCCGACCATATTGATGATGAATTAGATGACCTTGAGCCAATGTATTTTCTGGATGCAACTTCTAATCTTCCTTTACTTGACGACAACGAATGTTTAAAAGATTTAAATCCTGACTTTGACTTCAATCCAATTCTTCCAAGTCATAAGGAATTTTTAGATAAAGGGAAGAAACCAATGGAATCTGCTTTCACTCCAGAAGTTAAGAATGAGTGATCTACAAGCAATTTGTTTTCTAACCAAAAGGATCAAACTCACTTTTCCAAACCCATCAATTCTCATTATGTGAAAAATGCTAAACGTGGTTTTATTCATGTTTCAGCTTTTATTAACTCATAATTCTAAACAGTTTCATAATGATTTTGTTGCTAAATCCGGAAATTTCAAGAAGTTTAAGATGGTTTGGAGAAAGAAATCAACTACAGATGATAGTGTTAGAAACATGCCACATACGTCTCCTGTAGTTGATGAAAAATCATTTGTTTCCAAGACTAATTTGCCTTATTTTGTCAAATTTATCAATCAGCTAATTAGTCTAAGTGCCACAAAGATTTGTTGAAACATGTGGAACAAATGATTTTGTCAATCAAAATTTCATTCATAAATGGTATGGTATTTACAGTATCCCCACTTCCCCATTTATTGCATCTAAAGCTAACCTCCGAAGACCCAACAAAACTTGGGTACCAAAATCTTTTTAATCTGTTTTGTAGGTACGTCATGTGTGTTTTAAATTCCGAATATTCACATCACATGACAATCTTTCAAAAGGTTATGCTACATTTGACGGGGAGTACCACATTTTTACCATTTTTTTATTTTATTGATTAGCTTCATAGTATCTCAGCTATGAACTTGCTCTTAACATTATGACTTCTGAATACATCTGTTCAGAACTCGGACTTCAATATTTCAAACTCTTTGTGCGTTAGGAATAGAAGTTTCAATGGTCAATCCAGAGCCGGAAGGACCTACCCATGAAACAAATCCCTAGGTTAGAAATTTTGAAAGGATATATTGAGTGCTTGTGAGATAAAAGAAAACTGAGGGTGCTAAACAGTTATCCGGGTAACCACACAATCTATTCATTCTAGACTCTTTGGAGATGAATATTGAAATAGACATGGACCCAATGTCGATAACTCGTGTCACCCCACCCAGCTACTCAAATATCTCACAAAAGATATTGGTATCATAAATCACGGAGAATGAGCATATCTGCTATCTTTTCTTCACTCGGAAGATTAAGATATTGAAAAAGGAAGACACACCTCCAGTCTCCGAACTTCATATTCTGTGCACAATCGAGTCTATTTTTGAGCCAAAATATATACAAATATTTCTTTGACACATTGCACGAATCTTTGTGATTCAACAAGCATAACTTCGTGTTAATGCCAGAACGGTTTGAGAAGTTAGTTTTCTAACTTACTTCAATGATAACTGGAAGTCCTCTCAGAGATTCATCATTGCCAACTCTGAAAATACTCCAATTCAATTGAATTTATTTTGATTAAGTGATAACACTTGCTTCACGTGCTTCTGTATGTTAGTTTTTACACGCTTCATTAGTTAACAATTTTTTTTCTCTTTGGTTATTCATAATGATTCGGATTCTCCTTATCATTCTGAGGGGGAGAGATTGTATATCAAGACACGACATGCTTGCATGCTTATTTGGGAGAAAGGAAGATGACAAATGCTGATTTGTTGAAGACTGATTTTATCGAGTTTTCTTACTTGATTTTTGAAGAAAATGTGTTAAATCAAGATGATTTTGTCGACTGCTGATAATAAAGTTGAAGAATTATCGAGTGCTTAAGACCCGACATAAATTTTCATCGACTCATCTTGGCCCGAGATATTTTTATATTGACCCGATATTTTTTTAAGCCACATCTGAGCTTATCGAAATGGTTGACCCGACAAAGTTTTGAATAAAGGAAAATGCCCTACGACATCGCGGCTCCTTCGATTTTTCCAATCATGCTAATGTTAAGGGGGAGCTTCGGAGCTTACAAGAGATCTTTTTCGTAAGGGGAGCAAAAGATTCAAGAAAAAAGATTTGTTGACAAAAGTTTCACCGTCTTCAAAAGAGTGCTGATTTGCTGAATTGTAATCTCGAATACAAAGGGGGAGATTGTTAGGTCTGAAAATATTGTATCCAAGATGACAACTATTGAAGACGTGAAGGGCTAAAGTGAAAAGTTAGCAAAGTCTTTAATTAGGAAAGGTTTAATGTTTAAAATAAGGAAAGTATTGTTTTGTAAGAAAAGGCAAGTGTATAATGCCTTATTCTATTATTTCCTTATACCCTATTTCCTATACATATAAATAGAAGTCTTAGGCTATTCATTAAAGTATGTGGAAACAAGTCGATTACAAGAGAGCCAAATACTGTGAAATCATATTGTAATCATACAAAGTGAGATATATGACTACGAAAATCCTCTAATCACTTTGTGTTCGTATTGCTTCATAGTTAATCATCATTGTGCTTGCATAATCTGGGATCTACAAGGAGACCCGTTTCCATGATGAGTGACCGAATAGAAAAGTAGGACACACACAAGTTATGTGGCATCCCTTGAAAGGGAATCGGGATTAGCATCAACTTTATCCAAGTCTTTAGCAAACATACCACTGAGCATCAACTCTATCAAAGTCTTTAGCTTAATAGACAACTAGTATCAACTCTATCCAAGTCTTTAGCTTAATAGATAGTTTGTATCAACTCTATCCAAGTCTTTAGCTTAAGAAGACAACAAGCATCAACTTTATCCAAGTATTTAACTTAAGGAGACAATATGCCTATGGATCCATTGCATGATAGTCTAAAATTGCACGACACTCATGGAATGACCAACACACCCACAACGTGTAATATATAAAGTAGATATGCTATAAATGCATTTAATTCCCAAAGCTCGACATATATATATAGCAATTTAAATCGGACAAATGTCTTAAAGGCTTGATTAAGTCGAAAACCAAACTAAAGCATGATAACTCAACACTTAAGGGTTTACTCAAAATAAACATGTATAGTTGGTTGAGACAAACCATTTTTCAAATGAGAATAAACTCATATATTTCAAAATGCCTCATAATGCAATAACATGTAATTCTCAATAATTTATAAATCAAATGCTCCTAAAAATGTATAATACCAAATAACCTTCATTTATAAAATAAAACATCTAACAACTCATATTTATTTTTTATTTAGCAAAATGACAAGGAACCCCAAACATAAGTATTTGACGTGATTTATAAAACCATTTATACCAAATAATATGCATTTTATCAAAACACTCACACATTTGATAACTAGCAAATAAACATGTTAATAAATCAAAATGACATTTTTGGCATGTACACCGTTTTCACAAAGCAACTTGAACTCACTTTGCTAGATTTAGACTAAATCTAGGTTTTGCCCCAAAAGCTTCCTTTGAAGAAATGTCCAAATCTGAAAGCATCCACCATGAGAAACATCATCTAGTTCATAAACAACCTAAAAGACACCAAGGATAGTTTCTAACAAATCAGATCAATAAAACCCTAGTCAAAAATCTGAAATCTTCCAAAATGGTCAAAACTCTAAAATACCGAAGATGTTTCAAGAATAAAGTTCTATTGTAACACCCGAAATTTTCGTGATTTAGATTTTATGTATAAACATCTTCGTATTAAGATCCTTGGTATTTGGATGAAGTGTTTCAATGATGTTATAGCGGGTAACTTCGAATCGGAGGAAAATGAACGAAAAATGGAAGAAAAACGGTCGCGAGGTCTCCTTGGCTAGACTGCCAGGCGATTGTGACAGGGCACAATCGCCAGGGCGGTATCACCCGTGGCTTTGATTCAGGTGCGTTCGAGAAGTGAGTTACGGTACACATGGGGCGACCTTGACGGCGATACTGACTTGGCAACATCGTAGGGCAGTATAGCCAATGTCCTGATTTCGTTTTTGGAACTCGCCGCCTACGCTACATCTTGGGTGATTGTGACAGGCGATGCTGCCATGCCACAATCGTCGTGGCACTATCGCCCATCTCCACCAGAGGACATTAAAGGCACGTTTTCAGCTCCATTTCTCATTTTATCAGATACCAAATATCAGTTTTGGATAACAGCTTTAAAGGGCGATTTTTAGGGTTTTACTCCCTTCACCTACCTCATCCAAACTCATTTATTGCTCTTTCAAGTTGAAGATCTAAGTGTGGTTCAAGTGTTTAAAGCTCCAAGTGGTGGTGTTCTTGACTCCTCTCAATTAGTTCCATCATCTTCATTCTCTTAAAGAGATTTCTAGGGTTTTTCCTAACCCTAGCCTTGTGAGTTCAAATCCAAACTCTTTAACCTCAAGTACATGTTATAAATGTGGTGTCTTACTGATTTTAAACTTACATTGTCAAGGGTTTATGCATTTTGGTTGAGTTTGGAGATTTTAGGTCAAAATGAGGTATTTTGGGTATTTTGAGTTAGATGATGAAATGAGCATTATAGTTGGTTTAAAATACTTGGGAAAGTTTTATGTTGAGATAATCTTTGATTTCGTAAACAAAATGATATGACCTAACATTTGGTGAAATGTGTATTTCAAAAAGGATTGATTAAATAAAGGTTTTCGGTGTTTGGAAAACTATAAATACGTCTCGTTTGATGTATTTAGAGAGTAGACTAGTATGTAATGGATCCATAGGCATTTAGTCGGTTTTAAGTCGAGATTGTTGTCCATTTTTGGTTTCGCTAGTAGTCATCGAGGGCCCTACACTTAGGTGTATCAGTCGGTTGTTACTGATTGCCACTGACTATGTTGGGTGCATCGGGAGGTCATCGAGGGTCTTACACTTAAGTGTATTAACTGGGAGTTGCCGATTGCCATTGATCTATTGCACGGGCTTTGTAGGAGTCATCGAGGGCCTTACACTTTGCTGTATTAATTGGGAGTTGTCGGTTGCCATTGATTTCTATAGTTAGCTTGAACATTGAGTAGTGACCTACTTTCATATCTGTCACTAAAGATGGAATATCGGGTCTCCCCTGGTTGTTATAAAAGATCCTTGCTCACCAAAAGTAAGTTTTCAAGTAGAGTTAAATGGGATAAACAAAACTGTAACTTTGTTTAAATATTTTACTCATTTATCCATTTAACTGTTTGTTCTCACAAGGCGTAAGCCTGACACTTGATTTTGAATGTGGCTTATTAGGTGATTGGGATGAAGGGGCTCCCTAGAAGGGAGTGGAGTGTAGTGTCGGTGGAGGCCCCTTTTTGAGGAATTACACTTAGAGTGTATATGGTTGGAGATATTAGATCAGTTAGTTTGAGGTTGCTAGTAACACCCGAATGTAATCTATATTCCGAATTGTATAGATTAATAGGTTCTTATTTTAGTATCCGTCTTTAGATGCAAACTCCCATACTCTATCCCCATTTTGTGGGTGATTTTATATATTCCGCATTTTATTATTCAGTTTTAATTTACTCTAAATTTTAGGGTGTTACATTCTATAAAACCAAAACGAAAGGTTTTGACAAGAAATAACGTCTAAAAGAATTGGAACAACTTACAAATGCGATTTGGAGAAAAATCCCAAGATTGGTTAACAATGGTGGAAAAAGAGTTGGGGAAGATGAAGTGGTAGCTTTGATCTTGAGCCTTCATGATGATCTAAGGCTTTGGAATGGTTGGGGAAGATGAAATGGTGCTCCAAAAATCGGACCTTGAGGTGAAATAATGTGAGGAAACGAGTGGGAAATGATAGGGTATGAGAAATGGGGTAAAAATCTCGATTTTAAGGGTTTCAGGTGCAAACAGCCGCTAAAGCGGGTTAAGTCGCTTGGTCACCCGCCCTCTTTTGATCTTCCCCCAAAGAGCTGCTTGTGCAGGTGACAGTGCGGGTTTGGCCACTTTAATACCTGCATTGACGGAAAAGTCTCCCGAAATCAACTTCGATGTCGCTTTTGACTTAGATGAAGCTTGATTTTGGAAAAACTCAAAACCCAAATATTGTAGGCCTATCTCTTGTACTTTCGTAGCATCTTAAATCATCTTAATCGGAGATTCTATGAGTGAGATATGGTCCAAATGGTACAACCTCGCAAATCTTCAAATATTCCTTTTTGTCTATTTTTTCCCCAAAGAGATCCGAACCAAAAATCCGGGTGTTACATGTCTGGCCCATATAAAGGTTGTTCCCAAACTAGATAAGGAATTACCCTAGATTATGTCAAAAACGATTTCTCCCTCTTTTATGACGGGAGTGATGTCCCTACCCCTTGATAAATATATACTAATTCATGCTCAAATAATTGAATTGAGATATCATGATCAGTTTTATCGGTATACTAGGGAATCGAGAAACTATAGATTGGATATAACGAGAATGGCACATTCAACGTCTCATGTCAATCTGGACATCAAGGACAAAAGAATCAAATGTATAAACTAAAATTGACTAGAAACTGATAATTTTTTGCATCACCGATTCTCGTCATTTGGGTGGCGATGATGTATTGCTAGACACGATCCTCGTTTATAAATATACATACAAAATTTATATTTATTACCAACATGTCGAGAACCCATTTGATCACATGCTTTGAACATATCTGAATTAGGAGTTTCAATAATTAAAATGTTTAATTATTATCTAATTTGTATTGATTTAATCTGATTAAACAAAAATCAGATATTATTGAAGTTGGACAGAAATTGGTTGGTTAGGTATGATCTTCAAAAGAAGAGTGATGGTGTATGGTCACTCTTACACGCGAGTAAGGTGTAGAGATGGTGGTAATATATGCCATACTTCCACAACCATATATATATATATATATACACATATATATACATGACATTTTATGCAAGTAAGTTGTTCTTGCAATTCTCTCTAGCATCACGAGAAGACAAAGGATTCACATTGTTCGCATGGATACCGTGGAGGCATCAAGTCTTGTTTGTTGTTATTCAAAGTTTCTCTAACTATGAGATATGATTTCAAAATACCCGCTTTATTCTGGTTTGTATGTGTCCTTGGAGGGTTACAGTTTTATTTTCTGTGGGGTTGAGATGTCGTAACCCAACAATACCAATTGCTTTGAAGTAAACTAAGCAAACCCTTGTAGCTACCTCCTCAAACTATTCCAAGAATTACTCTACATGATTTCAAGAGTGTAGATGGTTAAGGACTGTCATTACATATATTAGAGGAGCTAGTGGTTTGAGTTCAACCATTGTCCTACATGCATATACGGAAATAATGCATCATGTATCGAAGAAATGAAAGTAATATATATCAAGTGTGATAACACGAATCATATTTCGCTTAATTTTTTTTTACGATTAACAATAACAAACTCTCCTCAAGATTCAAGTGAATCAAGTAAAATGGAAGAATAATGTAACATATATATTTACCAAATCATTACCTATAACCATATTTGGAAAACATGTACAAAGTATTAAAATGAAAACGTTTTCCAAACTCCCTTCGTTAATGTATTAATAATGTATTATTGGTATGAAGATTTTATTTTTTTCATTGAGTTTTGTTCCTTGGTGTATGCTTTTAGTGAGTCACAATTTATATATCATCATGTTTTCCTAACTCTCATGATTAATATACGAATATGAGAGAATACTAGACTAAAGAAAATGCTATTTATGTATTGCAAAGATATCGATGCGTTGTACTCTTTCCTTTGTCTTATTTTTATTTTTTCCTATTGGATTTTTATTTTGGCGTAAGGTTTTAACAAGACAATAATTGTGCATAAACACTCCTTCGACTCGGCACAAGATGCACTGTTGTAGAATAAGCGGGTCATCGTCTAAAGAATGTAACGATATAGATAGATATATCAAAAATAGATTAGAGTTGGTAGTTATGTACTTGTAACCCGTCCCTATTTAAAGGGTTCATGATTAATGATAATTACGTATTTCTTTTCTCAATTTATTATTGTTCTCTATCATTTATACTATAACATATATTAATATATGCATGTTCTAATTCTAAATTAAAATAAGAGAAAACATAAAAAGACCAAAATACCATGAAGTTGACAAACTTTTTTAGTATAATTTAGTTGGAGGGATCCAATTTAAAACAAAATAATAATCACGATAACTAAAAGTAAAATTAATTTAAAATAAAAACAAGAGTTGATAATGAATGACAATCACATAAACAAAAAAAATGTCTTTTACACTTATATATATATATATAGAGGGAGGCTCAAGGGAAAACGCTAAAAAAAGAGAAAACCGAAGAACACCCTGTGAGGCTTCCATGTGGATAGTATGCACTAATGCATACCAATAATTTGCAACATGCATTAATGAATATTCATCAATGCATCTCCAATGATAGATGCATTTATGTAAAGGAACAAAAATTACCGGTATGCATAGTGCATACCATCCACATGGAAGCCTTCCAGGATGTTCTTCAGTTTTCTCTTTTTTTAGCGTTTTCTCTTGAACCTCCCTCTATATATATATATATAAAAGACAATTGTGTTCAATCTTTCATATATAAAGTCCTATAGAAAAACCTAACATAAACTTATCTATATAATACCAATAAAAGGGATTTTTATTATGATGACTATTAGACCAATACATACTTGAATGGGTCCACAAGTACATATATAATTTTCTCCTCGTGACCCACCAATCACATGCATTTCACGTGTACCCTGCAACCCTGTTTCCTTGTTCCTCTTTTTATTTTCGATTTCTCCCCGTATAAAATGGACCATTTTGCCAATTGATTGGGGTCCATACTTTCATACATTTAAAATCAAACCAATTTACATCGTAAAATACAGACATAATCCGATACCAGTCTTATGTTCTTAAACATGAGTCATTTCATGTAAGAATCTACAGTTAACATCAAAATGAAAATGGTTATATATATATATATAGAGAGAGAGAGAGCGCGCTAATCATTTGTTAACCTAAAAAAGGGTATTAACTTTAATAATCTGTTAAAGTCATACATCGGCTAGACTTGGACCATTTCTCTTCTATATATGTTGGAACCTCCCCTTTCTCCTCAAGGCTCTTTTGGAGATTCATCTAGGTTCCACATATCCTAATCAGAGTCAAGGTCTACCACTCTAGGGACTTGACACTTCAGGCTAAACCCTCTGGACAATTCATATCCATCTAGCCTCATTGGAGGGGGCGTGTTAAAGTCCCACATTTGCTAGACTTGGACCATTTCTCTTCTATATATGTTGGAACCTTCCCTTTCTCCTCAAGGGCTCTTTTAGAGATTCATCTAGAGGTTCCACATATCCTAATAAATCCAAATCAAGCAATAGGAAAATTTCTATATTTATTGAAAAATTGATATGAATTAAATTAGACCAAGGACGTTATCGTATTTAAATAAATTATCTAATTTAATATTGGTTAAAGTTGTTTCCATGAATAATACATACCATAAATATAATAAAGTTAAGTAGGGAAGGTATATCACACTTCATTCATCTTATCGCCACCCTGATTAACGTCGCACCGTGTTTATACAATTTCTTTGTTCGAGAACTCAAACCGAGAGATGGATAATCAAGATGATGAATTTTTGAATACGTATATGTCGTCAAACGAGATATACGTTTCAGAAGTTGTCAACCATATACTGCAGCCGCCTTGCGTTGGATACTGATTATATTGACCCCTTTGTAAAAACATGTTTATCATTGGGGTTTTGTAGGAGACTTGTGAACTAAGACCTATATTTGGTTAACATACAAACCTATGTTCACTTATGCACAAGATGTTTAAGTTCACTTGTTCACACTATGTTCACAAATGAAATCATTATGTGATGTGCACTTTTGAACACCTCCATATTTGTTCACATGAACACGAATCCAATGGTAAATTGACATTGTTACTTCATTATCATCTTATTGAGTGAGGTATGTATATTTTTGTTCTGCATCTAGTTAACATACAGACCTATGTTCACTTATGCACAAGATGTTTAAGTTCACTTGTGCACAATATTTTGTTCACTCCAGTTTTACCTATGTTCAAGCACTCTTCATCATTGGCTATTACTGTTTCAGCAACGCACACAACTTCTTCAACCAATGTTCACTCCTATACCATATCCACAGGTTCTTGTTGATGATGATAAAGAATCACGCATGATTTGGCAATGAAATCGAATGCAATCGCCTTTTGAGAGTATTCAGGGAATGAATATTGTTTCCTAATTTGTTGCTTCTTGGCAATTTACCTTCTTGTCCTTGTATAACTCTATTCACTTATCATTTCATATGGAATGTAAACTGTTTCCTAATTTGGTTTCCTTTAATTACACAAATGTCATCAATTCATAGTGTCTATTGATTTATATTTTAAACGGTTCATATTGGTTAATAAAGTTAATACCCTTTTTGGGTTAACAAATGAAGGAGACTCTCTCTCTCTCTCTCTCTATATATATATATATATATGTGTGTGTGTGTGTGTGTGTGTGTGTGTGTGTGTGTGTGTGTGTAGGGCAATGATCAAATAAAAACCACAAAAATGTTACAAAGTCGTGAAATCCAATATAAAAATAATTTTTTACATGATTTTTTTTTTATCAAAACCTATATTTAAGACGTTGTTTCACATATGTTTGTGTTCACCTTATGAAATAATTACATGTGATTTTTTTATTCACTTAATGAAACCAAAAATATGCGTAAAAAATATTCATATGGTGACACAAATAAGTGTGAAAGTCTCACATTATGAAACAGATATATATGGAATAATATCTTAAATCTTAGCATTTGATTAAAAAAGTTCATGTAAAACATTATTTAAAGAGTAAAAGTTTCAAACCAATATAAAAACAACTTTTAATGATTTTTTTTCATCAAATGCTATGCTTTAAGATGGTATTTCACATATGTTTGTTTCATAATGTAAAAGTTTCACATGTATTTGTTTTCACAATGTGCAAATTTCACATATATTTGTTTAATAATGTAAATGTTTCACATGAATTTTTTCCACATATAATTTTTTCACAAGATGATACAAACATATGTGTAATAATATCTTAAATTATATCATTTGAATAAATAAAATCATGAAAAAAAATTATTTTTATATTGGTTTGTACGAGTTTGTAACCTTTGACCGATTTGTATGTGAAGATGTGTCTATATATATGTATATGTATACATATATGAGTGGGGTTCAAACTAGAATACCATTATTAAAGAAATTGCAAGAACACCCATGTTATACCAAATCATAGACGTGAACGACCATTGGGCTTCCTAGGTCAAGAGCGAAGTCGTCCGCACACCATCAAATCCATTTACGAGTATCACTTATGTATATATATATATAGAGAGAGAGAGAGAGAGAGAGAGAGAGAAAAGTTCATTATAGAAGTATTAAGTGTGTGAGAAGTAAAGAAGTGATTCTAACCTTTGATCAAATGATCAAACTTTTATAAAGGAAGGGTAATATGGTATAGTAGCAAAAAGTTGCGACGATAAGTGAATACACCGTCATTGATGACTACAACAAAAGTTTCGCCGATGAAGCGATGATGTATGATCCCGATCCCATCCACGATTCTAACAAATAAAATCCAGTTTGACAATTTTATCATTGAATGTTCTCTCTTGATTCTTTCTCGATCATATATCACAATTCTAGTTCATATGTAAATATGTTAATTAGGTTATATGTGAATAAGTTAATTAGTTTATATGTGAATTACACGGATTCATATGTGAATAAGTTAAATAGTTCATATATAAATCACATGGGTTCATATGTGAATTAGTTAAATAATTCATATGTGAACCACACGAGTTCACATATGTATAGATGGTTCATATGTGAATCATGGTTTCATATATGCACTTGTTTGTCGCCTAGGGATGAGATCGCTACTGAGCTGGTTGGTACCGAATTTTTTTAATTAGGACTGAAAATGAGGACCGAAAACCGAAGCGTATGTACAATTCGGTACCGGTTCGGTTTCAGTTTCGGGACGCGAGAATCGGTATTAGGACCACCTAGGACCGAAAATTGAAAGTGGGTAAAGAAACATTAAAAAATAATCTTAAAAGTTCAACAATGAAACTTTCAACAATCAAAAGTTCAAATGTGTATCAAAACCAATCGTAAAAGTTCAATAATCAAATGGGCCGATTTTTATTATGGTGATAACAATTTTATGATCAAAGTAATGGTTATGGAGAATAGAAATGAAGTCGGTATCAGACCGCTACTAAACCAATTCAGTCCGGTTTTGGTTTGGTCCCTGCTTGGTTCAGGAAAATGGTCCTCTAG
The DNA here is from genome assembly GCA_036898165.1 of Silybum marianum. Classification (NCBI taxonomy): domain Eukaryota; kingdom Viridiplantae; phylum Streptophyta; class Magnoliopsida; order Asterales; family Asteraceae; genus Silybum; species Silybum marianum. Next base: position 30,624,426 of record CM072536.1, read on the forward strand.
TCTCATTCCTATTGTTGCCTATTAGTAGAAGTTATGTAGCTACCCCTATATCTTCCGCATAGCTGTTACCATGTGATCGAATTATTTGGTGCTTCACAGTCAAAACCGCAAATTTTGACTTCTATATTCGAGATGAATGGCTAGGATCAGTTTTCTACTTCTTACACATTTTCATTCGTCAAAATGAACATACATACACACACACACACACATATAAAGAGAGAGAGAGAGAGAGAGAACAAATCAAATACAAACCATGTACATGTTGCCATGTTGCAGATCTTACACACCAATCTCGGCCCTTGATTTTGCTTATTTTGAATTTTTTGTTGTACATAAGATTGAGAGGAAATTTCGGAACCAATTTAATCTACATCGTTGACACTGATTTGATAATCTACATGGACGGTTAAAATTACTTTATAAACTGTACAACATTTATATGATTTATATTTGAAGTGGTCTATATCATAGAGCAAATTACACCAAAAGTTAACAAACTTTAGTTTCTTTCCCAATTTAGATAACGTATTTTAAAAGCTTTCATTTAGATACTTGGGATGTGAAATCCATCGGAAATTTTAAAAATTATTTTTTTAAGTTTCATTTTCCACAAAATCATTTTCAGAGAAAAAAGCTAAAATAACATTTTGAAATAATTTCAGAACAGATTGTAATTAATTACTTCATTAATAAAAATTCGTCGGAAATCTTAGAGTAAATTACAGTTTTGGTCCCTCAGGTTCAATTGTTACGAAACTGGTCCTTTAACTTCAAAAAATACAAGGAAACCCTCCAAGTATGCTTTTTGTTACAGAATTGGTTCCTCGAGCTGACGGCCGTCTGATTTCTCTGTTAAGCTCGAGGTATTATGGTCATTTGGTCATTTAACCTTATTTCCTTTATTTTATCATTTTTCTAATTAATTATGATTATTTTACTTGAATACTCATCTTCAACAATGATGAACACCAAGACCAAAAATATGAACAAAAATTTAAATCAAACCTAAATTAAAAACCCTAAACCAAACCTAACTTCTCCGGCGAGGTCGTCTTCTTCGACGAGGTCGTCTTCGGCGACTTCGTCTTCTCCGACGAGGCTTCTTCTCCCTGAGGTCTGCGTTTTTTCTCCTCTCTGGTTCTGGTCAATAAGTTTAATCAAATCACGTTTTGTTGATTTGTTCTTGAGTTTTGTTTGAACAGATCAAGGTTTGCTGATCTAGATTTAGTTTCTTCTCTTCTATCCCTATCATATCTCTCATTCTATCAGATCTCTCTCTCTCTCTCCCTTCTCTTTTAGGTTAGGTTTAATTTAGCGTTTTTAATATGGGTTTGATTTAGGTTTTTGGTTTTTCGATATGAGTTTGATTTGATTTAGGTTTTTGGTTTTTTAATATGAGTTTGATTTGATTTAGGTTATTGGATATGGGTTTGATTTGATTTGATTTGATAGATTTTTAAATATGGTGTTCATCATGTTCTTGGTGTTCATCTTTGTTGAAGATGAGTATTCAAGGAAAGTAATCAAAATTAATTAAAAAAATGGATCTGAATTATTGGATCAATCTTAATTAAGGATCGAAACTAATGAGATGCACCAGATCAATTCTTATATAGAAGACAATTCATCGGTGGATATGAGATTAAAAGTGATAAGGATTCAGATCTCTTCTTACGCTTCTCGCCTACACTATTTTTCTCAAACAATCCTTCGCCTGTGTATATATATATATATATAGAGAGAGAGAGAGAGACAGAAATAGAGAGACAGAGAGGGAGGTTCAAGGGAAAACCTAAAAAAACTGAAGAACACTCTGGGTATGCACAAATGCATACAAGCGTTTGAAGCTCTATGCATGAATGCATGTTATGCAGATGTGCATATACACGAGTGCATGTTACAATACTGGTATGCATTTGTGCATACAGTCCAGATGGAAGGCTTCTAGGGTGTTTTTCAGTTTTTTGAGGTTTTCCCTTGAACCCGCCCCTATATATATGTCGCCTCTCATTTATCCATACGTTCACAACCAAATTTGAGTTATCATTTGAACCCGCCCCTATATATATGTATATATAGGGGCGGGTTCAAATGATAACTCAAATTTGGTTGTGAACGTATGGATAAATGAGAGGCGACACGTGTCTTGTAATAGCCCAGATTTTCTTATGTTAAATTGTGGTGGGATCTAGTTAAAGTTCACTTGGGCTAGGGCATTTGAGAAATAAGGCCCATGGTATATAAGGGTGAGATGTAACACCTGGAATTTTTGGTGTTCTAAATTCAATTGTTATTACGAAATTCATCAATGGAATGGTCTGGCCAAGTGATATGGGTTTTGGTACCCAGTCAGATGACGAAAATAAGCAAGAAAAGCCCAAAATGCACGAAAAAGGGTAAACTGCGACCCTAGGGTCACAATTCTTGCACTTGGGGGCCACGGTCGCATTTTATGTACCGTAAAGGGTGTTTTCGGGAAGGTGCGACCTCAAACTGCGATCTGGGAGTGGGATGATCGCACTCCATGGTCGCACTTCGCATGTTGGGGGTTAAAAAGCCGAATTTCGAGGTAAAACTTTATTTGGTCATAACTCTCTCATTTCTCAGCCGATTTGGGCAATTCAAAGTGCCTCGGTTTCGTCTTTGAAAGTTCTTCAACATGGAAACAATGATAGCTAGAGGTTACTTGATGATTTTGGAGCTCATAGGAGTGGAAGGTAAGATCACCTCTTCGAATCTCAAATCTAGGGTTTAGGTTTTCACCAACAACTCTCATTCTCTATTGGGTTCTCTTTTGTGTGTGTTTTGGAGGATATGTAGGTGCTCTTAAAGGGAGTACATCATGGATCTAAAGGTCTAGCTTGAAAATTTAAAGTCTTCACCGAATGGAGCTGGGTATTGGGGTAAAATCTAGCAAAGTGAATTCAATATACTTTGTGAAACCTTTGTACATGTCAAAAACGTCCATTTTGAAGTATTAACATGTTTTACTTGTTATTTTTCAAATGTGTGAGTATTTGAGTAAGTTTGCATATTTGGTATAAAAGGATTTATAAGTCATGTAAGAGGCTTATACTTGAGTTTTAAACACTTTAACAAATAAAGTATAAGTGTGGGTTGTTTTGGTGCATTATCTTTTAAATGAAAAACCATTTGGTTGAATTTGCATCTTTAGAAGTCTTGGATTTATAAATCGTTGGAAAATACATGATATTGCATTATGGGACATTTTGGATATACATGGATGTGATTTCATTTGGAAAATGATTCGTAATGTTTTGAGTAATTGCATAAGCATTGAGTTATAAAGCATTTGCTCGGTTTTGACAAAAATGAGTCTCATGGACAATTGTCCAATTTAAATGGCTACATCATGAGTTTTTCGAGTTATATGTAATTAAGGCGTATTTATTTACAAAATTATACGTTTTGGGTACGTTGGTCATTATTTTGGTGTCGTGTATTCTTAAAGCTAGTGTAATGGATCCATAGGCACAAGAGTCAGTTTTATTTGGGGATGGGACAAATGATAGATCCCGGTTTGGGGTTGAGCTTTTTCAGCAAGGTGACAAGTAATATATCGCATTTTGGGGTTGAACTTATCATCAGAAAGCCGAAGATTGATATCTGGTCGTGCTTACTCTCTCGCTGACTAAAGATCCCGGTTTGGGGTTGATGTTAGTATGATAACGGGTCGCTCCCATATTTCCCTCGAATTGTGTTCTTTCAAGTAGAGTCGATTTTATTTAGGGATGGGACAAGTAATAGATCCCGATTTGGGGTTGAACTTGTTCAGTTAGGTGTCAAGTAATAAACCCCAGTTTGGGATTGAACTTAACATCGGAAAGCCGAAGATTGATATCCGGTCGTGCTTACTTATTCACTGACTAAAGATCCCGGTTTAGAGTTGATGTTAGTATAATAACGGGTCTCCCCCGTATTTCCCTCAAATAGCGTATCTTTCAAGAGTAAATCGCGTGTAAAAGAAAAGATTTAAGGGCGTATCTTTCAAGAGTAAATCCGGGGTAAAAGAAAAGAATAAACGGGAAGGTTTGTTGGTCAAATGTTTATTTACCGTTTTCAAGAGTATTGGATTTGGTGTCATGTTTAATGAATGTTTCTATTTAAAGCTTTCATTTCAAATGTCATTTTGGTATAAAGCTTTTATTATGGAAATAAGGAATTTGGGGAAAGATGTTGCTTTTATAATGAAGTCGTCTCGTTTGAGAATTATATTTTCTCAAGCAAATCTTTTGGTTTCAAATCAATTAAAAATATGTTAAAAACTCTTGAGCTCACTAGGCGTTAAGTCTAACCCTTTTTCTTTGTCGACATGTACATCAGGTTATTGTTGGGGGTTGGTACTAGCGACACGTGTAGACTTGAGTGCTAGGGAGTAGCACGTTAAAGATCTAGCCTTTGTGACGTTTTCCGCATTCGGAGATAGCGACTCTTAGTGGTTTAGTAACACCCAACCATATGTAAGTCTTGTATAAGACTTGATCTATTTGTTGTAGAGATTTATTACTAATTGTGGTTTGAGGAAACTTAAATATTGATTTATAGGAAATGATTTATCTTAAATATTGGTGTAATATTAGAAATTTTAAATTAGTCGCTCTTTCCAGATTTGAGGGTGTTACAGTTGAGATGAGGGAAATTCTCCTTGTTCTCCTTCATTTCATAAAATAAATGTGTGTGGGTGGATGTGGAGAATAGGAGAGGTAGGAAATATCAGTCATTCTTGGAGAAGAGCCTTGGAGAAATCTTAATTTTAGGTAAAATATAATCTCTTTTATCTTCACTTTCTTCAATGAAGATTGTTAATGGTGGTTCTAGGGTTCTTATTTCCTTGTATTGATTTAATGGTAAAAGGATTTGTTTGATTTAAGAATTGGTCATTTAACTCTTACCTATTTAGTACTGAAATACTTGTGTTCTCAATGGAGTGTTCTCCTTATTGGTTTGGGTTTCTATTTCCAACTCCATTGATGAAAGCTCAAGAATAGAATTGAGAAATTGGTTGGGTAAATCTTTTAGTAATGATGGCAATTAGTTGGGTATTGGTTTAGAGTTATATTCCATCATTATATATGGTTTCAGGGATATTAGAATCAGTATTTTTGTGTATTTGTGAGATTTGGGATTGTTACTTAGATGCAGGGATGAACCAGGCAGGACACTGAGTCCCGCAGGTTACCCTGCGGGTTGAGGCCTCGGCCCAAGCCGCGTAACTCACTGTTGTGTTGTGAGTTCGTCCATTTCGTTTTTCATATGAAGACAGGGGTTGGACCTTTGAACTAGGAGTTTATCTTAAGTCTATAATAGAAGAATTTTTCAGGGGCATTACCTTGGGTTAACACCCGTTTTATGTTGGTGAATTTAGGCTTTCGGTTTGGAAGTTTTAGCCGTTTGAGCTTGGGACAAGGCGTGTCCATTTCAGGTGAGTTCCCTATCCCTCAAAATGCAATGTGATATATTTCAAATGCTTATATTCAGATTATGGTTTTTAAATTGTCATTTCTTAAATGTGAAAACTTACTATGATCAATTTACAAGCTTTGGGGGCCGATATGTGCAGTATCTATTTATTTGGCGTTATATGACAAGCTACTATTTATATTTAAATACTATACTTCTAAGGGAGTGTGGACATATAGTTTTGGTCCTTATGGATCAAATTATTTGGTAAATCATTGCATATTTTTTGGTTCCTAGATTATTGAATTGTTAACTGCTTTTATGGGGAACTCACTAGACTGTTTGGTCTAACCCTCACTTTTCAAAACAAAATATTTTCATGAAGGTACATTGCAGGAAATGGAGTTAAGGGTAAAGGCAAGATGTAGAAAGAGATTGAAGAGCTTAACTTAGTATGTTTTCATTAGCGATTTCAGCTGTTGACATTCAGACTTTCCGCTGCTTATTTGAGTTATGTAATGAATTAATATTTAACTGATTAATCTTGTGTAGGTTGAACCTTGATTTATATCTATAGTTGAATTTAAGTTTCCGTATGTTACATGTCCCATTCAGTCTGAATATTTTCAGACTAGATGTTGTGTTATTCACTCTAAATGCATGTTATTCACTCTGAATAATGTATGTACTTCACATTTGCTATTCATACCGAATGCCCTTCATTATTCAGACTGACTGAGACACCTGTCGCACTCTCCTTAGTCCTCATGTTCGCAACCAAATTTGAGTTCGCACTTGAACTCTCCTCTCTTTCTCTCTCTCTCTCTCTATATATATATATATATATATATATATAGAGAGAGAGAGAGAGAGAGAGAGAGGAAGGTTCAAATGAGAATTTTGCATTTTTAAAGAAACAAAGGAACAATTGTGGATCACATTTGATGTGGGTCCCACATAATATTAATCATTTATGATTTAATCACATATGATGTGGGTCCCACATAATATTAAATCATTTATGATTTAATATGATTTAATATTAAATCATAAATGATTAATATTATGTGGGACCCACATCATATGCGGTCCCAAATGAGTTCCTTTGTTCCTTTAAATTGGTAGTATTCTCATATGATCTCTCCCCTATATCTATATATATATATATATAGGGGAGGATCATACGAGAACCATCATTTTTTAAAGGAACAAAGGAACAATTTGTGGACCACATATGATGTGGGTCCCACATAATATTAAATCATTTCTGATTTAATATTAAATCATATTAAATCAGAAATGATTTAATATTATGTGGGACCTACATCAGATGTGGTCCATAAGTGTCCCTTTGTTCCTTTATAAATCAAAAGTTCTCATTTGAACCTTCCTCTATATATATGTATGCACATGACCGTGTGAGAAGAAAAGTTAAGGTGAGAAGCGTAAGAAGGGAGCTCCATACTTGGATGCACATTAGGATGAGATGCATCGAGATCCACCAGATCAATTTCTGTATCGAGTGGGGCTCATGGGCAGGTTTGAGATTAAAGGTGATAAAGGGTCCAGATCCCTTCTTACGTTTCTCACTTTAACTATCCTTCTCACACGATTCTTCGCCTATATATATATATATATGAGTTAAATCAAATGAGAACCGCAATATGTTACAAACCTGGTAAAAGCGATATATATTACAAACCTGTAAAATCCGATATAAGAATATTTTTTACAGGATATGTTTTCATTAAATGATAGGACTTAAAATATTGTTTCAGATATATTTGTTTCATATTATAATAGTTTCACATGTATTTGTTTCATCACGTGAATATTTTTTACGTGTATAATTTTTTTCATTAGGTGAACCATTTCTTTTTTCACGTGTATTCTTTTCTTAAGTTATAACACAAAAATATATGAAACAATCTTAAATCATAAGTTTTGATAAAAAAATATAAAAATATATTTTTATATCAATTCTAACTAATTTATAACATTTTATGGTTCTCATTTGATTATCATTTTATATATTTATATATATATAAAGAGGTTAATGCGAGGACGGGTAACAATTTACGACAATGCGAGGACAATCCTCAACCAATCATTTTGTGCATGATTTTCATGTACAAAATCACATATGATTCACATATAAAATCATATATGATTAGCCGAAAAATTTCCCGCGGTAAAATTCGTGCGTATCATTTTTGATGCTAGTATAAAATCACATATGATTTTGTACATGAAAAAATTTCATTTACAAAATGACAGGCTGAGGATTGTCCACGCATTCTCGTAAATTATTACCGTTCACATATGAACCCGCCTATATATATATATAGGGGTGGGTTCAAACGAGGACATACTATATATAAGAAAAGAAAGGGAATAATCTCAACCTTAGATTGAGATTGATGAATGGTCAAATTGTTTAATGGCAATAAATGTAAATATACTCCATATTTGGGTATTTTAATTGGATTAATTATTTTTTTCAAGGGTAAAATAGGAATTGTATTTTTCTTTTACACAATTCTATTAGAAGGTGGCGATATTGATGGATCCTTTTGGAGTGAGTTTAGGAATCATTATCCCTATGAATAGGGAAATGATATTCCCTATCTCCTTTTTTTAATTCATATGTGATAAAACACAAAATTAAACCAAACTCTTCTCATTATAAAGATTAATGATTTCACATGTGATTTATTATATGTGTATGAATATCTAATTTGTGTATGAAGTTGAAAATGTGTGTGTTTGAATATTAGTGATTTATGAATGTATTAGTGATTTAGAATGTAAATTTTTCACATGTGATTTGTGTATGAACATACCATTTGTGAATATTAGTGATTTAGAATGTAACTTTTCAACCTGTGATTTGTTAATATTAGTGATTTATGATTTGTGTATGACCATACACAAATCACATGTCAATATTAGTGATTTATGATTTAGTGATTTATGATTTATGATTTGTGTATGACCATACACAAATCACATGTCAATCAATGTGAATATTAGTGATTTAGAATGTAACTTTTCAATATGTGATTTGTGAATATTAGTGATTTATGATTTGTGTATGACCATGTGACTTGTGAATATTAATGATTTTGTATGTACATTGTTCAAAACTGATTTGTGTATGAACATATGATTTGTGAATGACGATGAAAATGTGTTCACATATGATTTGTGTATGAATTTGAAAATCTGTGGGTGTGAATATTAATGCTTTATGTCTAAGTTATGAATATATTAGTGATTTAGCATGTAAATTGTGCACATGTGATTTGGTGTATCAACAATTTGTATGCAAAATCTGTTCTTGGCTTAATGAAAATAGATGTTCATATATTTTCAATCAATGTTTTATCTAAATATATGAAATATATCTTTACAAATTAGATGGAATTTCTATACGGAAATGTGGAAAATTTTGAGAAATTGTTGGAAAGATTTGGGATGTTCATAAGAATCCCATATTTTTAGCAATTTAGTTTTTATCCATAATTAGATATTAAAAAATAAAGACCTTAATGCCCTTTTGTATTATATTAAATGTAATATTATTTTGATTAATGTTAATACTTATTGATTGGTCAAGAATCGTCCTCATGTTTCTTTAAATGTTTGAGGTTTTCGTATGAACCTCCCTCTATATATATATATATATATATATAGGGGAGGAATCATACAAGAACACCCACTCTTTAAAAGAACAAAGGAACACCTTGTGGACCACATATGATGTGGGTCGTACACATTAAAAAATCATATCTGATTCAATGGATCCCTCCATTGAATCATATATGATTTTTTAATGTGTAGGACCCACATCATATGTGGTCCACAAGGTGTTCTTTAGTTCCTTTAAATTTACAAAGTTCTCATTTGAACCTTTCTATATATATATATATATACCATGTTCTCGCATGATCCCTCTCTTATATATATATATATATATAGGGAAGGGATCATGCGAGAACATGGTATGTTTAAAGAAACAAATGAATTGTTTCTAGCCACATATTTTGATAAATCAATTAATATTATGTTGAATGACATTGAAGTAATTAATGGTGGCTGAAATCTACTTTCCACCAAAGGTAAAGTCTTTTAGGGGTAAAATTGGTATTAACACAAATTATAATATAATATATATCAATGATTTAATAATAATATAATATAATATATCAAAAATTATATTATATTATATATTATATCATATAGTTATATCAAAAATTATATTATATTATAATATATCAAAAATAACATACATGACATTGTAATCATGTGTGAATAACATTTATACAAAATCACGTATGATTTTACATTAACATTTGTATAAAATCAGATATGATTATACATTCACATCTGTACAAAATCACATATGATTTTACATTAACATTTGTACAAAATCATATATGATACTGAAATCATATGTGATTTTGTTGACATAATTAACATTGTAATCATGTGTGAATTCATTTGTATAAAATCATATATGATTTTACATTTACATTTGTACAAAATCAAATATGATTTTATATTAACATTTGTACAAAATCATATATGATACTGAAATCATATATGTTTTTGTTGATATAATTGACATTATAATAAACTTTTTAAAAATATTACCTCCAATTTTTTAAAATACTTTAAAAAAAAATAAAAAAAATTCAAGTTTTAAAAATAATAAACTTTTCTTTAAAGATATTTCATATTTCAATTTTCTAAAATCATATATGATACTGGGTTTGGTTTCTTATATTTCTTTTGATCTTATATTTAGTTAATGATATTTCAAATTTATCTTGAACTTATATTTATTTAAATATATTTAATATTTAAATTGTTTAGAAGTAATCAAGATTGTACAATCTGATGGAACATGATGAATAGTAATATTCCATAAAGTAACTTTAGACCATAATACCCTTAAAGTAAATAGATTAACATTAATTATTTTATTGATTTCTTAAATTATATATGTGGTTAGAAGGATGTTCATTTGTTTTTTAAAAAGCAAAAGTTCTCATTTGTACCTTCCCCTCTCTCTCTCTCTCTCTCTATATATATATATATATATAGAAAGAGAGAGAGAGAAAAAGACATCTTAAAATACAAACCAGTCAAAGGTTATAAACTCGTACAAACTAATATAAAAATGATTTTTTTTGATGATTTTTTTTCATCAAATGCTATGATTTAAGATGTTATTTCAGATATGTTTGTTTCATAATTTAAAAGTTTCACATGCATTTATTTTCATAAGGTGAAAGTTTTACATATATTTGTTTCATATGTATTTTTTTCACATGTAATTTTTTTACAAGGTTAAACAAACATATGTGTAATAACATCTTAAATCATAATATTTGTCTATATATATGTATATATATATATATACTTGCAATAGCAATACATATCCACGTTAGAGGATTTGGATCCGTCAATGCTCCTTTTAATTCCAACATGTTAATTGTTAGACACGTTTTCATATGCTTCGCTTCTTATTCAGTAGTCGTTATGTACATGCTAACCTTTGAACCCATAGCCATAACCCTACATATCACATGTAGAAATGTGGAATTGAAAAATCCCTTCCCTTTTTATTTTTGTTTTATTTTATTTTTATACTACATTGGATCATTATATTTGAATGGTTTAAGTTTATCTTTATATATATATATATATAGAGGCGGGTTCACGCAAGGACGGTAACAATTTACGAGAATGCGAGGAAAATCCTTAACCAATCATTTTGTACATGAAATTTTTTTCATGTACAAAATCATATGTGATTTTGTACTATTATAAAAAATGACACGCACGACTTTTACTGCAGGAAAAGTCTAGGCTAATCATATATGATTTCGTATTTGAATATGTGATTTTGTACATGAATCATATGTGATTTTGTACATGAAAAATTTTATGTACAAAATGATTGGTTGAAGATTGTCCTCGCATTCTCGTAAATTGTTACCGTCCTCGCATGAACCTCTTTCTATATATATATATATATAAAGGGTATTTCAAATACAAATCAAATAATTTGTATTAACTGTACAAACTTTATGGTTTCATTGTTTTAATTGAATAAAATTGTTTCATGAAATTGTTTAATATGATGAATTTTGTTTCATATATTTTTTTTATTCATGAAATTATTTCATATATCTTTGTTTCTATATGAAAATGAAATTTTTTCATGTATTTCTTATTTTGATAAATTATGTCTCATATATTTTTGAGTAATCAACCCTCATGTGTTTTTGATGAAATTTTTTCATATATTATTGACTAATCAACCCTTATAATTAATAAAAAGTGAAAAAAATTAAAAAAATGATTGGTTGAATGGAGTTTGTACGGTTTGTACGAATTGTCTGGTTTGTAATACTTTACGCTTTTTGAGTCACCAAAATAAATGCAATCTTTTTATTATATATATGAATCATTTAAGAACACATGAAATTGTAATAACCTTGATACTTGTGTATCATGTGTTATTGTATATGTTTTTTTTTTCTATCTAAGCATAATAATTTTATGTATTAATTAACATATAATTGTTTCACATTGTTTTTGTTTTACATATACTCGGTTCACAATGTAAAACTTTATTATGTGTATTTTTTATTTCATAAATACGCTAAAAATGTTCATATTGTGAAATGAGTATATGTGCAACAAGCACATTGTGAAACAAATATATGTTAATCGAGATTCGAAATTCTTTTTTAAATGGAAAATATATGAAATAACACATGATGCACAAGTTCTCAAAGTTATCACGATTTCATGAGTTATTAAAAGAATGTCCCTATGTGTGTGTGTGTGTATATGTATATATATATCTGGGCGAGTTCAAATGAGAACTTAAATTTGATTGTGAAAATGAGGACAAATGACAGCGCAACACGTGTCATATTTAAACTTAATAATGAAAGAAATATTTAGACTGAATGTAGTGTTATTCAGTCTGAATGTAGTGCTATTCAGTCTATATAATGTATGAATTTCACCTTCATTATTCAGACTGAATGGGACATGTGTCACGTTCTCTTTTGTTCTCATGTTCGTAACCAAATTTGAGTTCGCATTTGAACTTTCCTCTCTATCTCTCTCTCTATATGTATATATATGTATATATATAGACACACACATGCACAATCATTTGTTAACCAAATAAATAGTATTAACTTTGTAAACTCATCTGAGACCTTTATATTTTTAATCAATGGTTATGATTAAATGAGAGGTTATAAAACGATAAAAAATGGAATTAAATTGAGGCCATTTTTGGAATAATTTTTTTTTATTTTTGAAAGATAATCATGTTTTATACGATGTTGGTTTAAAGTTTGTAGTGTTGTCTCATCTATGAACTTTGGTTGTTCCATCTCTTTTACCGAAGTTCACAAGAAACCATAAAGTTTATAATGTTGTTGTGTGTTTGAACATTAATTGATTGTTCCAAAAAATTTGCCAAAGTTCATAGGTAAAACCAGAAAGTGAATAACATAATTAAGTTATTAGTTTAAACTAAGTAAATGAGATAATCAAGAAATGTGATATTAATATATATATATATATAGAGAGAGAGAGAGAGAGGGCCAATCATTTGTTAACCAACATGTTAGGAAATGATTTTCTTGTGTTAAAATAAGAAAATGATTGATTGTAAAAGAAAAGGCAAGTGTATAATGTCTTATTCTCTAGTTTTCTTATATCATGTTTTCCTAACAATTAATATAGAGGGCTAAGGGTTCATTAGAAAAAGAGAGAGGATACCCATTGTAATTGACATTCTAGTTCATGTGACATCCTTGTAAACCGATTACAAAAGTGAGATATATGACTTACGTTCTCTCTAATTCATCGTGTTCTTCATTGTGTGCTTAATCTATACTTTCATACTTAATAATCTGGGATCCACAATTGGTATCAGAACCTCCGATCAGAGTTTTGATTTGCTTCTAATCGATTTCTTGGATTTAAAGGTAACCTCGATATTTTTTTTTCTCGGATATAGATATTATGTTTTATTCGATAACTTTCAAAATTGCGATCTTGGTGTTAATTCTTAGTACAAATAGATTCGAATCATCATTAAAACCTGATCTGCAAGTTTTCTCATAGTTTTAATTGGTTTTAGTCTATAAAATCGATTTTTTTTTGGTTATCGCATCCTTAGGTTATCAAAGGTCTGGATTTCTGTTTTTATCACATCCATCGATTTCATCTTAGGAATTTATCTATGCTAAAGTAATTTAAGTTTGCGTTTTGTTCTGTGTGGTCTGGTTTAAATTTCTGGGGTTTTCATCATCTTTATCGCATCAATCTTCAAAATTCTCGGACCCTTTAGATCTGAGAACCTAGATTATCAGACTTAACTGCTCGAGAAAAATATTTTTATCTGACCATACATACCCGACAATTTTTTCTCGCATTCTTAAAAATTGAGAAAACTTTAAAATTTTACCCTTATTTATCTTGATTACTTAAGACCTTCTTGTCCATAGAAAAACTCAAGAACTCTGTTCCTTGCAGCTTTTTCTACTCAAAAAACTTTTAGTAATTGTTATAAATCTTGGTAATTATTTATCATATTCATTCTTGATTGTTTAGACATTCTTGTCAATAGAAAAACTCGAGAACTTTGTTCCTTGCAGCTTTTTCTAGTCAAGAAACTTTAGCAATTGGGTTGGATTTTGATAAATCTTTCTTTGAATTTCTGAAGATTCAATCTTCACGTTTTGGAAAATTGAAAACTTAGTTATTTCCATAAAAAGATTCGTGAACTCTGTTCCTTGCAGCTCTTTTTAGTCATGAAAACTTTGTTATTGTTTTCTTTAGGCTCAAGTCTTTGAATTAATTTTTTATTACTGTCTGATAACTATTTCTCTAGTATTTTTGGAATTGAAAACTTCGCGATTCTTGTCCATAAAAAGACTCGTGAATTCTGATACTCGCAGCTCTTTTTAGTCAAGAAACCCTGGTTATAATTCTTTTAGAATATTAGTTAAAAAAACCAAAATTAATTATTTTTTCTTGCACCTAAGGACTCGATAAAAAAAATTTCTCGGATCTGCATAATTCAAGAAAGGAACTTGTTCTCGACAAAATTTCATCCGAGAAACCTAGTTCTCGAATCCACTTGATCCGAGCAACTCGTTCCTCGCACTCCTTAGACCCGATATCCTCAGTCGTCGAACCATATAGATCCGAGCACCTCTTTCCTCTTACCTAGTTCATCCGAGAAAACAAACCCATTTTGTTAACAACCTCTATTCCAAAGTCTGTCTAAGAACCTTTTCAAAACCCAATGATCGTGATCAACTCATCAAGTACATTCATGACTACTCGTGAAGCCGCCATAGGCTCCGATACTCGTCCTCCAGTCCTATTTAGAGGAGAGTATTCACAATGATAAGACCGCTTCCTCAATTTCGTTTATCGTCATGACTATGCGGTAGAAATTATACGTTTTATCACCAAAGGACCACCGACCCCGATTTATTGGGATCTTCCTGCCATGCCAAATAACACTCCTCCACTTCTAGCTCACCGAGAACTCAAACTAAGGTCCAAATATGAACCCGACGAAGAACGTATTGCAAAAGGCGATCAACTTGCCAAATCCTTCCTTCTCCAGAGTCTTCCAAATGAAATATAAATGAGCATTGATAGCCATGAAGCAACGTCTAAGGGAATGTGGGAACAAAACGAGAAGTTTGTGCTTGGTACAAAGATCGGCACTCAACTCAAGATCACCAACTACATCTCTCAATATTAAGAGTTTAAAGCCAAAGAAGGGGAAAATATTTTAGACACTTACGAGAGGTTTTGTTAATATGCTCAATGAACTTAGCAAGAATGATATGCGAAAGACAAAGATCGGAAGCAACGTGAAACTAGTCAGCAACCTACAACCCAAACAACGACGCTTTTCTAATCAAATTAAGCATAGCAAATTCCTTGTTGAACTTGACCTTCACGAAATTTATGAAAGATTGAAGCAAGATGAAGAAGAAGTACTTGAAGTCATGGTTGTCAACAAGAAAACTTCTAAATCTTCCAATCCGCTTGCTCTTCTTGCCAAAGAACCTAATGAAGAAAGACATGACCGCCACTCCTCTCGAAGCTCTCAACAGGACCACCACGTTCGTCACACGACGAAAGAAGAAGACGAAGGATATGAATCCGATCCCGAGATTGAGCAACTCAAGCAATCCTTGGCCTTTCTCACTCAAGCATTTCAAAAGAATTTTTTTCGTCGCCCTTCATCTAACAAACAAAGGCTTACTTCGGGACCCAAGAATGAATAAAAACATACTACAACCAAACCAGAAGACAAGTTCAAAGGAGATATGAGCGTTTGCTACAACTGTGGCAAATCCGACCATTATGCTCGTGAGTGCAAGAAACCAGTGGTCAAAGATTCAAGCTATTATGCATACAAGTTAATGCTCGCAAAACAAGAAGAAACCAAAAAAGTTCTCATGGCGGAAGATGATCACTAGCTCCACAAGTCCGATCATGAAAACGAACCTCAAGCTCATATCAGCTTAATGGCAAGAACCGACGATGTGGATCTCTCTGATGAGGACACCAAGTCTCACGCTTCCGACAATGCATCCGAGGTAA
This sequence comes from Silybum marianum, assembly GCA_036898165.1. Lineage (NCBI taxonomy): Eukaryota > Viridiplantae > Streptophyta > Magnoliopsida > Asterales > Asteraceae > Silybum > Silybum marianum. The sequence goes on from CM072536.1 coordinate 30,640,524, forward strand.
CTAACACTGACTATGCTCAATTCATTGCTAAAATGCTGAAATGATAATTCAATTGCAAGATCTGCAATCTAAATTGAAAACCGAAAAACTCTCGGTTTCCAAATTAGAGGCACAATTAGAGAATAATCACAACCAAACCTTAATTATCACCATCGAACTTGCATCTTCAAGGAGTGAGTCCAAAATACTTCAACAAGAAAACATCAACCTTGAAACCAAAAATAAAGATTTACAAACGAAATTTACGAACCTCACAAAAAGATTTGAAAATTTTGAACGTGAGGCCCTAAAATTTTCATCAAAATTTGAGTTTTCCACCCTCCAAAGAAATGACCCTCTTGAAAACTCAAGGCTTTGGAACTCAAATTATATAAATTAGGTCAAACAGAACAAACAATTCACCTAAACGCACCTGAAGAGTTATGCTCAAAAGCTGGCCTAGGATTCGAAAATCCTAAATGCTTAGCAAAGGCCTTATACAACACTCCAACACTTTATAAATTTTAATATCTAGACCTTGGTCCAGATTATAAAATTCAATTTATGAAGTCATCAAACAAAGTAGGGAGAAGGGAAATTGGAATAGGAAGAACAAAAAGTATCATCAAATACCATTTTGTTATTCACAACAAATAGAGAAGGACTCATCTCAAAATACTCTTCCAAAAGACTATTTTCCTAGTTACACCAAAGAAGAACTTTAAACTTAACCTCCATATTATTAACCATACATTCCCACTTTATTTCTAGAAGAGAAAATCATTCAACTTGAAAAAGTGTTGGAATCCGAACGTTCTTCTTTAGAAAAGGAAAAAACAGTCTTGATCGCTAAAATTCAAAAACTCGAAAACACAGTTTTAAAAACACAACGTACTCCCGAAGTTGATACAACTTACGAAGTATCTTTGTGTAAAGCTTTCATTAGCACTTATCAACCAAACTGTGTTCTCGAAGAATTTTTACAAAATGAAACTAACATTCCTTCACCTTATGAAATGGATGACTTCTTCCCATGTGATTTTAATCCAAGTAACTTACGTTCTTCGACTTATCAAACTTCCCTTACTCCCGAACAAATAGATGATGAACTTGAGGCCGACGAAGACCAAATCTCAGCCAATGCACAACTCCATTTTTCAAAATTACTTAACTTTGAAGTTTGTCCAAATGATTCGGTTGATCAATTTGACTTCAATCCTACACTTCCTAGCCATGAGGAATTCGTGGACAAAGTCAAACAACCCATAAACTCAGTATTAATTCCTGAAATAGAAAATGAATGTTCTACTAGTTCTTCCAAACCTCCGGTTTTAAAAATTAAGGATCATATGTGCATTTTCATAAAACCACTTTACATCAATCTATAAGTTCTAATCATGGTCCATTTGATGTTTCACCTCTATGCCCTCTAAAGATAAAGCATGTTTGGGTCGAAAAAGGCACAAGTCATTCAAAGTCATCGCCACACAATAAGAATTCTAGAGTGGAGGGAGTTGAAGTCGAAAATATATCAGTGAGATTGAGTGAAGGGACGGATAAAATCACAGAGAGTGAGCGTATCCAAACTGTTACAAGCCAGGTAGCCACATCATCTATCGACACTCATCCGTTGGGTGCTGGTATTGAACAAGATGCTATGGACCCAGCAGCGCAATTGCACGCCCCACCCAACCACTCCGGTGTCTCTCAACAGTTGCCGGTTTTACAAATTCTTGCAGGTTTAGCTCCTGTTCTAGCGGACATCCAATCGGGAGTAGTGCTATTGAACATAGAAGACGATACCTGCATTCTTCGACTTCAATTGAATGCACTTCGAGTCTAGAGCTCCATCCTTCTAGGACACAAGTCACTACTTCTACCAATAGCCTTTGTGGCACGGTTGGAAATTCTATAGTAATGTCGTCTACAGACGCTTCACGAGGATTGGAAGGAAATCCTACTAGCGTTACACCTATGCCAACACTGAACGTAGGTCTCACAGTTGATTCAACTGTGATGACAACAGGTGCTCTACGTGACCCGGGTTTTTATTCCAGTTACATCCGCTCCTCCCATGTTCACGGTCTCTTCGAAAATCAGAGAAAATTTGTCACCGGTGCCTTACACGACGCACGGGATTCTCTTACATCGCATGTCAATGAAATCTGAAGCCTTCTTAAGGGCAAATATCTTATAGAAGCAAAGGCTAAATATGCTCGTGCCCGTCAATCATCAGCAAGTACTAGTCGATCACCTCCTCTGACTCCCTCGACTCCTTTGACACCTCCGGATTCTCTGCCGCTTCCTCCAATATTTTACACAGATGAACTGATGTCCATGCTCTATGCTCAACTACTTGAACAAGCCCAAGTTACTGGTCAAGCTGAAGAGGAGCTTATCGGCCTTCTCCATCGCAACTTACAGCACCCGACAGTCACTCGCCACGAGTTTGACTGCTTCAAAGCAGAAGTGCACAAAGAGCTTTCCGACATGAAGACCCAACTCTCAAACTCTGAACAAACTGTCTTGGGTGCCATTAGTAGTCTTCGTAAAGAGATTCGTCAGAGCTTTCGTCCCCACTTTTCCTCCTCCAAACGACCGTGTGATGATCCTAAAGATCAGGATGATCCTAATCGCCATGAGGGGGAGAAATGCAGGCGGACATCGGAAACCAGCATGGCAGCTACCACCGCAACCACCACAACAGTCAGTCCCTCTTCAAATCCATCCCGTTAACAAGCGACAATGCCTGAGTTCAACTAGGAGAACATAGAAAGAGCAGTTGATCCCTATAGTGATGAGCCGATACAAGTGAATGTCCAAAGTATGCAACGAGAAATATGAGACTGGTTTCATGACCCCTATGCTCCGGTACTTGGAGATGAAGATTATAAATGTTTCCATCAACAAAATAGCTCCATTGTACCTGGATCATCAACAAGAATATTGTTGCCTCATCAAGCAAGATGGGAGAAGATCATCGAAAATCATAACCGCAAATGGGAAAGAGAGAAAATTCGAGTTCCCTATCTGGAAGAGACAAAGCAGAAGCTCTTCGCCACAAAAACAACTCCTGAAGACTTGGCTCACATCCACCGCATCACTGAAATGTCATCTCGAGAACTGATTAAGTACGTTTTTATGCTTAACGTGGTTGCAAAACCAAGAGAAGAGGTGAATACAAAGACCAAGATTGTTGTCATCAAGGAAATTAGTTATGATGAGCTCAGTCAAGTCAAATTTCCGACGTTCAAAGTCATGCGGGACGATGCAAAAGACTGGACTTTCCCTGAAGCTGAGTTTCCGAACTTGGAAACCGATGATCTGGAATTCATATAAGTAGATATGAGAGATAAAAGAAGAAGATCAAGAGACGAACAAAGAGCCTTAAGAGCTATCGTTAGATTTGTCCAAAAGGAAATTCGATTTAGTTATCTGCACCGATTTTCAACATGGTCTTGAAACCAAGAAGAAGAAGATCTTCATCACTAAACCAAATCAAGATACTACTGGCCTAAAAAGACTCAAGATTCTCACCATTCTCACCAAGCCGATGCACGAAATCGTCTACATCAATCACATCGTTACCAAACGATTCATGCACTTCAATGAAACTGCTGCCTATAGTGATGGAACTTTGAAAGTTGTTCGTTTGCAACTATCTGCTGAAATTAGTTCTGACAGAAAAGGAACAATCAAACTCAATCTGATTCAACGTCAAAATATCTTAGACGCAATGGAAGTCATCAACAAACATTTGATCTACCGACAGACTCTATGTAGATTTGAAGGGATGTTTGAAATTAGGTCATGAGCTCATTTTGCCATAAAGGGGGAGATTGTTAGGAAAAGATTTTATTGTGTCAAAATAAGGAAATGATTGATTGTAAAAGAAAAGGCAAGTGTAGAATGCCTTATTCTCTATAAATAGAGGTTTAAGGGTTCAATAGAAAAAGAGAGAGGATACCCATTGTAATCGGCATTCTAGTTCATGCCACAACCTTGTAAATTGATTACACAAGTGAGATATATGACTTACGTTCTCTCTAATTCATCGTGTTCTTCATTGTGTGCTTAATCTATACTTTCGTACTTGATAATCTGGGATCCACACTACAAAAGGATGTTAACTTTGTTAGCCAATCTAAATCATCCAATAATTAGATCTACGGTTGAGATAAAAGTGTGGCATATTTGTAAATATGTAGACAATGGAGTCATGGTAAACATTGGTGAACAAGGGTAACTGATAAGCACTAAGAATTTAGTGGTTGCTATACTCTTTTATCTTCTTTTTAATAGGATATTTTACATTTTATCCCTAACTTGAGTCATTTTCTTACCATTATATGTCATTTCTTTGTTATTGGAGCTAGAGTAAATGATTTTATTTGTTTTAATACTTTATAGGCTAATATGGATGAGATTTGGCAGATTGTTTTGATTTCTGCAGCTGCTGACTTTTGACTTTGGGGGAGAAAGTAATTTTTGGAGTTCACTGTTTGACCAAGACTTTGACTGGTTGACTATTTGACTTAAATTCATGCATACCAGCTGTTAGGTTTATATTTTGGAAGTAGAAGACTTTGCAAGATTAACTTTTGTAATGATGTATTTAGTTTAACCTTTGGTTATTATCTTTTGGTTAATTTAGCTTTATACTTTTGTTGACTTTTGGTAAGTTCTAGGAAGGTAATGAAAATTTTCTTCCACCTCCCTTTTAGTATAATAAATAGGAGGTGGGGTTTGCCCTTAGAGGATGATCCATTACCTAAGCTTGGAAGAACTTTAATCCATTAATGAAAGCATGTGGTTTGAAGTAATCTCTTCTTCTTCATTTACTTTTCTTGTCTTTAATTCCTTGTTCATCTTACTTTCTTTACATTCCTGTTCTTGATTTACTTTTCTTGTCTTTAATTTCTTGTTCATCTTACTTTCTTTACATTCTTGTTCTTCAATTATTGTCATTTAAACTATTGTCTTTAATTTCTTGTTCATCTTTACATTCTTGTTATTTACTTTATTGTCATTTAAATTCTTGCCATTTAATTTTTTGTTCTTTACTTTCTTGTACTTACTTTTCTTGTTCTTTACTTTCTTGCATTTACTTTATTATCATTTATTTATAATGTCTTTAATTTATGCATTTTATATTTCTTGTTATTTACTTTCCGTTATGAGTAGCTAATTTCATTAGCTTGGGTGTAAGATAATAGGGGTGAGTTTTGCAAACCAAACTTAAATAAATTCTTTTATGCAACAATAACTTTTCATCATTTCTTTTCAAGTTTTATAAACTCAACAACACCTCTTGACGAGTTGATTACTTTGAAAGTACTAAAGTGCCATGACTCCAAGAGGAGTCATTGATTGCATGTCAACTTGAATGATATGGGAGGTAGACTTGAGAAAGTTACTGACAAAGAGATTTGTTATCCGCGTTTTTCAACTTGGTTAATTCTCGACGGGTTGATCACCTTAAGGTGTTAAAGTGGAATGGACTTAGAGATAAGCCATTTAGCTCACGTCAACTTGAATGATATGGGAATCCACTCGAGAGAGTGATTTTATCAAAAGGTTCTTTTTGTTTCTCCATATATTTTGAAGACACTATTTGTATATTCACTGGTCTGGATACTTCATAGAGATATGAGTAAAAAGCTATAATCAATGCATTAGTGAAGTCCGAGAGGAATACCTTCAAAATAAGTGATGGAACTAATTGTTGCTAAAATGATGTGGTAACATTCTGCCAGCATTGGACAGTTTGACAGCTTTACTTCTCTTATATTTGTGTTTGCAACCTCACCCTAAGTCATCACACCCTAGCTTCTTATAAACTGTTAAAAACACCAAAATCAAATCAATTATAGTCTTCAAATTCGCCATTTGAAGTTAGTCTAACAACTTGAGATCTTGCAACTTAAGATACCTATCCTTGTGGAATACGATACTTGGTTCTTACCATTTTATTACTTAAAAGACGATATTGGGACTATATTGTATACTTTCTTTTGGTTCCAATTATCACATGTCTGTAGGTGTGTAAAATCTCCTATCAGTAACACTGTAATTTGACTAGTCACAACAAATTAGGAAAAAAATCACGATTTCTTAAAATCACTCCTATGATTAATTTGTTCCTATTTTGGTGCACTACCAAATAAAATCGTAGTCTTCTTCATTGGACCACCACCATGGTTGTTGCTTCAGTTGCAGGTGTAAATGGAAAGACAATGATGGAAGAGACGATTATCACAAATCAAATGTTGGAAATTGATTTTAATCACGTATGGATGTATAGGCATCTTGGAGATCGATTTGGTGTGATTCGTGGCATGATCAAGAACGATTTACGTAGATGTAGATGTAGAGGAAGAACAACTGAATAACATGCATAAAACAGAGAAGTCTGAATCATTGAAGAAAAGGAAGAAATCGATTGGTATAGAAGGTAATAAACATATTCTTAAGTTATGAAATTTATGATTTATTGGTTACTCAATTATGTAACTCAATTATAATGAGTACATGGTGAACATTGGTGAAGAAGGTAAACCTGATGCAGTACACATTTGGTGAAGAAGGTGAACCTGGTGCTCGTTCACTTATGAAAATGGTGTTTGTTCACTTATGAAAATAGACTAGTTCATATGTGAACATGGTGATGATTCACTTATGAACATAGGAGTCGTTCAATTATGAACGAATGAGTGATTCACTTATGAATATGTGAGGCTTTCAGCTATGAAAATTGGGGTGGTTTTTGTAAGTAAGTAGGAGTGGTTCGGTTATGAACATGGTTCATTTATGAACATTGGACTGTTTCTTTATGAATATATGCCCTTCAAAATACAAAATCGATATTATCAGATAACAGTACAAACAAGTAAAAAAATCAACTAAAAACATATTTGATTAAAAAAATAACTTTCGTAATTATTTCTCCTTAAAATAAGGAAAGTTTACTCTAACCAACTTTCATAAAAATATATATATATATAAAAATAATTTTTTTGAAAAAGACAAAACTACCGCTAATGAAAAACGCAACACCAATTCAAAGTAAAATGTGAGGATGCTTCCGCTTGGTCAGATTCGGTTAACAAAGTTAGCACCGTTTCGATGTTCATATATCCTTTTGATTTTAATTAGATCTAGATATCGTATTTCAACAATTACATAAACGATCTTAAAAATGTTGTAAAATCAATCTACTCCGATCTTATACGTTTCTTTGATCTAGCAAATAAAGAATTTTATGTATCATCCCACTTAAACGGATCAATCCATGTGATCTTCGTCAATCTATTTAGATATTTTATGTTATTTTTGAAGCAGATAAATTCAACACTCGTTGTAAGTAAATAGTCTGTTTACTTTTTTTTTGGATGAAAATCGCACATCGACAGCCAAAACATCTTTGCTATTACTTAGCTTTCTTAAATAGACCCTATAACTACATGTAACCATCGAAAAATGTAGATGTATAGAATTATCATCGTCTGCTATTGAGCTCATGATGGTTTTATTCGTAAACATCACAAATCTACTAATCCACTTTCGTTGGTTTTGAACCAAAACCACACCATACATGAGTATGGTTATGTGGCTTTGTGGATTTGTTTAAGTGTGTGGTTCTGATTAATCCATCGTGAGCAAACACACCTCTATATTTGTTCCATTCATTTATTGCTTTAATTCGGTATTATTTTCTTTTTCCTTTTAACACCTTTGGTTTTGAGCCTGCTTCTTTCTTTTCAATTCCATGTCTACTTATATGAATTAAGCTCAAATTTTGCTTCTTATTATGTTATTCCGAAAATTTTTTGATCGAAATCCATTTTTTTTAAATCTAGAGTCTTTCTATCTATATTAATTTGAAAGGAAGAATAACTTGATGTTCGATCTGGTTGCGTCTTTAGAGACTTTCTGAGCCTTACATTCCATCTTTTTGGAATCAAATCTTGAATTTCTGAGTCAAATGTTTCTTCGATAATTTTCTTTATTCCTTCGTATATCCAATATTTTGTTTTACGTCATCCTTTTTCTGTCGTCAAGAAAGTGAAAAGATCGGAGGAAGAAGCTAAGAGGCTGCATATGACACAGAAATTGATGGTATGATTGTGAAAAGTATGGATTGTAGGGCTAGAAAGCCTCTAAAGATGCAATCCAATGGAAGATCATGTTTGTCTTATTTTAAGTCAATCAATATCCTCTTCTTGTATTTTTATCTATTTTTTCCATTTTATTGTTTCCCTTTACTTTCCGTTTGTCTTGTATAACTAAACGTCAAAAACCACTAAAGTGGAAAAAGAATGTAAGAAGATATTGTGTAATATGAATTGATTGTTCTTGTATACTTAACTGACTATTATGGTCGAGTTTGATGTATGTACAACATGATACAAATGTAAAAACGACCTACGATTCCATTAGTTTGCAAGAAATATGTTATTAGATATGCAAAATGATCTTTCAACCGATCGAAGCAAAAAAATTATGCTCGAAAGGTTTTGATGTTCATATATCCTTTTGATTTTAATTAGATCTAGATTTCGATATTTCAACAATTACATAAACGATCTTAAAAATATTGTAAAATCAATCTACTCCGATCTTATACATTTCCTTGATCTACCAAATAAAGAATTCTATGTATCATCACACTTAAACGGATCAATCCATGTTTCTTCGTCAATCTATTTAAAGATTTTATGTTATTTTTGAAGCAGATAAATTCATCAATCGTTGTAAGTGCATAGTCCGTTTACTTTTTTTTGGATGACAAATCCCACATCGACAGTCAAAACATCTCTGATATTACTTTGCTTTCTTAAATAGACCCCATAACTACATGTAAGCATCGAAAAATGTATATGTGTAAAATTTTCATCGTCTGCTATTGAACTCATGATGGTTTTATTCGTAAACCGCACAAATCTACTCATCCACTTTTGTTCTTTTGACCACACCATACATGAGTATGGTTATGTGGCTTAGTGGATTTGTTTAAGTGTGTGGTTCCGATTAATCCATCGTGAGCAAACACACATCTCTATGTTTGTTCCATTCATTTATTGCTTTATTTCGGTATTATTTTTTTTTTCCTTTTAACACCTTTGGTTTTGAGCCTGCTTCTTTCTTTTCAATTCCATGTCTACTTATATAAATTAAGCTCAAATATTGCTTCTAATTATGTTGTTCCCAATAATTTTTGATCGAAATCCATTTTTTTTAAATCTAGAGTCTTTCTATCTATATTAATTTGAAGGGAAGAATAACTTGATGTTCGATCTGGTTGCTTCTTTAAAGACTTTCTGAGCCTTAAATTCCATCTTTTTGGAATCAAATCTTGAATTTCTGAGTCAAATGTTTCTTCGATAATTTTCTTTATTCCTTCGTATATCCAATATTCTGTTTTACGTCATCCTTTTTCTGCCGTCCAGAAGTGAAAAGATTGGAGGAAGAAGCAAAGAGGCTACATATGACACAGAAATTGATGGTATGATTCTGAAAAGTATGTATTGTAGGGCTCGAAAGCCTCTAAAGATGCAATCCGATGGAAGATCACGTCTTTCTTATTTTAAGTCAATCAATATCCTCTTCTTGTATTTTTATCTTTTTTTTCCATTTTATTGTTTTCCTTTACTTTCCGTTTGTCTTGTATAACTAAACGTCAAAAACCACTAAAGTGGAAAAAGAATGTAAGAAAAGATATTGTGTAATATGAATTGATTGTTCTCGTATACTTAACAGACTATTGTGGTCGAGTTTGATGTATGTACAACATGATACAAATGTAACAACGACCTACGATTGCATTAGTTTGCAAGAAATATGTTATTAGATATGCAAAATAATCTTTCAACCGATCGAAGCAAAAAAAGAATGCTCGAAAGGTTTTGATGTTCATATATCCTTTTGATTTTAATTAGATCTAGATTTCGATATTTCAACAATTTCATAAACGATCTTAAAAATATTGTAAAATCAATCTACTCCGATCTTATATGTTTCTTTGATCTACCAAATAAAGAATTCTATGTATCATCCCACTTAAACGGATCAATCCATGTTTCTTCGTCAATCTATTTAAAGATTTTATGTTATTTTTGAAGCAGATAAATTCATCACTCGTTCCGTTTACTTTTTTTTTGGATGACAAATCCCACATCGACAGTCAAAACATCTCTGATATTACTTTGCTTTCTTTAATAGACCCCATAACTACATGTAAGCATCGAAAAATGTAGATGTGTAGAATTATCATCGTCTGCTATTGAGCTTATGATGGTTTTATTCGTAAACCGCACAAATCTACTCATCCACTTTCGTTCTGGTGTTGGTTTTGAACCAAAACCACACCATACGTGAGTATGGTTATGTGGCTTAGTTGATTTGTTTAAGTGTGTGGTTCCGATTAATCCATCGTGAGCAAACACACATCTCTATATTTGTTCCATTCTTTTATTGCTTTATTTTGGTATTATTTTCTTTTTCCTTTTAACACCTTTGGTTTTGAGCCTGCTTCTTTCTTTTCAATTCCATGCCTACTTATATGAATTAAGCTCAAATTTTGCTTCTTATTATGTTGTTCCCAACAATTTTTGATCGAAATCCATTTTTTTTTAAATCTAGTGTTTTTCTATCTTTATTAATTTGATGGGAAGAATAACTTGACGTTCGATCTGGTTGTCTCTTTAGAAACTTTCTGAGCCTTACATTCCATCTTTTTGGAATCAAATCTTGAATTTCCGAGTCAAATGTTTCATCGATAATTTTCTTTATTCCTTCGTATATCCAATATTCTGTTTTACGTCATCCTTTTTCTGCCATCAAGAAAGTGAAAAGATCGGAGAAAGAAGCAAAGAGGCTACATATGACACAGAAATTGATGGTATGATTCTGAAAAGAATGGATTGTAGGGCTCGGAAGCCTCTAAAGATGCAATCCGATGGAAGATCACGTTTTTCTTATTTTAAGTCAATCAATATCCTCTTCTTGTATTTTTATCTATTTTTTCATTTTATTGTTTTCCTTTACTTTCCGTTTGTCTTGTATAACTAAACGTCAAAAACCACTAAAGTGGAAAAAGAATGTAAGAAAAGATATTGTGTAATATGAATTGATTGTTCTTGTATACTTAACAGACTATTGTGGTCGAGTTTGATGTATGTACAACATGATACAAATGTAACAACGACCTACGATTGCATTAGTTTGCAAGAAATATGTTATTAGATATGCAAAATAATCTTTCAACCGATCGAAGCAAAAAAAGAATGCTCGAAAGGTTTTGATGTTCATATATCCTTTTGATTTTAATTAGATCTAGATTTCGATATTTCAACAATTTCATAAACGATCTTAAAAATATTGTAAAATCAATCTACTCCGATCTTATATGTTTCTTTGATCTACCAAATAAAGAATTATATGTATCATCCCACTTAAACGGATCAATCCATGTTTCTTCGTCAATCTATTTAAAGATTTTATGTTATTTTTGAAGCAGATAAATTCATCACTCGTTGTAAGTGAATAGTCCGTTTACTTTTTTTTTGGATGACAAATCCCACATCGACAACAAAACATCTATGATATTACTTTGCTTTCTTAAATAGACCCCATAACTACACGTAAGCATCGAAAAATGTAGATGTGTAGAATTATCATCGTCTGCTATTGAGCTCATGATGGTTTTATTCGTAAACCGCACAAATCTACTCATCCACTTTCGTTCTAGTGTTGGTTTTGAACCAAAACCACACCATACGTGAGTATGTTATGTGGCTTAGTTGATTTGTATAAGTGTGTGGTTCCGATTAATCCATCGTGAGCAAACACACATCTCTACATTTGTTCCATTCTTTTATTGCTTTATTTTGGTATTATTTTCTTTTTCCTTTTAACACCTTTGGTTTTGAGCCTGCTTCTTTCTTTTCAATTCCATGCCTACTTATATGAATTAAGCTCAAATTTTGCTTCTTATTATGTTGTTCCCAACAATTTTTGATCGAAATCCATTTTTTTTAAATCTAGTGTCTTTCTATCTTTATTAATTTGATGGGAAGAATAACTTGATGTTCGATCTGGTTGTCTCTTTAGAAACTTTCTGAGCCTTACATTCCATCTTTTTGGAATCAAATCTTGAATTTCCGAGTCAAATGTTTCTTCGATAATTTTCTTTATTCCTTCGTATATCCAATATTCTGTTTTACGTCATCCTTTTTCTGCCATCAAGAAAGTGAAAAGATCGGAGGAAGAAGCAAAGAGGCTACATATGACACAGAAATTGATGGTATGATTCTGAAAAGAATGGATTGTAGGGCTCGGAAGCCTCTAAAGATGCAATCCGATGGAAGATCACGTTTTTCTTATTTTAAGTCAATCAATATCCTCTTCTTGTATTTTTATCTATTTTTTCATTTTATTGTTTTCCTTTACTTTCCGTTTGTCTTGTATAACTAAACGTCAAAAACCACTAAAGTGGAAAAAGAATGTAAGAAAAGATATTGTGTAATATGAATTGATTGTTCTTGTATACTTAACAGACTATTGTGGTCGAGTTTGATGTATGTACAACATGATACAAATGTAACAACGACCTACGATTGCATTAGTTTGCAAGAAATATGTTATTAGATATGCAAAATAATCTTTCAACCGATCGAAGCAAAAAAAGAATGCTCGAAAGGTTTTGATGTTCATATATCCTTTTGATTTTAATTAGATCTAGATTTCGATATTTCAACAATTTCATAAACGATCTTAAAAATATTGTAAAATCAATCTACTCCGATCTTATATGTTTCTTTGATCTACCAAATAAAGAATTATATGTATCATCCCACTTAAACGGATCAATCCATGTTTCTTCGTCAATCTATTTAAAGATTTTATGTTATTTTTGAAGCAGATAAATTCATCACTCGTTGTAAGTGAATAGTCCGTTTACTTTTTTTTTGGATGACAAATCCCACATCGACAGTCAAAACATCTATGATATTACTTTGCTTTCTTAAATAGACCCCATAACTACACGTAAGCATCGAAAAATGTAGATGTGTAGAATTATCATCGTCTGCTATTGAGCTCATGATGGTTTTATTCGTAAACCGCACAAATCTACTCATCCACTTTCGTTCTAGTGTTGGTTTTGAACCAAAACCACACCATACGTGAGTATGTTATGTGGCTTAGTTGATTTGTATAAGTGTGTGGTTCCGATTAATCCATCGTGAGCAAACACACATCTCTACATTTGTTCCATTCTTTTATTGCTTTATTTTGGTATTATTTTCTTTTTCCTTTTAACACCTTTGGTTTTGAGCCTGCTTCTTTCTTTTCAATTCCATGCCTACTTATATGAATTAAGCTCAAATTTTGCTTCTTATTATGTTGTTCCCAACAATTTTTGATCGAAATCCATTTTTTTTAAATCTAGTGTCTTTCTATCTTTATTAATTTGATGGGAAGAATAACTTGATGTTCGATCTGGTTGTCTCTTTAGAAACTTTCTGAGCCTTACATTCCATCTTTTTGGAATCAAATCTTGAATTTCCGAGTCAAATGTTTCTTCGATAATTTTCTTTATTCCTTCGTATATCCAATATTCTGTTTTACGTCATCCTTTTTCTGCCATCAAGAAAGTGAAAAGATCGGAGGAAGAAGCAAAGAGGCTACATATGACACAGAAATTGATGGTATGATTCTGAAAAGAATGGATTGTAGGGCTCGGAAGCCTCTAAAGATGCAATCCGATGGAAGATCACGTTTTTCTTATTTTAAGTCAATCAATATCCTCTTCTTGTATTTTTATCTATTTTTTCATTTTATTGTTTTGCTTTACTTTCCGTTTGTCTTGTATAACTAAACGTCAAAAACCACTAAAGTGGAAAAAGAATGTAAGAAAAGATATTGTGTAATATGAATTGATTGTTCTTGTATACTTAACAGACTATTGTGGTCGAGTTTGATGTATGTACAACATGATACAAATGTAACAACGACCTACGATTGCATTAGTTTGCAAGAAATATGTTATTAGATATGCAAAATAATCTTTCAACCGATCGAAGCAAAAAAAGAATGCTCGAAAGGTTTTGATGTTCATATATCCTTTTGATTTTAATTAGATCTAGATTTCGATATTTCAACAATTTCATAAACGATCTTAAAAATACTGTAAAATCAATCTACTCCGATCTTATATGTTTCTTTGATCTACCAAATAAAGAATTATATGTATCATCCCACTTAAACGGATCAATCCATGTTTCTTCGTCAATCTATTTAAAGATTTTATGTTATTTTTGAAGCAGATAAATTCATCACTCGTTGTAAGTGAATAATCCGTTTACTTTTTTTTTGGATGACAAATCCCACATCGACATTCAAAACATCTATGATATTACTTTGCTTTCTTAAATAGACCACATAACTACACGTAAGCATCGAAAAATGTAGATGTGTAGAATTATCATCGTCTGCTATTGAGCTCATGATGGTTTTATTCGTAAACCGCAAAAATCTACTCATCCACTTTCGTTCTGGTGTTGGTTTTGAACCAAAACCACACCATACGTGAGTATGGTTATGTGGCTTAGTTGATTTGTATAAGTGTGTGGTTCCGATTAATCCATCGTGAGCAAACACACATCTATACATTTGTTCCATTCTTTTATTGCTTTATTTTGGTATTATTTTCTTTTTCCTTTTAACACCTTTGGTTTTGAGCCTGCTTCTTTCTTTTCAATTCCATGCCTACTTATATGAATTAAGCTCAAATTTTGCTTCTTATTATGTTGTTCCCAACAATTTTTGATCGAAATCCATTTTTTTTAAATCTAGTGTCTTTCTATCTTTATTAATTTGATGGGAAGAATAACTTGATGTTCGATCTGGTTGTCTCTTTAGAAACTTTCTGAGCCTTACATTCCATCTTTTTGGAATCAAATCTTGAATTTCCGAGTCAAATGTTTCTTCGATAATTTTCTTTATTCCTTCGTATATCCAATATTCTGTTTTACGTCATCCTTTTTCTGCCATCAAGAAAGTGAAAAGATCGGAGGAAGAAGCAAAGAGGCTACATATGACACAGAAATTGATGGTATGATTCTGAAAAGTATGTATTGTAGGGCTCGAAAGCCTCTAAAGATGCAATCCGATGGAAGATCACGTTTTTCTTATTTTAAGTCAATCAATATCCTCTTAATGTATTTTTATCTTTTTTTTCCATTTTACTGTTTTGCTTTACTTTCCGTTTGTCTTGTATAACTAAACGTCAAAAACCACTAAAGTGGAAAAAGAATGTAAGAAAAGATATTGTGTAATATGAATTGATTGTTCTCGTATACTTAACAGACTATTGTGGTCGAGTTTGATGTATGTACAACATGATACAAATGTAACAATGACCTACGATTGCATTAGTTTGCAAGAAATATGTTATTAGATATGCAAAATAATCTTTCAACCGATCGAAGCAAAAAAAGAATGCTCGAAAGGTTTTGATGTTCATATATCCTTTTGATTTTAATTAGATCTAGATTTCGATATTTCAACAATTTCATAAACGATCTTAAAAATAATGTAAAATCAATCTACTCCGATCTTATATGTTTCTTTGATCTACCAAATAAAGAATTATATGTATCATCCCACTTAAACGGATCAATCCATGTTTCTTCGTCAATCTATTTAAAGATTTTATGTTATTTTTGAAGCAGATAAATTCATCACTCGTTGTAAGTGAATAATCCGTTTACTTTTTTTTTGGATGACAAATCCCACATCGACATTCAAAACATCTATGATATTACTTTGCTTTCTTAAATAGACCACATAACTACACGTAAGCATCGAAAAATGTAGATGTGTAGAATTATCATCGTCTGCTATTGAGCTCATGATGGTTTTATTCGTAAACCGCAAAAATCTACTCATCCACTTTCGTTCTGGTGTTGGTTTTGAACCAAAACCACACCATACGTGAGTATGGTTATGTGGCTTAGTTGATTTGTATAAGTGTGTGGTTCCGATTAATCCATCGTCAGCAAACACACATCTCTACATTTGTTCCATTCTTTTATTGCTTTATTTTGGTATTATTTTCTTTTTCCTTTTAACACCTTTGGTTTTGAGCCTGCTTCTTTCTTTTCAATTCCATGCCTACTTATATGAATTAAGCTCAAATTTTGCTTCTTATTATGTTGTTCCCAACAATTTTTGATCGAAATCCATTTTTTTTTAAATCTAGTGTCTTTCTATCTTTATTAATTTGATGGGAAGAATAACTTGACGTTCGATCTGGTTGTCTCTTTAGAAACTTTCTGAGCCTTACATTCCATCTTTTTGGAATCAAATCTTGAATTTCCGAGTCAAATGTTTCTTCGATAATTTTCTTTATTCCTTCGTATATCCAATATTCTGTTTTACGTCATCCTTTTTCTGCCATCAAGAAAGTGAAAAGATCGGAGGAAGAAGCAAAGAGGCTACATATGACACAGAAATTGATGGTATGATTCTGAAAAGAATGGATTGTAGGGCTCGGAAGCCTCTAAAGATGCAATCCGATGGAAGATCACGTTTTTCTTATTTTAAGTCAATCAATATCCTCTTCTTGTATTTTTATCTATTTTTTCCATTTTATTGTTTTGCTTTACTTTCCGTTTGTCTTGTATAACTAAACGTCAAAAACCACTAAAGTGGAAAAAGAATGTAAGAAAAGATATTGTGTAATATGAATTGATTGTTCTTGTATACTTAACAGACTATTGTGGTCGAGTTTGATGTATGTACAACATGATACAAATGTAACAACGACCTACGATTGCATTAGTTTGCAAGAAATATGTTATTAGATATGCAAAATAATCTTTCAACCGATCGAAGCAAAAAAAGAATGCTCGAAAGGTTTTGATGTTCATATATCCTTTTGTTTTATTTAGATCTAGATTTCGATATTTCAACAATTTCATAAACGATCTTAAAAATATTGTAAAATCAATATACTCCGATCTTATATGTTTCTTTGATCTACCAAATAAAGAATTATATGTATCATCCCACTTAAACGGATCAATCCATGTTTCTTCGTCAATCTATTTAAAGATTTTATGTTATTTTTGAAGCAGATAAATTCATCACTCGTTGTAAGTGAATAGTCCGTTTACTTTTTTTTTGGATGACAAATCCCACATCGACACCAAAACATCTATGATATTACTTTGCTTTCTTAAATAGACCCCATAACTACACGTAAGCATCGAAAAATGTAGATGTGTAGAATTATCATCGTCTGCTATTGAGCTCATGATGGTTTTATTCGTAAACCGCACAAATCTACTCATCCACTTTCGTTCTAGTGTTGGTTTTGAACCAAAACCACACCATACGTGAGTATGTTATGTGGCTTAGTTGATTTGTATAAGTGTGTGGTTCCGATTAATCCATCGTGAGCAAACACACATCTCTACATTTGTTCCATTCTTTTATTGCTTTATTTTGGTATTATTTTCTTTTTCCTTTTAACACCTTTGGTTTTGAGCCTGCTTCTTTCTTTTCAATTCCATGCCTACTTATATGAATTAAGCTCAAATTTTGCTTCTTATTATATTGTTCCCAACAATTTTTGATTGAAATCCATTTTTTTTAAATCTAGTGTCTTTCTATCTTTATTAATTTGATGGGAAGAATAACTTGATGTTCGATCTGGTTGTCTCTTTAGAAACTTTCTGAGCCTTACATTCCATCTTTTTGGAATCAAATCTTGAATTTCTGAGTCAAATGTTTCTTCGATATTTTCCTTTATTCCTTCGTATATCCAATATTCTGTTTTACGTCATCCTTTTTCTGTTGTCAAGAAAGTGAAAAGATCGGAGGAAGAAGCAAAGAGGCTACATATGACACAGAAATTGATGGTATGATTCTGAAAAGTATGTATTGTAGGGCTCGAAAGCCTCTAAAGATGCAATCCGATGGAAGATCACGTTTTTCTTATTTTAAGTCAATCAATATCCTCTTAATGTATTTTTATCTTTTTTTTCCATTTTACTGTTTTCCTTTACTTTCCGTTTGCCTTGTATAACTAAACGTCAAAAACCACTAAAGTGGAAAAAGAATGTAAGAAAAGATATTGTGTAATATGAATTGATTGTTCTCGTATACTTAACAGACTATTGTGGTCGAGTTTGATGTATGTACAACATGATACAAATGTAACAATGACCTACGATTGCATTAGTTTGCAAGAAATATGTTATTAGATATGCAAAATAATCTTTCAACCGATCGAAGCAAAAAAAGAATGCTCGAAAGGTTTTGATGTTCATATATCCTTTTGATTTTAATTAGATCTAGATTTCGATATTTCAACAATTTCATAAACGATCTTAAAAATACTGTAAAATCAATCTACTCCGATCTTATATGTTTCTTTGATCTACCAAATAAAGAATTATATGTATCATCCCACTTAAACGGATCAATCCATGTTTCTTCGTCAATCTATTTAAAGATTTTATGTTATTTTTGAAGCAGATAAATTCATCACTCGTTGTAAGTGAATAATCCGTTTACTTTTTTTTTGGATGACAAATCCCACATCGACATTCAAAACATCTATGATATTACTTTGCTTTCTTAAATAGACCACATAACTACACGTAAGCATCGAAAAATGTAGATGTGTAGAATTATCATCGTCTGCTATTGAGCTCATGATGGTTTTATTCGTAAACCGCAAAAATCTACTCATCCACTTTCGTTCTGGTGTTGGTTTTGAACCAAAACCACACCATACGTGAGTATGGTTATGTGGCTTAGTTGATTTGTATAAGTGTGTGGTTCCGATTAATCCATCGTGAGCAAACACACATCTCTACATTTGTTCCATTCTTTTATTGCTTTATTTTGGTATTATTTTGTTTTTCCTTTTAACACCTTTGGTTTTGAGCCTGCTTCTTTCTTTTCAATTCCATGCCTACTTATATGAATTAAGCTCAAATTTTGCTTCTTATTATGTTGTTCCCAACAATTTTTGATCGAAATCCATTTTTTTTAAATCTAGTGTCTTTCTATCTTTATTAATTTGATGGGAAGAATAACTTGACGTTCGATCTGGTTGTCTCTTTAGAAACTTTCTGAGCCTTACATTCCATCTTTTTGGAATCAAATCTTGAATTTCCGGGTCAAATGTTTCTTCGATAATTTTCTTTATTCCTTCGTATATCCAATATTCTGTTTTACGTCATCCTTTTTCTGCCATCAAGAAAGTGAAAAGATCGGAGGAAGAAGCAAAGAGGCTACATATGACACAGAAATTGATGGTATGATTCTGAAAAGAATGGATTGTAGGGCTCGGAAGCCTCTAAAGATGCAATCCGATGGAAGATCACGTTTTTCTTATTTTAAGTCAATCAATATCCTCTTCTTGTATTTTTATCTATTTTTTCCATTTTATTGTTTTGCTTTACTTTCCGTTTGTCTTGTATAACTAAACGTCAAAAACCACTAAAGTGGAAAAAGAATGTAAGAAAAGATATTGTGTAATATGAATTGATTGTTCTTGTATACTTAACAGACTATTGTGGTCGAGTTTGATGTATGTACAACATGATACAAATGTAACAACGACCTACGATTGCATTAGTTTGCAAGAAATATGTTATTAGATATGCAAAATAATCTTTCAACCGATCGAAGCAAAAAAAGAATGCTCGAAAGGTTTTGATGTTCATATATCCTTTTGTTTTATTTAGATCTAGATTTCGATATTTCAACAATTTCATAAACGATCTTAAAAATATTGTAAAATCAATATACTCCGATCTTATATGTTTCTTTGATCTACCAAATAAAGAATTATATGTATCATCCCACTTAAACGGATCAATCCATGTTTCTTCGTCAATCTATTTAAAGATTTTATGTTATTTTTGAAGCAGATAAATTCATCATTCGTTGTAAGTGAATAGTCCGTTTACTTTTTTTTTGGATGACAAATCCCACATCGACAGTCAAAACATCTCTGATATTACTTTGCTTTCTTAAATAGACCCCATAACTACACGTAAGCATCGAAAAATGTAGATGTGTAGAATTATCATCGTCTGCTATTGAGCTCATGATGGTTTTATTTGTAAACCGCACAAATCTACTCATCCACTTTCGTTCTGGTGTTGGTTTTGAACCAAAACCACACCATACGTGAGTATGGTTATGTGGCTTAGTTGATTTGTTTAAGTGTGTGGTTCCGATTAATCCATCGTGAGCAAACACACACCTCTACATTTGTTCCATTCTTTTATTGCTTTATTTTGGTATTATTTTCCTTTTCCTTTTAACACCTTTGGTTTTGAGCCTGCTTCTTTCTTTTCAATTCCATGTCTACTTATATGAATTAAGCTCAAATTTTGCTTCTTATTATGTTGTTCCCAACAATTTTTGATGGAAATCCATTTTTTTTAAATCTAGTGTCTTTCTATCTTTATTAATTTGAAGGGAAGAATAACTTGATGTTCGATCTGGTTGCTTCTTTAGAGACTTTCTGAGCCTTACATTCCATCTTTTTGGAATCAAATCTTGAATTTCTGAGTCAAATGTTTCTTCGATAATTTCTTTATTCCTTCGTATATCCAATATTCTGTTTTACGTCATCCTTTTTTTGCCGTCAAGAAAGTGAAAAGATCGGAGGAAGAAGCAAAGAGGCTACATATGACACAGAAATTGATGGTATGATTCTGAAAAGAATGGATTGTAGGGCTCGAAAGCCTCCAAAGATGCAATCTGATGGAAGATCACGTTTTTATTATTTTAAGTCAATCAATATCCTCTTCTTGTATTTTTATCAATTTTTTCCATTTTATTGTTTTGCTTTACTTTCCGTTTGTCTTGTATAACTAAACGTCAAAAACCACTAAAGTGGAAAAAGAATGTAAGAAAAGATATTGTGTAATATGAATTGATTGTTCTCGTATACTTAACAGACTATTGTGGTCGAGTTTGATGTATGTACAACATGATACAAATGTAACATTGACCTACGATTGCATTAGTTTGCAAGAAACATGTTATTAGATATGCAAAATAATCTTTCAACCGATCGAAGCAAAAAAAGAATGCTCGAAAGGTTTTGATGTTCATATATCCTTTTGATTTTAATTAGATCTAGATTTCGATATTTCAACAATTTCATAAACGATCTTAAAAATATTGTAAAATCAATCTACTCCGATCTTATATGTTTCTTTGATCTACCAAATAAAGAATTATATGTATCATCCCACTTAAACGGATCAATCCATGTTTCTTCGTCAATCTCTTTAAAGATTTTATGTTATTTTTGAAGCAGATAAATTCATCACTCGTTGTAAGTGAATAATCGTTTACTTTTTTTTTGGATGACAAATCCCACATCGACATTCAAAACATCTATGATATTACTTTGCTTTCTTAAATAGACCACATAACTACACGTAAGCATCGAAAAATGTAGATGTGTAGAATTATCATCGTCTGCTATTGAGCTCATGATGGTTTTATTCGTAAACCGCAAAAATCTACTCATCCACTTTCGTTCTGGTGTTGGTTTTGAACCAAAACCACACCATACGTGAGTATGGTTATGTGGCTTAGTTGATTTGTATATGTGTGTGGTTCCGATTAATCCATCGTGAGCAAACACACATCTCTACATTTGTTCCATTCTTTTATTGCTTTATTTTGGTATTATTTTCTTTTTCCTTTTAACACCTTTGGTTTTGAGCCTGCTTCTTTCTTTTCAATTCCATGCCTACTTATATGAATTAAGCTCAAATTTTGCTTCTTATTATGTTGTTCCCAACAATTTTTGATCGAAATCCATTTTTTTTAAATCTAGTGTCTTTCTATCTTTATTAATTTGATGGGAAGAATAACTTGATGTTCGATCTGGTTGTCTCTTTAGAAACTTTCTGAGCCTTACATTCCATCTTTTTGGAATCAAATCTTGAATTTCGGAGTCAAATGTTTCTTCGATATTTTTCTTTATTCCTTCGTATATCCAATATTCTGTTTTACGTCATCCTTTTTCTGTCGTCAAGAAAGTGAAAAGGTCGGAGGAAGAAGCAAAGAGGCTACATATGACACAGAAATTGATGGTATGATTCTGAAAAGTATGTATTGTAGGGCTCGAAAGCCTCTAAAGATGCAATCCGATGGAAGATCACGTTTTTCTTATTTTAAGTCAATCAATATCCTCTTAATGTATTTTTATCTTTTTTTTCCATTTTACTGTTTTCCTTTACTTTCCGTTTGTCTTGTATAACTAAACGTCAAAAACCACTAAAGTGGAAAAAGAATGTAAGAAAAGATATTGTGTAATATGAATTGATTGTTCTCGTATACTTAACAGACTATTGTGATCGAGTTTGATGTATGTACAACATGATACAAATGTAACAATGACCTACGATTGCATTAGTTTGCAAGAAATATGTTATTAGATATGCAAAATAATCTTTCAACCGATCGAAGCAAAAAAAGAATGCTCGAAAGGTTTTGATGTTCATATATCCTTTTGATTTTAATTAGATCTAGATTTCGATATTTCAACAATTTCATAAACGATCTTAAAAATATTGTAAAATCAATCTACTCCGATCTTATATGTTTCTTTGATCTACCAAATAAAGAATTATATGTATCATCCCACTTAAACGGATCAATCCATGTTTCTTCGTCAATCTATTTAAAGATTTTATGTTATTTTTGAAGCAGATAAATTCATCACTCGTTGTAAGTGAATAATCCGTTTACTTTTTTTTTGGATGACAAATCCCACATCGACATTCAAAACATCTATGATATTACTTTGCTTTCTTAAATAGACCACATAACTACACGTAAGCATCGAAAAATGTAGATGTGTAGAATTATCATCGTCTGTTATTGAGCTCATGATGGTTTTATTCGTAAACCGCAAAAATCTACTCATCCACTTTCATTCTGGTGTTGGTTTTGAACCAAAACCACACCATACGTGAGTATGGTTATGTGGCTTTGTTGATTTGTATAAGTGTGTGGTTCCGATTAATCCATCGTGAGCAAACACACATCTCTACATTTGTTCCATTCTTTTATTGCTTTATTTTGGTATTATTTTCTTTTTCCTTTTAACACCTTTGGTTTTGAGCCTGCTTCTTTCTTTTCAATTCCATGCCTACTTATATGAATTAAGCTCAAATTTTGCTTCTTATTATGTTGTTCCCAACAATTTTTGATCGAAATCCATTTTTTTTAAATCTAGTGTCTTTCTATCTTTATTAATTTGATGGGAAGAATAACTTGATGTTCGATCTGGTTGTCTCTTTAGAAACTTTCTGAGCCTTACATTCCATCTTTTTGGAATCAAATCTTGAATTTCCGAGTCAAATGTTTCTTCGATAATTTTCTTTATTCCTTCGTATATCCAATATTCTGTTTTACGTCATCCTTTTTCTGCCATCAAGAAAGTGAAAAGATCGGAGGAAGAAGCAAAGAGGCTACATATGACACAGAAATTGATGGTATGATTATGAAAAGAATGGATTGTAGGGCTCGGAAGCCTCTAAAGATGCAATCCGATGGAAGATCACGTTTTTCTTATTTTAAGTCAATCAATATCCTCTTCTTGTATTTTTATCTATTTTTTCCATTTTATTGTTTTGCTTTACTTTCCGTTTGTCTTGTATAACTAAACATCAAAAACCACTAAAGTGGAAAAAGAATGTAAGAAAAGATATTGTGTAATATGAATTGATTGTTCTGGTATACTTAACAGACTATTGTGGTCGAGTTTGATGTATGTACAACATGATACAAATGTAACAACGACCTACGATTGCATTAGTTTGCAAGAAATATGTTATTAGATATGCAAAATAATCTTTCAACCGATCGAAGCAAAAAAAGAATGCTCGAAAGGTTTTGATGTTCATATATCCTTTTGATTTTAATTAGATCTTGATTTCGATATTTCAACAATTTCACAAAAGTTCTTAAAAATATTGTAAAATCAATCTACTCCGATCTTATATGTTTCTTTGATCTACCAAATAAAGAATTATATGTATCATCCCACTTAAACGGATCAATCCATGTTTCTTCGTCAATCTATTTAAAGATTTTATATTATTTTTGAAGCAGATAAATTCATCACTCGTTGTAAGTGGATAGTCCGTTTACTTTTTTTTTGGATGACAAATCCCACATCGACAGTCAAAACATCTCTGATATTACTTTGCTTTCTTAAATAGACCCCATAACTACACGTAAGCATCGAAAAATGTAGATGTGTAGAATTATCATCGTCTGCTATTGAGCTCATGATGGTTTTATTCGTAAACCGCACAAATCTACTCATCCACTTTCGTTCTGGTGTTGGTTTTGAACCAAAACCACACCATACGTGAGTATGGTTATGTGGCTTAGTTGATTTGTTTAAGTGTGTGGTTCCGATTAATCCATCGTGAGCAAACACACACCTCTACATTTGTTCCATTCTTTTATTGCTTTATTTTGGTATTATTTTCTTTTTCCTTTTAACACCTTTGGTTTTGAGCTGCTTCTTTCTTTTCAATTCCATGTCTACTTATATGAATTAAGCTCAAATTTTGCTTCTTATTATGTTGTTCCCAACAATTTTTGATGGAAATCCATTTTTTTTAAATCTAGTGTCTTTCTATCTTTATTAATTTGAAGGGAAGAATAACTTGATGTTCGATCTGGTTGCTTCTTTAGAGACTTTCTGAGCCTTACATTCCATCTTTTTGGAATCAAATCTTGAATTTCTGAGTCAAATGTTTCTTCGATAATTTTCTTTATTCCTTCGTATATCCAATATTCTGTTTTACGTCATCCTTTTTCTGCCGTCAAGAAAGTGAAAAGATCGGAGGAAGAAGCAAAGAGGCTACATATGACACAGAAATTGATGGTATGATTCTGAAAAGAATGGATTGTAGGGCTCGAAAGCCTCTAAAGATGCAATCCGATGGAAGATCACGTTTTTCTTATTTTAAGTCAATCAATATCCTCTTCTTGTATTTTTATCTATTTTTTCCATTTTATTGTTTTGCTTTACTTTCCGTTTGTCTTGTATAACTAAACGTCAAAAACCACTAAAGTGGAAAAAGAATGTAAGAAAAGATATTGTGTAATATGAATTGATTGTTCTCGTATACTTAACAGACTATTGTGATCGAGTTTGATGTATGTACAACATGATACAAATGTAACAATGACCTACGATTGCATTAGTTTGCAAGAAATATGTTATTAGATATGCAAAATAATCTTTCAACCGATCGAAGCAAAAAAAGAATGCTCGAAAGGTTTTGATGTTCATATATCCTTTTGATTTTAATTAGATCTAGATTTCGATATTTCAACAATTTCATAAACGATCTTAAAAATATTGTAAAATCAATCTACTCCGATCTTATATGTTTCTTTGATCTACCAAATAAAGAATTATATGTATCATCCCATTTAAACGGATCAATCCATGTTTCTTCGTCAATCTATTTAAAGATTTTATGTTATTTTTGAAGCAGATAAATTCATCACTCGTTGTAAGTGAATAATCCGTTTACTTTTTTTTTGGATGACAAATCCCACATCGACATTCAAAACATCTATGATATTACTTTGCTTTCTTAAATAGACCACATAACTACACGTAAGCATCGAAAAATGTAGATGTGTAGAATTATCATCGTCTGTTATTGAGCTCATGATGGTTTTATTCGTAAACCGCAAAAATCTACTCATCCACTTTCGTTCTGGTGTTGGTTTTGAACCAAAACCACACCATACGTGAGTATGGTTATGTGGCTTAGTTGATTTGTATAAGTGTGTGGTTCCGATTAATCCATCGTGAGCAAACACACATCTCTACATTTGTTCCATTCTTTTATTGCTTTATTTTGGTATTATTTTCTTTTTCCTTTTAACACCTTTGGTTTTGAGCCTGCTTCTTTCTTTTCAATTCCATGCCTACTTATATGAATTAAGCTCAAATTTTGCTTCTTATTATGTTGTTCCCAACAATTTTTGATCGAAATCCATTTTTTTTAAATCTAGTGTCTTTCTATCTTTATTAATTTGATGGGAAGAATAACTTGATGTTCGATCTGGTTGTCTCTTTAGAAACTTTCTGAGCCTTACATTCCATCTTTTTGGAATCAAATCTTGAATTTCCGAGTCAAATGTTTCTTCGATAATTTTCTTTATTCCTTCGTATATCCAATATTCTGTTTTACGTCATCCTTTTTCTGCCATCAAGAAAGTGAAAAGATCGGAGGAAGAAGCAAAGAGGCTACATATGACACAGAAATTGATGGTATGATTATGAAAAGAATGGATTGTAGGGCTCGGAAGCCTCTAAAGATGCAATCCGATGGAAGATCACGTTTTTCTTATTTTAAGTCAATCAATATCCTCTTCTTGTATTTTTATCTATTTTTTCCATTTTATTGTTTTGCTTTACTTTCCGTTTGTCTTGTATAACTAAACGTCAAAAACCACTAAAGTGGAAAAAGAATGTAAGAAAAGATATTGTGTAATATGAATTGATTGTTCTGGTATACTTAACAGACTATTGTGGTCGAGTTTGATGTATGTACAACATGATACAAATGTAACAACGACCTACGATTGCATTAGTTTGCAAGAAATATGTTATTAGATATGCAAAATAATCTTTCAACCGATCGAAGCAAAAAAAGAATGCTCGAAAGGTTTTGATGTTCATATATCCTTTTGATTTTAATTAGATCTTGATTTCGATATTTCAACAATTTCACAAAAGTTCTTAAAAATAATGTAAAATCAATCTACTCCGATCTTATATGTTTCTTTGATCTACCAAATAAAGAATTATATGTATCATCCCACTTAAACGGATCAATCCATGTTTCTTCGTCAATCTATTTAAAGATTTTATATTATTTTTGAAGCAGATAAATTCATCACTCGTTGTAAGTGGATAGTCCGTTTACTCTTTTTTTGGATGACAAATCCCACATCGACAGTCAAAACATCTCTGATATTACTTTGCTTTCTTAAATAGACCCCATAACTACACGTAAGCATCGAAAAATGTAGATGTGTAGAATTATCATCGTCTGCTATTGAGCTCATGATGGTTTTATTCGTAAACCGCACAAATCTACTCATCCACTTTCGTTCTGGTGTTGGTTTTGAACCAAAACCACACCATACGTGAGTATGGTTATGTGGCTTAGTTGATTTGTTTAAGTGTGTGGTTCCGATTAATCCATCGTGAGCAAACACACACCTCTACATTTGTTCCATTCTTTTATTGCTTTATTTTGGTATTATTTTCTTTTTCCTTTTAACACCTTTGGTTTTGAGCTGCTTCTTTCTTTTCAATTCCATGTCTACTTATATGAATTAAGCTCAAATTTTGCTTCTTATTATGTTGTTCCCAACAATTTTTGATGGAAATCCATTTTTTTTAAATCTAGTGTCTTTCTATCTTTATTAATTTGAAGGGAAGAATAACTTGATGTTCGATCTGGTTGCTTCTTTAGAGACTTTCTGAGCCTTACATTCCATCTTTTTGGAATCAAATCTTGAATTTCTGAGTCAAATGTTTCTTCGATAATTTTCTTTATTCCTTCGTATATCCAATATTCTGTTTTACGTCATCCTTTTTCTGCCGTCAAGAAAGTGAAAAGATCGGAGGAAGAAGCAAAGAGGCTACATATGACACAGAAATTGATGGTATGATTCTGAAAAGAATGGATTGTAGGGCTCGAAAGCCTCTAAAGATGCAATCCGATGGAAGATCACGTTTTTCTTATTTTAAGTCAATCAATATCCTCTTCTTGTATTTTTATCTATTTTTTCCATTTTATTGTTTTGCTTTACTTTCCGTTTGTCTTGTATAACTAAACGTCAAAAACCACTAAAGTGGAAAAAGAATGTAAGAAAAGATATTGTGTAATATGAATTGATTGTTCTCGTATACTTAACAGACTATTGTGGTCGAGTTTGATGTATGTACAACATGATACAAATGTAACAACGACCTACGATTGCATTAGTTTGCAAGAAATATGTTATTAGATATGCAAAATAATCTTTCAACCGATCGAAGCAAAAAAAGAATGCTCGAAAGGTTTTGATGTTCATATATCCTTTTGTTTTATTTAGATCTAGATTTCGATATTTCAACAATTTCATAAACGATCTTAAAAATATTGTAAAATCAATATACTCCGATCTTATATGTTTCTTTGATCTACCAAATAAAGAATTATATGTATCATCCCACTTAAACGGATCAATCCATGTTTCTTCGTCAATCTATTTAAAGATTTTATGTTATTTTTGAAGCAGATAAATTCATCACTCGTTGTAAGTGAATAGTCCGTTTACTTTTTTTTTGGATGACAAATCCCACATCGACAGTCAAAACATCTCTGATATTACTTTGCTTTCTTAAATAGACCCCATAACTACACGTAAGCATCGAAAAATGTAGATGTGTAGAATTATCATCGTCTGCTATTGAGCTCATGATGGTTTTATTCGTAAACCGCACAAATCTACTCATCCACTTTCGTTCTGGTGTTGGTTTTGAACCAAAACCACACCATACGTGAGTATGGTTATGTGGCTTAGTTGATTTGTTTAAGTGTGTGGTTCCGATTAATCCATCGTGAGCAAACACACACCTCTACATTTGTTCCATTCTTTTATTGCTTTATTTTGGTATTATTTTCTTTTTCCTTTTAACACCTTTGGTTTTGAGCCTGCTTCTTTCTTTTCAATTCCATGTCTACTTATATGAATTAAGCTCAAATTTTGCTTCTTATTATGTTGTTCCCAACAATTTTTGATGGAAATCCATTTTTTTTAAATCTAGTGTCTTTCTATCTTTATTAATTTGAAGGGAAGAATAACTTGATGTTCGATCTGGTTGCTTCTTTAGAGACTTTCTGAGCCTTACATTCCATCTTTTTGGAATCAAATCTTGAATTTCTGAGTCAAATGTTTCTTCGATAATTTCTTTATTCCTTCGTATATCCAATATTCTGTTTTACGTCATCCTTTTTTTGCCGTCAAGAAAGTGAAAAGATCGGAGGAAGAAGCAAAGAGGCTACATATGACACAGAAATTGATGGTATGATTCTGAAAAGAATGGATTGTAGGGCTCGAAAGCCTCCAAAGATGCAATCTGATGGAAGATCACGTTTTTCTTATTTTAAGTCAATCAATATCCTCTTCTTATATTTTTATCAATTTTTTCCATTTTATTGTTTTGCTTTACTTTCCGTTTGTCTTGTATAACTAAACGTCAAAAACCACTAAAGTGGAAAAAGAATGTAAGAAAAGATATTGTGTAATATGAATTGTTTGTTCTCGTATAGTTCACAGACTATTGTGGTCGAGTTTGATTGATGTACAACATGATACAAATGTAACAACGACCTACGATTGCAGTAGTTTGCAAGAAATATGTTATTAGATATGCAAAATAATCTTTCAACCGATCGAAGCAAAAAAATTATGCTCTAAAGGTTTTGATGTTCATATATCCTTTTGATTTTAATTAGATCTAGATTTTGATATTTCAACAATTACATAAACGATCTTAAAAATATTGTAAAATCAATCTACTGTGATCTTATATGTTTCTTTGATCTACCAAATAAAGAATTCTATGTATCATCCCACTTAAACGGATCAATCCATGTTTCTTCGTCAATCTATATAAAGATTTTATGTTATTTTTGAAGCAGATAAATTCATCACTCGTTGTAAGTGAATAGTCCGTTTACTTTTTTTTTGGATGACTAATCCCACATCGACATTCAAAACATCTCTGATATTACTTTGCTTTCTTAAATAGACCCCATAACTACATGTAAGCATCGAAAAATGTAGATGTGTAGAATTATCATCGTCTGCTATTGAGCTCATGATGGTTTTATTCATAAACCGCACAAATCTACTCATCCACTTTCGTTCTGGTGTTGGTTTTGAACCAAAACCACACCATACGTGAGTATGGTTATGTGGCTTAGTTGATTTGTTTAAGTGTGTGGTTCCGATTAATCCATCGTGAGCAAACACACACCTCTACATTTGTTCCATTCTTTTATTGCTTTATTTTGGTATTATTTTCTTTTTCCTTTTAACACCTTTGGTTTTGAGCCTGCTTCTTTCTTTTCAATTCCATGTCTACTTATATGAATTAAGCTCAAATTTTGCTTCTTATTATGTTGTTCCCAACAATTTTTGATGGAAATCCAGTTTTTTTAAATCTAGTGTCTTTCTATCTTTATTAATTTGAAGGGAAGAATAACTTGATGTTCGATCTGGTTGCTTCTTTAGAGACTTTCTGAGCCTTACATTCCATCTTTTTGGAATCAAATCTTGAATTTCTGAGTCAAATGTTTCTTCGATAATTTCTTTATTCCTTCGTATATCCAATATTCTGTTTTACGTCATCCTTTTTTTGCCGTCAAGAAAGTGAAAAGATCGGAGGAAGAAGCAAAGAGGCTACATATGACACAGAAATTGATGGTATGATTCTGAAAAGAATGGATTGTAGGGCTCGAAAGCCTCCAAAGATGCAATCTGATGGAAGATCACGTTTTTCTTATTTTAAGTCAATCAATATCCTCTTCTTGTATTTTTATCAATTTTTTCCATTTTATTGTTTTGCTTTACTTTCCGTTTGTCTTGTATAACTAAACGTCAAAAACCACTAAAGTGGAAAAAGAATGTAAGAAAAGATATTGTGTAATATGAATTGATTGTTCTCGTATAGTTCACAGACTATTGTGGTCGAGTTTGATTGATGTACAACATGATACAAATGTAACAACGACCTACGATTGCAGTAGTTTGCAAGAAATATGTTATTAGATATGCAAAATAATCTTTCAACCGATCGAAGCAAAAAAATTATGCTCTAAAGGTTTTGATGTTCATATATCCTTTTGATTTTAATTAGATCTAGATTTTGATATTTCAACAATTACATAAACGATCTTAAAAATATTGTAAAATCAATCTACTCTGATCTTATATGTTTCTTTGATCTACCAAATAAAGAATTCTATGTATCATCCCACTTAAACGGATCAATCCATGTTTCTTCGTCAATCTATATAAAGATTTTAAGTTATTTTTGAAGCAGATAAATTCATCACTCGTTGTAAGTGAATAGTCCGTTTACTTTTTTTTTTGGATGACTAATCCCACATCGACAGTCAAAACATCTCTGATATTACTTTGCTTTCTTAAATAGACCCCATAACTACATGTAAGCATCGAAAAATGTAGATGTGTAGAATTATCATTGTCTGCTATTGAGCTCATGATGGTTTTATTCGTAAACCGCACAAATCTACTCATCCACTTTCGTTCTGGTGTTGGTTTTGAACCAAAACCACATCATACGTGAGTATGGTTATGTGGCTTAGTTGATTTGTTTAAGTGTGTGGTTCCGATTAATCCATCATGAGCAAAGACACCTCTATATTTGTTCCATTCTTTTATTGCTTTATTTTGGTATTATTTTCTTTTTCCTTTTAACACCTTTGGTTTTGAGCCTGCTTCTTTCTTTTCAATTCCATGTCTACTTATATGAATTAAGCTCAAATTTTGCTTCTTATTATGTTGTTCCCAACAATTTTTGATCGAAATCCATTTTTTTTAAATCTAGTGTCTTTCTATCTTTATTAATTTGAAGGGAAGAATAACTTGATGTTCGATCTGGTTGCTTCTTTAGAGACTTTCTGAGCCTTACATTCCATCTTTTTGGAATCAAATCTTGAATTTCTGAGTCAAATGTTTCTTCGATAATTTTCTTTATTCCTTCGTATATCCAATATTCTGTTTTACGTCATCCTTTTTCTGCCGTCCAGAAGTGAAAAGATTGGAGGAAGAAGCAAAGAGGCTACATATGACACAGAAATTGATGGTATGATTCTGAAAAGTATGTATTGTAGGGCTCGAAAGCCTCTAAAGATGCAATCCGATGGAAGATCACGTCTTTCTTATTTTAAGTCAATCAATATCCTCTTCTTGTATTTTTATCTTTTTTTTCCATTTTATTGTTTTCCTTTACTTTCCGTTTGTCTTGTATAACTAAACGTCAAAAACCACTAAAGTGGAAAAAGAATGTAAGAAAAGATATTGTGTAATATGAATTGATTGTTCTCGTATACTTAACAGACTATTGTGGTCGAGTTTGATGTATGTACAACATGATACAAATGTAACAACGACCTACGATTGCATTAGTTTGCAAGAAATATGTTATTAGATATGCAAAATAATCTTTCAACCGATCGAAGCAAAAAAAGAATGCTCGAAAGGTTTTGATGTTCATATATCCTTTTGATTTTAATTAGATCTAGATTTCGATATTTCAACAATTTCATAAACGATCTTAAAAATATTGTAAAATCAATCTACTCCGATCTTATATGTTTCTTTGATCTACCAAATAAAGAATTATATGTATCATCCCACTTAAACGGATCAATCCATGTTTCTTCGTCAATCTATATAAAGATTTTATGTTATTTTTGAAGCAGATAAATTCATCACTCGTTGTAAGTGAATAGTCCGTTTACTTTTTTTTTGGATGACTAATCCCACATCGACAGTCAAAACATCTCTGATATTACTTTGCTTTCTTAAATAGACCCCATAACTACATGTAAGCATCGAAAAATGTAGATGTGTAGAATTATCATTGTCTGCTATTGAGTTCATGATGGTTTTATTCGTAAACCGCACAAATCTACTCATCCACTTTCGTTCTGGTGTTGGTTTTGAACCAAAACCACATCATACGTGAGTATGGTTATGTGGCTTAGTTGATTTGTTTAAGTGTGTGGTTCCGATTAATCCATCGTGAGCAAAGACACCTCTATATTTGTTCCATTCTTTTATTGCTTTATTTTGGTATTATTTTCTTTTTCCTTTTAACACCTTTGGTTTTGAGCCTGCTTCTTTCTTTTCAATTCCATGTCTACTTATATGAATTAAGCTCAAATTTTGCTTCTTATTATGTTGTTCCCAACAATTTTTGATCGAAATCCATTTTTTTTAATCTAGTGTCTTTCTATCTTTATTAATTTGAAGGGAAGAATAACTTGATGTTCGATCTGGTTGCTTCTTTAGAGACTTTCTGAGCCTTACATTCCATCTTTTTGGAATCAAATCTTGAATTTCTGAGTCAAATGTTTCTTCGATAATTTCTTTATTCCTTCGTATATCCAATATTCTGTTTTACGTCATCCTTTTTTTGCCGTCAAGAAAGTGAAAAGATCGGAGGAAGAAGCAAAGAGGCTACATATGACACAGAAATTGATGGTATGATTCGGAAAAGAATGGATTGTAGGGCTCGAAAGCCTCCAAAGATGCAATCTGATGGAAGATCACGTTTTTCTTATTTTAAATCAATCAATATCCTCTTCTTGTATTTTTATCAATTTTTTCCATTTTATTGTTTTGCTTTACTTTCCGTTTGTCTTGTATAACTAAACGTCAAAACCCACTAAAGTGGAAAAAGAATGTAAGAAAATATATAGTGTAATATGAATTGATTGTTCTCGTATAGTTCACAAACTATTGTGGTCGAGTTTGATTGATGTACAACATGATACAAATGTAACAACGACCTACGATTGCAGTAGTTTGCAAGAAATATGTTATTAGATATGCAAAATAATCTTTCAACCGATCGAAGCAAAAAAATTATGCTCTAAAGGTTTTGATGTTCATATATCCTTTTGATTTTAATTAGATCTAGATTTTGATATT
Organism: Silybum marianum; assembly: GCA_036898165.1. NCBI lineage: Eukaryota > Viridiplantae > Streptophyta > Magnoliopsida > Asterales > Asteraceae > Silybum > Silybum marianum. The sequence goes on from CM072536.1 coordinate 30,674,343, forward strand.
TCAACAATTACATAAACGATCTTAAAAATATTGTAAAATCAATCTACTCTGATCTTATATGTTTCTTTGATCTACCAAATAAAGAATTATATGTATCATCCCACTTAAACGGATCAATCCATGTTTCTTCGTCAATCTATTTAAAGATTTTATATTATTTTTGAAGCGTATAAATTCATCACTCGTTGTAAGTGGATAGTCCGTTTACTTTTTTTGGATGACAAATCCCACATCGACAGTCAAAACATCTCTGATATTACTTTGCTTTCTTAAATAGACCCCATAACTACATGTAAGCATCGAAAAATGTAGATGTGTAGAATTATCATCGTCTGCTATTTAGCTCATGATGGTTTTATTCGTAAACCGCACAAATCTACTCATCCACTTTCGTTCTGGTGTTGGTTTTGAACCAAAACCACACCATACGTGAGTATGGTTATGTGGCTTAGTTGATTTATTTAAGTGTGTGGTTCCGATTAATCCATCGTGAGCAAACACACATCTCTACATTTGTTCCATTCTTTTATTGCTTTATTTTGGTATTATTTTCTTTTTCCTTTTAACACCTTTGGTTTTGAGCCTGCTTCTTTCTTTTCAATTCCATGTCTACTTATATGAATTAAGCTCAAATTTTGCTTCTTATTATGTTGTTCCCAACAATTTTTGATGGAAATCCATTTTTTTTAAATCTAGTGTCTTTCTATCTTTATTAATTTGAAGGGAAGAATAACTTGATGTTCGATCTGGTTGCTTCTTTAGAGACTTTCTGAGCCTTACATTCCATCTTTTTGGAATCAAATCTTGAATTTCTGAGTCAAATGTTTCTTCGATAATTTTCTTTATTCCTTCGTATATCCAATATTCTGTTTTACGTCATCCTTTTTCTGCCGTCAAGAAAGTGAAAAGATCGGAGGAAGAAGCAAAGAGGCTACATATGACACAGAAATTGATGGTATGATTCTGAAAAGAATGGATTGTAGGGCTCGAAAGCCTCTAAAGATGCAATCCGATGGAAGATCACGTTTTTCTTATTTTAAGTCAATCAATATCCTCTTCTTGTATTTTTATCTATTTTTTCCATTTTATTGTTTTGCTTTACTTTCCGTTTGTCTTGTATAACTAAACGTCAAAAACCACTAAAGTGGAAAAAGAATGTAAGAAAAGATATCGTGTAATATGAATTGATTGTTCTCGTATACTTAATACTATTGTGGTCGAGTTTGATGTATGTACAACATGATACAAATGTAACAACGACCTACGATTGCATTAGTTTGCAAGAAATATGTTATTAGATATGCAAAATAATCTTTCAACCGATCGAAGCAAAAAAAGAATGCTCGAAAGGTTTTGATGTTCATATATCCTTTTGTTTTATTTAGATCTAGATTTCGATATTTCAACAATTTCATAAACGATCTTAAAAATATTGTAAAATCAATATACTCCGATCTTTTATGTTTCTTTGATCTACCAAATAAAGAATTATATGTATCATCCCACTTAAACGGATCAATCCATGTTTCTTCGTCAATCTATTTAAAGATTTTATGTTATTTTTGAAGCAGATAAATTCATCACTCGTTGTAAGTGAATAGTCCGTTTACTTTTTTTTGGATGACAAATCCCACATCGACAGTCAAAACATCTCTGATATTACTTTGCTTTCTTAAATAGACCCCATAACTACACGTAAGCATCGAAAAATGTAGATGTGTAGAATTATCATCGTCTGCTATTGAGCTCATGATGGTTTTATTCGTAAACCGCACAAATCTACTCATCCACTTTCGTTCTGGTGTTGGTTTTGAACCAAAACCACACCATACGTGAGTATGGTTATGTGGCTTAGTTGATTTGTTTAAGTGTGGTTCCGATTAATCCATCGTGAGCAAACACACACCTCTACATTTGTTCCATTCTTTTATTGCTTTATTTTGGTATTATTTTCTTTTTCCTTTTAACACCTTTGGTTTTGAGCCTGTTTCTTTCTTTTCAATTCCATGTCTACTTATATGAATTAAGCTCAAATTTTGCTTCTTATTATGTTGTTCCCAACAATTTTTGATGGAAATCCATTTTTTTTAAATCTAGTGTCTTTCTATCTTTATTAATTTGAAGGGAAGAATAACTTGATGTTCGATCTGGTTGCTTCTTTAGAGACTTTCTGAGCCTTACATTCCATCTTTTTGGAATCAAATCTTGAATTTCTGAGTCAAATGTTTCTTCGATAATTTTCTTTATTCCTTCGTATATCCAATATTCTGTTTTACGTCATCCTTTTTCTGCCGTCCAGAAGTGAAAAGATTGGAGGAAGAAGCAAAGAGGCTACATATGACACAGAAATTGATGGTATGATTCTGAAAAGTATGTATTGTAGGGCTCGAAAGCCTCTAAAGATGCAATCCGATGGAAGATCACGTCTTTCTTATTTTAAGTCAATCAATATCCTCTTCTTTTATTTTTATCTTTTTTTTCCATTTTATTGTTTTCCTTTACTTTCCGTTTGTCTTGTATAACTAAACGTCAAAAACCACTAAAGTGGAAAAAGAATGTAAGAAAAGATATTGTGTAATATGAATTGATTGTTCTCGTATACTTAACAGACTATTGTGGTCGAGTTTGATGTATGTACAACATGATACAAATGTAACAACGACCTACGATTGCATTAGTTTGCAAGAAATATGTTATTAGATATGCAAAATAATCTTTCAACCGATCGAAGCAAAAAAAGAATGCTCGAAAGGTTTTGATGTTCATATATCCTTTTGATTTTAATTAGATCTAGATTTCGATATTTCAACAATTTCATAAACGATCTTAAAAATATTGTAAAATCAATCTACTCCGATCTTATATGTTTCTTTGATCTACCAAATAAAGAATTATATGTATCATCCCACTTAAACGGATCAATCCATGTTTCTTCGTCAATCTATATAAAGATTTTATGTTATTTTTGAAGCAGATAAATTCATCACTCGTTGTAAGTGAATAGTCCGTTTACTTTTTTTTTGGATGACTAATCCCACATCGACAGTCAAAACATCTCTGATATTACTTTGCTTTCTTAAATAGACCCCATAACTACATGTAAGCATCGAAAAATGTAGATGTGTAGAATTATCATTGTCTGCTATTGAGTTCATGATGGTTTTATTCGTAAACCGCACAAATCTACTCATCCACTTTCGTTCTGGTGTTGGTTTTGAACCAAAACCACATCATACGTGAGTATGGTTATGTGGCTTAGTTGATTTGTTTAAGTGTGTGGTTCCGATTAATCCATCGTGAGCAAAGACACCTCTATATTTGTTCCATTCTTTTATTGCTTTATTTTGGTATTATTTTCTTTTTCCTTTTAACACCTTTGGTTTTGAGCCTGCTTCTTTCTTTTCAATTCCATGTCTACTTATATGAATTAAGCTCAAATTTTGCTTCTTATTATGTTGTTCCCAACAATTTTTGATCGAAATCCATTTTTTTTAATCTAGTGTCTTTCTATCTTTATTAATTTGAAGGGAAGAATAACTTGATGTTCGATCTGGTTGCTTCTTTAGAGACTTTCTGAGCCTTACATTCCATCTTTTTGGAATCAAATCTTGAATTTCTGAGTCAAATGTTTCTTCGATAATTTCTTTATTCCTTCGTATATCCAATATTCTGTTTTACGTCATCCTTTTTTTGCCGTCAAGAAAGTGAAAAGATCGGAGGAAGAAGCAAAGAGGCTACATATGACACAGAAATTGATGGTATGATTCTGAAAAGAATGGATTGTAGGGCTCGAAAGCCTCCAAAGATGCAATCTGATGGAAGATCACGTTTTTCTTATTTTAAATCAATCAATATCCTCTTCTTGTATTTTTATCAATTTTTTCCATTTTATTGTTTTGCTTTACTTTCCGTTTGTCTTGTATAACTAAACGTCAAAACCCACTAAAGTGGAAAAAGAATGTAAGAAAATATATAGTGTAATATGAATTGATTGTTCTCGTATAGTTCACAAACTATTGTGGTCGAGTTTGATTGATGTACAACATGATACAAATGTAACAACGACCTACGATTGCAGTAGTTTGCAAGAAATATGTTATTAGATATGCAAAATAATCTTTCAACCGATCGAAGCAAAAAAATTATGCTCTAAAGGTTTTGATGTTCATATATCCTTTTGATTTTAATTAGATCTAGATTTTGATATTTCAACAATTACATAAACGATCTTAAAAATATTGTAAAATCAATCTACTCTGATCTTATATGTTTCTTTGATCTACCAAATAAAGAATTATATGTATCATCCCACTTAAACGGATCAATCCATGTTTCTTCGTCAATCTATTTAAAGATTTTATATTATTTTTGAAGCAGATAAATTCATCACTCGTTGTAAGTGGATAGTCCGTTTACTTTTTTTTTGGATGACAAATCCCACATCGACAGTCAAAACATCTCTGATATTACTTTGCTTTCTTAAATAGACCCCATAACTACATGTAAGCATCGAAAAATGTAGATGTGTAGAATTATCATCGTCTGCTATTTAGCTCATGATGGTTTTATTCGTAAACCGCACAAATCTACTCATCCACTTTCGTTCTGGTGTTGGTTTTGAACCAAAACCACACCATACGTGAGTATGGTTATGTGGCTTAGTTGATTTGTTTAAGTGTGTGGTTCCGATTAATCCATCGTGAGCAAACACACATCTCTACATTTGTTCCATTCTTTTATTGCTTTATTTTGGTATTATTTTCTTTTTCCTTTTAACACCTTTGGTTTTGAGCCTGCTTCTTTCTTTTCAATTCCATGTCTACTTATATGAATTAAGCTCAAATTTTGCTTCTTATTATGTTGTTCCCAACAATTTTTGATGGAAATCCATTTTTTTTAAATCTAGTGTCTTTCTATCTTTATTAATTTGAAGGGAAGAATAACTTGATGTTCGATCTGGTTGCTTCTTTAGAGACTTTCTGAGCCTTACATTCCATCTTTTTGGAATCAAATCTTGAATTTCTGAGTCAAATGTTTCTTCGATAATTTTCTTTATTCCTTCGTATATCCAATATTCTGTTTTACGTCATCCTTTTTCTGCCGTCAAGAAAGTGAAAAGATCGGAGGAAGAAGCAAAGAGGCTACATATGACACAGAAATTGATGGTATGATTCTGAAAAGAATGGATTGTAGGGCTCGAAAGCCTCTAAAGATGCAATCCGATGGAAGATCACGTTTTTCTTATTTTAAGTCAATCAATATCCTCTTCTTGTATTTTTATCTATTTTTTCCATTTTATTGTTTTGCTTTACTTTCCGTTTGTCTTGTATAACTAAACGTCAAAAACCACTAAAGTGGAAAAAGAATGTAAGAAAAGATATCGTGTAATATGAATTGATTGTTCTCGTATACTTAACAGACTATTGTGGTCGAGTTTGATGTATGTACAACATGATACAAATGTAACAACGACCTACGATTGCATTAGTTTGCAAGAAATATGTTATTAGATATGCAAAATAATCTTTCAACCGATCGAAGCAAAAAAAGAATGCTCGAAAGGTTTTGATGTTCATATATCCTTTTGTTTTATTTAGATCTAGATTTCGATATTTCAACAATTTCATAAACGATCTTAAAAATATTGTAAAATCAATCTACTCCGATCTTTTATGTTTCTTTGATCTACCAAATAAAGAATTATATGTATCATCCCACTTAAACGGATCAATCCATGTTTCTTCGTCAATCTATTTAAAGATTTTATGTTATTTTTGAAGCAGATAAATTCATCACTCGTTGTAAGTGAATAGTCCGTTTACTTTTTTTTTGGATGACAAATCCCACATCGACAGTCAAAACATCTCTGATATTACTTTGCTTTCTTAAATAGACCCCATAACTACACGTAAGCATCGAAAAATGTAGATGTGTAGAATTATCATCGTCTGCTATTGAGCTCATGATGGTTTTATTCGTAAACCGCACAAATCTACTCATCCACTTTCGTTCTGGTGTTGGTTTTGAACCAAAACCACACCATACGTGAGTATGGTTATGTGGCTTAGTTGATTTGTTTAAGTGTGGTTCCGATTAATCCATCGTGAGCAAACACACACCTCTACATTTGTTCCATTCTTTTATTGCTTTATTTTGGTATTATTTTCTTTTTCCTTTTAACACCTTTGGTTTTGAGCCTGTTTCTTTCTTTTCAATTCCATGTCTACTTATATGAATTAAGCTCAAATTTTGCTTCTTATTATGTTGTTCCCAACAATTTTTGATGGAAATCCATTTTTTTTAAATCTAGTGTCTTTCTATCTTTATTAATTTGAAGGGAAGAATAACTTGATGTTCGATCTGGTTGCTTCTTTAGAGACTTTCTGAGCCTTACATTCCATCTTTTTGGAATCAAATCTTGAATTTCTGAGTCAAATGTTTCTTCGATAATTTCTTTATTCCTTCGTATATCCAATATTCTGTTTTACGTCATCCTTTTTTTGCCGTCAAGAAAGTGAAAAGATCGGAGGAAGAAGCAAAGAGGCTACATATGACACAGAAATTGATGGTATGATTCTGAAAAGAATGGATTGTAGGGCTAGAAAGCCTCTAAAGATGCAATCTGATGGAAGATCACGTTTTTCTTATTTTAAATCAATCAATATCCTCTTCTTGTATTTTTATCAATTTTTTCCATTTTATTGTTTTGCTTTACTTTCCGTTTGTCTTGTATAACTAAACGTCAAAACCCACTAAAGTGGAAAAAGAATGTAAGAAAATATATTGTGTAATATGAATTGATTGTTCTCGTATAGTTCACAGACTATTGTGGTCGAGTTTGATTGATGTACAACATGATACAAATGTAACAACGACCTACGATTGCAGTAGTTTGCAAGAAATATGTTATTAGATATGCAAAATAATCTTTCAACCGATCGAAGCAAAAAAATTATGCTCTAAAGGTTTTGATGTTCATATATCCTTTTGATTTTAATTAGATCTAGATTTTGATATTTCAACAATTACATAAACGATCTTAAAAATATTGTAAAATCAATCTACTCTGATCTTATATGTTTCTTTGATCTACCAAATAAAGAATTCTATGTATCATCCCACTTAAACGGATCAATCCATGTTTCTTCGTCAATCTATATAAAGATTTTATGTTATTTTTGAAGCAGATAAATTCATCACTCGTTGTAAGTGAATAGTCCGTTTACTTTTTTTTGGATGACTAATCCCACATCGACATCAAAACATCTACGATATTACTTTGCTTTCTGAAATAGACCCCATAACTACATGTAAGCATCGAAAAATGTAGATGTATAGAATTATCATTGTCTGCTATTGAGCTCATGATGGTTTTATTCGTAAACCGCACAAATCTACTCATCCACTTTCGTTCTGGTGTTGGTTTTGAACCAAAACCACATCATACGTGAGTATGGTTATGTGGCTTAGTTGATTTGTTTAAGTGTGTGGTTCCGATTAATCCATCGTGAGCAAAGACACCTCTATATTTGTTCCATTCTTTTATTGCTTTATTTTGGTATTATTTTCTTTTTCCTTTTAACACCTTTGGTTTTGAGCCTGCTTCTTTCTTTTCAATTCCATGTCTACTTATATGAATTAAGCTCAAATTTTGCTTCTTATTATGTTGTTCCCAACAATTTTTGATCGAAATCCATTTTTTTAAATCTAGTGTCTTTCTATCTTTATTAATTTGAAGGGAAGAATAACTTGATGTTCGATCTGGTTGCTTCTTTAGAGACTTTCTGAGCCTTACATTCCATCTTTTTGGAATCAAATCTTGAATTTCTGAGTCAAATGTTTCTTCGATAATTTCTTTATTCCTTCGTATATCCAATATTCTGTTTTACGTCATCCTTTTTTTGCCGTCAAGAAAGTGAAAAGATCGGAGGAAGAAGCAAAGAGGCTACATATGACACAGAAATTGATGGTATGATTCTGAAAAGAATGGATTGTAGGGCTCGAAAGCCTCCAAAGATGCAATCTGATGGAAGATCACGTTTTTCTTATTTTAAATCAATCAATATCCTCTTCTTGTATTTTTATCAATTTTTTCCATTTTATTGTTTTGCTTTACTTTCCGTTTGTCTTGTATAACTAAACGTCAAAACCCACTAAAGTGGAAAAAGAATGTAAGAAAATATATTGTGTAATATGAATTGATTGTTCTCGTATACTTCACAGACTATTGTGGTCGAGTTTGATTGATGTACAACATGATACAAATGTAACAACGACCTACGATTGCAGTAGTTTGCAAGAAATATGTTATTAGATATGCAAAATAATCTTTCAACCGATCGAAGCAAAAAAATTATGCTCTAAAGGTTTTGATGTTCATATATCCTTTTGATTTTAATTAGATCTAGATTTTGATATTTCAACAATTACATAAACGATCTTAAAAATATTGTAAAATCAATCTACTCCGATCTTATATGTTTCTTTGATCTACCAAATAAAGAATTCTATGTATCATCCCACTTAAACGGATCAATCCATGTTTCTTCGTCAATCTATATAAAGATTTTATGTTATTTTTGAAGCAGATAAATTCATCACTCGTTGTAAGTGAATAGTCCGTTTACTTTTTTTTTGGATGACTAATCCCACATCGACAGTCAAAACATCTCTGATATTACTTTGCTTTCTGAAATAGACCCCATAACTACATGTAAGCATCGAAAAATGTAGATGTGTAGAATTATCATTGTCTGCTATTGAGCTCATGATGGTTTTATTCGTAAACCGCACAAATCTACTCATCCACTTTCGTTCTGGTGTTGGTTTTGAACCAAAACCACATCATACGTGAGTATGGTTATGTGGCTTAGTTGATTTGTTTAAGTGTGTGGTTCCGATTAATCCATCGTGAGCAAAGACACCTCTATATTTGTTCCATTCTTTTATTGCTTTATTTTGGTATTATTTTCTTTTTCCTTTTAACACCTTTGGTTTTGAGCCTGCTTCTTTCTTTTCAATTCCATGTCTACTTATATGAATTAAGCTAAAATTTTGCTTCTTATTATGTTGTTCCCAACAATTTTTGATCGAAATCCATTTTTTTTAAATCTAGTGTCTTTCTATCTTTATTAATTTGAAGGGAAGAATAACTTGATGTTCGATCTGGTTGCTTCTTTAGAGACTTTCTGAGCCTTACATTCCATCTTTTTGGAATCAAATCTTGAATTTCTGAGTCAAATGTTTCTTCGATAATTTCTTTATTCCTTCGTATATCCAATATTCTGTTTTACGTCATCCTTTTTTTGCCGTCAAGAAAGTGAAAAGATCGGAGGAAGAAGCAAAGAGGCTACATATGACACAGAAATTGATGGTATGATTCTGAAAAGAATGGATTGTAGGGCTCGAAAGCCTCCAAAGATGCAATCTGATGGAAGATCACGTTTTTCTTATTTTAAATCAATCAATATCCTCTTCTTGTATTTTTATCAATTTTTTCCATTTTATTGTTTTGCTTTACTTTCCGTTTGTCTTGTATAACTAAACGTCAAAACCCACTAAAGTGGAAAAAGAATGTAAGAAAATATATTGTGTAATATGAATTGATTGTTCTCGTATACTTCACAGACTATTGTGGTCGAGTTTGATTGATGTACAACATGATACAAATGTAACAACGACCTACGATTGCAGTAGTTTGCAAGAAATATGTTATTAGATATGCAAAATAATCTTTCAACCGATCGAAGCAAAAAAATTATGCTCTAAAGGTTTTGATGTTCATATATCCTTTTGATTTTAATTAGATCTAGATTTTGATATTTCAACAATTACATAAACGATCTTAAAAATATTGTAAAATCAATCTACTCCGATCTTATATGTTTCTTTGATCTACCAAATAAAGAATTCTATGTATCATCCCACTTAAACGGATCAATCCATGTTTCTTCGTCAATCTATATAAAGATTTTATGTTATTTTTGAAGCAGATAAATTCATCACTCGTTGTAAGTGAATAGTCCGTTTACTTTTTTTTTTGGATGACTAATCCCACATCGACATTCAAAACATCTCTGATATTACTTTGCTTTCTTAAATAGACCCCATAACTACATGTAAGCATCGAAAAATGTAGATGTGTAGAATTATCATCGTCTGCAATTGAGCTCATGATGGTTTTATTCGTAAACCGCACAAATCTACTCATCCACTTTCGTTCTGGTGTTGGTTTTGAACCAAAACCACACCATACATGAGTATGGTTATGTGGCTTAGTGGATTTGTTTAAGTGTGTGGTTCCGATTAATCCATCGTGAGCAAACACATATCTCTATATTTGTTCCATTCATTTATTGCTTTATTTCGATATTATTTTCTTTTTCCTTTTAACACCTTTGGTTTTGAGCCTGCTTCTTTCTTTTCAATTCCATGTCTACTTATATGAATTAAGCTCAAATTTTGCTTCTTATTATGTTGTTCCCAACAATTTTTGATCGAAATCCATTTTTTTAAAATCTAGTGTCTTTCTATCTTTATTAATTTGAAGGGAAGAATTACTTGATGTTCGATCTGGTTGCTTCTTTAGAGACTTTCTGAGCCTTACATTCCATCTTTTTGGAGTCAAATCTTGAATTTCTGAGTCAAATGTTTCTTCGATAATTTTCTTTATTCTTTCGTATATCCAATATTCTGTTTTACGTCATCCTTTTTCTGCCGTCAAGAAACTGAAAAGATCAGAGGAAGAAGCAAAGAGGCTACATATGACACAGAAATTGAAGGTATGATTCTGAAAAGAATGGATTGTAGGGCTCGAAAGCCTCTAAAGATGCAATCCGATGGAAGATCACGTTTTTCTTATTTTAAGTCAATCAATATCCTCTTCTTGTATTTTTATCTATTTTTTCCATTTTATTGTTTTGCTTTACTTTCCGTTTGTCTTGTATAACTAAACGTCAAAAACCACTAAAGTGGAAAAAGAATGTAAGAAAAGATATTGTGTAATATGAATTGATTGTTCTCGTATACTTAACAGACTATTGTGGTCGAGTTTGATGTGTGTACAACATGATACAAATGTAACAACGACCTATGATTGCATTAGTTTGCAAGAAATATGTTATTAGATATGCAAAATAATCTTTCAACCGATCGAAGCAAAAAAAGAATGCCCGAAAGGTTTTGATGTTCATATATCCTTTTGTTTTATTTAGATCTAGATTTCGATATTTCAACAATTTCATAAACGATCTTAAAAATATTGTAAAATCAATATACTCCGATCTTATATGTTTCTTTGATCTACCAAATAAAGAATTCTATGTATCATCCCACTTAAACGGATCAATCCATGTTTCTTCGTCAATCTATTTAAAGATTTTATGTTATTTTTGAAGCAGATAAATTCATCACTCGTTGTAAGTGAATAGTCCGTTTACTTTTTTTTTTGGATAACTAATCCCACATCGACATTCAAAACATCTCTGATATTACTTTGCTTTCTTAAATAGACCCCATAACTACATGTAAGCATCAAAAAATGTAGATGTGTAGAATTATCATCGTCTGCAATTGAGCTCATGATGGTTTTATTCGTAAACCGCACAAATCTACTCATCCACTTTCGTTCTGGTGTTGGTTTTGAACCAAAACCACACCATACATGAGTATGGTTATGTGGCTTAGTGGATTTGTTTAAGTGTGTGGTTCCGATTAATCCATCGTGAGCAAACACATATCTCTATATTTGTTCCATTCATTTATTGCTTTATTTCGATATTATTTTCTTTTTCCTTTTAACACCTTTGGTTTTGAGCCTGCTTCTTTCTTTTCAATTCCATGTCTACTTATATGAATTAAGCTCAAATTTTGCTTCTTATTATGTTGTTCCCAACAATTTTTGATCGAAATCCATATTTTTAAAATCTAGTGTCTTTCTATCTTTATTAATTTGAAGGGAAGAATAACTTGATGTTCGATCTGGTTGCTTCTTTAGAGACTTTCTGAGCCTTACATTCCATCTTTTTGGAGTCAAATCTTGAATTTCTGAGTCAAATGTTTCTTCGATAATTTTCTTTATTCCTTCGTATATCCAATATTCTGTTTTACGTCATCCTTTTTCTGCCGTCAAGAAACTGAAAAGATCAGAGGAAGAAGCAAAGAGGCTACATAAGACACAGAAATTGATGGTATGATTCTGAAAAGAATGAACTGTAGGGCTCGAAAGCCTCTAAAGATGCAATCCGATGGAAGATCACGTTTTTCTTATTTTAATTCAATCAATATCCTCTTCTTGTATTTTTATCTATTTTTTCCATTTTATTGTTTTCCTTTACTTTCCGTTTGTCTTGTATAACTAAACGTCAAAAACCACTAAAGTGGAAAAAGAATGTAAGAAAGGATATTGTGTAATATGAATTGATTGTTCTCGTATACTTAACAAACTATTGTGGTCGAGTTTGATGTATGTACAACATGATACAAATGTAACAACGACCTACGATTGCAGTAGTTTGCAAGAAATATGTTATTAGATATGCAAAATAATCTTTCAACCGATCGAAGCAAAAAAATTATGCTCTAAAGGTTTTGATGTTCATATATCCTTTTGATTTTAATTAGATCTAGATTTTGATATTTCAACAATTACATAAACGATCTTAAAAATATTGTAAAATCAATCTACTCCGAGCTTATATGTTTCTTTGATCTACCAAATAAAGAATTCTACGTATCATCCCACTTAAACGGATCAATCCATGTTTCTTCGTCAATCTATTTAAAGATTTTATGTTATTTTTGAAGCAGATAAATTCATCACTCGTTGTAAGTGAATAGTCCGTTTACTTTTTTTTTGGATGACAAATCCCACATCGACAGTCAAAACATCTCTGATATTACTTTGCTTTCTTAAATAGACCCCATAACTACACGTAAGCATCGAAAAATGTAGATGTGTAGAATTATCATCGTCTGCTATTGAGCTCATGATGGTTTTATTCGTAAACCGCACAAATCTACTCATCCACTTTCGTTCTGGTGTTGGTTTTGAACCAAAACCACATCATACGTGAGTATGGTTATGTGGCTTAGTTGATTTGTTTAAGTGTGTGGTTCCGATTAATCCATCGTGAGCAAAGACACCTCTATAATTGTTCCATTCTTTTATTGCTTTATTTTGGTATTATTTTTTTTTTCTTTTTAACACCTTTGGTTTTGAGCCTGCTTCTTTCTTTTCAATTCCATGTCTACTTATATGAATTAAGCTCAAATTTTGCTTCTTATTATGTTGTTCCCAACAATTTTTGATCGAAATCCATTTTTTTTAAATCTAGTGTCTTTCTATCTTTATTAATTTGAAGGGAAGAATAACTTGATGTTCGATCTGGTTGCTTGTTTAGAGACTTTCTGAGCCTTACATTCCATCTTTTTGGAATCAAATCTTGAATTTCTGAGTCAAATGTTTCTTCGATAATTTCTTTATTCCTTCGTATATCCAATATTCTGTTTTACGTCATCCTTTTTTTGCCGTCAAGAAAGTGAAAAGATCGGAGGAAGAAGCAAAGAGGCTACATATGACACAGAAATTGATGGTATGATTCTGAAAAGAATGGATTGTAGGGCTCGAAAGCCTCCAAAGATGCAATCTGATGGAAGATCACGTTTTTCTTATTTTAAGTCAATCAATATCCTCTTCTTGTATTTTTATCTATTTTTTCCATTTTATTGTTTTTCTTTACTTTCCGTTTGTCTTGTATAATTAAACGTCAAAAACCACTAAAGTGGAAAAAGAATGTAAGAAAAGATATTGTGTAATATGAATTGATTGTTCTCGTATACTTAACAGACTATTGTGGTCGAGTTTGATGTATGTACAACATGATACAAATGTAACAACGACCTACGATTGCAGTAGTTTGCAAGAAATATGTTATTAGATATGCAAAATAATCTTTCAACCGATCGAAGCAAAAAAAGAATGCCCGAAAGGTTTTGATGTTCATATATCCTTTTGTTTTATTTAGATCTAGATTTCGATATTTCAACAATTTCATAAACGATCTTAAAAATATTGTAAAATCAATATACTCCGATCTTATATGTTTCTTTGATCTACCAAATAAAGAATTCTATGTATCATCCCACTTAAACGGATCAATCCATGTTTCTTCGTCAATCTATTTAAAGATTTTATGTTATTTTTGAAGCAGATAAATTCATCACTCGTTGTAAGTGAATAGTCCGTTTACTTTTTTTTTTGGATAACTAATCCCACATCGACATTCAAAACATCTCTGATATTACTTTGCTTTCTTAAATAGACCCCATAACTACATGTAAGCATCAAAAAATGTAGATGTGTAGAATTATCATCGTCTGCAATTGAGCTCATGATGGTTTTATTCGTAAACCGCACAAATCTACTCATCCACTTTCGTTCTGGTGTTGGTTTTGAACCAAAACCACACCATACATGAGTATGGTTATGTGGCTTAGTGGATTTGTTTAAGTGTGTGGTTCCGATTAATCCATCGTGAGCAAACACATATCTCTATATTTGTTCCATTCATTTATTGCTTTATTTCGATATTATTTTCTTTTTCCTTTTAACACCTTTGGTTTTGAGCCTGCTTCTTTCTTTTCAATTCCATGTCTACTTATATGAATTAAGCTCAAATTTTGCTTCTTATTATGTTGTTCCCAACAATTTTTGATCGAAATCCATATTTTTAAAATCTAGTGTCTTTCTATCTTTATTAATTTGAAGGGAAGAATAACTTGATGTTCGATCTGGTTGCTTCTTTAGAGACTTTCTGAGCCTTACATTCCATCTTTTTGGAGTCAAATCTTGAATTTCTGAGTCAAATGTTTCTTCGATAATTTTCTTTATTCCTTCGTATATCCAATATTCTGTTTTACGTCATCCTTTTTCTGCCGTCAAGAAACTGAAAAGATCAGAGGAAGAAGCAAAGAGGCTACATAAGACACAGAAATTGATGGTATGATTCTGAAAAGAATGAACTGTAGGGCTCGAAAGCCTCTAAAGATGCAATCCGATGGAAGATCACGTTTTTCTTATTTTAATTCAATCAATATCCTCTTCTTGTATTTTTATCTATTTTTTCCATTTTATTGTTTTCCTTTACTTTCCGTTTGTCTTGTATAACTAAACGTCAAAAACCACTAAAGTGGAAAAAGAATGTAAGAAAGGATATTGTGTAATATGAATTGATTGTTCTCGTATACTTAACAGACTATTGTGGTCGAGTTTGATGTATGTACAACATGATACAAATGTAACAACGACCTACGATTGCAGTAGTTTGCAAGAAATATGTTATTAGATATGCAAAATAATCTTTCAACCGATCGAAGCAAAAAAATTATGCTCTAAAGGTTTTGATGTTCATATATCCTTTTGATTTTAATTAGATCTAGATTTTGATATTTCAACAATTACATAAACGATCTTAAAAATATTGTAAAATCAATCTACTCCGAGCTTATATGTTTCTTTGATCTACCAAATAAAGAATTCTACGTATCATCCCACTTAAACGGATCAATCCATGTTTCTTCGTCAATCTATTTAAAGATTTTATGTTATTTTTGAAGCAGATAAATTCATCACTCGTTGTAAGTGAATAGTCCGTTTACTTTTTTTTTGGATGACAAATCCCACATCGACAGTCAAAACATCTCTGATATTACTTTGCTTTCTTAAATAGACCCCATAACTACACGTAAGCATCGAAAAATGTAGATGTGTAGAATTATCATCGTCTGCTATTGAGCTCATGATGGTTTTATTCGTAAACCGCACAAATCTACTCATCCACTTTCGTTCTGGTGTTGGTTTTGAACCAAAACCACATCATACGTGAGTATGGTTATGTGGCTTAGTTGATTTGTTTAAGTGTGTGGTTCCGATTAATCCATCGTGAGCAAAGACACCTCTATATTTGTTCCATTCTTTTATTGCTTTATTTTGGTATTATTTTTTTTTTCCTTTTAACACCTTTGGTTTTGAGCCTGCTTCTTTCTTTTCAATTCCATGTCTACTTATATGAATTAAGCTCAAATTTTGCTTCTTATTATGTTGTTCCCAACAATTTTTGATCGAAATCCATTTTTTTTAAATCTAGTGTCTTTCTATCTTTATTAATTTGAAGGGAAGAATAACTTGATGTTCGATCTGGTTGCTTGTTTAGAGACTTTCTGAGCCTTACATTCCATCTTTTTGGAATCAAATCTTGAATTTCTGAGTCAAATGTTTCTTCGATAATTTCTTTATTCCTTCGTATATCCAATATTCTGTTTTACGTCATCCTTTTTTTGCCGTCAAGAAAGTGAAAAGATCGGAGGAAGAAGCAAAGAGGCTACATATGACACAGAAATTGATGGTATGATTCTGAAAAGAATGGATTGTAGGGCTCGAAAGCCTCCAAAGATGCAATCTGATGGAAGATCACGTTTTTCTTATTTTAAGTCAATCAATATCCTCTTCTTGTATTTTTATCTATTTTTTCCATTTTATTGTTTTTCTTTACTTTCCGTTTGTCTTGTATAATTAAACGTCAAAAACCACTAAAGTGGAAAAAGAATGTAAGAAAAGATATTGTGTAATATGAATTGATTGTTCTCGTATACTTCACAGACTATTGTGGTCGAGTTTGATGTATGTACAACATGATACAAATGTAACAACGACCTACGATTGCAGTAGTTTGCAAGAAATATGTTATTAGATATGCAAAATAATCTTTCAACCGATCGAAGCAAAAAAATTATGCTCTAAAGGTTTTGATGTTCATATATCCTTTTGATTTTAATTAGATCTAGATTTTGATATTTCAACAATTACATAAACGATCTTAAAAATATTGTAAAATCAATCTACTCCGAGCTTATATGTTTCTTTGATCTACCAAATAAAGAATTCTACGTATCATCCCACTTAAACGGATCAATCCATGTTTCTTCGTCAATCTATTTAAAGATTTTATGTTATTTTTGAAGCAGATAAATTCATCACTCGTTGTAAGTGAATAGTCCGTTTACTTTTTTTTTGGATGACAAATCCCACATCGACAGTCAAAACATCTCTGATATTACTTTGCTTTCTTAAATAGACCCCATAACTACACGTAAGCATCGAAAAATGTAGATGTGTAGAATTATCATCGTCTGCTATTGAGCTCATGATGGTTTTATTCGTAAACCGCACAAATCTACTCATCCACTTTCGTTCTGGTGTTGGTTTTGAACCAAAACCACATCATACGTGAGTATGGTTATGTGGCTTAGTTGATTTGTTTAAGTGTGTGGTTCCGATTAATCCATCGTGAGCAAAGACACCTCTATATTTGTTCCATTCTTTTATTGCTTTATTTTGGTATTATTTTTTTTTTCCTTTTAACACCTTTGGTTTTGAGCCTGCTTCTTTCTTTTCAATTCCATGTCTACTTATATGAATTAAGCTCAAATTTTGCTTCTTATTATGTTGTTCCCAACAATTTTTGATCGAAATCCATTTTTTTTAAATCTAGTGTCTTTCTATCTTTATTAATTTGAAGGGAAGAATAACTTGATGTTCGATCTGGTTGCTTGTTTAGAGACTTTCTGAGCCTTACATTCCATCTTTTTGGAATCAAATCTTGAATTTCTGAGTCAAATGTTTCTTCGATAATTTCTTTATTCCTTCGTATATCCAATATTCTGTTTTACGTCATCCTTTTTTTGCCGTCAAGAAAGTGAAAAGATCGGAGGAAGAAGCAAAGAGGCTACATATGACACAGAAATTGATGGTATGATTCTGAAAAGAATGGATTGTAGGGCTCGAAAGCCTCCAAAGATGCAATCTGATGGAAGATCACGTTTTTCTTATTTTAAGTCAATCAATATCCTCTTCTTGTATTTTTATCTATTTTTTCCATTTTATTGTTTTTCTTTACTTTCCGTTTGTCTTGTATAATTAAACGTCAAAAACCACTAAAGTGGAAAAAGAATGTAAGAAAAGATATTGTGTAATATGAATTGATTGTTCTCGTATACTTCACAGACTATTGTGGTCGAGTTTGATGTATGTACAACATGATACAAATGTAACAACGACCTACGATTGCAGTAGTTTGCAAAAAATATGTTATTAGATATGCAAAATAATCTTTCAACCGATCGAAGCAAAAAAATTATGCTCTAATTGTTTTGATGTTCATATATCCTTTTGATTTTAATTAGATCTAGATTTTGATATTTCAACAATTACATAAACGATCTTAAAAATATTGTAAAATCAATCTACTCCGAGCTTATATGTTTCTTTGATCTACCAAATAAAGAATTCTACGTATCATCCCACTTAAACGGATCAATCCATGTTTCTTCGTCAATCTATTTAAAGATTTTATGTTATTTTTGAAGCAGATAAATTCATCACTCGTTGTAAGTGAATAGTCCGTTTACTTTTTTTTTGGATGACAAATCCCACATCGACAGTCAAAACATCTCTGATATTACTTTGCTTTCTTAAATAGACCCCATAACTACACGTAAGCATCGAAAAATGTAGATGTGTAGAATTATCATCGTCTGCTATTGAGCTCATGATGGTTTTATTCGTAAACCGCACAAATCTACTCATCCACTTTCATTCTGGTGTTGGTTTTGAACCAAAACCACACCATACGTGAGTATGGTTATGTGGCTTCGTTGATTTGTTTAAGTGTGTGGTTCCGATTAATCCATCGTGAGCAAACACATATCTCTACATTTGTTCCATTCTTTTATTGCTTTATTTTGGTATTATTTTCTTTTTCCTTTTAACACCTTTGGTTTTGAGCCTGCTTCTTTCTTTTCAATTCCATGTCTACTTATATGAATTAACCTCAAATTTTGCTTCTTATTATGTTGTTCCCAACAATTTTTGATGGAAATCCATTTTTTTTAAATCTAGTGTCTTTCTATCTTTATTAATTTGAAGGGAAGAATAACTTGATGTTCGATCTGGTTGCTTCTTTAGAGACTTTCTGAGCCTTACATTCCATCTTTTTGGAATCAAATCTTGAATTTCTGAGTCAAATGTTTCTTCGATAATTTTCTTTATTCCTTCGTATATCCAATATTCTGTTTTACGTCATCCTTTTTCTGCCGTCAAGAAAGTGAAAAGATCGGAGGAAGAAGCAAAGAGGCTACATATGACACAGAAATTGAAGGTATGATTCTGAAAAGAATGGATTGTAGGGCTCGAAAGCTTCTAAAGAAGCAATCCGATGGAAGATCACGTTTTTCTTATTTTAAGTCAATCAATATCCTCTTCTTGTATTTTTATCAATTTTTTCCATTTTATTGTTTTGCTTTACTTTCCGTTTGTCTTGTATAACTAAACGTCAAAAACCACTAAAGTGGAAAAAGAATGTAAGAAAAGATATTGTGTAATATGAATTGATTGTTCTCGTATACTTCACAGACTATTGTGGTCGAGTTTGATTGATGTACAACATGATACAAATGTAACAACGACCTACACGATTGCAGTAGTTTGCAAGAAATATGTTATTAGATATGCAAAATAATCTTTCAACCGATCGAAGCAAAAAAATTATGCTCTAAAGGTTTTGATGTTCATATATCCTTTTGATTTTAATTAGATCTAGATTTTGATATTTCAACAATTACATAAACGATCTTAAAAATATTGTAAAATCAATCTACTCCGATCTTATATGTTTCTTTGATCTACCAAATAAAGAATTCTATGTATCATCCCACTTAAACGGATCAATCCATGTTTCTTCGTCAATCTATATAAAGATTTTATGTTATTTTTGAAGCAGATAAATTCAAGACTCGTTGTAAGTGAATAGTCCATTTACTTTTTTTTTGGATGACTAATCCCACATCGACAGTCAAAA
The DNA here is from genome assembly GCA_036898165.1 of Silybum marianum. Lineage (NCBI taxonomy): Eukaryota > Viridiplantae > Streptophyta > Magnoliopsida > Asterales > Asteraceae > Silybum > Silybum marianum. The sequence continues at coordinate 30,694,256 of CM072536.1, forward strand.
CATCTCTGATATTACTTTGCTTTCTTAAATAGACCCCATAACTACATGTAAGCATCGAAAAATGTAGATGTGTAGAATTATCATTGTCTGCTATTGAGCTCATGATGGTTTTATTCGTAAACCGCACAAATCTACTCATTCACTTTCGTTCTGGTGTTGGTTTTGAACCAAAACCACACCATACGTGAGTATGGTTATGTGGCTTAGTTGATTTGTTTAAGTGTGTGGTTCCGATTAATCCATCGTGAGCAAAGACACCTCTATATTTGTTCCATTCTTTTATTGCTTTATTTTGGTATTATTTTCTTTTTCCTTTTAACACCTTTGGTTTTGAGCCTGCTTCTTTCTTTTCAATTCCATGTCTACTTATATGAATTAAGCTCAAATTTTGCTTCTTATTATGTTGTTCCCAACAATTTTTGATCGAAATCCATTTTTTTTAAATCTAGTGTCTTTCTATCTTTATTAATTTGAAGGGAAGAATAACTTGATGTTCGATCTGGTTGCTTCTTTAGAGACTTTCTGAGCCTTACATTCCATCTTTTTGGAATCAAATCTTGAATTTCTGAGTCAAATGTTTCTTCGATAATTTCTTTATTCCTTCGTATATCCAATATTCTGTTTTACGTCATCCTTTTTTTGCCGTCAAGAAAGTGAAAAGATCGGAGGAAGAAGCAAAGAGGCTACATATGACACAGAAATTGATGGTATGATTCTGAAAAGAATGGATTGTAGGGCTCGAAAGCCTCTAAAGATGCAATCCGATGGAAGATCACGTTTTTCTTATTTTAATTCAATCAATATCCTCTTCTTGTATTTTTATCTATTTTTTCCATTTTATTGTTTTCCTTTACTTTCCGTTTGTCTTGTATAATTAAACGTCAAAAACCACTAAAGTGGAAAAAGAATGTAAGAAAGGATATTGTGTAATATGAATTGATTGTTCTCGTATACTTAACAGACTATTGTGGTCGAGTTTGATGTATGTACAACATGATACAAATGTAACAACGACCTACGATTGCAGTAGTTTGCAAGAAATATGTTATTAGATATGCAAAATAATCTTTCAACCGATCGAAGCAAAAAAATTATGCTCTAAAGGTTTTGATGTTCATATATCCTTTTGATTTTAATTAGATCTAGATTTTGATATTTCAACAATTACATAAACGATCTTAAAAATATTGTAAAATCAATCTACTCCGATCTTATATGTTTCTTTGATCTACCAAATAAAGAATTCTATGTATCATCCCACTTAAACGGATCAATCCATGTTTCTTCGTCAATCTATATAAAGATTTTATGTTATTTTTGAAGCAGATAAATTCATCACTCGTTGTAAGTGAATAGTCCGTTTACTTTTTTTTTTGGATAACTAATCCCACATCGACATTCAAAACATCTCTGATATTACTTTGCTTTCTTAAATAGACCCCATAACTACATGTAAGCATCAAAAAATGTAGATGTGTAGAATTATCATCGTCTGCAATTGAGCTCATGATGGTTTTATTCGTAAACCGCACAAATCTACTCATCCACTTTCGTTCTGGTGTTGGTTTTGAACCAAAACCACACCATACATGAGTATGGTTATGTGGCTTAGTGGATTTGTTTAAGTGTGTGGTTCCGATTAATCCATCGTGAGCAAACACATATCTCTATATTTGTTCCATTCATTTATTGCTTTATTTCGATATTATTTTCTTTTTCCTTTTAACACCTTTGGTTTTGAGCCTGCTTCTTTCTTTTCAATTCCATGTCTACTTATATGAATTAAGCTCAAATTTTGCTTCTTATTATGTTGTTCCCAACAATTTTTGATCGAAATCCATATTTTTAAAATCTAGTGTCTTTCTATCTTTATTAATTTGAAGGGAAGAATAACTTGATGTTCGATCTGGTTGCTTCTTTAGAGACTTTCTGAGCCTTACATTCCATCTTTTTGGAGTCAAATCTTGAATTTCTGAGTCAAATGTTTCTTCGATAATTTTCTTTATTCCTTCGTATATCCAATATTCTGTTTTACGTCATCCTTTTTCTGCCGTCAAGAAACTGAAAAGATCAGAGGAAGAAGCAAAGAGGCTACATAAGACACAGAAATTGATGGTATGATTCTGAAAAGAATGAACTGTAGGGCTCGAAAGCCTCTAAAGATGCAATCTGATGGAAGATCACGTTTTTCTTATTTTAATTCAATCAATATCCTCTTCTTGTATTTTTATCTATTTTTTCCATTTTATTGTTTTCCTTTACTTTCCGTTTGTCTTGTATAACTAAACGTCAAAAACCACTAAAGTGGAAAAAGAATGTAAGAAAGGATATTGTGTAATATGAATTGATTGTTCTTGTATACTTAACAGACTATTGTGGTCGAGTTTGATGTATGTACAACATGATACAAATGTAACAACGACCTACGATTGCAGTAGTTTGCAAGAAATATGTTATTAGATATGCAAAATAATCTTTCAACCGATCGAAGCAAAAAAATTATGCTCGAAAGGTTTTGATGTTCATATATCCTTTTGATTTTAATTAGATCTAGATTTTGATATTTCAACAATTACATAAACGATCTTAAAAATATTGTAAAATCAATCTACTCCGAGCTTATATGTTTCTTTGATCTACCAAATAAAGAATTCTATGTATCATCCCACTTAAACGGGTCAATCCATGTTTCTTCGTCAATCTATTTAAAGATTTTATGTTATTTTTGAAGCAGATAAATTCATCACTCGTTGTAAGTGAATAGTCCGTTTACCTTTTTTTTGGACGACTAATCCCACATCGACAGTCAAAACATCTCTGATATTACTTTTCTTTCTTAAATAGACCCCATAACTACATGTAAGCATCGAAAAATGTAGATGTGTAGAATTATCATCGTCTGCTATTGAGCTCATGATGGTTTTATTCGTAAACCGCACAAATCTACTCATCCACTTTCTTTCTGGTGATGGTTTTGAACCAAAACCACACCATACATGAGTATGGTTATGTGGCTTGGTGGATTTGTTTAAGTGTGTGGTTCCGATTAATCCATCGTGAGCAAACACACATCTCTATATTTGTTCCATTCATTTATTGTTTTATTTCGGTATTAGTTTCTTTTTCCTTTTAACACCTTTGGTTTTAAGCCTGCTTCTTTCTTTTCAATTCCATGTCTACTTATATAAATTAAGCTCAAATTTTGCTTCTAATTATGTTGTTCCCAACAATTTTTTATCGCAAATTCAATTTTTCTCGCTCTATCTCATAGTATCCATTCGCGCAAAACTGATCTGCTTCTATTTCTACTTTCCAAAATCGAGCCCGAATCCATTTTTTTAAATCTAGAATCTTTCTATCAACATTAATTTGAAGGGAAGAATAACTTGATGTTCGATCTGGTTGCTTCTTTAGAGACTTTCTGAGCCTTACATTCCATCTTTTTAGAATCAAATCTTGAATTTCTGAGTCAAATGTTTCTTCGATAATTTTCTTTATTCCTTCGTATATCCAATATTCTGTTTTACGTCATCCTTTTTCTGTCGTCAAGAAAGTGAAAAGATCGGATGAAGTAGCAAAGAGGCTACATATGACACAGAAATTGATGGTGTGATTCTGAAAATTATGGATTGTATGGCTCGAAAGCCTCCAACGATGCAATCTGATAGAAGATCACGTTTTTCTTATTTTAAGTCAATCAATATCCTCTTCATGTATTTTTATCTATTTTTTCCATTTTATTGTTTTCCTTTACTTTCCGTTTGTCTTGTATAACTAAACATCAATAACCACTAAAGCGGAAAAAGAATGTAAGAAGATATTGTGGAATATGAATTGATTGTTCTCGTATACTTAACAGACTATTGTGGTCGAGTTGATGTATGTACAACATGATACAAATGTGACAACGACCTACGATTCCATTAGTTTGCAAGAAATATGTTATTAGATATGCAAAATGATCTTTCAACCGATCGAAGCAAAAAAATTATGCTCGAAAGGTTTTGATGTTCATATATCATTTTGATTTTAATTAGATCTAGATTTCGATATTTCAACAATTACATAAACGATCTTAAAAATATTGTAAAATCAATCTACTCCGATCCTATACGTTTCTTTGATCTACCAAATATAGAATTCTATGTATCATCCCATTTAACGGATCAATCAATGTTTCTTCGTCAATCTATTTAAAGATTTTATGTTATTTTTGAAGCAGATAAATTCATCACTCGTTGTATGTGAATAGTCCGTTTACTTTTTTTTTGGATGTCAAATCCCACATCGACAGTCAAAACATCTCTGCTATTACTTTGCTTTCTTAAATAGACCCCATAACTACATGTAAGCTTCGAAAAATGTAGAGGTGTAGAATTATCATCGTCTGCTATTGAGCTCATGATGGTTTTATTTGTAAACCGCACAAATCTACTCATCCACTTTCGTTCTGGTGATGGTTTTGAACCAAAACCACACCATACATGAGTATGGTTATGTGGCTTGGTGGATTTGTTTAAGTGTGTGGTTCCGATTAATCCATCGTGAGCAAACACACATCTCTATATTTGTTCCATTCATTTATTGCTTTATTTCGGTATTAGTTTCTTTTTCCTTTTAACACCTTTGGTTTTAAGCCTGCTTCTTTCTTTTCAATTCCATGTCTACTTATATAAATTAAGCTCAAATTTTGCTTCTAATTATGTTGTTCCCAACAATTTTTATCGCAAATTCAATTTTTCTCGCTCTATCTCATAGTATCCATTCGCGCAAAACTGATCTGCTTCTATTTCTACTTTCCGTAATCGAGCCCGAATCCATTTTTTTTAAATCTAGAATCTTTCTATCAATATTAATTTGAAGGGAAGAATAACTTGATGTTCGATTTGGTTGCTTCTTTAGAGACTTTCTGAGCCTTACATTCCATCTTTTTGGAATCAAATCTTGAATTTTTGAGTCAAATGTTTCTTCGATAATTTTCTTTATTCCTTTGTATATCCAATATTTTGTTTTACGTCATCCTTTTTCTGTCGTCAAGAAAGGGAAAAGATCGGAGGAAGTAGCAAAGAGGCTACATATGACACAGAAATTGATGGTATGATTCTGAAAAGTATGGATTGTAGGGCTCGAAAGCCTCCAAAGATGCAATCTGATGGAAGATCACGTTTTTCTTATTTTAAGTCAATCAATATCCTCTTCTTGTATTTTTATCTATTTTTTCCATTTTATTGTTTTCTTTTACTTTCCGTTTGTCTTGTATAACTAAACGTCAAAAACCACTAAAGTGGAAAAAGAATGTAAGAAGATATTGTGGAATATGAATTGATTGTTCTCGTATACTTAACAGACTATTGTGGTCGAGTTTGATGTATGTACAACATGATACAAATGTGACAACGACCTACGATTCCATTAGTTTGCAAGAAATATGTTATTAGATATGCAAAATGATCTTTCAACCGATCGAAGCAAAAAAATTATGCTCGAAAGGTTTTGATGTTCATATACCCTTTTGATTTTAATTAGATCTAGATTTCGATATTTCAACAATTACATAAACGATCTTAAAAATATTGTAAAATCAATCTACTCCGATCCTATATGTTTCTTTGATCTACCAAATATAGAATTCTATGTATCATCCCATTTAACGGATCAATCAATGTTTCTTCGTCAATCTATTTAAAGATTTTATGTTATTTTTGAAGCAGATGAATTCATCACTCGTTGTAAGTGAATAGTTCGTTTACTTTTTTTTTGGATGTCAAATCCCACATCGACAGTCAAAACATCTCTGCTATTACTTTGCTTTCTTAAATAGACCCCATAACTACATGTAAGCATCGAAAAATGTAGAGGTGTAGAATTATCATCGTCTGCTATTGAGCTCATGATGGTTTTATTTGTAAACCGCACAAATCTACTCATCCACTTTCGTTCTAGTGATGGTTTTGAACCAAAACCACACCATACATGAGTATGGTTATGTGGCTTGGTGGATTTGTTTAAGTGTGTGGTTCCGATTAATCCATCTTGAGCAAACACACATCTCTATATTTGTTCCATTCATTTATTGCTTTATTTCGGTATTAGTTTCTTTTTCCTTTTAACACCTTTGGTTTTAAGCCTGCTTCTTTCTTTTCAATTCCATGTCTACTTATATAAATTAAGCTCAATATTTGCTTCTAATTATGTTGTACCCAACAATTTTTTAACGCAAATTCAATTTTTCTCGCTCTATCTCATAGTATCCATTCGCGCAAAACTGATCTGCTTCTATTTCTACTTTCCGTAATCGAGCCCGAATCCTATTTTTTTTTAAATCTAGAATCTTTCTATCAATATTAATTTGAAGGGAAGAATAACTTAATGTTCGATCTGGTTGCTTCTATAGAGACTTTCTGAGCCTTACATTCCATCTTTTTAGAATCAAATCTTGAATTTCTGAGTCAAATGTTTCTTCGATAATTTTCTTTATTTTTCCTACACATCCAATATTCTGTTTTACGTCATCCTTTTTCTGTCGTCAAGAAAGTGAAAAGATCGGATGAAGTAGCCAAGAGGCTACATATGACACAGAAATTGATGGTGTGATTCTGAAAAGTATGGATTGTAGGGCTCGAAAGCCTCCAAAGATGCAATTAATATCTCTTCTTGTATTTTTATCAATTTTTTCCATTTTATTGTTTTCCTTTACTTTCCGTTTGTCTTGTATAACTAAACGTCAAAAACCACTAAAGTGGAAAAAGAATGTAAGAAGATATTGTGGAATATGAATTGATTGTTCTCGTATACTTAACAGACTATTGTGGTCGAGTTTGATGTATGTACAACATGATACAAATGTAACAACGACCTACGATTCCATTAGTTTGCAAGAAATATGTTATTAGATATGCAAAATGATCTTTCAACCGATCAAAGCAAAAAAATTATGCTCGAAAGGTTTTGATGTTCATATATCCTTTTGATTTTAATTAGATCTAGATTTTGATATTTCAACAATTACATAAACGATCTTAAAAATATTGTAAAATCAATCTACTCCGATCTTATATGTTTCTTTGATTTACCAAATAAAGAATTCTATGTATCATCCCACTTAAACGGATCAATCCATGTTTCTTCGTCAATCTATTTAAAGATTTTATGTTATTTTTGAAGCAGATAAATTCATCACTCGTTGTAACTGAATAGTCCGTTTACTTTTTTTTGGATGACCAATCCCACATCGACAGTCAAAACATCTCTGCTATTACTTTGCTTTCTTAAATAGACCCCATAACTACATGTAAGCATCGAAAAATGTTGATGTGTAGAATTATCATCGTCTGCTATTGAGCTCATGATGGTTTTCTTCGTAAACCGCACAAATCTACTCATCCACTTTCGTTCTGATGTTGGTTTTGAACCAAAAGCACACCATACATGAGTATGGTTACGTGGCTTAGTGGATTTGTTTAAGTGTGTGGTTCCGATTAATCCATCGTGAGCAAACACACATCTCTATATTTGTTCCATTCATTTATTTCTTTATTTCGGTATTATTTTCTTTTTCCTTTTAACACCTTTGGTTTTGAGTCTACTTCTTTCTTTTCAATTCCATGTCTACTTATATGAATTAAGCTCAAATTTTGCTTCTTATTATGTTATTCCCAACAATTTTTGATCGAAATCCATTTTTTTTAAATCTAGTGTCTTTCTATCTTTATTAATTTGAAGGGAAGAATAACTTGATGTTCGATCTGGTTGCTTCTTTAGAGACTTTCTGAGCCTTACATTCCATCTTTTTGGAATCAAATCTTGAATTTCTGAGTCAAATGTTTCTTCGATAATTTTCTTTATTCCTTCGTATATCCAATATTCTGTTTTACGTCATCCTTTTTCTACCGTCAAGAAGTGAAAAGATTGGAGGAAGAAGCAAAGAGGCTACATATGACACAGAAATTGATTCTATGATTCTGAAAAGAATGGATTGTAGGGCTCGAAAGCTTCTAAAGATGCAATCCGATGGAAGATTACGTTTTTCTTATTTTAAGTCAATCAATATCCTCTTCTGGTATTTTTATCTATTGTTTCCATTTTATTGTTTTCCTTTACTTTCCGTTCGTCTTGTATAACTAAACGTCAAAAACCACAAAAGTGGAAAAAGAATGTAAGAAGATATTGTGTAATATGAATTGATTGTTCTCGTATACTTAACAGACTATTGTGGTCGAGTTTGATGTATGTACAAGATGATAAAAATAAAACAACGACCTACGATTCCATTAGTTTGCAAGAAATATGTTATTAGATATGCAAAATGATCTTTCAACCGATCGAAGCAAAAAAATTATGCTCGAAAGGTTTTGATGTTCATATATCCTTTTGATTTTAATTAGATCTAGATTTCGATATTTCAACAATTACATAAACGATCTTAAAAATATTGTAAAATCAATCTACTCCGATCTTATACGTTTCTTTGATCTACCAAATATAGAATTCTATGTATCATCCCACTTAAACGGATCAATCCATGTTTCTTCGTCAATCTATTTAAAGATTTTATGTTATTTTTGAAGCAGATAAATTCATCACTCGTTGTAAGTGAATAGTCCGTTTACTTTTTTTTGGATGACAAATCCCACATCGACAGTCAAAACATCTATGCTATTACTTTTCTTTCTTAAATAGACCCCATAACTACATGTAAGCATCGAAAAATGTAGATGTGTAGAATTATCATCGTCTGCTATTGAGCTCATGATGGTTTTATTCGTAAACCGCACAAATCTACTCATCCACTTTCGTTCTGGTGATGGTTTTGAACCAAAACCACACCATGCATGAGTATGGTTATGTGGATTAGTGGATTTGTTTAAGTGTGTGGTTCCGATTAATCCATCGTGAGCAAACACACATCTCGATATTTGTTTCATTCATTTATTGCTTTATTTCGGTATTAGTTTCTTTTTACTTTTAACACCTTTGGTTTTGAGCCTGCTTCTTTTTTTTCAATTCCATGTCTACTTATATAAATTAAGCTCAAATTTTGCTTCTAATTATGTTGTTCCTAACAATTTTTACTGCAAATTCAATTTTTCTCGCTCTATCTCATAGTATCCATTCGCGCAAAACTGATCTGCTTCTAATTCTACTTTCCGTTAGCGAGCCCGAATCCATTTTTTTTAAATCTAGAATCTTTCTATAAATATTAATTTGAAGGGAAGAATAACTTGATGTTCGATCTGGTTGCTTCTTTAGAGACTTTCTGAGCCTTACATTCCATCTTTTTAGAAACAAATCATGAATTTCTGAGTCAAATGTTTCTTCGATAATTTTCTTTATTCCTTCGTATATCCAATATTCTGTTTTACGTCATCTTTTTTCTGCCGTCAAGAAGTGAAAAGATCGGAAGAAGAAGCAAAGAGGCTACATATGACAAAGAAATTGATGGTATGATTCTGTAAAGTATGGATTGTAGGGCTCGAAAGCCTCTAAAGATGCAATCCGATGGAAGATCACGTTTTTCTTATTTTAAGTCAATCAATATCCTCTTCTTGTATTTTTATCTATTTTTTCCATTTTATTGTTTTCCTTTACTTTCCGTTCGTCTTGTATAACTAAACGTCAAAAACCATTAAAGTGGATAAAGAATGTAAGAAGATATTGTGTAATATGAATTGATTGTTCTCGTATACTTAACAAACTATTATGGTCGAGTTTGATGTATGTACAACATGATACAAATGTAACAACGACCTACGATTCCATTAGTTTGCAAGAAATATGTTATTAGATATACAAAATGATTTTTTCAACCGATCGAAGCAAAAAAATTATGCTCGAAAGGTTTTGATGTTCATATATCCTTTTGATTTTAATTAGATCTAGATTTCGATATTTCAACAATTATATAAATGATCTTAAAAATATTGTAACATCAATCTACTCCGATCTTATATGTTTCTTTGATCTACCAAATATAGAAATCTATGTATCATCCCACTTAAACGGATCAATCCATTTTTCTTCGTCAATCTATTTAAAGATTTTTTTATGTTATTTTTGAAGCAGATAAATTCATCACTCGTTGTAAGTGAATAGTCCGTTTACTATTTTTTGGATGACAAATCCCACATCGACAGTCAAAACATCTCTGCAATTACTTCGCTTTCTTAAATTGACCCCATAACTACTTGTAAGCATCGAAAAATGTAGATGTGTAGAATTATCATCGTCTGCTATTGAGCTCATGATGGTTTTATTCGTAAACCGCACAAATCTACTCATCCACTTTCGTTCTGGTGATGGTTTTGAACCAAAACCACACCATACATGAGTATGGTTATGTGGCTTAGTGGATTTGCTTAAGTGTGTGGTTCCGATTAATCCATCGTGAGTAAACACACATCGCTATATTTGTTCCATTCATTTACTGCTTTATTTCGGTATTAGTTTCTTTTTCCTTTTAACACCTTTGGTTTTGAGCCTGCTTCTTTCTTTTCAATTCCATGTCTACGTATATCAATTAAGCTCAAATTTTGCTTCTTATTATGTTGTTCCCAACAATTTTTGATCGAAATCCATTTTTTTAAATCTAGAGTCTTTCTATCTATATTAATTTAAAGGGAAGAATAACTTGATGTTCGATCTGGTTGCTTCTTTAGAGACTTTTTGAGCCTTACATTCCATCTTTTTAGAATCAAATCTTGAATATCTGAGTCAAATGTTTCTTCGATAATTTTCTTTATTCCTTCGTATATCCAATATTCTGTTTTACGTCATCCTTTTTCTGTCGTCAAGAAAGTGAAAAGATCGGAGGAAGAAGCAAAGAGGCTACATATGACACAGAAATTGATGGTATGATTCTGAAAAGTACGGATTATAGGGCTCGAAAGCCTGCAAAGATGCAATCTGATGGAAGATCACGTTTTTCTTATTTTAAGTCAATCAATATCCTCTTCATGTATTTTTATCTATTTTTTCCATATAATTGTTTTCCTTTACTTGCCGTTTGTCTTGTATAACTAAACGTCAATAACCACTTAAGTGGAAAAAGAATGTAAGAAGTGTCACACCTCGCTAAAGCGGAAACACGGGGTAAGACAGTTCAAGTTCACAGCAGTAGGAATATAAATACCAACCATACATACATAATTAAAACATCAACGTTTAAAGTTTAAAAGTTTACAATTTGAGAACTTTGTCTTAACAAACAAATTACATCGAAATAAAAAGATATATATAAAGTCTTGATTGGTGTTCCACAAAATAAGTTACCCTTGATCGGTTACCTCTATTTTTCTGTAAAGCATGATAAAACGGAGGGGTCAACTACAAAGAGTTGGTGAGTTCACGGGTTTTCGAATGCACAAAAATATTTTATATGCAAAGTATAAACATAGCGAATCGGATGTTCACATCAATACTAAACATTTCAATTTTTATGAGCAAATATGCAAATTGCTTTTACACATGATATTTAATTATTGAGCCACTACTAAGCCTACTCGACATTCTACGCCCCATGAACTACCTCAGCGGTGGACCTAAAGTCCACATGTGTAGAGCATTCTTAATTGATAAAGTGCACCCCTACTTGCCAGTTAGGTGGGTATGTCAACCAAATAGCGCTATCCACAATTATCATCGACTCAACATTATAGAGTTAAATAGTAGTGTAACACGGGGACTTCACATAACTCAACATATCATCATGTATAATAATTTTGCTCATTGTATAGATTTATATGCTTTTCAATAATCAATATAAATCAATTCAATTTCCTTTTAAACGTCATGCTTTACACCCCAAAACGTATAAATAATTTAAAAGAGGGGCCGTGAATACTCACCTTTACAAGCTCCGCTACTCAAAAGCACGATCCGATCCCCACCCAAAGGCCTAACGATTCCCTAACAAAGAGAAATGCTCAAAACCATCACTTATGGGTCTAAAACTACTTATGGAGGTGGATAAGTCTTAAGTTTATAAATGTCCATATACATCCAACTTGATTGTCTATAGTCCAATTATACATAATGCACATATGCTCGTTAATATAGTAATTTATACCGTAAGTTGTGTTATAAACCATTAAATGATCAACAATTGTTAAAATCAAGAAATTCCAGAATTTCACTTCTGGACAGAAACTTGTAGTACTCAAAATGATCAAAATGTAGAGACTTCCAAAATGACATAGATTCCCATATTTTTATATGTGATATAGTATTGGGTTATGGTGATTGTGACCAAATTTAATGCATTTTGGACATGTAAAAATGATTCAAATAATTTATGCAATGCAAAGGGTCACAAATGGTATGGCAGATTATACCATGTTAGTAAATCACTCATTTGAGAAAATTTACTCAGTTTTTTCTAGAATTTCCAGCTGTATTGGAATCATAACTCATAAAGGAAACTTTTGAGATAAGAATCACTGATTTTGAAGAAGTTATGAAGAATATATGACACTTCCAAGTGGTATGTACTATTCTGTCATTTCTTGACAGATTACACACCTAATTTGAATAAATTGTTTAATGCCTCATACCTTCATATTTTTGAGTGAAACCGGATTCATGTGAACCCTAACTCAATAAAGAAAGTTTTAGAAGAAGAATCATGCATTAAAGACAAATAACAAAGGAGATATTAACACACAAATTAGAGTTTAGCTGTTGGTGGTTTCACAGATTGCACACCTAAAGTGTTTTAGGTGTTTGGAGATCAAATCTCCATATTTTCATGTGATTCCACTTGCATGCAGAAAATAACTCATGTAATTAACTCTCAAAGGAAGAATCATCCTTTATCATTGAGTTTTAAAAGAGATATGGTCATTAGAACATGCATGTACTAATCTGTCAGTTTTGGACAGATTGCATACTCCTTTTGTTTTGAATCAATGAAACCTCAAATTACCATATTTTTGTATGAAATCAAAGGTATTTGAAAGGTAACTCATTAAACTAACTTTCAGAAGAAAAATCAAGTGATTGGAAGTATTATTTTAAAAGATATGGTTATTCAAAGTAGGGTTCACCTACTGTTGAATTTCCATATGCATATTCCATTTGTTTTGAGCATTTGGGGGGTCAAAACTCAATGTTTTTGAGTTAGACCACTTGGATTAGAACCCCAACACATAAAATATGAATACTATTTAAAATAAAAACGAATTTGAACTTGAAATTTACTCTAAATGGTCGTCCAAACACAGACCATTTTCTGGACAGCAAGATAATGAACATATTTTAGGGTTTTTTAGTATGAAATCACACAAGAATAGTGGTTCATTTGCAAGAAGGCTATCCCCACCATTTATCTTTGTGTTTATCATAAAGAAATACTCTTTTATAAACCTTTCATTCGTGCATGCACATCCTTCAAACTCAGATTTATAATATGATACAAATACACAAAGCAAATGTCATAAAATGCACACAATCTGATGCAAAAATATATACGAGAGTCCATACCTTGATTTGATAACGTTTAAAGGTTCAATATTCTTGTTAAAATTGATTTTTGATGATGAAATGAGGATGAACAAGGCTGGAAATGGTGATGAAGATGATGAACTTGAAGAACCCTTTGGGTTTTAGAGAGAGAGATGAGAGATTTTTTTGAATTTTGAAATGAAGAATGAATACAAAATAGAAAAAAAAAAAAAAAAAAAGAGTATTTATATGGGAATTAAAGGGGGGGGGCAAGCCTATGGGCCCCACTCCAAGCCTTTTTTTTTGTTTAAAATAAATAAATCCAAGCCCAAAAGATAAAATACCAATTTTTTCTCAATTTTTGGCCTTTTTCTCAAACTATAGGTCCAAAATGGTTAAATTCGATTAAAAATAAAAATTTTATTTTTTAAACTTTAAAAGTTCATATTTTATAATATTTGGGTATAAATTAGAGCATTTGACACTATTTTGGACGTTTCAGACAGTCACGGGTCGGAACCGGGCTTTATAAGCACTTACTGGAAATTCTGAAAAATTTCGGTTAATCTAATTTATCTAACTCTTAATTCTTATAACTAATCTATAATAATACTAATTAACTTATTAGAAACTAACCTGGGAGCTTGAATTTGACAAATGTCACAGCCTTCCCCCGTTAGAGAAATTTCGTCTCGAAATTTAAGAAGTGGCTTTCTCCGGGGTGTTCGTGAATAAACTGGGATACTTTTGCTTCATCAAATCTTCACGTTATTAGGTATATTCTAGACCATGCTTCTCATTCCAGCGGACTTTAATAATAGGGATTTCACTTCGCCTCAATCGTTTAACTTCTCGGTCCAGAATCTCGATTGGTTCTTCGATGAAGTGTAACCGACTGTTAATCTGAACGTCGTCTAGGGGTAACACCAATGTTTCATCTGTTAAGAATTTCTTCAGATTCGACACATGAAATGTGTCGTGGATGGCGCTTAAATTTTGCGGTAACTTCAACTTGTACGCCACTGGTCCGATTCTTTCGAGTATTTCGAATGGGCCAATGTATCTGGGACCCAGCTTGCCTCTTTTCTGAAAGCGTACTAGTCCCTTCCATGGAGACAGCTTAAGAAGTACTTTATCCCCCACTTGGAATTCCAACGGCTTTCTCCGATTATCTGCATAACTCTTCTGACGATCTCTTGCTGACTTGAGCCTTTCTTTGATGGTTGAGATCTTGTCAGTGGTTTCCTGAATGATATCGGGTGTTGTCAACTGTCTATCTCAGATTTCTACCCAGCTAAGCGGTGATCTACACTTACGTCCGTATAGAGCTTCGTATGGTGCACATTGTATGCTGGTGTGATAGCTGTTGTTATAAGAGTATTCAACTAGTGGCAGGTGGGTATCCCAACTCCCACCAAAATCTATTGCACATGCACGCAGCTTATCCTCTTACGTTTGAATAGTTCTTTCCGATTGACCATCTGTTTGAGGATGATAGGCAGTGCTATAATCCAAACGCGTACCCAAATCCTTTTGAAGAGATTGCCAAAATCGCGATATAAATCGTGTATCTCTGTCCGAAATAATGGAAATAGGCACACCATGACGTGTAACTATTTCATTAATGTAGATTTGTGCACGCCTTTCCATGCTGAAATCTTCGCGAATGGGAATGAAATGAGCCGATTTGGTAAGTCGATCTACTATAACCCATATAGCATCGTGCCCTTTTCCAGTTCTGGGTAGCTTAGTCACGAAATCCATTGTTATTTGCTCCCATTTCCATTGTGGTATTTCGGGTTGTTTAAGTAAACCAGATGGTTTCTGATGTTCGGCTTTAACTTGAGCACATGTTAAGCACTTATTTACGTACAAAGCAATATCTTTCTTCATCTCTGGCCACCAATAATATTCTTTCAAATCCTTATACATTTTATTTGTTCCTGGGTGAATCGAATATCTGGATAGATGGGCTTCGACCAAAATGGTGGATCGTAGATTACCAACCTTCGGTACCCATACTTTATTCTTAAAGTAATGCACCCCATCTGCTTGCATTTCAAATTCTTTCTCTAAGTGTTGCAAGGCTTCATTCTTCATGTTTTCTTCTTTCAAAGCTTCTCCTTTGTGCTTCCAGAATTTGAGTCTTTAAACTCGTCAGAACCATCATTCCCATAGCACGTGCTCTTAATGGTTTTATTCTTTCCTTTCGGCTTAATGCATCGGCTACTACGTTAGCCTTGCCTGGATGGTACTTTATTTCACAAACGTAGTCACTAAGTAGCTCAACCCATCTTCTTTGTCTCATGTTGAGCTTCTGGTCAAGGATGTGCTGGAGGCTTTTGTGATTAGTGAAAATGGTGCACTTGGTGCCGTATAAATAGTGTCTCCAGATTTTGAGTGCAAACACCACCGCCCCTAACTCCAAATCATGAGTGGTGTAATTCTTCTCTTGAATCTTTAGTTGTCTAGATGTGTATGCAATAACTTTGTATTTTTGCATCAGTACGCATTCCATCCCTTGATGTGACGCATCATAGTAGACTACAAAGTTATCCACTCCTTCTGGTAACGCCAAAATCGGTGCGTTGCATAACTTGTGTTTGAGTGTCTGAAATGCTTCCTCTTGTTTCTCCCCCCAAATATACTTCTTATCATTTTGGGTTAGCGTTGTTAGTTGTTGTGCGATTCTGGAGAATTCTCGATGAATCGTCTGTAATAGCCTGCTAATCCAAGAAATTGACGGATCTCGGTTGGTGTCTTCGGGGCTTCCCATTTCTTAATGGCCTCGATTTTTGTTGGGTCAACATGAATTCCCTTTTCATTTACTATATGGCCAAGAAAATGTACTTCTCGAATCCAAAATTCGCATTTGGAGAACTTGGCGTACAACTTTTCGTTCTTGAGAAATTATAGTATCAACCTTAAATGTTGTTCATGCTCCTTTTTGTCCCGAGAATAAATGAGTATATCATCTATAAACACGATCACGAATGTGTCTAAGTATGGTCGACATACTCTATTCATCAAATCCATGAAGACTGCTGGTGTGTTTGTTAGCTCGAAGGGCATAATTAGGAACTCGTAATGACCGTAACGAGTCCTAAACGTTGTTTTGGGAATATCCTCTTCTTGGACTCTCATTTGGTGATATCCAGACCTAAGATCGATCTTCGAGAAGTATGTAGCACCTTGAAGTTGGTCGAATAAGTCATCAATTCGAGGAAGAGGGTACCGGTTCTTGATTGTCAACTTGTTGAGTTCCCTGTAATCAATGCACATTTGAAAAGATCCATCCTTCTTTTTGACAAATAAAACTGAAGCTCCCCAAGGTGAAGAACTGGGTCTGATGAATCCCCTATCGAGTAGCTCTTGAAGTTGTTCCGATAATTCCTGCATTTCTGACGGCGCTAACCGGTAAGGTGATTTTGCTACAGGTGCGGCTCCTGGAACTAACTCTATGTGAAACTCAACTTTTCTTTACGGGGGTAACCCGGGTAATTCATCTGGGAATACTTCAGGAAAATCTCGTACTATCGGAAGATTTTGAATGCTCTTCTCTTTGTTCTTTTTATCTACCACATGAGCCAAAAATTCAATGCCGTCCTTTCTCAAATATTTACGCATCTTCATACACGTCACCATTTTAATATTCCTTCTTGGCTTCTCTCCGTGTACTTCTAGCATTCCTCCTTCGAATAGTGGAATTCGAACGATCTTCTTGGAACAACATATTTCAGCTTGGTTTTTGGATAACCAATCCATTCCCACAATTATGTCAAAACTTCCTAACTGGATCGGAATTAGATCTATACGAAAATCTCTATTAGCCAAGTTTAAGGTGCAGTTCATTATTACGTCTTTGGTCCTACTTTCTTGACCGCTGGCATATTCAATGACATATATTTCCTTCAACTTTTGAGGTCTTAGATTTATCTTTGCTTTAAAATCTAATGACGCAAAACTTCTATCTGCTCCAGAATCAAATAGTACGGATGCATGATGATCATTTAGAAGAAACGTACCTGTAACTACATTTGGGTTCTGTCTTGCTTCTTCCGTTCCAATTTCAAATACCCGACCTCGTGCTTGATTTCCTTGGTTCCCTTGATTTGCTAGTTGCGGTTGCCTAGTGTCTGGCCTCCAATTCCGTCTTGGGCACCTGTTCCTGAAATGATCTGTGCTCCCACATTCATAACATGCTCTCTTCTCACCAACCCTGCAATTCTTCGCAACATGGCCTCTCCTGTTGCACTTGAGACAAGTAATGCATTTCCCTTGATGATGATTATTACATTTATCACACCTCGGGTACGTCCCTTTTCCTTTATCTGTTGCCGATGCCTGAATTCCATAATTTCCTGACGTTCTTTGCTCCTTGCCCGTTATCTTTCCAAACTGTCTCCTTGCAGGTTCATCCATCTTCCTTTTTTCTAATGCCTTGTCTGTTCTAAACAATCCAAAACGAGTAGCGTTATTGGTGAGTCTGGTTGCCGAACTTACCGCTTGTTGTAGGGTTTTCGGGTCTGTCGAAGTAACATCTCCTCGTATTACAGGAGATAAACCCCAAACATATCTATCGATTCTGTTTTCTTCAGATGTTACCAAATGTGGTACCATTTTCGCCAGCTCATGAAAACGGGCAGTATAAGAGTCTATATCATTCCCTTTCATCTCGTGATTCCACAATTCTGCTTCCAGCTTCTAAATTTCACTCCTTTGGCAATATTCTTCCTTCAGCATTCTTTTGAAATCTTCCCATGTAAGATTGTTTGTTGCTTCCCGGCCTCTAGTTTGCATTTGAGTGTTCCACCAAGTCAATGCTCGCCCTTGCAATAAACAAGTAGCAAACTCTACTTTGTTTCCTTCCGTGCATTTGCTGATGTGGAGGACGGACTCCATACCCTCAATCCAGGCTAATAAACCGACAGCTCCTTCAGTTCCGTGGAATTCTTTAGGATTACAACTACTAAAGGATTTATATGTATATCCCCTGTCTCCAGATCCCTGGTTGTTATTTTGATTAGCGTTTAAACCAGTTGCTACTTGGCAAACAATACCTGGTAGCGCTGCCATGAGCTGTTCGGATACCAATCGTGCAACATCGGGATTTTGTCTTCTTGGAGGCATTGATCTAAAACACAATTTTTCAAATTGAGTTTCGATCAGATTTCTATTACTAATTCCGATCTAATTCTACTTATTAAACTAGCTTATAATATATTGTACGTCTAATATCAATCAACTAGACATAAAATCAAGAAATATACAATGAAACATGGATATCTTTCATAAGCATAACACATAACATTCATCACAAGTTTCAAAATACAAATCCCAAAATATAACAAATTGTTTACAACTTAAAATAGACAAGACCGAAATAAAAGTGTTTTTAATCCAAAAGCTTTGCCTAAAAAGGTTTACTAATGCATCACCAACCAAATCAATATTCCTAATAGGATCACCAGAGCTCCTATCACCCACTCTAGGTAAGTGTGCATCCTTCGAACCGCCACCCTAGCATCAAGAGCAACCTCCAAGACTCTATTCATAAACTCGTCATGTGTGTACAAGACCGTTATGATGTCGTCTATGGATTGCCGATAATGGTCCAACATATGCCTGTGGAGCTCTACTTCATTAGCCATCCCTAAGGTCCACACGCATGCTCCAACACGGTCATACCCTGTGGTTGTGGTACAGGGACTCCTATAGCTGGGGGAGGAGGAGTAATACTTCGTGACCGGGATCGTGACTGTGACAGTTCCCCCGAAGGTACGGAAGGAACAGTAAAAGTCACACTCCGACGAGGGAGAACACGCTTTCGAGCGGTTCTTATCGTCCTCCGTCCTCAAGATGTACCCTCGTCGGCGGGTGAAGGTACATGCATAGGAGTAAGTGATCGAGCGGAGGAGTCAGCGGATCCTCCTCGTAGCTATGCTCGGATGGGTCATAATCGTCATGATTCAGGTCATCACTCCTAACTCGGCCGGTAACGTAACCGGGCTCATCTAGGTCAAGGTCGGATGACGACATAATGCTGTGATATATAAAAGAAAAAAAAATTAACAAATGTCAGAAACATTTTATAATACACATGTGAACTCACAAAAAAAATTATATTTTCAATTTGAAATAAGAGGTTTCCGATCTATGCCTACTTTTAGTATAACTTAAGGCAGATCCTTTCTTATTCATACCATATTTTGACATAGGTGATCAGGCTTTGCCTAATTATGATATGTTAGAATGATGCCTATTCTAATTATACTAGTAGTAAGTTTTTAAAATTTTTAAATTTATCTAAAGAATTGATTTTTGAAAATTTTGGTTATAGTGCATGGTTTTTGTTAGAAAACCGGTTTATCTATAATCTAAGGCTCTGATACCAAGTCTGTCACACCTCGCTAAAGCGGAAACACGGGGTAAGACAGTTCAAGTTCACAGCAGTAGTGTTGATCCCATTATAACAAGCACAATGACAATAAACAGTTAATATGAAAGTAATATGACACGAACAATAATTTAAAGAACTTACGTAGTCATATATCTCTTGAAAGTGTATATGTTGATTACAATACGGTTCACGGTTTCAGCTCTCTCTCTAAAATAATATCTGAATCGACTTCTTTAAAGTAAAACCCTAAGCTTGTATTTATATTGCTAGGTCTAGTCTAATTAAGGAAACAAGAGTTTAAGGAATTATAAGCTTCCTTTTACAATAAAGCATATCCTTTCCTTATTTTGTCACAATTAAAATAATAATAGACCTAACAAGTAGGAATATAAACATCAACCATACATAATTAAAACATCAACGTTTAAAGTTTAAAAGTTTACAATTTGACAACTTTGTCTTAACAAACAAATTACATCGAAATAAAAAGATATATATAAAGTCTTGATTGGTGTTCAACAAAATAAGTTACCCTTGATCGGTTACCTCTATTTTCCTGTAAAGCATGATAAAACGGAGGGGTCAACTACAAAGAGTTGGTGAGTTTATGGGTTTTCGAATATGCAAAGTATAAACATAGCGAATCGGATGTTCACATCAATACTAAACATTTCAATTTTTATGAGCAAATATGCAAATTGCTTTTACACATGATATTTAATTATTGAGCCACTACTAAGCCTACTCGACATTCTACGCCCCACGAACTACCTCAGCGGTGGACCTAAAGTCCACATGTGTAGAGCATTCTTAATTGATAAAGTGCACCCCTACTTGCCAGTTAGGTGGGTATGTCAACCAAATAGCGCTATCCACAATTATCATCGACTCAACATTATAGAGTTAAATAGTAGTGTAACACGGGGACTTCACATAACTCAACATATCATCATGTATAATAATTTTGCTCATTGTATAGGTTTATATGCTTTTCAATAATCAATATAAATCAATTCAATTTCCTTTTAAACGTCATGCTTTACACCCCAAAACGTATAAATAATTTAAAAGAAGGGTCGTGAATACTCACCTTTGCAAGCTCCGCTACTCAAAAGCACGATCCGATCCCCACTCAAAGGCCTAACGATTCCCTAACAAAGAGAAATGCTCAAAACCATCACTTATGGGTCTAAAACTACTTATGGAGGTGGATAAGTCTTAAGTTTATAAATGTCCACATACATCCAACTTGATCGTCTATAGTCCAATTATACATAATGCACATATGCTCGTTAATATAGTAATTTATACCGTAAGTTGTGTTATAAACCATTAAATGATCAATAATTGTTAAAATCAAGAAATTCCATAATTTCACTTCTGGACAGAAACTTGTAGTACTCAAAATGATCAAAATGTAGAGACTTCCAAAATGACATAGATTCCCATATTTTTATATGTGATATAGTATTGGGTTATGGTGATTGTGACCAAATTTAATGCATTTTGGACATGTAAAATGACTCAAATAATTTATGCAATGCAAAGGGTCACAAATGGTATGGCAGATTATACCATGTTAGTAAATCACTCATTTGAGAAAATTTACTCAGTTTTTTCTAAAATTTCCAGCTGTATTAGAATCATAACTCATAAAGGAAACTTTTGAGATAAGAATCACTGATTTTGAAGAAGTTATGAAGAATATATGACACTTCCAAGTGGTATGTACTATTCTGTCATTTCTTGACAGATTACACACCTAATTTGAATAAATTGGTTAATGCCTCATACCTTCATATTTTTGAGTGAAACCGGATTCATATGAACCCTAACTCAATGAAGAAAGTTTTAGAAGAAGAATCATGCATTAAAGACAAATAACAAAGGAGATATTAACACACAAATTAGAGTTTAGCTGTTGGTGGTTTCACAGATTGCACACCTAAAGTGTTTTAGGTGTTTGGAGATCAAATCTCCATATTTTCATGTGATTCCACTTGCATGCAAAAGATAACTCATGTAGTTAACTCTCCAAGAAAGAATCATCCTTTATCATTGAGTTTTGAAAGAGATACGGCCATTAGAACATGCATGTACTAATCTGTCAGTTTTGGACAGATTGCATACTCCTTTTGTTTTGAATCAATGAAACCTCAAATCACCATAATTTTGTACGAAATCAAAGGTATTTGAAAGGTAACTCATTAAACTAACTTTCAGAAGAAAAATCAAGTGATTTGAAGTATTATTTTAAAAGATATGGTTATTCAAAGTAGGGTCACCTACTGTTGAATTTCCAGATGCATATTCCATTTGTTTTGAGCATTTGGGGGTCAAAACTCAATGTTTTTTAGTAAGATCACTTGGATTAGAACCCCAACACATAAAATATGAATACTATTTAAAATAAAAACGAATTTGAACTTGAAATTTACTCTAAATGGTCGTCCAAACATAGACCATTTTCTGGACAGCAAGATAATGAACATATTTTAGGGTTTTTGAGTATGAAATCACACAAGAATAGTGGTTCATTTGCAAGAAGGCTATCCCCACCATTTATCTTTGTGTTTATCATAAAGAAATACTCTTTTATAAACCTTTCATTCGTGCATGCACATCCTTTAAACTCAGATTTATAGTATGATACAAATACACAAAGAAAATGTCACAAAATGCACACAATATGATGCAAAAATATATAAGAGAGTCCATACCTTGATTTGATAACTTTTAAAGCTTCAATCTTCTTGTTAAAATTGATTTATGATGATGAAATGAGGATGAACATGGCTGGAAATGGTGATGAAGATAATGAACTTGAAGAACCCTTTGGGTTTTAGAGAGAGAGATGAGAGATTTTTTTGAATTGTGAAATGAAGAATGAATGCAAAATAGAAAAAAAAAAAAAAAAAAAAAGTATTTATATGGGAATTAAAAGAGGGGAGGGGGGCGGCCAAGCCTATGGGCCCCACTCCAAGCCAATTATTTTTTTTGTTTAAAATAAATAAATCCAAGCCCAAAAGATAAAATACCAATTTTTTCTCAATTTTTGGCCTTTTTCTCAAAATATAGGTCCAAAATGGTTAAATTCGATTAAAAATAAAAATTTTATTTTTAAAACTTTAAAATTTCATATTTTATAATATTTGGGTATAAATTAGAGCATTTGACACTATTTTGGACGTTTCAGACAGTCACAGGTCGGAACCAGGCTTTATAAGCACCTACTTGAAATTCTGAAAATTTTCGTTTAATCTAATTTATCTAACTCTTAGTTCTTATAACTAATCTATAATAATACTAATTAACTTATTAGAAACTAACCTGGGAGCTTGAATTTGACAAATGTCACAAGAAGATATTGTGTAATATGAATTGATTGTTTTCGTCTACTTAACAGACTATTGTGGTCGAGTTTGATGTATGTACAACATGATAAAAATTTAACAACGACCTACAATTCCATTAGTTTGCAAGAAATATGTTAATAGATATGAAAAATGATCTTTCAACCGATCGAAGCAAAAAAATTATACACGAAAGGTTTTGATGTTCATATATCCTTTTGATTTTAATTAGATCTAGATTTCGATATTTCAACAATTACATAAACGATCTTAAAAATATTGTAAAATCAATCTACTCCGCTCTTGTACTTTTCTTTGATCTACCAAATATAGAATTATATGTATCATCCCACTTAAACGGATCAATCCATGTTTCTTCGTCAATCTATTTAAAGATTTTATGTTATTTTTGAAGCAGATAAATTCATCACTCGTTGTAAGTGAATAGTCCGTTTACTTTTTTTTGGATGACAAATCTCACATCGACAGTCAAAACGTCTCTGTTATTACTTTGCTTTCTTAAATAGACCCCTTAACTACATGTAAGCATCGAAAAATATAGATGTGTAGAATTATCATCGTCTGCTATTGAGCTCATGATGGTTTTATTCGTAAACCGCACAAATCTACTCATCCACTTTCGTTCTGGTGTTGGTTTTGAACCAAAACCACACCATACATGAGTATGGTTATGTGGCTTAGTGGATTTGTTTAAGTGTGTGGTTCCGATTAATCCATCGTGAGCAAACACACATCTTTATATTTGTTCCATTCATTTATTGCTTTATTTCGGTATTATTTTCTTTTTCCATTTAACACCTTTGGTTTTGAGCCTGCTTCTTTCTTTTCAATTCTATGTCTACTTATATAAATTAAGCTCAAATTTTGCTTCTTATTATGTTGTTCCCAACAATTTTTTATCGAAATCCATTTTTTTTAAATCTAGAGTCTTTCTATCTATATTAATTTGAAGGGAAGAATAACTTGATGTTCGATCTGGTTGCTTCTTTAGAGACTTTCTGAGCCTTACATTCCATCTTTTTGGAATCAAATCTTGAATTTCTGAGTCAAATGTTTCTTCGATAATTTTCTTTATTCCTTCGTATATCAAATATTCTGTTTTACGTCCTTTTTCTGTCGTCAAGAAAGTGAAAAGATCGGAGGAAGAAGCAAAGAGGCTACATATGACACAGAAATTGATGGTATGATTCTGAAAAGTATGGATTGTAGGGCTCGAAAGCCTCCAAAGATGCAATCTGATGGAAGATCACGTTTTTCTTATTTTAAGTCAATCAATATCCTCTTCATGTATTTTTATCTATTTTTTCCATTTTATTGTTTTCCTTTACTTGTCGTTTGTCTTGTATAACTAAACGTCAATAACCACTAAAGTGGAAAAAGAATGTAAGAGGATATTGTGTAATATGAATTGATTGTTCTCGTATACTTAACAGACTATTGTGGTCGAGTTTGATGTATGTACAACATGATACAAATGTAACAACGACCTACGATTCCATTAGTTTGCAAGAAATATGTTAATAGACATGCAAAATGATCTTTCAACCGATCGAAGCAAAAAAAATTATACTCGAAAGGTATTGATGTTCATAAATCCTTTCATAAATCCTTTTGATTTTAATTAGATCTAGACTTCGATATTTCAACAATTACATAAACGATCTTAAAAATATTGTAAAATCAATCTACTCCGCTCTTATACGTTTCTTTGATCTACCAAATATAGAATTCTATGTATCATCCCACTTAAACGAATCAATCCATGTTTCTTCGTCAATCTATTTAAAAAATTTAAGTTATTTTTGAAGCAGATAAATTCATCACTCGTTGTAAGTGAATAGTCCGTTTACCTTTTTTGGATGACAAATCCCACATCGACAGTCAAAACATCTCTGCTATTATTTTTCTTTCTTAAATAGACCCCATAACTACATGTAAGTATCGAAAAAATGTAGATGTGTAGAAATATCATCGTCTGCTATTGAGCTCATGATGGTTTTATTCGTAAACTGCACAAATCTACTCATCCACTTTCGTTCTGGTGATGGTTTTGAACCAAAACCACACCATACATGAGTATGGTTATGTGGCTTAGTGGATTTGTTTAAGTGTGTGGTTCCGATTAATCCATCGTGAGCAAACACACATCTCTATACTTGTTCCTTTCATTTATTGCTTTATTTCGGTATTATTTTCTTTTTCCTTTTAACACCTTTGGTTTTGAGCCTGCTTCTTTATTTTCAATTCCATGTCTACTTATATAAATTAAGCTCAAATTTTGCTTCTTATTATGTTGTTCCCAACAATTTTTGATCGAAATCCATTTTTTTTAAATCTAGAGTCTTTCTACCCATATTAATTTGAAGGGAAGAATAACTTGATGTTCGATCTGGTTGCTTCTTTAGAGACTTTCTGAGCCTTGCATTCCATATTTTTGGAATCAAATCTTGAATTACTGAGTCAAATGTTTCTTCGATAATTTTCTTTTAGACACTTTACTTTACTTTCCGTTTGTCTTGTATAACTAAACGTCAAAAACCACTAAAGTGGAAAAAGAATGTATGAAGATATTGTGTAATATGAATTGATTGTTATCGTATAATTAATAGACTATTGTGGTCGAGTTTGATGTATGTACAACATGATACAAATGTAAGAACGACCTACGATTCCACTAGTTTGCAAGAAATATGTTATTAGATATGCAAAATGATCTTTCAACTGATCGAAGCAAAAACATTATGCTCGAATGGTTTTGGTGTTCATATATCCTTTTGATTTTAATTAAATCTAGATTTCGATATTTCAACAATTACATAAACGATCTTAAAAATATTGTAAAATCAATATACTCCGATCTTATACGTTTCTTTGATCTACCAAATAAAGAATTCTATGTATCATCCCACTTAAACGGATCAATCCATGTTTCTTCGTCAATCTATTTAAAGATTTTATGTTATTTTTGAAGCAGATAAATTCATCACTCGTTGTAAGTGAATAGTCCGTTTACCTTTTTTGGATGACAAATCCCACATCGACAGTCAAAACATCTCTGATATTACTTTGCTTTCTTAAATAGACCCCATAACTACATGTAAGCATCGAAAAATGTAGATGTGTAGAATTATCATCGTCTGCTATTGAGCTCATGAAGGTTTTATTCGTAAACCGCACAAATCTACTCATCCACTTTCGTTCTGGTGTTGGTTTTGAACCAAAACCACACCATACATGAGTATGGTTATGTGGCTTAGTGGATTTGTTTAAGTGTGTGGTTTCGATTAATCCATCGTGAGCAAACACACGTCTCTAAGGGTGTAAATGATGTGAGTCGAGCTCGAGTATCAATATACTCGACTCGAACTAGATAGAGATTTCTCAAGGTCGAACTCGACTCGAAAACTCGCGGGTAGTTGAAAACTAAACTCAACTGGAACTCAATTGCAATTTTTTCAAACTCAAGCTCGAACTAAGCTCAAACTCGAACTCGAATCAAGCTCAAACTAAGCTCAACTATTGAATATTTAGGACTTCCACTTATAAATTTTAAAACTTAAAGGTGTTTTCTTAAATTTTATAAAACTAAATAGATGCACATCAAACTTCATCATCAAAAAGACAAAGTTGGAAGCTCCATTCACCCCGCTCTCTTTTTATAGGACCCTTCACCCTCCCTTACTATATTTCTTCCAATGTGGAACAATTTCACTAGCACTTCTATAGTATTTTTTCTCCTCTTTTTTAACTATGATTTTAATTTAAAAAATTGATTAGTTTTTATATTTAAAAAATGCACAATTTTGTTCAAATATCTAAAAATATTAAGACATTTTTATTATATTATAGTTTACAAATTATATTATAAAACTGATTATATTTTAAAACTAATTTTATATAAAAAAATCAAGTATCTCACGAGCTTTTCGAGTCGAGTACTGAATAACTCGACTCGTTAATATGTCGAGTCGAGTTCGAGTTCGAGTTCGAGTCAAGTGTTGACCGAGCTTTGACCGAGTCGATCTTGAGTAACTCATGAGTCGTCTCTTATCATTTAAATGCATTTTCAACCAAATTTTTTTGACGAGGCATTCCGTTGAAAAATATTTGGTTGAAAATGCATGTTTGTGAGAGATTTTCAACGAAAATTCGTAGAAAATTTATGTTCTGTCAATAATCCCTCTAAAATTCGTAGAAAATTTTCAACAATATTTTCCGTTGAAAATACTCAATTTTCTAGTAGGTGTTCTTCTTCGATGATGAACATCATTGCTTCTTTGGTTCCATGAACCCGCTCCCCTCTCTCCTTCTCGATCGGTTGAATGGCCATTGAACCTTCTTCTACATTCATCTCTTCTTCTCTTACCCAAGATCCATAGATGGAAATAAGACTTGGCCTTCAATCCAAAAGTCCAATGATGGGTTTAGTTGTTTACATTTTTCGATCACGATTGAGATTGGTTTTATGGGTCGTTTTGAGGGTAGACATGGAGAGGGTACTACGGTATTTTTCCCTATTTTCTAGTGGTGACGGTGAAATTTTTTTTCTAGCACTTGAGGGTTTTATGGGTCGTTTTGATTTACGTTCTAATTAAATGGTTTGAATTGGATGTTAGGATTTTGAACTTTAAGACTTGTCTTGTATATAGGCAAAGTCACCCCACCTCTTTGTCAACTGGGCAAAAGTTGTTTTTTCATTAATCAAAACCGTAATAATTATCTTTCTATTTATTTTGGGGCGGAACAAATTCAATATAGGCATCAACCACAATACGAAAAAAAAAAAAAAAAAACTACCATTACTTCATGAACCAACTCCCATAAGAACCAACACCTAGGGACGTTCAAGGAGAACCTTCGGGCAATCAACAAATTTCCGGGATGACTTTTAAGATTCTTGTACACACAAATCCATTTTTAACCACAAGGCTTGTGGCGTACTGGTTAAGGCTTGTGGCGTACTGGTTAAGACTTGTGGGGGATGAGGCTAGATAACCCATCTAACCCAGGTTCAAATCCAGGCGCAAACAACTTGTGGCCACTGAGGAATTATCTCAGGGCTGCATGCTTTAGCAGTCTTAAAATTGTCAGGGATTAGACTAGGCAAATGCCTAGGATACCCTTTTCAAAAAAAAAAGGATCGTTCCATTTCCTGCCATCATTTCCTACTAAAAACATTAAATTTCTAACAAAAAGAGCACACAACATTCATTCATCGAGCAAGATCATCATGTTGTTTGCTTAAGTCATTCATCAAGATTCAAAAGATCATCAAATTTGATTTCCTACCATTTATTTACGGGTTGTAGATACAAAAACGGCTAGATAAACATCTTCATATAGAAGCCAAGAGTTAAAAGTCGATTGCAATAGACTTACTTCCACCAAATTAGCAACAAGATGCTAGTCGAGTTCGATGGCATTCGCTTCACTAGCCACAATCTGCCATTAGAAAATTGTTTAATGTGAAACCATCATAAACAAATTATATGGAAATTAAAATCATTATACACAATGAACAAAATAAAATTTAGTACAACTAGCTTAATACATCCCATCTAGAGGAGGGATCAGATGGATGTATGCAAACCTGACTTCTACCATAACCAGTAGAGTGGTTGTTTCCATTAAGACATCCAGCTTGTGAAAAGTTGCGAAAAACGAGACTTTGCCACCAAAAAAATGAATAAAAATCTCATGTCCCAAAAACCCATGTTCCAGTGTCCATCCATCATGTAAAGACACATCATCACTTTTATGAAGAGAGAGAAATATAAAGATGAATTAAATAAATAATAATGTGTCTTTGGAAGATAAGGAGACATGGGATTTGTGGACAACAGATTTATATTTCAAAAAAAGTTTAGGAAAATAATCCAATTCTTCCATAAAGATCATAACATTGTAGCAACATGATCTAATAAATATTTCCATTTTTATAGATTTAAATGAACCACTTGTGAATCTGCTTAAACATCCACAAAACAAGAATCTTGATAAGAAAAAGAATCTTGATTTGTCAGAAAGGTCACACAACCACCCAAAAAAATTACTCCCTCCGTCCCAAAATAACTGTCCACAATGAAAATGGCACACAGTTTTAGGAATGTGCAATTATTACATTTTTTAAATAATCAAATGATACTTATACCCTTAACAGTAGAGAGAGAAACTTTCTACATCTCATATTTAAGGGTAGAATAGGAAATTAAAAACTTACTTTTGAAAGTGGACACTTAATTTGGGACAAACAAAAATAGTAATGTTGACACTTAATTTGGGACGGAGGGAGTAAAAAATAAAAAGTATCTTGATTTGATCTTACCACTTATGGAAAGAAGTTCAGCAAAATAACACAACAGAAGATTAGAGGGGTTATTTAGCTAAATAACTTTCTAACGAGTGCTTTTTAAAAGGGAAATTGACTCAAATCACCATTTCCCACACCTAAATTGGTTTCCTACACCACAAGGGTTGTGGCCTACTGGTCGAATGCCTGGGGGATGAGGAATATCCCATCCACCCAGCGTTCGAATCCAAGCGCTCTCAACAATTGTGGCCACTGAGTTTATCGGGGCTGACATATTGCAGTCAAAAAACCTTGCCGAGATTAGTCTGGGCTTTGCTTGGGATACCTTTCACAAAAAAAAAAAGTTGCTTTCCTAACCATTTCTCTCCCGGATTTACCCAAATGTCACTACTTCCGCAATATCCAGGTCCGTAATATTAGTTAGGTTCGCAATATTAGCTAAAAGACAAAAAAAATCAAATTTAACCAATATTATTATTAGCTAGGTCCGCAATATTGGCCGTCGCACTTGCGGAACTGGATATTGTGGAAGTAGTGACATTTAGGGGCTGTTTGTTAGCAGCTTAACGAGACTCACCGCTTATTCAGCCAGCTATATATTACTGTTTGGTAGTGACTTAATGATATAGAAAGTGGCCTATTTAATAAGCTTCTCAATCTATACAGAAGCACTCCTTACATCTACAAACAAAAACCTCCAAACAGAAACCTTCTCAATCTATACAGACAGATTAATCACACAGACAACTTTATACATACATGCATGACTTAATAGAAAACCAACCAAACAGCCCCTTAGGTAAACATAATGTTTTTTTGAAGAAATTATAATCTGTCAAAAAGAATTGGAATGAAAAAATACCTGTGATAAGCTTTCTTTAAAGCTACTATTAGTTGTTGCTTGCAAACCTCTTTCTGCAAGCTCATAATACAATGTTAAGCCTTCAGGGCCATTACTTTTATCTTTCTGCAAATATCTACAATGAAATCATAATTTTAAATAAATAAAAAGTAGGTTCCTTTTTGCAAATAGTACAATAATATAGATCATCGATAATTGTTATTACCTTTGTTGAACAAGTGTTTCCACTGCCTGTTTGGTGTTTCCGAAAACGGTATGTCTTTCATCATCCTGAGATAAACCTAATCGTCCTAAATGTTGCCAAAGGCTTTCTTCAATTCATAATTAATAAAAAATAATGTTAGTGGAACAAGAATATAAAGACGAACAATTTCGGAAATTTGGAATTTCCAAATTTACTAAATAAACCAAAAACCACCAAACGAACCCAGTATATCCCAAACAGAGGTAGGGTTTAGGGAGGTAGGATGTATGCAGATCTTATCTCTACATTCACTACAAAAAAAAAATTGGATTTATAGGACGCTTAGAGTGTTTCAGTGTCCTAATAGCATATTTTATACGATTTATGTTTATATGACCAAATTATAATGTGTCATAGCTAAAAGTGTTACAATAGGTTTATAGGACGCTTTTAGGCATTTTAACAAGTTATTTAGGACCGTTTAAAATAAAGTTTCTTATTAGCTATTTTATAGGACATGTTTCAGAGAAGTGTCCTATAAATGCATCTTTTTATAGAACATTTGTGCTTATAGGACACTTCTCAACCAGTATCCTATAAAAAATAGCTAATACGAGACTTTATTATAAATAAAGCATCCTAAAAAACTTGTTAAAACGCCTATATGATTTTTTAGATAAAAAAACTAAGAACAAATGTGAAGCCAGTCCAATATGATTTTCTAGAAACATAAATCAAAGTCTATTTGGAGCAGTTATGATACCTTCAGTAATTTTGCCTCCAGCAAGATAAACGATACCGATAACAACAAATATGAAACCGGTCAAATGCGATTTGCTAGTATCTTCAACGTGTTTTCTGTAGACTTCAGGATTTAGTTGACTTGTTATAATGTATGATTTTGGATCTGCAGAACCTGAGAAACAAAGACTATTTCATTTTTTCATTTTTTTCGGATAGAATATACGCCCTCCGGCCACAAGAATTCAAACATTACCTTTTACAGAAAATACTTTAATTGCAATTTCCTTTATTAAAATAGTTGTGATTCAATTTAATTTAGTCAACAGGATTTTAGTTTAGTTTGAATGTATTTTACAAGGGTACGGGGTACCTTCGACATTTGATGGCAACAACAGATTTGCCATTTAAACTGGAGATACATGATATATAAACATACGGTCGGGTTCAGGGGAAACCTCAAAAAAAAACTGAAGAACACTATGGGATCCCTGGACGGCATGCACAAATGCATACCGGTAATTTGTAACATGCACACGTGCATATGCACTTGCGCATAACATGCACTCGTGCATAGAAAAAGAACAGCTTCAATCGTTTGTATGCACAAATGCGTACCGTCCAGATGGAGGGCTCCCAGGGTGTTCTTCAGTTTTCTCTTTTTTTAAGGTTTTCCCCTGAACCTCCCTCTATAAACATATATATATATATATATATGCACATATTCAGGCATGCAAGAATAAACTCTAGAGCGTGATAATTCAACACAACTAAATGAACATCATAAATAAAAGTCTACTCTTTATCAAGAAAACAATACTAGTAGGAGGAAAATCATAATTCCTGTGGATCCTATGAGAAAACAACCACCCTTCCCCTTCAAATTAACAAGACCGAGATATTCAGAGTAATATGTTTATAAACCAAAACAAAAGCTCACATTAGGACAAAAACATTATGTTGTTTTACCAACAATATGACTAAGGTTATGACCACCTCCGACTCTTTCTCCTAACAATAATCCAAATTCAACATCCTTAAGGCAAAAATGCATCAAAATGTAATGAGGAATTGAACGTTTGTTACTAATTGAGAAACAAATTCATTGTTACACTAAATAGAAAAAACTAAGACAAACTTCATTGCATTTTGCCCAAATACTAATAGCACATCGTGTCAAATAATTTATTTAGGGTTTTAATTTGACATGGTTAGTTTAGTAATTTACCAATCTTGTCTCATCTCCTATAAATGCATTTGTGTCCCACTTAGTCATGTCTTGTCCCGGTCTAAATGTCGCACCACACGTGGGACAAGTTTCTGTTTTGTTCTGTCTTGTCCTGCTTACTAAACGCACTCTTAGGCAGCGTTTACTACGCACACATGACAGGACATGACAGAACTGGACAGGACATGAGGGTAGGATTGGACAGGATAGAACAAGTGTATGTCCGGTGTCTGGTACGACTAGGACCGGACATGACAGAATTAAACAAGTTGCCCGATAGTTATTTGACGATTTTATACATCACATAATAATTATAATTAACACAAATAAAGCAAAGACATTAAATAATTTAGTTTATAAACATTTTTACTCAAATAAATTCAATCATCCAACTAGAGAAGT
The DNA here is from genome assembly GCA_036898165.1 of Silybum marianum. NCBI lineage: Eukaryota > Viridiplantae > Streptophyta > Magnoliopsida > Asterales > Asteraceae > Silybum > Silybum marianum. The sequence continues at coordinate 30,727,194 of CM072536.1, forward strand.
ATCTATCTTTGAGAAATTCTAGCCAATTTGTAATCACAAACCATTTATTAAGTTTACAGAAATACTATTATAAGTAATAGTCGCTTGCTTACTCTGTGAAGAACGCGGCTGATTCGTTGAAGAAGGACGTGAACGTTGGAGCTCCTTCATATCATACCCAAAAATGCTCGAAAGTTTCGTAGTGGCCTTGTTAAGAACAATAGCCGGAAGTGATCGATGGTGATAGTTTTTTGTGATTAGTTGAGCGAGCTCATCCCTCTTAATTGGGCATCCAGAATTCTGGTGCGTTTTAAAAAGAATATAACGTATCACTTCTGCAACAAGCTTGTCACCTTCCTGAACTCAAAAAACATTTACAATATTTTATTCAGAGTAAACGACTACAAGCCCGTTTAATTTAAAAGGGAAAGAAAGTGTAAATGTTATAGGGATGGATTGACCTCTTCAGAAATACCATAGTGCGAGAAGTTTGCTTCTGATGTTTCCATCCTGAAGCAAAAGTTACAATTCAAAACTCAAAGACATAATTCATTGTTATTAAACGAAGAACAGTACAAAGTTTTACAGCAAAAGTCACAATTCAAAACTCAAGACGTATTGAATTTGCTTACTATTTATTAAGGGTGAAATTTTTTTTATTTTTTTTTTAAAAAAGAATGATGACTTTTGAGGAAATTACTAAAAAATTGAGAAAATTAAGAAAAAGATAAACTGGGTGGGATATGAATAAATCGGAAGAGAAAATGAGGAACTATTAAAAAAATTGAAGACATTTTTTTTATTAATGTCATGTAATCGGAATGATGTGTCATCCATGTCACCTTATTTAAGCCATGTAGGCAAAGAAAAGTGAGAGTTAACTTTGTTCTAGTTGGTGGGTACACTAGTAGCCATAATTTTAGCTTTTGTGTGGAAACTACAATATTTGGGCTCTGTTATGGGGTTTTAGCAGCTAAGGGGCTGTTTGGCAGTTGCTGAATGGTTTGGTAAAGATTAAGTGTTCAGAATGATTAAGAGGCTCTTAGAATATAGTGCAAAAGGAAATATAATTGTTTGGTAATTGTTCAGAATGTAATCAGGGCTTTTAATGGTTAAGGCAGGTCCAGGATACAAAATGATTCAAAGGGTTTAGGAACCATTAAGAGGCAGACTTATTTTTCACCAAACAGAATTCGCCTCTTAACGATTCAGAGGCTGCCTCTTAATAAAACTGTTAAGAGGTAAACAAACAGCCCCTAAGTTTCTCTAGGATTTTGTTTAGAACTTTCATCATTAGTCTTAGATGAAATCCACGATTGTTTTTCTGTTTGTTAAGTACTTAACAATGGCTGTCAAAACAAGAATAACAGAACACCAAAGTTGAAACAATGAAAATTTTATCAGAAGAACACAATAAACCAAGTTCAAACAATGAAACAATTGCCCAACTACCCAACCACAAGCAGATAAGTTAAAAAAATTGGGTGGCTTCAAGTTAAAAGTTCAAACAATTACTATTTACCCAAGCAGAAGTTCAAAGGAATTTTAAGTTAAACTAATTTTGAAACCCTTTTTTTTGCAGTAAAGAAATTTTAAGAAGCTGAGGGCTGTTTGTCAGTTGCTGAATGGTTCGGTGCAGAATGATTAAGAGGCTCTTATGATAGAGTGCAAAATGAAATATAATTGTTTAGTAATTGCTCAGGATGTAATTAGGGCTCTTAATGGTTAAGGGAGGTCATGGATACAAGATGGTTTGGATGGTTTTGGAACCATTAAGAGGCAGACTTATTTTTTATCAAACAGAATTCACCTCTTAGTGATTCAGAGGCTGCCTTTTAATGGAACTGTTAAGAGGTAAACAAACAGCCCCACGACCTAGCTACCTAAACAAGGCAGAGTGAGCCAAGCTGCCGATCCTGAGGTTTCTGATACGAAAAAATGTCCCCATGTCGATTTAAGCTAATAAAGCATCCTATTGTTAAAAGGTCTGGAACCTAGTCAAGCTATATGGCTCAAACCCGTACCAATTTTTATTAAATGTGATAAAGTAGAGAAAACAAAACCCCTAATAACAAAACAGAACCACAAATCTATGAAATAAGCAAGCCAAAAGAAAACCATATAAAATTTGTGAAATAAGCAAACCCAAATTAGCAGACCAATGAAACCAAGGAAATCTGTGAACAAACCAAAGGAAACCAAATTAACAAGGATGAACACTTAATATTCATTTCACAGCGATTCCATATCTCATCATTGGTCAAGGATATTGAATGATTGATATGAGAAAGAATCGCATAGAGAGACCAAAGGCTGGTAAACATATAAATAAAACAAACCTAAATCTAAAGTCTAAACAGTAAACAGAAAACAAATAAACCTAATCTAATATCCCAAAGAGTAAAGACATAAACATTATAATTTTAGAAATTAGAAATTCGCAATGGATCAAGGGATTCAGTAGGACTCAACTCACATGTATAAACTATTTTCGAGTTTTTACAACTTTTCAATGAAAACCCTAAAATCATAACTTCAAAATCAGCATTATCAACCCAGTTCATCGATACATTAACCGATTGATTCTTATTCAAAGATTGTTGCGAACTAACAACATGGCAGAGAAATTAAATTCTTGAAAAAACGAATTACACAAACCGAATTTGAGAGAACTTACTGAGTGAGCTGTGTCGTCTGAAGAACTTGATCTAGAGTTTGCACCAAAGTGAAAAACAACAATCAATATCTTGAACAGGCCTTCATTTTCAAAGAGCAAAAGTATACAAAGATCCGTTGATTAAAGGCGCGATTATTGAGGGAATGAAATAGAAACAATTTTTCATCTTGTGTTGTTTAATTGTTTGCAATTGATGGTTGGAGAAAAGTTCTTTTTTTTTATTAATTCTTTTGTTTAGAGAAAAATTTCAAAATACTTTTATATGTTAAGGCAAAAGATAAGAAAGAAACGTAAGAAAAGATCTGGATCATTGATCAGTTTTAATCTCATACTCATTCATGAATTGTATTTTAGAAGAGAGTTGATCTAGTGCATCTTCGTGCACCTCATCTTGGTGCATCTGATAATGACTAATGTACATCCAATGATGGAGATCTTTTCTTACGCTTTTCACCTTAACTCTATTTCTTACTAGAATCCAACCCTATATTTTAAATAGTTGGAATGGTTTTTGTTGAATGGTTTTTCCTAGAAGGAAAACGAGTGTTTTTAATTAGGAGGGGCAGTTTTGAAAATTTTGGTTTTCTGTAAAAAAAAAAAAAATTCTCTCTAGATGTTTATTGGATAAGTCACTACGAAACAGTCATGTATCATGACTGAATAAGATGCATAAGATGCGAGTCACAATAAACTCATTAAGATGCTAACAAGCATGCCCTAAGTTTTAAATTTTTTTAAATAAAGAAAATTGATAAACTTATTAAAATAGAACAAATAAATCATTAAATTTACGAACAAATAAATATTCAAACTTACTAAAACAAAAACAAAATACCAAACAATCCAAGTGTATAATCTTACGAAGATTTGTCATGATTTAGACCATGCGTTCAACAACCTAAGTTTAGCATATCAGAAGAAACATACATAAGAACGGTATAAGATCATCAGTATTTATCATGATATAGACCATACTGTTGGGTCACCGATGATTTGGTGATGAACCACCTTTCTTTGTATGAATGAATTTTTACAGGTTCTTTTGAAGGTCTGAAATATGCTTCAAGTATTGAAGAGTCAAATACTATTCAATCAAGGGGTTGTACATCAAAAAGTGGAATTTTGGATGTATCAACCAACTTCAATATTCAGACCATTTTGCCAAGTCAAGTTTGGGTCACCAATATAGTGGGTCACCGATGGTACACTCAAAAGTCATCAAAAGTACTAAGGACATCAAAAAAAGATGAGGTCATCAAGTTTGATGTCATGGTCACCGACACTATAATCTTGGTCACCGAAATTGCAGGTATATTTTCTAAGGCTGTGATATCAACTCACAAGGGTATACACTTTTGTCACTTAGTGAAAGAAGAAGTTATCAAGCAAAGTGTACACTTATCAACTCCAGCCTTATAAGGTATCCACCGATGTGATACATAGTGAGATGTATCACTTAGCAATTTCAAAGATATAAGTTCTTGACTTTCATCAATTGCAAGACACGTGAGCCAGCAAGAACTTGGGCACCAAGCCTTAAATAAAGACATTCTCTTTTATTCTTATAAAAGGAATATTTGTCTTTTAGCTAAAAGGCTTGATGGGACTTCACAGAGCATGAAGAAAAGAAGATAAAGTTATCTGACATTACGTCTACAAGGAATGGTTCATCCATTATTCTAGTACAAAGGAAGTGGTCTCTTCCTTTGTCCAATGATAATCTTCCAGCTAATGAAACCTTGACAGCTGTCCACTTGCATCCCATGCATGGACACTATAAAAGGAGATGAAGTCCTTCCCAGAAATCTCACGCTTTCAACAAATCTTCAAGAGTGATTTTTTGTTTGACTGTGGCAAAGCTGTGTGCTATAACAGTATTGTTTTAACTTGCTTAGTGTAATAGTTAATTACTGTTATCTGTGTGTTTAGTTTGATAGAATAGTCTGCCTGTTCTTTTCCGCATCAAACTATTTGTGTGTAAATTTTTAATATTTATATTAAAAAATTTAAAAAGAGTATATTCTGTGTGTTTTATATTCAACCCCCCCTTCTACAAAACCCTCTCTTAGTTAGCCATCTCTCTTTGGGGACTAACAATTGGTATCGGAAGCGAGTTGGTTTAATCTCATAAACCGGATACGTGATGGCTACTACCTCAAATGTTGATGGTACCTTGCAGACCTCTTCCAGTAATACATATGATTTAGGATCTTTGGCTAAACCCCCAAGATTCAACCCAAACAACTTTGGGTTATGGAAAAATCGCATGTTATTATTCTTGGAAGGGATCGATTGCAGGTATCCCAACATTCTCAGTGAGGGACCTATTGTTCCTAAAATATGGGCTCGCTTTGGCCCTCGAAAAGGACGGCGAAGGAAAGGACATAGAGTCGGATGACGAAAGAAGTGAGAAAAGCTGGTAGATATATCATCAAACCTTCTAACAAATTTAGTGAAGATGATAAACGCCTAGTCGCTTTAGATACTAAAGTCAAATCGCTCTTCTTTGTTTCCCTTCCCGATGATGTGTATCATTCTCTTCTTAACCTTCCCGTGCTAAAGAGATGTGGGATACTTTGAGTGTCTTATATGAAGGCACCAAAGAAATAAAGAAATCTAACGGGATGCTGTCTTGTTAGAAAGTATGAACTCTTCTCCCATGAAAAGGGAGAATCTCTTTCTACCTACTTTAATCGTTTTAACTGTCTTCTCAACGATCTCAAAGTTCTTGGCCGAGTTTATGATAATGAAGAAGTTCTCTGCAAGTTCATGGATTGTCTTCCAGTTTACGGGAAACTATACGTACTTGCATCAAGCAAACCAAGGACTTAGAAATAATGCCTTTAAGCACTCTCTATGGAACTCTTCTTCACTATGAACAAACTAAGAACCGAGAGAAAGTCTCTTATAAAGGATATCAAATCCTCCTCTATTGCTTTGATAGGTGATTCAAAACCTTCTTCTTGTATTCCTAGAATCACCTATCCTTCTTCTAATTACGAAAAAGATATTAAGGAAGACTCTTCTCATCCATCGGATGCATACTATAGTCTTCTTGATGATGAAGGAGAAGAATCGACCATTGACATACTTTCGATAGTATGGCAATGCTTGCTGAAACCTTAAGAACAAAAGATTTTCTTCAAACCGCTCCAAATTTAATAGAAAACCTTTTTCTCAAAAATCCTCTTCTGATAAAGCAAATGAAGAATGCTTCAATTGTGGAAAGAAAGGTCATTTTGCTTCTGAATGCAGATCAAAAGCTTCTTCTTCTAAACCTTCTTCTTCTTATGGCCATGACTTCTCAAAATCGACTTCTAGGAAGCATGAAGAGAGAAATAGCCAATCCTCTAAAGAAAATTCTGAATCAAAAGAAACCTCAAGGTACAAGAAATACAAAGTCAAATACAAGAGAGAAAAGGAGAGAAACCAAGGTAAAAATAAAACCTTAGTTGCTGAGGCTCATTGCTGGGAAGATGAGCAAACCTCTGAGAGTGAGAGTGAGTATGTCACTAAGTGCCTCATGGCCAAAATTGATGAGATAGAAGACATGGAGAAATCACTCTACACCACTCTTGTATCTGTGAGGATCCACTTCAGGGACAAAACCTCAGGTACATCCTTTTACCTTTCCCTCTGATGATCAAAAGGCTGATGCCTTTGATTCTTTAACTGTTGACTTCTGTGACTTAAAGATTCAAAAGAAAAAGGCTGATATGCACATAAAATGTCTAAATGATCAACTCCTCTCTTGCTTTTCAAAACTAAAAATTTTGACAAAATGAAAGCGTGCGGAAAACCTTCGGTACTTAAACGACAGTCTTTCTGAGGAAAAATCAAAGATTTCTTCCACTCTTGAAAAGGAACAAGAGGTTATGTCTAAATGGACTAAATCCTCTAAGAATCTAGAAAGGATCCTTCAAGATCAAATCACCAGCAAGGATAAGTCTGGCCTTGGTTATGGAAAAGATGTTCCTCAACCTCTTGACCTTCCACTCCCTTCCTCTTCTGAGTGTCAAGGTTTTCCTGCTGTTTCTTTTCCGATGACGATGATGCTCTCTTCGGTTACTCATCTGAGGATTCTACCTCCGTTCACTCTATAGATCTACTTGACATGCTCAAAGTAGAATGCAGTTCTAAAAAGTTTGGAGTCTTTGTTAAAGCTAAAGAAATCTCTTCGAGTCTTCAATGGTTTCAACTCTTCCAAGCTCTTCTTCTTCTCCCAAACCTATCCAAAGACTTTTAAATTCCTTAAGTACGCATGAGTCAAGGTACTCCCGGAGCTTGACCTTCTGAAGTTGCTGAGTATCCTTCTTCAAAAAGATTTTCTCCTCAAAAGAAAAAATTTTCTAAATCAAATTTTTCATCTAAAAGGAAATCTCAAATAGCTACTGACTTTATTCCTCGGTCAGTAAACTTGAAGAAATCAAGAAATCCTGGTAAAGGTATTCTTGGACCAAGACCAGGTGTTGGACACCCCTCTTCCTCTCATTCCTCAACCTCTGTCCAAAGTTTTGATGATAGGGATTTTAAAAAGGCCTTTCCTTTAAAGAAGTGCTATAATTGTGGCAACACTCTTCATCTTGTTAAAAATTGCCCAAAAGATTTGGATCCTTGTAAAACTAAAATGCCTTCTAATCACAAAGGACCCACCTCAAAATGGGTACCAAAAGTCTAAATTTGTTTCTGGGTGCAGGTACCAAATAAAGATCACATATGGTACATGGATAGTGGATGTTCAAGACACATGACCGGAAACAAACTTCTTTTCTCTAACTTCTCAAAAGAAAAGGGACCCACTATTTCCTTTGGAGGAAATGGAAAAGGGGTCACCAAAGGATATGGTACCATTTCAAATGGAACCATCACTTTCTCCAGAGTAGCTCATGTTGAAGGGCTAATGTACAATCTTCTAAGCATCAGCCAAATATGTGATTTGGGCTATAAGGTCATGTTCCGGTTTGTGTGTGTGCTTGGTCTTTGATGTACGAACAAGATTGTACTAGCGAGGAACCCGACTGAATGACGTGTACATAATCAACATGAAGGAAAGTGCAATAGAAGAAGCTGTGTGTCTCCTCTCTCAAGAACTAGCCAAACAAAGTTGGCTGTGGCATAAAAGGTTCTCTCATCTAAACTTTAAAACCTTGAACAAACTCTCCAACAAGGAGCTGGTTGTTGGAATGCCAAAAATAGCTTTTGAAAAAGAAAAGCTATGTGGGGCATGTGAAAAAGGAAAACTCACCAGAACTTCCTTTAAAACAAAACAATGCTCTTCTATCTCTCAACCTCTTCAAATGCTTCACATGGATCTATACGGTCCAGTCAGTACACCCAGTCTGGGTGGTAAAAGGTATATGCTAGTAATCGTCGATGAATTCTCTAGATATACTTGGGTGTTCTTTCTGAAACACAAGAGTGATGTTGCTGAAGAAATCATCAGGTTTACAAGAAAGATTGAAAATTTGAATGGTAAACTGGTGAAGTCTTTCAGAAGTGATAATGGCACTGAATTCAAGAATGCTGCTCTGGAAGATTTCTTTGACCTAAAAGGAATCTCTCAGAACTTCTCTGCCGTACGCACTCCTCAGCAAAATGGTGTTGTTGAGAGAAAGAATAGAACACTATGTGAAGCTGCAAGGTCTATCTTTGAGTGAATCCAAGTTGCCAACCTATTTTTGGGCAGAAGCAGTTAACACTGCATGCTTTACTCAAAATAGGTCTATCATAGTCAAAAGGCATGACAAGACCCCGTATGAAGTTTTCCATGGTAGAAAACCGGTTGACTTCTTCCATGTGTTTGGGTTTGTGCTTGTCACATGCTAAATGACAGGGAACAACTTGGAAAGTTTGATCCAAAGTCTGATGATGGAATTTTCATGGGCTATTCTCTCTCCTCAAGAGCCTTTAGAATCTTCAATCTAAGAAGACAATGCATAGATGAATCCATGCATGTGAAGTTTGATGAGTTTGAAACTTCTTCATTATCTCGTGATGAAGAAGAATTAAACCTATGGATAAATTCATGTGTTGGTGAAATTCCATCCTCCTCTCAAACCAATCCTCCAGATAGCAACTCTTCTCAGCCTCCCATAAACACCACCTTACCTTCAGAACCTTCTCTTTCTTCTCCACCTCCTGAAACTAACCCTTCAGAAGACCTTACCCACCAAAACACCATATCTCCCTTAAACCCTTCTTCACCATCCCAAATTCCTACCTCATCCTCTTCTCTACCTCCCTCCTTACCTCCTGCACTAAAGTGGACCACGGATCATCCAATAGATCAAATCATAGGTGATCCACAAGTTGGTGTAAAAACCAGAAGAGGCATAAGCAATCTGTGCTTATATGTCAACTTTGTTTCCATTTTTGAGCCTAAGATGATAAATGAAGCCCTAGCTGATCCAAGCTGGGTAATTGCCATGCAAGAAGAGCTCTCACAATTTAAGAGAAACAAAGTCTGGAAGTTAGTTCCTCGTCCATCCAACAAAACAATTATTGGAACAAAATGGGTGTTTCGAAACAAGATGGACGAAGAAGGAACTGTCATAAGGAACAAGGCAAGGTTAGTTGCTCAAGGATATCGGCAAGAAAAAGGAATTGATTATGATGAAACCTTTGCTCCTGTTGCCAGATTGGAAGCTATCCGAATATTTCTTGCCCATGCAGCGTACAAGAATTTTCGGGTATTCCAAATGGATGTCAAAAGTGCTTTCCTGAATGGTGAATTAGCTGAAGAAGTGTATGTGAAGCAACCTCCTGGGTTTGAAGATCCAGTCCATCCATATCATGTATATAGGCTGGATAAAGCTCTATATGGACTGAAGCAAGCTCCACGTCCTGGTATGACACTCTCTCAGAATATCTACTTAGAAATAAGTACATACGAGGCAAGGTTGAAAACACTCTCTTCTTCAAGAAATCACAAGGTAATATCATTCTTGTTCAAATCTATGTAGATGATATTATTTTTGGAGCCACCGATGAATCCTTGTGTGATGAGTTTAGCTCCCTCATGCAAAAAGAATATGAAATGAGCATGATGGGGGAGTTAACTTTCTTTCTTGGTTTGCAAGTAAAACAATCTTCAGAAGGTATTTTCATAAATCAAAGTAAATACATTAAAGATCTTCTGAAAAAGTTTCAATTTGATACTTGCTCTACCATGAAAACTCCTATGGCTCCTCCTCTTAAACTCTTTTCTGATCCTGATGGCATTTCTGTAAATATTACAAATTATAGAGCCATGATAGGATCCCTTCTCTATCTATCTGCGAGTAGACCTGACATTATGTTTGCTACTTGTACGTGTGCCCGATACCAAGCAAATCCTAAAGAATCACATCCGGTCTTTGTGAAAAGGATTTTTCGGTATCTGAAAGGTACCATAAATCTGGGTCTTTGGTATCCCAAAGATCAGGTTTCGATCTCATAGGGTACTCTGATTCTGATTTTGCAGGTTCAAAAATAGACAGAAAGAGTACAACTGGAAGTTGTCAGTTACTTGGTGGAAAGCTTGTGAGCTGGTCAAGTAAGAAACAACATTCGGTATCTACATCTCTTGAAGCGAGTACGTGGCTGCGGGAAGTTGTTGTGCACAGATATTGTGGATGAAAAATCAGTTGTGTGATTATAATCAATTTTTCTCAAAAATCCCAATAATGTGTGACAACTCAAGTGCAATAGTCATTGCCAACAACCCTGTGCTTCATTCAAGATCTAAGCACATTGATATCAGCTATCACTTTATAAGAGATCATGTCTCTAAAGGTGATGTGGAGCTTCACTTTATTCCCACTGATTATCAATTAGCTGATCTGTTCACAAAGCCCCTTGATGAAACAAGGTTCAAGTTTCTCATTGGTGAGTTAGGTATGGTAAACATAGACTAATATATTTTATATTTATATATAATGTATGTTTTATATATATATATTCCATATATATATATATATTATATACATTTATATATTTATAACTTATATATGTTATATGTTTTATATATATATTATATGTATATTTATAGATATATTATATATTATATATTATATTATATTAATATATTTATATAAAAAGAAAAATAAAAAGAAAATAAAAATAATATATATATACATATAAAGTCGGTGACTTAGTCACCGACGGTTCTCTCTCTCTCTTCTCTTTCTATCTTAAAACACTTCTCTTTCATCTCTCTCAAACCCTAAACATAAAACCATACTATTCACCACCATCATACTATTCACTTTCCGACGCCGCCACCCACCGACACCGTCCGTCTGCTGTGTACCCACCGAAGAGCCGCCGACGGTTGCTGTGTGCCCACCGACGAGCTGCCGACGGACCACCACCCAACCACCGACTCGCCGCCTGCCTTTCCGACGCGTCACTTTTTGACGTCACCTGTTCCCAAGCCACCGACGTTGAACCTTGGTTCGAGCCACTGACGTTTTATACTCACCGAGGTAACCGTTACAAATCTTTCACCTTCTTAACCCCTTAAAGATAACTCTTGAGTTACCACTCTTGATAAGCAAGATTATTTGTTCTTATCCCTAATGACATCATCAATGTCAGACCATGCGCCGAATTCAACCCTAAAACCCTTAGAATTCTGACCTTTCAATCACCAAAAGTAATCATTACTTTTGAAAATTGAAATTTCCCTCTCATATATAACCTCTTCCCCCACTACTTCACCACCTTTCTCGCACCCACTCTCCTTCTCCTTCAATAGCAAGAACTTCAAACCTGCAACTCCCATCTTCTTCAATGGCTTCTCCTTCAAAGACCTCTTCTGAAGAACAGACCATGACTTTTGGATCCCTATCCTTTCCTGCATGCAATTATTTTGGAAGAATAGGAGTTGACAATGCTCATCCAGAATACAATGATGTTTGCTGGTTTCTTCAGAGATGCCCTCTTCAATATGCAATCACAGCAAAACCCAAAATGAGTAAGTTTCTTCTTGGAAACTTTTGGTTGACTTGCACATTTGATGCCTCTTCGGATCAAATTCTTGCATCTGTTCTAAGTAATGATGAACATGATGTGATCTTCAATGTGGAAGATGTTAGAAGCATTCTCAAGCTTCCTGTTTATGATTCCTATGAACCATTCCCTCTTGGTAATGAACATCAAATGGTGGTTGATGTGTTGAACTACTTGGAAGAGAAGAAGGGATCAAAGTCAAAGGGTCCAGGTACTTTACTGCGCAAAAACATGGGAAACATATGGAACTTCCTTTTTGCTCATCTGATTCTGTGCCTGAGCAAGAAGACAGGTGGACCGGATCAGTCACATTCCCAAGTGACAGAATTGGCACATGCTCTAATATTTCAAAGGAGAATAGACTTTGCAAGCTATTTCTTCAATGAAATGATCTCCTCATTTTCTACCATCAGACGTCCTCAGGTACCCTTCCAACGACTTTTCTCTCTTATTATTAATGCAAAGTTGGCAGAGAAACTTAAGAAAAGGGATGACATCATATATGATCTCCCTCTCCACCAAGTGGGTAACCAGATCATGAAAAAGGCTGTCTTAGCATCAGACAATCCTCTCAGACCTTCTATGGTTGAGTTTGCAAGGAATGAAACTCTTGCTTGGGGAGAAAATGAACCGCGTCTCTAGAGAACTTCAGGTATGTCTTCTATCCCCTCTGTACCTAGAGTCATTGGTGTGCCCAAATCTCTTAAGAGATCCAAAGCGTCGGGCACATCTACCTCCGCACCCACCGATGCTACGAAGCCAAAAGAGCCTTTGGCTTCCACCCAAGCATCTAAATCCCATAAGCGGGGACACTCTAAAAGCCCCCCAAAGACTTCCTCAAAGAAGTCCAAGGGTACCCAAAGGGTTAAAACGCATGATCCATCTACTGGCTCCCAAAAGCCAGTAGATGTTGAAAAGATCCTCACAAAACCCAAGGAACACTCATCCATACCTAGCTCCTCCAGGCCCTCTCAAAAGGACTTGGTTGTAAAAAGGGACACCCTTACTATTCCTTCATCAACTTTCTCACTAGTTGATGAAGATGACTTGGAGTATCCCATCCAAGGTACCTCTTCTCCACCCCCTGAGCTCTCACAGCTCCTTTTCCACACTCCACGTGAAAGTGCATCACAACCAGGTGCATTTGATGGAGCAACCCACTTTACTGATTTTCGATGTCCGACACTACCCCTTGGACGGTACGTCTCCCGTACATGACAAAGGTGTGGAGGAACCCATTACCGAGGAATCCCTCAAAGACACTCTCCTAAGAGTGTCTCCCCCTCATCTCCTAAATCCCCCCCAAGAAAATCTAAAGGTTTGGTTGATTATTCTTCCAGTGATGATGATGATACTGATCAACCACCAAAGCCTCATCCCTCTGCTCCCATGTCTTCAAAGCAAGGGAATGACCTACTACAGGCTTTCACCACCTTTACAAGTGATACTATCAGAAGGGTGGAGGTTTTAGAAGAACATGCAACAAAGGAAATGGAAAGAATGGCTTCACTTTCCTCATCTCTCAGATCTAACATAGAGGAGTTGTCGGTGAGTCACCCAACTCTAATGACATGTTTAGATCTTCTACATTTGGATATCCTTGATCTTCAGCAAGGATTCTCTTCAAGTCAAGCATCTGTGCTTTCATTCATTCAGGATCTTCGAAGCACCTCTTCTAAGCAAGCCACCGATATTTCTTCTCTCATTGCCACTCAACAGGCAATTATGGACTCTTTTATCAGTCTTCACACCAAAGTTGATAAAGTCCCAACCTCTGCTCCAACGGTTGAACTAGATATGGGTGATTCGTACTTCAAGGACACTGATAGATTTGTCCTTCAAAGAGTTGAGAAGAAAATTGGTGCTCTCTGCTCTGATATGGAAAGGGTTAAGGAATTTCTCTCTTCAGTGGGTTTCAAGGGTTCAACCACTGAGGGGGAGAAAAATAAGAAGACCATCAATACCACCTCAGCAGCCGCCGACGTCAGCATGCCAGCCGCCGACGTCAGCATGCCAGCCGCCGACATCATCAATCCGGCCACCGATGTGGCTTCTCCATTTCATCCGGCCGCGACGTGGCGGCCACCGGCGACGTGGCCCCTACGGCCACCGATGGTGGTGTGGTCACGAAGGTGGTCCACTGTTCCTTTGGTACACGAAGGCAGTTGAGGGGGAGAGTGTCGGTGCTCGACCCCTTGCAGGCGAAGAAGAAAAGAGGAGAAAAGAAAAAGCCAAAGGAAAGAAGCCTCTTTCTTTTGAAGAGCGAGAAGGAAGAGAAAAAGAAAAGGAAAAGGATGAGAGATCCTCAAGCAGATACTCTGAGACTTCAGCCTGCCCCAGCACTCACCGATCCTCTTGGGGTAATTCTCTCTGAGGCTGAAAGAGAAGAAGCTATCAAGGCTCAGCTTGAGTATGATCAGACTAATGTACTCAAGCTAGCTCATGATGAAGCTGTTCATGCCAAAGTCACCGATGCAATTCAAGCTCAAAAAGATGAGCTTGAAAATATAAAGAAGAAATCTGAAGCTGCAAAATTGGTTGATGAGGCCAAGAAGGCAAAGGAAGTAGAGTGGTTTAAAAGGAGATTGAAGAACAGGAAGGATGATTCCAAGATTATCAGTGCTACAATCCAACCTCCAACCAAGAATTCTCCCAAACTTCTTGTCACAATTAAAAGAGCCGACTCACTCTTAAAAGTTTATGAATTAGAATGGCTTGAAGTTCTTGGGATAACTGAATGGTTGGAAGTTGGAAATTGTGTCTCAAAGAGTAGAGGAAAGTACAAGGAGCATGTACTAAATACTCTTAGAAAAATTTTCATCAAAATGGTGAAAATTCAGAAGGAGCACAATATCTTGGTAACAACTATTGAAGCACAACAAATGTACCTTATCCAGCGAGGGCTTTCGGGGGAAATAATCAATCCTCCCAAATCTAAAAAGAAGGGACATTTTGTCATGCTTCATGAAAGGGGCATCAAGATTGATGCTTCAGGTATAAATACTTCTATTCCCACTCTTATTGCTTATCCAGAGCAAACCATGGTGACTAAGCCTGAACTTGGAGTATTCTTTGAGGATATCTATGGCAGCGTAGGTTTCTTCAGAGCCTCTGACATTCCAAGAGCTCACAACTCCTTTTTGTCTGCTATTCTTGGAGTGCCTCCCATTGAAGACCATGGCATCACAAGAATGATCTTGGATGAACTTAAACGAAGAGAACCCTCAGATCCATGATCTTGCAGACGTATAGTACAGTATGAACTTTATTAATCATGTACTCTGATCAATCCTATGTGTTGATTAATAAAAGTTCATACTTTTCTTCCATCCCATCTCTTGTTAATATTTTTACAAGCTTTGCACATATTTAAACTTATACTTATTCTTTCATTTATTTTATACTCTATACTGTACATACTCAGTTAAAAAAAATCAAAAAAATCAAAAAAAAAAAAAAAAAAAATCTGAGTCAAAAGAACCCAAAAGAAAAATAGAAAGGGTCAAAAAGAATTCTTTTCTAACCTACAGGTATCATCATCAAATAGGGGGAGATTGTTGGGTCACTGATGATTTGGTGATGAACCACCTTCCTTTATATGAATGAATTTTTACAGGTTCTTTTGAAGGTCTGAAATATGCTTCAAGTATTGAAGAGTCAAAGACTATTCAATCAAGGGGTTGTACATCAAAAAGTGGAATTTTGGATGTATCAACCAACTTCAATATTCAGACCATTTTGCCAAGTCAAGTTTGGGTCACCAATATAGTGGGTCACCGATGGTACACTCAAAAGTCATCAAAAGTACTAAGGACATCAAAAAAAGATGAGGTCATCAAGTTTGATGTCATGGTCACCGACACTATAATCTTGGTCACCGAAATTGCAGGTATATTTTCTAAGGCTGTGATATCAACTCACAAGGGTATACACTTTTGTCACTTAGTGAAAGAAGAAGTTATCAAGCAAAGTGTACACTTATCAACTCCAGCCTTATAAGGTATCCACCGATGTGATACATAGTGAGATGTATCACTTAGCAATTTCAAAGAGATAAGTTCTTGACTCACATCAATTGCAAGACACGTGAGCCAGCAAGAACTTGGGCACCAAGCCTTAAATAAAGACATTCTCTTTTATTCTTATAAAAGGAATATTTGTCTTTTAGCTAAAAGGCTTGATGGGACTTCACAGAGCATGAAGAAAAGAAGATAAAGTTATCTGACATTACGTGCTACAAGGAATGGTTCATCCATTATTCTAGTACAAAGGAAGTGGTCTCTTCCTTTGTCCAGCAGATAATCTTCCAGCTAATGAAACCTTGACAGCTGTCCACTTGCATCCCATGCATGGACACTATAAAAGGAGATGAAGTCCTTCCCAGAAATCTCACGCTTTCAACAAATCTTCAAGAGTGATTATTTGTTTGACTGTGGCAAAGCTGTGTGCTATAACAGTATTGTTTTAACTTGCTTAGTGTAATAGTTAATTACTGTTATCTGTGTGTTTAGTTTGATAGAATAGTCTGCCTGTTCTTTTCCGCATCAAACTATCTGTGTGTAAATTTTTAATATTTATATTAAAAAATTTAAAAAGAGTATATTCTGTGTGTTTTATATTCAACCCCCCTTTTACAAAACCCTCTCTTAGTTAGCCATCTCTCTTTGGGGACTAACACATACAAAAACATTATAGTTGAGTTATGGCTTTTCATTAGATTCCTTTAGGGTGCGTTTGGTACGCAGTCAGGACAAGATAGGACAGAACGGAACGGAACGGAACAGGACAGAACAAAACAGCTGTTACACGTTTGGTAAAACATGATATGACGGAACAGGACAGGACAGAACAGAACAGAATGACCAATTTACCCCCAGTGAGTTGTTTAGTGTTTTTAACCGAATAACCCCCCATATATATATATATATAGAGAGAGAGAGAGAGAGTGAGGAGAGATAAAGGGAGAGAGTGATAGGAGAGAGAAAGAGAGAGGAGAGAGAGAGAAAAAAAAAGAGAAGAGAGAGAGATATGGAGGAGAGAGAGAGGATAGATAGAGAGAGGAGAGAGAGAGAGAGAGAGTAGAGGGAGAGAGTGAGGAGAGAGAAAGGGAAAGAGTGAGAGGAGAGAGAAAGAGAGAGGAGAGAGATAGAGAAAAAAAGAGAAGAGAGAGAGATATGGAGGAGAGAGAGAGAGAGAGAGGAAAGAGAGAGTAGAGGGAGAGGAGAGAGAGGGTAGAGGGAGAGGAGAGAGAGAGAGAGAGATGAGATGATAAAGAGAGATGAGAGAGAGAGAGAGGAGAGAGAGATGAGAGAGAGAGGAGAGAGAGAGAGATGATAAAGAGAGATGAGATAGGAGAGGGAGAGAGGAGAGAGAGAGATGAGAGGAGAGAGGGCACCGGCGGCGGCGGTGTTCGTGAGGAGGTCGCCGGCGGTGGTGGCGGCGTGAGGGAGGGCGTCGCCGGCGGCGGTGTTCGTGAGGAGGTCGCCGGCGGTGTTGGCGGCGTGAGGGAGGGCGCCGGCGGCGGCGGTGTTCGTGAGGAGGTCGCCGGCGGTGTTGGCGGCGTGAGGGAGGGCGCCGGCGGCGTTCGTGAGGAGGTCGCCGGCGTTGGTGGCGGCGTGAGGGAGGGCGCCGGCGGCGGTGGTGGCGGCGTGAGGGAGGGCGCCGGCGGTGCTGGTGTTCGTGAGGAGGTCGCCGGCGGTAGTGGCGGCGTGAGGGGGTGCGCCGGCGGTGGTGGTGTTCGTGAGGAGGTCGCCGGGGTGGTGGTGGCGTGAGGGAGGAGAGGGTAAAAAGGGAACAATTTCCTTGTTCTAGTTAGTTCTAGGGGGTAAGGGGTGAACAAGGTTGTTCCACCCCACTTAATCCTTGTTCCACTTCCTTAAATTCACACCAAACATGGGACTAACCTGTTCTGTTCCACCCTGTTCACCCTACCAAACGCACCCTTAGAGTCAAATTATAGCAATTTCAAGTTCAATCTACAGAAGTGCAGAGACCAAGAGTCGTCGGGATTTTTACTGGGCTCATTCCTCCTACAATCCTACAATTGATTCTAGCTCAAACCAGTCTTAGTCACTAACCGCTCCCTCTGAAGAAAAAAAAATATCATGTCCCATGTAACCGGTACCAGAAGACGGTCACTTTATCCGGATTTTAGAAAAAAGGGTTTCTTTTAATACATTAATATTTCAAATAAACTAATTTTTTAACATAATTTTTTCGCAAACTTACTCTAAATATGTTTTGTTCGCTTCAACCAAATATTTTATTTGACAATCACATAAACGCGATAACTTAGACTTTGGAGGACAAAAACAATGCCCGATTTTAATATTTGACAATGTTTAGGTATGTATGATTAACTAATGAACAAGCTAATACACATGTTTACTACTCAAGCAAAACAACAAATAGTTGAAGAAAACCATAAAAACGATAACCAATCTTTGAATTAGACCTTGTAACCGAACCCCAGTTGAGCAAAATCCAACTGAACCTCCATAAGCATTCCCAGTTAACCATAGACCTAACCCAACCGAGAATATGACCAGTCAGTTAGGGGATGTTTGGCTGGTTTCCCATTAAGAGGTTGTTTGGTTGGCTTTTCGTTAAGTTCCGTATGGATAAAGCTTTTTGTATGGATTAATCTGTCTTTATAGATTAGGGAAGGTTCTGTTCAAAGTTGTATGCCACAGCTATGGTGCCGATAGATTCACTACTTCAGCGCCTTTATCGGACATTTTTAGGAGGGTTTTTTCATAGATGGAAAAAGCGTGTTTTTTAATAAGAAGAGAAAGTTTGGAAAAAACTTGGCTTTCTGAGCGTGTTTTTTTCATAAAGCTTCTTCTAGAAGCTTATCCCATAAGGCACTTTTTATATCATTAAGCCACTACCAAACAGTTATGTATGGCTGACCGAATAAGTTGTGAGTCCCATTAAGCTCATTAAGCTGCTAACAAACAGACCCAAAGTAATATATGGATAAAGTTATTTGTTAAGTAGGGTAAAGTTGTCTGTGTGGATTATTCTGTCTACATGAATTGGTTTTGTGTAAAAGGGTTTTTCATAGATAGAAAGAGCGTGTTTTTTTAATTGGGAGGGACAAGTTTCAGAAAAACTTGGCTTTCTACATAAAGCTCCCCCTCTAGAAGCTTACCGAATAAGCCACTTTCTATATCACTAAGCCACTACCAAACAGTCAGGTATACCTGATCGAATAAGCTATGAGTCTCATTAAGCTGCTAACAAACAAGCCCTTACTCGGTAAAACCGGTTAGGTAATTTTCAAGAAAATCATTTTCCATTACAAGAGACTATTAAGAATACTTGAATAATAATAATGCAATGATATAAAACCCATTGTTTTCAATTGTGGGAAAAAATGTCCTACACTTAAATGTCAAATCTACCCTTTTTAACATACTTGTTACCAAAAACAAATATATATGTTGTATTCTATATGAGGACTTATTCACTTATACAAAACTACAGACCAAGTTTCGGTCTCATAAATAAATATCAATCACTTGATATTGCTCGGTGGTATAAATATATCCCTGAAAAACGTAAAAAAATAGCGACAAAAACGTAATCAAACTATCATTCAGCCGTCTTGGGTTTATGGGCGTTGATCAATTGTGTTTGCACATCAGCAGAAACAGGCGAGTGTTCTTTATATTCCATCGTGAATTCTCCCTTTCCCTGCATAATTACAACCGTAAAAACTTTTAAGAATTCGAAATTATAAGCTTCAATAGGTTAGAAACTCATTATTTGGTATCTATTTGCGTTAAAACTTATTACCGGTGTGGAAAAGCACTTATGAAAAGTTGATAAGTTAAAACTTTTTACTTCTTAAAAAATGACTTATTACCGGTTTGGCACCGGATAAGTTGTTTTACCCAAACACTCAAAACGATTTATTACCGGTGCCACACCGGAATAAGTCAATAAGTTGTTTTTATAAGCCCATCCAAACACCCCCTAAGAATTCGAGATTATAAGCTTCAATAGGTTAGAAACTCATTATTTGGTATCTATTTGCGTTCTATCAAACTTACGGAACAAAAAAGAATTTTTTTTTTTTCTGAAAACCCTTTTACAAACTGGGGGTCGTGATGGAAAAAGCCTCGCTACTCCTTAAGGTAAAGAGTGGATTAAACATATTTTATATATTTATGAACTGTGATTAGGTCTGTCCTTTCTTTGTTTAACCATTTGGTCATTCTTTATTTACTTTTACTACTTAGATAATTAAGCTGCCATTTAACAAGTTTTATAAAAATAAAATGACAGGTTAGTTTTTGGATGACTTGTTGGTTCTATTTTTACTGCTTTGTTTTCCATTCAGACATGTACGGATAAAGTTGTCTATATTGATAAAGTTGGCTGAGTGATAATAGATAAGTTGTTTGGTTATTGTTCTGAATAAACCGTCTGAAACAAAAATGACTATATTACCCTTTACTGTTTGTTTTTTTTTTTTACTCCTAAATCAATGTGATAAACTTGACAAAGAAAAATGTATACTTATAATTGATTAACCAACTCTTACAAGAAAAGAGGAGTCATTTGATTTCAGAGAATGCGTGAGTCAAAGAGGAGGGGTAGTTTATGTCTTTTTATGAAGGGCCGAGTGTATACAAGTGAGGTAAATGGGCTGTGTGAATAAGCCCAAAATTTTCTGACTGAACAGCCTCTTATAGCTGAGCGAATAATCTATAAGGCTCATACAGCCCATTAAGCCAGAAACGAACAGCCTTTTCTGACTGCAATGTTATAACTTTGAATAGTGTATTTTTTATGTTTTTTGAACATATATTGAAAGTTGAAACTCCCCGAAATCTCCCTTCAATCTCACAGAAGACTAGCTTTGTTGGGAAATCTAAACAAATATCTGAAGCCTCCTCTGTAGAGACCTGATTCCATTCCATTGGAAGTGACTAATGAGTAAAACAAGCTCAAGTCTTTCTTTCTCTAAGGACCCGTTTGGTTTGAAGGAATGTTTTTGAGGGATTTGGATTTTGTGGAAGGATTTGAAATTGAAAGGATTTGGAATCTTTGGTGTGTTTGGTTTGTAGCATTTGGAATGGAATCAAAATCCATTTGTTATAGATAATTTGTAAAAACAAAATCATAAATAATTATCTTATCTTTTATTAATTGATTATTACAAAACGAATGTTTTTGAGGGATTTGGAAGGATTTGAAATTGAAAGGATTTGGACTCTTTGGTTGGTGTGTTTGGTTTGTAGCATTTGGAATGGAATCAAAATCCATTTGTTATAGATAATTTATAAAAACAAATTATTAATAGTTATAAAAATAATTAAATTATCTTTTATTAATTGATTATTACAAAACGAATGTTTTTAACAAATTTTACAATATCATTACAGATAAATCCTATGAATCCCGTTAAATACCAACTACCCCCATGGGATTTCTAAATCCAATGTTTGTGAGATTTCAATTCAGGACATCTCTCAGAATGGAATCCAATTCCAAATCCCACAAAAACCAAGCTAGCCCTAATAGTTAGATTAACTGAACCAATGCGTATACGTTGTTAAATAGTTTATTTTCCTGATATTATCTCAATCATACGATCTCTATATGTGAAGTAGTATTTAATGATCAGAAAAACCTCAAAAAAGCAAACAATATATTTCAACTGAAGAATATAACTTACCTGTGTCATGGAACGAAGAGCTGTCGAGTATCCAAACATATTGTTCAGTGGGACCTGAAAAAACCAAAAACCAAAAGTCCCCCCAACGTAAATTATAACTAAGTTGATCAATAATCTTCATATAAATCTACCAATAGTACCATATGGAAACCAATTTTCACCGGTATATAACAAAACAAGTTCCAAATATAATAAGTCATTAAGACGGGTAATGGTTAATTAATGTATAATATTTCCAATTTTCAGACATTTAATAAATAAATAAAAACTAATTGACATCCTAGAGACCTAAGAGATTTAGTTAATCATTCGGACATACTACAAAAACCACTAGTACTTTATTTAAGTCAAGGCTGCAAATGCAATAGTCGAATATTCCTTAATCATACTCTTAACATATATTGATAAGCTATAATTTGTTTTAATATTTAATATTTCATAAAAAGTTGTTAAGAGGGGATATGATTTACTTACAAGGGCAGTAATTACAGAATCATCTCCATCTTGGTCGTTTCCAACGATTATGCCTTTTCTCCTGTTATATATAATATGTATAGTTAAAGATACTTATGTTTTTTATGGCAAAAAAACCAAAAGTAGAAAAAGGATGGTCAGTTTTACCTGTTCAAGTCCCCAGAAACATTGCCTTGAAATTCTGTTGGCACTTTCAATTCTACCAACATCACAGGTTCCAATATCACAGGCTTGCATTTTGTATAACACTGTGTCATTAAGTCAGAAAATTAATCACTACAGATAAAACCGGTCCAAATGGGTACAAAAAGATTAATTTTGAATAACAAAGTGTTTATTATGAACATATCTTTCAATTAATCTCGCGACCGTCACCGCCACTACCGCCAATTAATTTTATCATTATATAGTATTTACTCCCTCCGTCCCAAAATAAATGTCCACAACGAAAATGGCACACAGATTTAGAAATGTGTAACTTAAAACGTTTTAAATAACTAAATGACACGTTTACCCTTGATAGTAGAGAGAAAAACTTTCTCCATCTCATGATTAAGGGTAGAACGGGAAAGTGGAAACTTACTTATGAAAATGGATACTTATTTTGGGAAAAACTAAAATAGAAATGTAGATACTTAATTTGGGACGGAAGGAGTATAATTTATGCAAGAAAGTATGAAAATGTCATAAAGGGGTATTTTGGTCATTTATTCCAAATCCAAAACCACATTCTGCCAACCAAACATGCAGATTTCAAATCCCCTGGGAGATTCCATTCCAAATCTTGCCAACCAAATACATGGTCAAACTTCATTGAATTCCATTTGGTTCCTTCATTCCAATTCATCAGGGAGAATAAGCATTTTTGGAAAAATGTTAGAAGTATGACGGTTTCTTTCTTTTTTTTACATTTCTACAGTTTGTCCTCCTCCTTACGAACTATGATCCTAATTTTTTTTCACAAGAATGGTTAGTTTCCAATGAAAAGCCAAATACAATAGTTCTAACAATCTTAACACTTTTTCTTCCCACAAAACTATATTAATGGAAGTACAAACACAGAAACTGGGAAGGAAGGAAGAAAAACCTGTCTAAAAGCATATATTGAAGCTAATCTGAAAGCAAGTTCACTAGAATCCACAGCATGAGATGCACCATCTGTCATAACAACGCGAATATTTTCAACTGGGAATCCAATCAACGAACCCCTGCATAAGCAAAAAGATTCAGTCTTTAAATGGTTAGAAAAATAATAAATATAGTTTAACGATCCAGGTGAACTGCACTTTAGAAAGTCAAATATAAAGAACATTAAGTTATCAACTTGTAGATATTCAGCCTAGATAACCATAAAAAGTTAAAAAGTTCAATACTTACGAATTGGCAGCTTCCCTGAAACCCTTCTCAATGTGTGGGATAAAATTAGAGGGTATAGCTTGTCCTATTATCATGTTCTCAAATTCAAACTTTGTTTCCGATCCGGCTGGAAGTGGTTCCATATACCTGTCGATTAAAAACAATTGCAAGCACCAGTTATTTTAAGAAAGAACACACCAACCAATGATGTAATATCAAATTTAAAGCCATAAAATGTTGAAGAGATATCAAAAACTAGACCAATTCCATTAGTTTTAAGCTATTCACATGAAATTACAAGAAATAGACTACGTAAATCCTCGCATATTTGTAGTGGATATATCTTCTCCGTCAACGGACACCTACTGGGGTTGTGTGTTTACCTCTTAACAGTTCAATCAAGAGGCAGTCACTGAATCGCTAAGAGGTGATTCCTGTTTGGTAAAAAATAAGCATGCCTCTTAATGGTTCCAAAACCCTCTGAATAATTTTGTATCATGGATCTCCCTTAACCGTTAAGAGCCCATAATTACATCTTGAACAATTACCAAACAATTATATTTCATTTTGCACTGAATCATAAGAGTCTCTTAATCCTTCCGACCACTTTATCATTCAGCACCAAACCATTCAGCAACTGCCAAACAGCCACTCAATGCCAAGACATGTTTGATGACACAAAAGTTTAACCACCATATACGGAGTGCAGTTAGCTCTTACCCACACACTCTTCCGTATTGACCTTGGCCTCCACTTTGCTTCTTATGTAAATAATCGAATTCTGCACGTTGTGTAATAGTCTCTCTGAAGTTGACACGAGGTTTTCCAACAGTTGCATCAACCTTGCAATGGGTACACAAAGATAAATAAACATACTGGAACTTATTTCAAAAAAGTACCAATCTTGACCAAGAGTTAAGAGTGTTGTTTTCAACTAAAAACTGAAAATGGTACCTTATACTCCCTCCGAATGCGCTCCACGTAAATATCCAAATGCAACTCTCCCATTCCAGATATAATTGTCTGTGCAAGAAATCATCCACATGAGTGATAATACAACAATTAGTTTCAAGAAACATAAAAATAAATGTTATATATATGATGAAATACCTGACCGCTTTCAGGGTCCAATCCAACACGGAATGTAGGATCCTCTCTTTGAAACCGATTCAAAGCTTTTGAGAACTGAAATGGTAAATATATATATTAGCAGTAACTAATATAACCTAATCACTAAACAGGGCCAGTGTTGAAGAGAATGCATACTTGCTTTCCGGAATCTTTTGAAACCGGTGAAACGGCTAATGACACCACCGGCTCTGGAACATTCATGGAAGTCATGGTGTATTTGACTGATCCATCTGTAAAAGTATCTCCTGATGTAACACATAAAAACATTTACAGTCAGAGTACATTCAGAAAGAAAAGCAAAAAACAAATATGGTAAAGATAAGAGAGATTTCATTAACGTCATCTACATAATGTTAGGTTCTATGTCTCTATTTTATATGTGTTCTATTTATTGTTTTCTTTAGAGAGTTATAGAGCAATTTAACTAAAAAGCTTTTACTTTTATGTTATAAAGCTAAAATATAGATGATGTATTTAGCCTGCATCAACCTATGCTGTTAAAGCAGTCAAAATCTAAAATTGTGGTCACAACTGTGATTAGATATAGCGATTATCGCGATGGCAAAGCGGTTGTATAGTGGTCCAAAATTAGAGGTTCATATAATAATTAGAATTATATATATATATATATATATATGTTTTGGCAGTCAAAAGTCCATCTAGTAGTTATTGAAATTGCATATTCATATATATACATATATTTGGCAGCTAAATATGTGCTCATGACAATTGAAATAAAATAATTAAAGTCTCAAATGACTTACAAAGTCAAACAAACTAAATTTCAGCTTCAAAACTGACAACATTTTAAAACATTGTTGAGCAACTTCAGAACTCAAAAGTCAAGAACTTCAGAAATATTAACCTAAACCTAAAAAAGCTCATCACTTTGCAAAAAAGGAGCCCAGCACTAAATAGCCCAACTAAAGTTAAAAATCAAGCACAAGAAAAATCAAGGATTTATTGCAACTGAAAATTGCATACCGGATGCACAATCTAAACCAAATACTGCTACAATTTGACCCGCATGAGCTTCTTGGATATCCTGTATGGTTATTTTCAATAAAAGTTGAGAGAATCGAATAAAACAGTCATAATTATGTTAAAAAAGCATCATCAAGTTTTAATGATCTAAAGTTGAGGGGGCAAATACCTCCATAGAATCTGAATGCATCCGGCCTAGTTTAGACACCTGTCAAATATGATACAAGACTCGTTAAATAACCAAAGAGCAAATATTTGGCCAATGGCCATGAAGCACTGATCTAACAAAAAGTACCCTTGTCTACATAATATTTAACTGAATCAACTGTCGTAATTACTTAGGGCCAACTGAATTAATTATTCTTACTTTTAGTTGTACCAGAAGCAATCTTTATTTATTAAATTAAAGTTATCGTATCTCTGACATGTTGCCTTTGAAATTGGCTATCAAAAAATATAACTATCGTAATAGTAATCAGTAAAACAACCATAATGAAAGCAAAATGAAGTACAATAGCAAGTGTAATTCGTAAAAATCTAGAACTCACTTTGATTTTCTTTCCTGTGTTAATGTTTGTAATGAATTCACCTTTCTTGAGCACGCCATCATATATTCTTCATTGAAATGAAGCAAATGTCAATCATTTCAGCAGAGATGGATAATAAAAAAATTACATTTGTAGGCTTGAAATACGATTACCTTAAATATGTCAACTGACCAAATGGTCGTTCTTCAAGTTTAAAAGCCAATGCAACCATAGGTCCAGCTGGAGTTCCAGATAACAAAACCTAACAACCATCCATTCGATGCAGATTTAGTTCCAAAAAGGATCGTTGAAATATAAAGAGAAAATAATGTGAAGCAACTCATCCATATTAATGGATACCTTCTCTTCCTTCTTAGCCTGATCAAGGGCAAAATTGTCAACTTCAAGTGGACACGGCAAATAACTAAACACACCATCTAGAAGCGGTTGTACTCCCTATAGAGAAACAAAACAACAGATACCAATATGTTAATAGCTGAGCATAACTTGGAACATATATCATGTCATGCAAGGCACCTACGGCATAAATTCATCAAAAACACAAGAAATATTGGTAAATCTCAATGAGAAAAAAAGGGTGCATTTCATCATTCCAACGAGGCTGCAAAAATACAAGAAAGTTTGCTATTTTCAAGCTGAAAAAATTTACATGACAAAGTAAAAACCTTTTCACCAGTAAACTTCAAGTCCAAAAGTCCATGGCCATGAACTTTTATTCATTTAGATGATCACACAAATAGAGTTTTTAGGTATACAAAACTCAAAAGTTAATAAATGAACCTAAAGATGCCTCAATAGCACATTTCTAGTTGGTGGTTAGTGGGACAGAAGTCTACAGAAAAGCTTTCATTTGATAGTAAATATCAATAGCAAAAAAAAGGTAAATCCTTTTTTCGAAAATGAAATCACCAAATCAATTTAAATATGTTGTATTGTAGTCACTAGTACTTTATTTAATAAAATCATATTTTCCACTAAATTTGGCCATTCGTGTTTAAAAAAGATTGACCATAAAAAAACATGTTACTCAGTTAAGAGGTGAAAAGATCATCAAACCACCACTGGCTATGTAATCACATCTGATTCATAAAATTATGGTTTGCAATGATGAAAGAATCCAGCGATCATGGTCTGATCTCATATAATTGTGTGACTTCACTCGATTCCTGAAGTAGATAAAAGTGACATGAAAAGACAACATGATCGATGGATTTTAACCAACTTAGGCTATGTTTGGTAAACTAGCCGATAAGCTAGCGGATGCCTGATAAGCTAGCTGGTAGCTGATAAGCTAACTGATGAAAAAATCATGTTTGGCAAAACTAGCGTACAAGAATCTAAAATGACCAAAAAGGGCATATTGAAAAATAATAATAATTAATAGGGCAAAATGCAAGAAATAGCAACCTACTTTCATAAGTTTTCTTATTATAGCATTGTACTTTAAGTTTTTCTTATTACAGCAACGTACTTTCAAAATATTTTTTATTATAGCATTGTACTTTAAAAAATTTACCCATTATAGCATTGGAAAGTAGGTTGCTATTTCTTGCCTTAATTAATATTAATGAGGGTTATAATTGGAAAAAATGACAAAAAGCTCCCAAAACGCTACTCCAAGTAGTGTTTCAATAAGCTAACTTATAAGCTAGCTTATTTTTGCCAAACATAGCCTTAATCATGTTTTTACACGAACAAGACAACTTGAAAACAGGATTGTTTGGTTCAAAAATCTAGATTCCAGAAGACTTCTGAACATTCGTGTAGAGTTGTAATCATGTGAACAGATACTTCCCAGTTTTCTTAGCTAACTTAGATATAGTGGCTAGTTTAACAACTTAAACCATTGTAGATCAGATAAATGGTAACTGCAGGCTGGAAACAGGATTGTTTAAAGAATAAAGAATACTAACATAATCCAAAAGCAAATTACAAAGAAATATTACTTACCTTATTCTTAAATGCACTACCCATAAATACTGGTATAAATTTCCGTGCTATAGTTGCTCGACGAATAGCTGCCTGTTCAAACCCCCCAGACACAACAAACAACATTATAAGCACGAAGTCTTCAATTTTAAAATACTGACCAAATACTACGCTGATACCAAAAAAATCACTAATGAAGTTCTAAAGAACTTTATCAGTGCTAGATCTCGTATTTCTTGAAAAACGCAAAAGAATATATTCTCATCTCAATTTAGGGGTGAGCAAAAACCAAAATCGAAAAAAAAACCAAAAACTGAAAATCCAAATGGTTCGGTTTCGGTTTTGGTTCCTATACCGACCGATAACCGAACCGAATTTCCTCAGGTTCTCCAAAAACCGAACCGAACCGAAAAAATATAATATTTTATTATATATATATATATATATGTATAATACTATGAAATGTTTTTTAATTTTTTTATTATAAACCTAATTTTAATTTTAAACATGTATGAAATTTTGTATTTTTTCCAAAATCCGAACCGAAAACCAAAAACCAAAACATGTTAAACCATTCGGTTTTAAAACCGAATTGAACCGGATAAAAACCGAACCGAAAAAAAGAAACCAAAAACCGAACCATTTGGATTTTCAAAAACCGAATGGCTCAGTTTTCGGTTCGGTTTTGGCCGAAAACCGAACCGAACCGTGCTCACCCCTACATCTCATGAATCCCCACTAGTGTCCTTTCTGTATGAATTACATTATATATATATATAAGTATCCAGCTTACCTCAAGATCAGCAGATGATATAGGTTCATCACTCAGGAATGATTCAGCAAGTTGATCATCAACATCGGAGACAGCTTCAACTAATTCACGCCGCTTTTCTGCAGCCATTGATTGCATATCAGCTGGAATTTCTTCAGTTACAACATTTTCACTGCCCAAAAAAAACATTAGCATCTTTTGTTATTACCGTTTAGAAAGTAGTAGATTTTGGTCATATGATACATATACTAGAGCCTAAAAGACAAACCCGCTAGCACCACGAAAATAATATGCCTTTAATTGCACAAGATCCACAAGACCCTGAAAGTCCTCTTCCAACCCAATCGGAATTTGCACTGCAGCACTGTGATGTCGAAGCTTTTTCCTTGCCTAAATCAAAGGAAGAAAGTCAGCATGCTATCAAAAAAAGAGGGCATCAATCAAAAATTAAAGCAACAATCCTTGTAACATTGCATATATAACAATTTTTCCTTTAAATTCTGCATTACAGGTGGGACCATACCATACCACCAAAGGCCTTTTGCTCTTTAAATCAAATCCAGAGTGAAAAATGCTAAAATCTCATTTCGCATCAGAAAGTTTATAGAAAAAACAAAAAATGGGCATTGCAATATAACCAATACGCAAACATCATCAAAAAACAAGTCTTATGTCATGAAACCATGTTGAGAACAAGTATTAGGATTATAACATGACGGAAAACGTGGTCAAATGATTGCTTATTTTTTAAGTAGCATTACCAAAATGCCTATCCTGATAGAAATCAGAATCAGCATCTTTATTACCGAAGGAATCCATAACCCGTTCCTTCACTATCAGTTGCCTTGAAAATTCTTTGTATTCATGTTTGAAGATGCAACTCTAGATCTATGCTGTCATAACGGTGAAAATACCATATAACGGTCAAGACCGATATTTGAAATAACGGTTATATCGGGGTTATATTGATGATATAACGGTCCAAAAATAACGGTTCATATAATATTTCGTAGAATTATATATTAATATATATATATATAGTTCCCTATTTTTAGTGAATGTATAATTTGCATTAATAAAAGATATAGTTTCAACATCAAAACACTAACTTAAACAAGTTTCACAAAACAAAATAGGAAAAGTGTTCATAAACGAGCTAAATAGCTAATCTCAAGCCCAAAAAATTGAGAATAAGTCCAAAAAAAAACCAAAAAAGTACCAAACCGATATAACGTTATATTGCACCATTATAATTCCAAAATATCGGTCCATATTGCGCTCTGTAACGCCATTATTAAAAACCACCGTTATATTACCACCGTTACACTGTTTAGGGCCGTTAACTGTTATAACGCCGTTATTAACAGCATAGATCTAGATTTCCAGCATTTGATTTGTACTCAGTTCCCTAACAAGTTCAGTTAGCTTCTAGAAACTAACATTAAGCCTAGTAGATCATGGGAGGACTACTGATTGAGAAACTGAAATGACCACATACTCCCTAAGTGAGGTACAGTTGACAGCCAAAGTTGGTAGGAGATGATGCTCAAAGAATATACTAAAAAAAAAGTACACCGCTGTTCACTACTGAATGATTTCAGAAAAAAGGTTTGCTACTGAAGTTGGAATAAGATGCTGTTATAATGATTAGAGACTACCTGATTGAGAACCTTCCATGGATCTGCCCCCATTCGATCAAGTTTGTTAATAAAAGCAATCCTTGGAACCTCATATCTTCTCATTTGCCTATCAACAGTAATAGACTGACTTTGCACACCACCAACACTACAGAGAACTAGAATCGCACCATCAAGAACCCGCAATGCTCTCTCAACTTCAATTGTAAAGTCCACGTGACCTGGAGTATCAATTATATTTATCTGCAACAACAAAATATATATATTTTGTTAATTCAAACAAAAGCCCATGTTATCCAAACAAAATAAACGAGAGTGATGAAAATACAAGTCACTTAGCTCATTATAAATACACCTTATGACACCATAATTACAACTTCTTATGCATGAATGAAGCAAAAGCAACAAAAAATGGGAACAAGGTGGCACTGTCCTTGGGGACCAATTATAGTGATGTGCCAATGTATCGTATATGTTAGTTGGTGAATCTACACAATCCATATTTTGCAAGAAACATATATACGATCTGTACTTATGAGATTATAGCTCCTCTGGCTAAAATGAGTCTTGGTTCCACCCACCGGCCACCGGCAAAGAATTTGTAGACCTGATTAAAAGTTTGATTGTAGATTGGGCTATTGGCAATTTATCCGGCACTTGAAATCACAACCAGCAGTGGTGGGAACAGCTCGCAAAATCCAACCACTTCACCTACTTCATTGCCCCAAGTATCTATTCATGTATCTAGAGCCTGTACTTAAAAGCAAGGATTGTAATATGCTCAGGGGCGGATGCACTTTATATTTGGGGAGGATGGGACCCCATTGGACTTATAAAAATAAAGAATTTTCTTATGTTAATTCCAAAAAAATTTAGCTTTTTATCCTAGTTCCCCCCAGTAAATTTTCGTACGGGACCCCAGCAACCAATAAAACCCTCAAAATCAACCAAAAAACAAAAAAAATCCTCCGAAATCGATGAAAAAACTTAGAAATCCCTTGAAATCAACCAATAAAACTTTCAAATCCCTCGAAACTGTGGAATTAGGCTTAAAATATATCGGACAACTTTACAGGCCTTTAGTCTACCTTAAAGGTGACCCCACCGGAAAAAAATTCTGGATCCGCCACTGAATATGCTTCTTGTTTCTTTCATGTTTGTCGAATAGTCGAATACTCATAGGTGGAATATGATTTGAGGTACCTTGTAATTGCATTTCTCTCTAACGTTCCTTGTAAATTGTTTGTTATGGATCAATTGTGTACCTTATTTCGCAGAGGTTCAGAACTGTGCTACTAGTGCTGCTTCAGTTAGATCTGGTGGTATTTCTAGATTGAGATGTAAAGCAGACGGTGGTTTATGGATAGTAGTTGCAGGGGTTGAAGATGGTTTCTGGGTAGAAGTTGCAGGGGTTGACAGTTGGTCACCATAATGAAGGTTGCCATATAAGTATTGAAATTGTGCAGGTTGGGTGCAGGAAACATATTGACGGTTTTGGGAGGTGTCTAATACATGTGTGCGGCATTACTGGTAGAGCCCTAGAGGATTTTTGGATAGGGTATCCTAGGCATTTGCCTAGACTAATCCCTGGCAATTTTAAGACTGCTAAAGCATGCAGATCTGAGATAATTCCCCAGTGGCCACAAGTTGTTTGCGCCTGGATTCGAACCTGGGGTAGATGGGTTATCTAGCCTCATCCCCCACAAGCCTTAACCAGTACGCCACAAGCCTTGTGGTTAAGAGCCCTAGAGGATATTGGGTTCATGAATCTCATGTTAAAATTATAGTTGGTTACGTTCATGAATCTACATGTGTAAGATGACATATGTAAGATGTTCATAAACAACGTGATAATTTATGT
Organism: Silybum marianum; assembly: GCA_036898165.1. Lineage (NCBI taxonomy): Eukaryota > Viridiplantae > Streptophyta > Magnoliopsida > Asterales > Asteraceae > Silybum > Silybum marianum. The sequence goes on from CM072536.1 coordinate 30,759,221, forward strand.
TTTTATAACTTATATTTGCCAAATGAGAATTTGAACACTTGCCAAACAATCATATTTCATCCAACACTAAATTATACATAGGGTTAAAATGGTAACTTTTTGTCATTCAGACCCTCTATTCAGAACACTTACCAAACAATCATTTCCATGTTGCACTAAATCATTAAGAGCCTCTTAATTATTTTGACCACTTAATCATTCTGCACCAAATCATTTAGCATCTACCAAACAGCCCCAAGTATCAGAAGAAGGTCACTTGACTGCCTAGACTCTAATTCTTCTAAAACATGTTAAGTAAAGTACCAAATACAAAACCACTCAAATATCCTCTTGTTGCCAAAAAAACCCGACCAAAATCAAAGCTTAAACATTTAATTCTTTAATTTCTACTTCAATCACAGAGAACCAAATGGCTCCACTGTGTTTTTTATTAGTGTTAATATACAACTCAACTAACTTCAAATGTGAAGAAGTAATACAGTTTCCAACCTGTTAAACAAATGAAAGATACATAGAGACATGATCATGGGGCGGGATTCATAATTACCACTAAAATAAAAATATACGCTTTGAATTTGAAACCAAATCTAGCACTGTTTTCAAATTTGAAAGAATAGGTTAACACTTCAAATTACCATCAATCAAAAAATCAAAACAGAGAAATGAGATTACCTGATAATCTTTCCAAGTGCAGTAAGTAGCTGCAGACTGAATAGTAATCCCTTTCTCTCGCTCCAATTCCATCGAATCCATCTTCGCACCAACACCATCTTTCCCTCTAACCTCATGAATCTCATGAATCCTCCCCGTGTAAAACAAAACCCTCTCCGTAAGCGTCGTTTTTCCCGAATCAATATGAGCCGATATTCCGATGTTTCTCACCTTACTCATCGACTCCTTCCACCATGGCTCCTGATCATCCTTCGATCTCACAGCTGGTGCAGCTGAGTAATGACGGTGGAGATGGAGGAGGGCGGTGATTGCTGACGGCGGTGCCGGTGATCTTGATGATCCATACGGCGTGGTTTTGAGGGATGAACGTAGGGTATAGAGTAGGCGCGTGGTAGAGGACCGAGATCCAGCCATGGTGTTGGGGGGTTTAGATGGCGCAAGTGATAAACCCTACTGAATATTACGAAGAAGAAGAAGATGAAAAATGAATATGTTTGTAAATATGAATAGTTTCATTTACCTCCCTCAAGTTTGGGTAAATTTCATTAAGGTCCTTGTCTTTGCGTGTAATTTTGTGTTGTGGTTTGAAAATGATGTTTTGAAATATGTGTTTTGAGCAGTTTTTAAAAAAGCTCGTTGTGCCGTGTCGTGTCTTAAGACTTGAGGTTCACGTCATGTTATGCTTGTAGCATGTCATGACCTAATGCATGGTTTTTACAATATAATATTTGATTTTTCTTACTATTTTTAATGTCTTATTTGTTGGTTTCTAATGTATAACCTAATTTAAATCACTTTGGACATGTTTGGATGACTATAAGGTAGTTTATAAGCTGCCTTAATAAAGTAATTTATTGATAAGTTAAATAAAATAAAGTTTGAAAAGTCATGTAGCTTTTTGTTTTTCTCTTCCAAAAATATCCTTGTTGTTTTAGACAAATGACAAATTTCTCCAACCTCTTATTAATATTAATTAGGGAATTTAATTATTTTGACCAAAATTGAAAAGGAAATTACCAAAATGACCAATTTCTTTTTGAGTTTACTAAAATGACCAAAAATTCCTCGAAATACACCCCGAAATACCTTATTTTCGATCATGTTTTCGAGGCTGTTTAGTGCATTTCGAGCATGCTTTCGAGCAGGTTTTCGAGCATGTTGAAAGCAGTATCGAGGGGGTTTGACATAGAGTTTTCAAGGGTATTCCAACAATTATCGAGGGTGTTTAGTGCATTTCGAGGGTGTTTTCGAGCATGTTTTCGAGCATGTTCAAGGCATTATCGAGGGGGTTTGACATAGAGTTTTTGAGGGTGTTACAAGTGATATCGAGGGTGTTATGGAATTTTCGAGGGTGTTTAGTCTCATTTCAAGGCTGTTCCATTGTTTTCGAGGGTCTTCTTGTGTTTTCGAGGGTCTTCTTGTGTTTTCGAGGGTCTTCTTGTGTTTTCGAGGGTCTTAAGTGTTTTTCGAGGGTGTTCAGTATATTTCGAGGGTCTTCTCTGGTTTTCGAGGGTGTTCAGTATATTTCGAGGGTGTTGAATGGAATTTTCGAGGGTGTTGACATGGTATTTTCGAGGGTGTTCAGCTTTATCAGTATTTTTTGATAGACTTCTTTGACCAAAAATTTTGTTTTTACCTACATTGGGAAGAAGCAAGAAAGGTGCCATGCAAACCACTATTCCACCCGTGAAACCTCCCTCCCATCTACCTATTTAAACCCTTTCTTCCTATCTCATTTTCTTGCCAAACCACATATTCTCTCCCAATCTATTTCATTTGTAACAATACTTGTGATCGTGTAAGATACGTGTGATTCTTTACGCTTCGAAGACATTGAAGTTGGCAAGGTTTCAAAATGGTTCATGCGCGTAATGTAAGTTTTTCTTATCAAACTTTATCTGAAAAATGGTTGTTGTTATATATCGATACATGTGTGTTGCTATGTATGCATTAAGTTGTATTATTTTAGATTTTACGTACCCGTAAATTTAGTATCTAATGTACGTATAACTTTTGGAGCTCGATATCAAATTAACCGGAAACTGTTACAATAAGTTATAGAATGTTTTTAAAACGTCTTAACATATATGTTAGTAAGACACTTTAAAATAAAGTGTCGTATTAACTATTTAATGGGACATTATTTGAAAATTTTGTCTTAGAAAAACAATTGTTCAATAAAAATGTGTATTATACTTCCTAAAAATGTCATATAAAATAAATAATATGACACTTGTTTTTAAAATGACATAATTTTTTTTGTTAAAAAGTTTAAAAGTGTCGTATAAACTTATTAATGTAACACTGTTAGATAGCAACTATCCAATTAGTCCCTTAACTTTTAAAAATTACCAACTTTTAAAATTTATGCATTAGGTTTACCAACTTTAAAAAATTACGTATTAGGTCCCTCAACTTTTAAAAATTACGTATTAGGTCCCTCAAGTTATAAAAATTACCAATTAGTCCCTCAACTTTTAAAATGTGACGGAAAAGTCCCTAAACTTTAAAAAATTACGGATTAGGTCCCTCAACTTTTAAAATTTATGCATTAGGTCCCTCAACTTTTAAAAATTACGTATTAGTCCCTTAACTTTTAAAATTTACAAATTAGGTCCCTAAACTTTAAGAATTGGCGGATTAGGTCCCTCAACTTTTAAAATTTATGCATTAGGTCCCTCAACTTTAAAAATTACCAATTAGTCCCTTAACTTTTAAAATTTACAAATTAGGTCCCTCAACTTTAAGAATTGGCGGATTAGGTCCCTCAACTTTTAAAATTTATGCATTAGGTCCCTAAACTTTAAGAATTGGCGGATTAGTCCCTTAACTTTTAAAATTTACAAATTAGGTCCCTAAACTTTTAAAATAGAGAGTATTAGGTCCCTTAACTTTTAAAAATTACCAATTAGTCCCTTAACTTTTAAAATTTACAAATTAGGTCCCTCAACTTTTAAAATTTACGTATTAGGTCCCTCAACTTTTAAAATTTACGTATTAGGTCCCTTAACTTTTAAAATTTACAAATTAGGTCCCTTAACTTTAAGAATTGGCGGATTAGGTCCCTCAACTTTTAAATTTATGCATTAGATCCCTCAACTTTAAAAATTACCAATTAGTCCCTTAACTTTTAAAATTTACAAATTAGGTCCCTAAACTTTTAAAATAGAGAGTATTAGGTCCCTTAGCTTTTAAAAATTACCAATTAGTCCCTTAACTTTTAAAATTTACAAATTAGGTCCCTCAACTTTTAAAAATTACGTATTAGGTCACTCAACTTTAAAAAATTACGTATTAGGTCCCTCAATTTATAAAAATTACCAATTAGTCCCTCAACTTTAAAAAATTACGGATTAGGTCCCTCAACTTTTAAAATTTATGCATTAGGTCCCTCAACTTTAAAAATTACCAATTAGTCTCTTAACTTTAAAAATTACCAATTAGTCTCTTAACTTTTAAGAATTGGCGTATTAGGTCCCTCAACTTTAGAAATTGATTGTTTAGGTCTCTTTATGTGATAATGTAGGAGGATTTTACGTTCTCCTCCTTGTCCCTGAAAAGTCGGCTTACATTGATCGAGGATATTAAGAAAGTTTTGAGTTCAAATATTGACCGACTGCTGGCGTTCAAACGTACACCTTACGGGCCATGGTTGGAGCTTGAAAACATTGGCCAGGATCCCTTGTTAGTGAACATGTTTCTACAGAAAGAGGTTTCTGTTAAGAACGTAGAACCTGATGAGCTATATTTTGATGTGTATGGACATCTAATAAGTTTTGGGCGACGGGAGTTCTGCCTTATTACAGGACTACGTTTCGGACCCACATCCTCCCTTCCTTCACTACCAAGAAATAGTTTTGTTAGCAGGGTCTTTCCCGATGCGGACCCAAAAACTCTAAATATTGAAACTGTTTATCAACGGATGATGCTGAATGACATACGTGACCTACAACAAGATGATGATATTCGTGTGTGTTTATTGATGATGGTGGAGTCTGTGTTCATCGGGCGTGAAAAAAAACAGATTGTTAGCGATATAGTTCTTAGGGCTCTGGAGGACTTACGGGTATTTTGCAATTATCCGTGGGGTGAATATATCTGGGGCCATACATTCAAACAAATGTATAAGGCTTACAGTAGACGGCAGGGAAAAAGTGATTCGTCACGCTGGACGATGCCCGGGTTTACATACGCCTTCAAGGTTAGACTAGTCGTATAAATGATTTTATAATAATGGTTGTTTTCATAATTTTAACTCTATATACCTGTTTTTGGTATGTAATTTAAGATTTGGATCTTGGAGATGTTTCCTGTCGCCCTCCACCATTTCAATAAGAAATGCGACATGTATCCTAGAGGACTCGCCTGGAGTCGGAATGGTACTTTCAAGCAGCTGAGTAGGTCGATTTGCCTTCAGTTCTTCAATTCAGTTGGGGAGGTAAGTAATTTCCGTTATTGAAACATTAATATGTTCGCACATATTAATGTGTTTCTTAATAATATACTTAGCAGAGGTCGGGCCCATTGTCGCTACTTACGCCTACATCTGCCGAGCAGCAGATGGAGTGGTATATACAAAGTCGACCCTATTTCGGGAGTAAGTCGAGTAGACACCGTCAGATCCGGAAGACGACGATTACGCCCCACGGACCCAATCCCGCTATCATGAGTCGTCGCCTCGGGACCCATATCAAGACAAATGGGACGAGCTGGTGTCACTTCGTAAAACAACCGCTTCCAACACCCAACGCATTGATGCAATGGAAGATATTTTGCAGTCTTTCTGTGCATGTCAGGTTTGTGCTCTAACTAAATGTATCGTCGTCGTTATTTTACACCAAGTACTTATACTATATACGGTTCATGTTTTTGTTAGATGTCTGACGTCCATGCACCGAAAACTTACTTCAATCAGTTTGAGGTACAGACGGGTTACTTCAACCCGTTTGATGTACAAAATACTTACTACAATCAGTTTGAGATACCGAGGCGGTCGTACGACATGCCGTCGTCGTACGAGATGCCACCCTCGTCTTACGAGGTGGCTAGGTCGTCCTGTGTCATACGACCAACGTACATGACAGATGTTAGTTTTTTGGTTCTATTTGGTTTTGTTTAAGTACGACCATTGTTATTGTGTAGACGTAACCAAGGTTTAAAAATGGAAAACAGATTGGGACGTCGTACATGCCTGCGATGCCGACTACGTACGATATGCCGAGTTCGTCGTACGTCACACCGCCACTGAACACCCAAGAGGTAAGTATGTTTTCCTAGTTGTTTATCTGCAAAAGTGGAAAAATAGGTACTAAACATTCAACAAATTCCAACAGGTTGGGACGTCGGGCTACGCACCACCCATGACGTCTGCGTTCGATAATGCTAGAACGTACGCATCTCCTGACGGCGTCAACTTAGAGCAGGTTATCCACCAGGAGTTTGGAACCGGAGTTTCGGCTTTTAACGACGTCTTCGGCATTGCGTCGCATTCTAGTGGCCCGACTTCGAGTCCTTGCGGTGCTATGGTTACCGAAGAACATTTCCGTACACCGGAACATGATATGGTGACCGCGATGGATGAATCTGAAGACCGCCAACCGGATGTGCCGGAGGTGCCATTGCCACGTCGAGGATTGCGGGAGCGGTTTTTTTCTCATACGTTACGGGAGCCCTTTACTAAACAGAAATCAACCACACCGCTCGTTAGGAAAAAAAGGACATTGCCTCCTTCATCCATGTCCTTAGCCTCCACCAGTCCATACAACCTTACAGGGAGGCAAGTATTAGTAAAAGTCGTCGCTGATGAGATTCCCACCCTCCGTCTCTCATTCTACCCTGAAATTCCCGTGATGAGGGCTTTTTGGAGAATATTGTTTGCCCGAGATGGAAGGGGTGATCTAATAAAACAAGTTAGTATTGATTTTATTTGTATTAATAAAGTGATTCTTTTAATTATAGCTCTAACTAACACTCTTTGAGTGGTTTATAGCACATCGACTCCTGGTCGAATATGCTTGTCTCCAGACGGAATGATACAGCGAGGTGGACGGCAATGAATAGTCAATTCTCAGGCTTCTTGACACAGAAGAAGGGAGGGGAAGATTCAGTCTATCAAATGTGCGATGGAACAGAGGGAGGGACACGTCCATGGAATGTAATCGACACGGTACGGAAATCATTTTAATTGGTTTTATTAAACTTGTTTCTTACTAAAAAAATTCGGTTACAATTATATTCCAGGTTTACATTCCCATCTGTTTAGAAGGACACAGTCATTGGGTGCTCGGGGTGTTAGATCTGCCTACAATGGAGATGGTTGTGTTCGACAGCCTTTGCAGCTCCCAACCCTCCGCCCGAGCATTGACACAACTAATGACAATATTTGCTAAGCGTATTAAAAAGTTGCTAAAAAAGATTAAATATCGCTCTAGCAAATCTTTCAGTTGGAAATACGCTGACTATACCCCACAACAGTATGGAGACTGTGGAGTCTGGGTTTGTAAGAACATGGAATCGTTGGTGAACGGGAAGATGATACCTACCTATTCTCAAGATGAAGCGGAAAAGGCGGCCTTGGAGTTTCGCTTCAAGATGGCGGAGGTCTTTTATGCTCATCAGTTACCAATGTAATATTTGTAGGTAGGATTTGTATAGTTGTAATAATTTAATTTTTTTACCAAATTGAAAGAAAATTTTGAGGTGATACACCTCAAAAGATAGATAACATCTATAAAAAAGGAATTGAATGTGTTTCAAACGAAGATCAAAAGCGATGGGGCATGTTGTGGAAAATTTTCCGCAGGTGCAAGAAATTAACATTTATAATGCACCTGTTGAGAATTTTCCTCAACATGCTCCATGCTTTTGATCTTCGTTTGCAACTTATTCAATTCTTTTCTTATAGATGTTATCTACCTTTCGAGGTGTAACACCTCACAGCTTTCTTTATCAAGATATCCTTGACACTTTTTGGTGGTAAAAATTGTAGTTACCTTTATAAATGAAATGGTTATTGTTATAATGCTAAAAATTGAGGTTCTTGCTATTATTATATAAATGAAATGGTTATTGTTATAATGCTAAAAATTGAGGTTCTTGCTATTATTATATAAATGAAATGGTTATTGTTATAATGCTAAAAATTGAGGTTCTTGCTATTGTGTAAAAATTGAGGTTCTTTATCTAATATTCATCTATCTCTATCATGAACAGATTTAATTGTTAGCATAACCCGACAAAATGAGTTCTAGTGACGACAGAGTTAAGCTTTATTTTTATTTTTCTGGTGAATGGGTGCAAGTTAACAACGGGTGGGATTATGCTAATTATACCAAGCGTTGTGTAAAATTGTCAGCAAACATTACACACAGCCAGTTCCTTAGTTACGCAAAAAAGAAAAGCTGGAATCGTTGGTGGTTCGAATGTAGGTGAAACAAAGTTAGTATTCCTGAAAGAGGGTACAATGATTCAAATATGCGACGATGGAGATGTTTCATTTTTTTTGGAACTTGCAGGCCAGTCAGATAGACCTCCTATTGTGGTAGTGTATGTTGATCCACCGACGTACGACGGAGTAGATGAGGCGGAAGATCAACCCCATCCTGATTCTCAAACACAACCAACAAACGAGACTGTGTCGGAGACGCAACAACTGGAAGAAGAAGAAGAAGAAGAAGAAGTCGAGGTCGATGATGAAACACTGTTTGCTGGGATTGCTGATGACGAACGATATGTTTTTGCATCAATGTCAGTATCTACTGACGATGCCGGAGGAGAGACAGATAAAGATGACGACCAAGAAACTAGCACAAGTAACCCTAATAATGTCTGCTATGCTGGGTTAAATGATTATTATGATATGCCTCCAGCGCTTCCAACAACAGAGACGTATATAGAAACTGTCCAAACCGCTCCTTACAATCGTAGTACAAGAATATTTGAAGGTCAAATCTTTGATACAAAGAAACAAATGATAAACGAGTTGGGAGCCAAGTTCATGGAAGAGGGCTTCCAATTTAAAACGAAGAAATCATGCAAACCCAGATACGAAGCTGTATGCGAAGTAAATCAGTGCAAATGGCGTATGACCGCAGGTAGTGTTGGGGAACTGGGAGGTTTGTTTTTTGTTAAAAAGTTAGTAGACCTACACACTTGTTCTAGTACCCAACTGAATCCTACCCACCGGCAAGCAAACAAGAATATTTTGGGCAACCTACTTAAAGATAAATACGGTGATGCTAGCCGTCAACTTCTGCCAAAGGACATCGTGGCTGATATGTACCAAACATACGGAATTACTCTTACCTACCACCAAGCTTGGCGTGCCAGATGCAAGGCACTAGTACTAGTGCGGGGCACTCCGGAAGAGTCGTTTGAACGACTCCCTATGTATTTATATAATTTGGAGTTGCAAAATCAGGGTACACGCACGAAAATAAGGACAGATTCAAGGGGACGTTTTGAGTTGTGCTTCGTTGCACTTGGTTGCGCGGTACGTATAGTAATATCTCATATGTTTACCAATTAAATAATAACATTATTAAAGATAACAACAATTAAGTATACTTTTTGCAGATCCGAAACTTTTTGCATAACTTGCGTCATGTCCTTATAATAGACGCCTCCTGTTTAAAGGGACGTTACTTGGGTACAATGTTCTTGGCAGTAGCCATGGACGGAAACAATAACATTGTGCCCATTGCTTTCGGAGTAGGCAGGTCCGAGACGACGGAGGACTGGACTTGGTTTTTGGCCCAGGTGAGAGAATGTATAGGAGCACCGGAAGATTTGGTTTTTATGTCAGACAGGGCTGCTGCCATCAGCACCGCAATTAGCGCCATGTTTCCAACGTCCCGTCATGCACTATGTTGTCGACATTTGGAGATGAACGCAAAAAGCGCGGACAAGCGTATAAAATTATACAAGTCAACATACTGGAAGGCATGTAGAGCGTACACGGAGGTGTGGAGTTTGACAAACACATGAATGCACTCCGATTTCAAGTTCCTGAAGGAGCTAGAGTTATGGACCTTGCTAGTAAGGAGAGGTCGTCGAACGCACATTTTCCTGGTATACGGTATGATATTATGACATCGAATAGTGCAAAGTCGGTGAATGCACTCTCCCGTTTTGCACGTAGATTACCGATTGTCGGACTATCGGAGTTCTTCCGAGATTTTCAACAACAGTGGTATCTAATTCGGCGGGAAAAGGGAGGTTGATAAAATTTGAACTTATACATCATATATTTTCGTCTTCTTTAACTATAAATTGAATGTAACACAATTTTCACATATTTGTAGATCAAATGCAAAATCCACTCACACCGAAAGCGGAGGAGATAATTCAAAAAAACGTGGAAATGTCTACAACATGGAGGGTACGCGGGATTGGATATGACACGTTCGAGGTAGGGCGGGATCGTAACTACGCAGTAGACGATATGCACAATAGCAAATGTACATGTCTTGAATGGAATAAATCTGGGTTACCTTGTGGTCATGCCATTGTTGCTGCAAGACATAAGGGGCGTACAGATTGTAGCGGGTTGGCTCGGTATTATTTCAGCTCAGAAACCTATCGGTCAACATATCGAGAGATGATAATGCCAGCTGGACCCCCTGAATCATGGGTCTTTCCAGACGTCCCCCTTATGCCATGTCATCCACCATTAATAACTAAGAAACATGTTGGGAGACCACGTAACAACGATCGACGTCCATCTCAAGATGAAGGTCCCATTCAGAGAAGATGTGGACGGTGTGAAGCAGTAGGACATACTCAAGGAGAATGTTCAATTCCTGCCCCTTCAAGCATGCCTAGGAGTAGAGGTTCAAGTAGTCAAACATTTGATAGCTATGATCTAAACATTGATTTCCCTTGATGTTGAGTATTTACATGTTTTACCCCTTTACTTTTCAAATTTTCGTTTTACACCCTTACCTTATCAGATAAATGTATGTAATCGTGCAAATAAATTGTCACCAACGATGCCAAAAGGACATGTTAGAGGTATATATATATATATATATATATATAGGGAAGGGATCAAATGAGAACCACCCCTTCTTAAAGGAACAAAGGAACAAATTGTGGACCACATATGATGTGGATCCCACATAATATTAAATTAAAATATTTATACATTTTAACTTTAACTTTAAAAAATGGCGGCTTAGGGGTAAGATATTTATAATTTCTGTTATTTTTTGATTTAATTATATACTTTCGAAAGTTTATAATTAAAAGAAAAATATAAAATATTAGAACGAAGTTGGACAATCACATCATCCTTAGAACACATGATAAATTAAAACATCTTTTTATTAAGAACACATAAATGATACATTGCATCAATAATAAACAACCACCTAAATCCTTAGAGATATCTAGTTCGGATAAAGATGCTGACAGGAGACGATCCACTCAGACTTCTTGTTGATAAGCTCCTCCAATTCTGTGTACCTTTGTTTCATGAGATTGATCTCCGACTCATCTTTACATATTCCACGTTGTATGGCCTTTCGATGACGCTTCTTTTCTTCGAGTTGCGCCTCTAATTCTACTTGAGCCTTTCGGGTATTTACCCATTCCTCTGCCAACCGCTCAATTTCTTCTTCTGCCTCGCGACACGAGTCTTTAAGTTTTGATGGCATTACTTGACTCGCCGGACAATTTGGATCACGACCCACAAAGTACCTATCTGAATACAGTGTTGGAGTATTGCCGTCATGCGTCCTTCTATATTGCCTCCATGCCGCACTGTATTCATCTCCTTCCTCATCCGTTATTGGATGGTCGACCCTACTTCTACCAAAGTTACTCCACTCCTCGTCCGTTTGTGGCGCTTTCCAGCAAACCCGAAACCTTCCATCGTTCAAAACTTGTTTGTTATGTGAACCTGAAGAAGTTTCAGCCTGATGAAGTGATCTCTTACCTCGGTTTCTAGACATTTTTCAAATAAACAGTGATACGTAAAAAATCACAGGTATTGTTACAAATGAAATAGATTGGGAGAGAATATGTGGTTTGGCAAGAAAATGAGATAGGAAGGAATGGTTTAAATAGGTAGATGGGAGGGAGGTTTCACGGGTGGAATAGTGGTTTGCATGGCACCTTTCTTGCTTCTTCCCAATGCAGGTAAAAACAAAATTTTTGGTCAAAGAAGTCTATCAAAAAATACTGATAAAGCTGAACACCCTCGAAATATACTGAACACCCTCGAAAACCAGAGAAGACCCTTGAAATATACTGAACACCCTCGAAAAACACTTAAGACCCTCGAAAACACAAGAAGACCCTCGAAAACACAAGAAGACCCTCGAAAACAATGGAACAGCCTCGAAATGACACTAAACACCCTCGAAAATTCCCTAACACCCTCGATATCGCTTGTAACACCCTCGAAAACTCTATGTCAAACCCCCTCGATAATGCCTTGAACATGCTCGAAAACACCCTCGAAATGCACTAAACACCCTCGATAATTGTTGGAACACCCTCGAAAACTCTATGTCAAACCCCCTCGATACTGCTTTCAACATGCTCGAAAACATGCTCGAAAGCATGCTCGAAATGCACTAAACAGCCTCGAAAACATGATCGAAAATAAGGTATTTCGGGGTGTATTTCGAGGAATTTTTGGTCATTTTAGTAAACTCAAAAAGAAATTGGTCATTTTGGTAATTCCCTTTTCAATTTTGGTCAAAATAATTAAATTCCCTATTAATTATTATTAATTAATAATATTTTGGATTTTATTAATTAATTTTAATTGTAATTATTAATTAATATTATTTTTATTTTATTAATTAATTATTAATTCATTTTAATTTTAATTTACTCACTAATATTAATTATTATTATTATTTAGAATTATTACTTATACTTTTTAAAAAATTAGTAACTAACTAGAATATGATTGATTAGTTATTCATATATTATATGTAATTGTTATTTAAATCATAAATTAATGTAATTCTTTTTCTAAACTTTATTTTCACAAATCCAAAAATTATAATATATATGATAATCAATTTAATTTTTTTAAATAAATATATTTTACTATTTATTTTTTACTATTTTGTATGAATTAATATATTATTTTATTAAATATTTATTTTAATTATATTATAAGTATCTAACATTTCAAGATGTCCTTTTTGGTCATTTCACATGTTTATAAGCTACTTTTTGCCGAACGTGGCTTGTTTATCAGCTACCTTATCAGTCATAAATTACCTTTGTCAAACATAGGCTTAATATAATGGACTCATTAGGTAATAGTATAAAATATATGTTTACATGTATGATAATTTATATGATATAAAGATTTGTCGTCATAAATCACGTCTTGAAAACACCACGGCCTCGTCGTGGCCTCTAAGGCTTGAGGCTTGACCTCGCTGCCACGCCACGCCTCACGCTATTTTGAATCTTGGTTTTGAGTTTTTTGGTGTTTGGGATTGTTTATTTAACTACTTGTGGACTTATTTCGGTGTGATCTCGGTAATAATTAGTTTTTAGTGTATGGATGATAAAATGTAAAATGTTTATATCAGTGTCAAATTGGTAATAAGAAGTTTTTTGATAAGTTATAATCTTCTGACTTGTCAATTTATTTGAAACAACTTATCAGCTTTTTAGTTATTTTACATGTATAAACAATTCAAAACACCTTTTAAAAAAACAACTTATAAGCTTATTACGTTAGCTAATTCAAACACTTTTTATAAAACTACGATTTAATATCATATAAGTTAACAAGCACTTTTATTACATAAAAGCATAAGTTATTTTAAATTAACAATCCCAAACATCCTTTTAAAAATACAACCTATTGCTGCACATTGGGTTTTTCTTGACTAATAATAATGTGTATCGCCTACATGTACTAAGTCCTATACTACCAGAAAGAACATAAACAGAAAGAAGTGCAGCTTCTAATCGAGACATGGGAGGTTGAATTCGAGAGATGGAGGGGGGATGTGATTTTAGATTTAGGTTGCTCACTTAAATTTCAGAGCTTGGTAAAAGAAGATATTAATGTGAAAGGAAAAACAATTTGAATCGGTATATGTCTGAATGATTCAGACTTAATAGGTAATTAAATGGAAAAAACTTAAAAACAAACAAGGCCACTGATGCATTAAGAAACAAAACATGGACTATATGATATAAGTAAGATATTTTGGTTTCAAAACATCTCAATCAAAAATAGTTCAATTATTTGATTTTTTATGTTTTGTTAAATAGAGTAGACTTGTCAATTAAATATGGGAGGTTAATGGCATCTCTACAAGTGAATTCCTCCTCTCACACATCTACATCAAATAAATTTTTTACATTCACAAAACTATAATATGGGGAGGCTGCATTAATTTTCTATTTTTGGCTCACAATAAAATTTTACATTCCATTGCATTACACAAGTATATAAATAGTTTGATACAGAACTGAAAGGGAACGATCCCACCTAAAGCTTGACTCTGCCTCTAGATGTTTAATGACAGGAGGCAAGAGCACGACTTGTCAATATGGTAGGCAATGGATAGAATTAGCAACGATAAACAATCTGTTATTGAAGTCGGAATAACTCATGACCGAGACTGGTAATTCTCAACATAATCAAATTCAAGATCTCTTGCTTAATAGTAAATGATCTGGTAATTGCAAACGATTGATTTCTGTTTTTATTATCGAAGTCTACATCGGGGGTTAGAACCAGAATGGACCTAACTGAATTGGAACTTGGAAAATAAAAAAAGATGGAATCGAAATATGAATCGATCTAAACCGGTTTGGTACTTGTTGGATTTGGAACTCAATGTAAAAATCAAATACTTACTGGAGTTATTTTATATATACAAGCATAAACTACATTGTTTCAAGTGCTAGATTAAAAACCAATTTAGTTTTGAGTTTATCAGAATGAATCGAGAAATAATCATTGAAAAAATATTAACCCGAAAAAAATGGTTTGATGAAACATTTATATACGATATTTAAACCAAACATAATCGGTTTTTGTTCATTTTAGTGTGACTCCAATTTGATTATTCAACTTTCTCGGCAAAACCGAATCTTGTCGAACATGATTTTAAGAAAAATCAGATAACTGAGGTTTTTAATTTCATAGTGGGTGTTAAATTGGGCATTATGTTGGACCCATTTCAACTTTGTCCACGGGATCAATTACTCTTTTTCAGAATTCCAACCCCTATGCTACTCAATTTATTCAACTTGTTGCCGCTTTTAGTCAATTTTGTGAACCTTACGAAACCATTTCTTGTCCCAGATATGTGGAAGTTAGTTCAGATGTAGTTACTAAATCCAATGGGAGAAGTCCCTTGATTCTAGCAGAAGAAACTAAGAAAATTGGCGGTTCATTGAATTGAACCTTAAAATTTATCAGGTTTTGCAAAGGATAATGGAGCAATTGAGTTGGGACGGGGAGGCATTCGACAACGAGGAGGAGATTTCAAATGAGTCAGAGCACATAGTTGACCAGCAAAGTT
The DNA here is from genome assembly GCA_036898165.1 of Silybum marianum. Classification (NCBI taxonomy): domain Eukaryota; kingdom Viridiplantae; phylum Streptophyta; class Magnoliopsida; order Asterales; family Asteraceae; genus Silybum; species Silybum marianum. Next base: position 30,774,409 of record CM072536.1, read on the forward strand.
ATGGTAGATTTGGAAGGAAGCAAGGTGGCTCAAACGATTATGCAAATGAACATTGTCCACTAAAACCTGATGCTGAAGTGTCTATGACCTTGAAAGCATGGCAACTTGGTTTGGATCCTGATATTGCTAACTATAGCACATTTTTAAATGCAATGAGGCACGCCAAGGATGGAAACAACCCAATGATGTTGGTAATGCATTATGCAAGACCTACTAAAAGCAATAGAGAGTCACCAACAAGTGATGGTGTGGCGTTGTTTTCCCTAAACATTTGTGTTTTGCAGGGGCTGTCTTTCATGAATGCACGTTTGTTATCAATGGAAATGTTTGGTCATATTGACAAAGAAGAAAAAAATTGTCCGCTCAGAAGAGTATTGATAAGCACTGAGAATTTAGTGCTCGGAACACTCTTTTATCTTCTTTTAGATATGTTATCTTACATTTCATCCCTAACTTGAGTCATTTTTAGTTTATTTGCCATTTCTTTGTTCATGGAGTTAGAGTAATGATTTTACTTGTTTTAATACTTTATAGGCTAATATGTATGGTATTTGGCAGATTGTTGTAAAATTTTGTAGCTGCTGATTTTTGGATGCTGAAGGAATGTTGCGGCATCCGGATGGAAGAAAATTCTGGGCTAAGAAGACTTTTTGGAGTTCACTATTTGACCACATATTTGACTTGTTGACCGTTTGACTTGATCATTTGTGTATCCAAGCTGTAATAGGGCTGGTTGATTTGTTATTTTGGAAGTACTAGAAGACTTTGTATTTTAACTCATGTAATTATGGTACTTTATTATCTTTTTGTTATTAACCTTTGGTCATTTAGACTTGAATGTACTTTTGATTAGCCCTTTGTACCTTGGGGTGTTAGAAGACATTTTTACCCTCACCTTCCTCCTAGTATAAATAGGAAGGTGGGGATGAGCCTTGAAGATCACCTTGTTACCTAAGCTTGGAAATATTCTCTAAATTAATGAAGCTTTTAATTTGAAATAATCATTTGTTCTTCCTTTACTTTCTTGCTCTTTATTGTTTTCCTTTACATTTTTGCTCTTTAATACTTGTCTTTTACATTCTTGCTTTTAATTCTTGTTATTTACATTATTGTCATTTAATTTCTTGCTCTTTAATTTCTTGTTCTTTACTTCTTGCATTTACTTTCAATCGCACTTTACATTCTTGTCATTTATTTACAATGTCTTCAATTTATGTATTTTACATTTTATGTTATTTACTTTCCGTTATGAGTAGCTAAATCCGTTAGCTCGGGTGTAAGACGGAAAGGGTGAGATTTGCAAACCAAACAAAAGTAAATTCTTTTATGCAACAATAAACTTTTAATTATTTTTTTTCAAGTTTTATAAACTCAACAACACCTCTTGACGGGTTGATTACTCTAAAGTAAAGTGCCATGGACTCCAAGCGGAGACATTGATTGTACGTCAACTTGAATGATATGGGAGGTAGACTTGAGAAAGTTACCGACAAAGAGATTTGTCATCCGTGTTTTTTCATATTGGTTAATTCTCGATGGGTTGATCACCTTAAGGTGTTAAAGTGGAATGGATTTAGAGATAAGTCATTTAGCTCACATCAACTTGAATGATATGGGAATCCACTCGAGAGAGTGATTTTTAATAAAAGATCATTTTTGTTTATCCATATATCTTGAAGACACTATTAGTACTTTCACTGGTACGGATACCTCATAGAGATATGGGTCGAAAGCTATAATATCAATACATTAGTGAAGTCCGAGAGGAATACCTTCAAGATAAGTGGTGAAAATAGTTATTGCTAAAATAGATGCGTAGCATTCTTCCAGCATTGATTAGTTTGACAGCCTTGATTTACTTAAATTTGTGTTTGCAATCTCACCCTAAGTCTTACACCCTGACTCCTTTTATTAATTGTTAAAACACCAAAATCAAATCACCAATTATAATCTTCAAATTCACCATCTGAATTCACTTTCATTAGACTCTTAACTAAACTTTACTACAATCCCTGTGGACGACACTCAGCTCGGTACTTAGTACCATTTATTACTTGAAAGGCGATAGTAGGGTTGAACGTATACTTGCTTTTAATCTTATTTGTCACGTATCTAAGAATATATACGTAACACCCCATTTTTTTAAAAGAAATGTCACGTCATTAAAACACTCCAATAAATACTCCAATTAATAAACTGAAAACGTTACAGCGGAAGTCTAATAAACATCAAATCAAATAAAGCTTAATAGATAACCCGTCCCATAACGGGCTAGTAAACTCCAAACCAAGACAACTCCGAAATAAAATAATTGTACGCTAAATAAACTTGAATAAAATAAAACTAAAATCCTCAAGCATGTCCCTTGCCCTTGTCGATCCCCGAACCTCCTGATCCTGAGATGTATACTATAGTCATCTAAAAGCTTAGTGAGTTCACGGTTTACATGCGATCATTCAACACACATACAATTACATATAAACATCAAATAATTATAATATGCAATTTCATCAATTATAATTATATGCACCCCAATGAGATCTCTTAACTCCTCTCCATTAGGTAGGGACCTGCCATGTCACAGGCATTCCCTGGGTGTGAGTCCACAAAGAACTACCGCCCATTTCGGGTCGTGCCTCCCCAAAGTGTGACACATCGAGCCGATATCCCATGCCTCAGGTTAATTACATTTTATAAGCATGTTAACCCGCACCCCAAACTCTTTGCATGGAATGTATATAAAAATTTATAACATAAATAGCATGCTACACCGTAATTTAACCACATGCATGTAATCACCAATTTAAAATAAACATGCAATAATATCACCTCATCAAATAAACATATAGACATCCAAAACAATTATGTAAAAATACATTTCATACATATGTATACATTCCAGTGAAATCTCGTGAAAGACTCACCTGAAGTCGTAGTTTTGCTAAGATTCCGCTCCAAGTAGTAACCTACAATTTATAAACTAACAGCCAATTATTGACTAAGTTTACTCCCAAAAGCTATCATGGTCAACAACCAACTTAAGGTCAACTAAATGGCCATATAACCCTCTCTTTTATAATTGTGCAAACACCTCTACCTTCCCCGAATAATAAACAATTATTAGAAAATATATCGAAGTCGTCCCTCTAGATTAAAACGTCAACATAATGATCAAATATGTGACTTTCATCTATTTATTAAACCCAATAAATTAAATCAATGATCTAACAATTTACTCCTTAAAATGCATGATTAAATTAATAGAAATTCCTAAATTTAATTAATACGTTAATTAAATAATATTTAATCTAATATATTAATTAAATAAGAATTTATTTAACTTAATATTGCTAATTAAACCCAAATCTCTATTAAAAGAAAACTCAAAACTATACATCTTAATTAAACTAATTGGAGGTCAATAACATAAATATATTGGGCTCAATCCTTTGTTTTTATTTTATTTTATTTTATATGAATTCACAACCAGCCCACAATGAGTCAGGGCCCAAACTACTAACCAGACCAGCCCATGGGTAGGTTTGTCCCATCCACAGCCCATGTGTAATAACCCTAATTTAATTATTTGGACTTGGTTTAAGATTAGTGGATTTGGGCCCTAATTAAAAAGGGAATTGGGTTGATTTCAATGTTAAGCTCTAAAGCCAAGGTATATATATATAAATGTGTAGGTGAAATGTTGAGCCACTCTCCTCATACTCAGTATTATTTGTGTGTGTGTTTTGAGTGTGGGGCGTGGTTGGCAAGCAAAGGAGAGAAGAAGAACATTCTTGAAGAAATCCATTGAAGCTCCAAGTATATTTAGGTATAAACTTCATCTTCTTCATCTCCTAGCTTAGTTGGGTCTTTGGGAATGATTGAAATCATTTGGGGTTTTGCATTTGGTTTGGTAATCATGAAGTAAAGATTCTCAAATCAATAGATAAGAGATGATTAAGCATTTTAGAGTTGTTATTTCCTTGATTAGTATTGCTTTCTTCTCTTTTGGGGTTGCTTTCAAGGAAAACCCACCATGGATGAACTTTGGTTCTTCATGGGGATTGAATCAATGGATTCAAATTGGTGGAATTGATTGGATGGATGTTTAAGGATGATTATATAGCATTGAGAATGAGTTTTATGCTTAAAAATGATGAGAAATCGAATTGGGAATTGGATTTCGGGTTTGGTTCTCGGAATGAACTTTGTGCAGGAAAACAGTCAACAAAGCGGGTCTGTGGCAAGTCATGACTCGCATGAAACTCGCCCAGACCACTATTTCCCGTTTTTCACTTTTTGCTTCGGTATCGGTTTGGGGTTCTAGCTCGAGTCCTTGGTTAAGGGGTTGGTAATTGAGTCTTTTGGGGTTACTTTGGGATTGTTAACTTATAGTTTGACAACCTCAATTCAGGTGATCGGTTGGTGGTTTCGTAAGAACTAAAGTGTGTTTAGTAGTCGGCAATTCAGGTGAGTTCCCTCGACTTAAACTACACTTTTTGGCAAATCTTGAATTTATGAGACTGATCATGGTATTTAAATTGGAAGCATGATAAATGAATTATATTTTCGTTTGGACCTTATAAATGTTGTATATTAAATTGGCCTGGATATCGTGATATGCCTAGGTAGAATGGACATGTACATAGGAAAGTGAGTGTATCTCGGGATGATGCAGATCTCTTGGGAGTTTATACCTCGTAAACCTCGAATCCGTTTTGGGTGTACGTTGGTTAGGTACCTTTCTTGGGACCTTTTATTGTACCCGCATGTGGAATAGTGCGGAACACTTATATTAAGTCACATGTGGATTTATGTGACTAGCTACGACTTTTCTATGATCCTTGTACATGGTCCCGTATTTGATTAACTTGCTTCCAAATTTTAAACTGTTTATTTCTTCGGATATAAATGCTTTGTTAATAACTGTTGTTTAATGAGAATTCACTAGACCTTGTGGTCCAACCCTCGCTTTTCAAAAACTAAAACCATTTTCAGGTAAAAGCTTGGCCGAGTGTTCATCCAAGGGAAAGGGTAGGATGTGAGCCGGTCGTAGAGAAGATCGGGTGATTTAGAGACTTAACTAGCTTTCTTATAATTCTCAGCTATGGCTAGTTTTATTTCCGCTGCAAAACATTGGGATGCAATAGATAATTAGACTTCTATTAGATTTTATTTTATGGAATTTGGGTTGTTACAAGTGGTATCATAGCCCTAGTTTAAGTGAATTAGGCAATCTAAGAGTGCCTAGTCTTAGACTTTGGGATAGGAAACACGACTGAGAATTCAAGGACCATAAGATAAATACCTTGACAGGGATATTGATAATAGGGTAGTAAGGACTAGCATGTAAGGTAAATTTGGGATTACACTTGGCCAATGTAATTGTCAATTTACAGGTACATGTGCGTGCTTGTTTACCTTGTTACGTTTGAACTGTTAATTAAGTTATGTTTGTTTTGGCATTTCAGTTTGATCATGGCAACTCGTTCTGCAAGGAGTAGGGATACTCCCATTGTGGGTCAAGACTCTTTCGAGCCGGAAGAGAATGGACCTATTGGAAATCCGGGTGCGGTGGATACCCAAGTTCGTGGAAGGGGCCGAGTTAGGGGACGGGGAAGAAGTGCGAGCCAAGTGGTTGGTGAGCCATCAATTCCACCCAAATTGGGGGCTAGAGGCCGTGGGAGAAGTCGTGGTCGTGGAAGGGGGACGAGTGCGGGGACAATGGAATGTCAAGAATTACCCGCGGAAGTAAGTTCAATCGGAGGAAGGGGACGAGGTCGTGGTGGGGGTCGAAAGGGAGTCACGGAACAAGCATTTGTGACTCAAGAAACATTTTCTAATGAAATGGGAAAAGACAAACCGTTCTTCAAACCTTGTTGACTCACCACCAAAACTGTTTCCCATTTTTCACTTTTTGCTTCGGTGTCGGTTTGGGGTTCTAGCTCGAGTCCTTGGTTAAGGGGTTGGTAATTGAGTCTTTTGGGGTTACTTTGGGCTTGTTAACTTATAGTTTGACAACCTCCATTCAGGTGATCGGTTGGTGGTTTCGTCAGAACTAAAGTGTGTTTAGTAGTCGGCAATTCAGGTGAGTTCCCTCGACTTAAACTACACTTTTTGGCAAATCTTGAATTTATGAGACTGATCATGGTATTTAAATTGGAAGCATGCTAAATGAATTATATTTTCGTTTGGACCGTATAAATGTTGTAAGTTAAATTGGCCTGGATATCGCAATATGCCTAGGTAGAATGGACATGTACATAGGAAAGTGAGTGTACCTCGGGATGATGCAGATCTCTTGGGAGTTTAACCTCGTAAACCTCGAATCCGTTTTGGGTGTACGTTGGTTAGGTACCTTTCTTGGGACCTTTTATTGTACCCGCATGTGGAATAGTGCGGAACACTTGTATTAAGTCACATGTGGAATTGTGTGACTAGCTACGACTTTTCTATGATCCTTGTACATGGTCCCGTATTTGATTAACTTGCTTCCAAATTTTCAACTGTTTATTTCTTCGGATATAAATGCTTTGTTTATAACAACTGTTTAATGGGAATTCACTAGACCTTGTGGTCTAACCCTCGCTTTTCAAAAACTAAAACCATTTTCAGATAAAAGCTTGGTCGAGTGTTCGTCCAAAGGAAAGGGTAGGATGTGAGCCGGTCGTAGAGAAGATCGGGTGATTTAGAGACTTAACTAGCTTTCTTATAATTCTCAGCTGTGGATAGTTTTATTTCCGCTGCAAAACATTGGGATGTAATAGATAATTAGACTTCTATTGGTATTTGACTTGTCAATTTATGTTAGATTTTATTTTATGGAATTTGGGTTGTTACACCAGGCGGCTTTGGTCAAACCACAACCACATTTTTCGTTCGATTTCGATCGTTAATCGGGCGTTTTCAATAATTCTTTTTGCAAATTAATTTCCTTACAATATGCTACATCCAATAAAACAAGAACCATTTAAAATGGTCCATTAGTCTGTTCTAATTCAGAGGTCAAACTACTGGACATTTGACTTTCGTGGTTTACGACCCTTTTGCCAAATCGGTGGTCTTCTGGACATCTTTTAAACCTCAAATTTTAACAGGACAATATACATACATGTACTAACACTTAGTAAGAATATATTTCAAAAAGGATTAGAATAGCTACCTCAATTTCATTGACAAACTCCGAAAACGTAACCTCTTTTCTTGGCCGAAATCTCCTTCTATCCTTACTCCAAAACCGAATTTGACTGAGGGTTTTCTTTCTTATAACTACGGCGCTGTTAACCTTAAATTATTGTGGCTAAACGTCGACTTTAAAGGCTCCAATTTTACTTGGAGACCAAGAGATGCAAATTTGGGGAAAGTCAAAATCTCCCTAAATCATTTCCAAATTTCAGCTTCCATAAAATGACAGGACAGGCCCCTCCACTTTGATTGTTCATATTTTCACCCCCAAATGACGTTTACATATATAAATTTGAATTATTATTTTAATATTATTATTAAAATTTTAATATACTTATTACAATGACATATTTGGTCCCTCTCCATCATTTCTTTCACATTTTTGATCCAAACGACAATTAACCCAAATGCAATTTTGTTTCCATTTCTTCACCCATTTATTAATTAAATTTTTTCATATTTTTCAGGTATTACAACTTTTTATTATGGAGCTTAATTGGGAGGATTTGACTTCAGTGGCAGCCGATTGGGGAGATGCAACCTGGCAACACCTATTCCTTTATTTTTTCTACCCACCTTAAGGACAAAGTGGTTCTTTGGGGGCGGGGTAATGCCATGTACCCACCTTAGGCCCAATCTCATCCATAATTGGTATTCTAGAAGGGGTTAGAAAGGGTATTTTGAGTAGTTACTTACAGTAAGTTTAGTATAAATGGGAAGGTTGTAGAGGGTGTAGGGCATGCAGAAAATTATCAGTGTGTTTGTTTAGGAGAGACTAGCCTCTTGAATTGCTAGATGTTCTTAGTTTTCCTTGTCAATTAATCATTCAGTCGATTACTTCTTTCCTTTGATCTTGTTGTTAATCAATTGAGAGTTTGGTTCATAACAGGGTACAAGTTGGTGATCCTCACTAACGGTAAGAGAAAGGCGCAATGCAAAATGTGCCAAGCTCGACTTACGACGGAAGAAATTTCAACCTTAAAGTGGCAGACCGAAAAAACGTGCCCACGGTTGAGGGCGGGGGACGATCAAAACCAACATATAATTGACAATCAAGGTCAAGTATGGTCGTGGGATGCCGAGTTGAGTTGATAAATGATGACAAAATGTGTCATTCAAGTGGGGTTGCCGTTCAGACATTTCGACAACCCTTATGTTACAAAGATGATCCAAATGACACTACAACCACACTACAAACCGGTAAGTCGTCAAACTCTTATACGCGATGCACTTAAAATGTGGAAAATGGCTTGACTTGAAATGGCCCAAATGTTTTCTTCCATGCCTTACAAGTTACAACATTTCTTTAACGTGTGATATTTGGAGCGCACCATACGGATTACCGCAATTTTATATATGCATTACGGCACATTGGATTGAACCGCAATCGTGGCAATTATTCAAACGTGTAATCATGCTTGAACCGTTTGAGGGGCCACATTAAGATAATCATCAATTTAAAATTATTAAAAAGGTCTCAAATTTTATAAAATAGATTCTAAAATCATTAGCATTTCATTTGATAGCGGTAGTAATAATAATTTATGTCTCAATAAATTAAAGTGCACTTAGACTCCTGATAACCCTTTAGGAATATATGTTTGAAGTACTTATTTTACACCTTTAGGATTACTTATTTTACTTTTATATCCCTAAATTGAGTCTTTTATTTCCTTATTTTATATTTGTTGAGTCATGAAGCTAAAAGTTGTGATTTATCTGTTTTAGTACCATTTGTAGGCTTATTTTGGTGTTTTGAACAGGGCAGTGTTGTGCAACATTCATACAACATTGTTGGCTGTTTGTTTTTGGCTTATTGACGGTGCTGAATGGATTCAGCCGTGGAAGCAAGGGCTTAACCTAACTTTTTGTAATCGAGGAAAGCTTTAGAAGATTTTTGAAGACCTTAATGTCTAGTTATTATAATACTTGCTAGTTAAGTTAGGTATTGTACTTTTGTTGACTTTACGGAAACTTGGATATCAAGTATTTTGTATGCATATTGCCCCCTCTATTGGTAGTATAAATAGAGGTTGGCTTGGTTGTTTGTAATCATCTTGGGGCGAGAGCCAAGAAAAACTCTAAGGTGGCGTTTGTTTTTTAAGAGGTGCTGAAGTCTGAAGTCTGAATTCACTTCTGATTTATAAGAGGTGGTGCTGAAGTCTGAAATTTGAACCAGTCAGACTGTTTGTTTTTACATCTGAAGTCTGAAATCTGAATAATAAGACTGTTTGTTTTTGCAAACTAATAAACGTCTGAAGTCTGAAGTCTGAAGTCTGAAATCTGAATCAGTTTCATTTTAATTAAATTCAACTTAAATTTCCAACTAATGCACACTATTTGTAAACTACCATCTATTTTTACCGCATCCAAAAATTTAACTGAAATACATAATTCATTCAACACAAAAGGAAATATAAACAAAAGTCTGATAACAACTAGAATCGATATTCAACACAATAGAAAACATAAAAAAAGGTCTCATAACAACTAGAATCACTATTCATTTTGCATTAATTTTGTCGCAATTTCTTCTCTTAAACTAGCCATATATGTTTGGTCAGCGGCACTTCCATGTGATTGAACCTCTTCAGCCCCATTCTCACCATTGTCCCCTTGCTCGTTGGTTTGATCATACTCAGAAAATAACTCATCACTTAAACCTTCCTTTCGTATGAAGTTGTGAATTGCAAAGCATGCAATAACAACGTCTCTTTGAACCTCAAGTGTAAATGGTGCCATTCTTTTCAATATCGGAAAACGTGCTTTCAGGACACCATAAGAACGTTCAATAACATTTCTAAGCTTTGCATGGGAATGATTAAACTTTTCATACTTGTTCATTGCTCGTTGACGACGAAAATCTCCGAGCCAATATCTAACATTACGATACGGCGCCATAAATCCTCGAGTATTTGTATACGCAACATCACATAGATAATATTTATCTGAAAAAAATAAATAAAATAGTTATTATATGGTAAATATGTTACTTCTATAATCATTAGTATACCTGAAGGAGGAAACGAAAATCCAATAGAACCATCTGTTAAAGCTTCAGATAGAATTCTAGAATCATGTGCAATTCCTTCCCACCCGGCAACAACAAATGTAAAAACCATGTTGAAGTCACAAATTGCCAAAACGTTTTGATAACATTCACCCTTTCCTCGTCCTCTATATAAATGTTGTTCTTGAATAGGGACGATAGCATGTATTAAAGTTCCATCAAGGGCGCCAATTGCTCCCTACATTAAAGCTAATAGTCAAAATAAATTTAGTAAGGAAAGTGATACAACTATTATCGAATTATTAATTACCTTAAATATTTTTCGTAATCTCCTATTATTCCCAGGGATGTCTGGATTAGGATTGAATGATGTAGGCACTATGATTTCTTTAGCAAACTCGATCATTTTATCCAACACTTCATGAAAAAAATTATGAATTGTTTGTGTCGAGTGTTGAAACCTGTTTTTCACCAATCTATATCGTTGATTGTGACCAATAATCATCAGGAAGATAGCCATTTTTTCTTCGACCAATATATGTTTGCTATCCGTTAACCAACCTTTTCCTTTAAAGTGATCACATAGACGAACGAAAGCATCACGTGACATTCGTAACAACTCAATACACTGTCGATCAGTACCTTCAAGTAGCTCATTCGTAAACTGACGTCCAGTCAATGCAGATGTATTATCTCTTTTCCTTTTCAATCGCTTTTGTTGCAAATAGATATACAAGAATATGAGGACGAGAAGCATAATTTTTTTTATTATTTTCCATGATGATTTGATTAGTATCCATGATAAACCTGTTAAAAGCATAAATAAAACTATAAATAAAAGTTTGTTCAATATCAAATGCATTACCAAATAAGTACTTGTTCAACTTCCAAAAACTTGTTCAAATACAAAAACCCTCAAAACCAAATAGTCAAATATCAAACGACAAGCAAATAACATGTTCAAATACAAAACACGCAATCAATTAAGTTGTTTAAATTCCAAAAACTACTTCATAAGACCCAATGATTTTGCATTCCTCGAAATCCAGTCTTTTAACATGTCTGGTTCTGAAGGGACCATCAACCGCGTCTCTCTTAATAATAATGACCGACCAAAAATGTCAAGTGCCGCATAATAAAGAGGACTCCTTTTATCAAGGTCAAGAGCGTTCAACCGTTCCATACATGCATTTAGGTTTGAGGTTTGTGCAACAAGTGTTTGAATTGCACCTCTCACTTCAAAAGCCAATTCTTCCATGTCGACCTTGGTTTTACTCTTTTTATTTGGTCTAGATGGAGTTGCACTCGATTTATCGGCAGTTGGTCCAACCTCCTCATCTCCATCCTCCTCATTTTGAGTAGTGGGAATATTAGATGTAAATGATGATGATGATGAAACGGTAGTCCTCTCACGAGTTGCACTAGGGGGCATAAGCACGAGATCCTGTAGCAGAAGTCCCCTCAAACAAAGCTATACATAATTCAGGGAATACCAATGGTGCTGTTTTTAAAGTTTTTGCTTTTGGGTGTCCCTGCATCCAAATTAAATATAATTATTTATATAATACCCGTTTTATTGTCTTTACTATCTAAAAATGCAAAAGAGAACACAAACTAACCTTGAAAAATTCTTCCCATTCTTGATTAGATAAGGTGAAGGTATTCATCAGAGGGTCATAAATATTCCCTGTTTTGTTCTTTAAGTAAGTCCATCCTGAATACTTCCCCTTCAGATAATCATGTTGATTTTTTAATTGCTTTTGGTTGCGTTTTACACTACAAACTTCCTCAAACTTTTTCCCCACCTTTGCCCAAGTCTCTTTTCTTAGACTACCCCCATTACGACCCACTTTGTTAATCTCTTCAATACAAGCCTCTAAAAAACATTTTGTAAGTCCATCATTCCACTTTATACGTGTAGGCTCAATTATACGTGTAGGGTCATTTATATGTGTAGGCTCGTCCATCACTGATTATCACATAATAAAGAATCACATCCATAAGGTTTACAAACACAACTAGACAATTTGAGCTCATAATCAAGATCCTCAATTTGCAACCATACGTAAATGTCCACAAATCTTCATGAAAACGTCAAAGATGTATAGTTATCAAACATGGCACTAATGCAAACATACACTTGTGAAAAGTAGGAAATCAATAAGAGAGGTTTTGACAATATAATGCATCATCGTACATAAACTTATCTCTAACCGAAAACCCATCTTAAAAACAATGTTACTGCCTTTAGTTGAAATTTTCTTATTTGTGTTCTTGAAAATGAAAGGAAAGAAAATAAGTTTTCATGTTCTTGAGTAGGAGAAAAAAGAAAGAAAGAAATGTTAATTTTATAAATATACCCTCATAAAAATCCTGCCAAAATACCCACGATATCAACTATTAAAAGATCGTCTAAAAAATTACAATATGATTACTAATCAAAACCTAAAGTAAAAATACATAACTATACCACAAAGGAAAAAAAAAACTATCTAAAGTACCCACGATAGAACATGAAGATATCCAAGACAACTAGCTATAACAAGTTAACAACACAACACACATATATGTTTAGGGGAGGGATCAAATGAGAACCATCCATCCTTAAAGGAAGAAAGGAACAATTTATGGACCACATATGATGTGGGTCCCACATAATATTATGTGTGACCCACATCATATGTGATCCACAAGTGTCCATTTATTCCTTTAAGGATGGATGGTTCTCATTTGAACCCCCCCTCAATATGTTTATATATATATATATATATATGAATACAATGATAGGGAGAAAAGTAGAGTACCAACAGCAAGACCTTCTGTCAGAATGATGGCACCAATTTCAAGTGGTGGAGAGGAGACAACAAAAACTTCAGAGTAAAACGATATTTAGAAAAAAGCTTTGTGTAATTGGCCACTTGAATGGAACATAATTGCCCATAAATCAAAAAAGCATGCCTATATTGACGCCCTTTTGTGTAATTGGCCATTTGAAGTTAAATTTTTCATGTATTTTGCCCTTTCTAAAGATGCAGAAAATTCTATATTGATGCCTATATCTGCTTCCTTTGACCCAAGTTTCAACACCATAACCATCATACTTTTGATCAACCCAATCACCTTCATATCTTCCATTCATGTTATAATAATACACCCCACTTCTAGAACATTTCCCTTTGTAAAACTCACCCTTATAAACTGATGGTGATATATATACACTAATTCCTTTTTAGTTTTTGTAGAACATTGGGGAGACTATATTGAAATTAACCACGACAAAAAAAGAAAATGCAAAGAAAAATCTAAACTATTTTAACAAGAATAAAATTTGATCAAAAGAACTAAGAATGGTCATCGTATCAAGTTTCAAACCCACAAATCAAACCATATGCACATGAAATTTGATGCAAAGAACTAAGAATGGTCACCATATCAGGGATAAGGATCATGTTTCAAAACCCACAAATCAAACCATATGCACATGAAATTTGATGCAAAGAACTAAGAATGGTCACCATATCAGAGATAAGGATCATGTTTCAAAACCCACAAATCAAACCATATGCACATGAAATTTGATGCAAAGAAAGAATGGTCACCATATCAGGGATAAGGATCATGTTTCAAAACCCACAAATCAAACCATATGCACATGAAATTTACCAATCAGATGGTGATATATACATATATATATGTGTGTGTATATGTATATAAAGTTGACCTTATTTTGATTTGCTTTCAGATGATAAGATGGTTGTAATTACAATGCAAAACAACAAATAAAAGAGGAATGCAACATTTGTAGACAGATATCAAAACAACAAAAATGCAAAAACAAAGAGGAATGCAATGCTAAACACAGTGTAGACACCATCAAACAGAAGAAATCGATTAGGGTTATTCAAGAGTAATCGAGGCAAAATTGTACCTTAAAAGCAAAATAAAACAGAAGAAATCGATGGTGGGAGGCGGCGATTGGTGGTGTTCGTGGTTGCTGTCGATCGACGGTGTGAGCGGCGGCGATTGGTGGTGTTCGTGGTTGCTGTCGATCGACGGTGTGAGCGGCGGCGATGGTAACGGTGGCTGGACCAAGTCGACGAGAAAAGGGGACGAGGGGTTTAGGGTTTACTGCAGAGGCGAGGTGGTGGAAGGATTTCAGAGTTAGGTTTGCCGCTTAAGATTTAGAGGATCTTAAGAGGCTTTTCAGCTCTTAATGTCCAAAAAAAACAAACAGGCTGAAATCAGTTTTCTCTTACCGAATTAGACTTCAGAGCCCATTAAGGGGAAATTTGTAGAAAACAAACAGGGCCTAATACACTTGTAGGTGTGTTAAAACCCCTATTTAAGACGGTAAAATATTTCATACACGTGGTTATGCACACATTATAAATTTAGTTGTTTAAGATGGTTTAACTCAATGTAAACCTGTATTAGATAAATTTAGAATTATGTTACAATTTTTTTTCACAAAGGGTAAAAGAATGCACGCGACATATAGAACATATTGCCAAGATTGTGGTTTTAGAGCTTTGGGACCGAACTATGATATGTCCGTTAGATGTAATTCCACTTATTCTATGATTGAAAATTATGCTAAGACTAAATAATATCTTCATGCATTTAATAATGTTCATTACCCTCGTAATAGTATTGGAGTTTTTGATTGGAACATGATTGAAGAATTATACGATATTTTGGACGATTTTAAAAATGCAACAACTCTTTTATCCTGTATTTATTATGCAACAAGCCCTTTACCTTCAAATCAATTATTTATTTTTGCGAATACAATTTCACAATACGAACACCATACCGATTGAGGGAGTATGATGAGTGTAATGAAAAAAAAATGTTAAAAATATTTTCTCAAAATCCCTTTGGGTTTTCTTGTTACCGCGACGTTAAACCCGTATTTAAATGCTACCGGTGTTTGAAATTTTAATTACACAAATATGCGAGGCCTTTGGTTTAGATAAGGTATTGATCTCTTTTTCGGTGGAACAGAAACGTGTGTATAATCGTGATTTGAAAGATTTGTTTGATCGTTATAAACTCTTTTATGGGGGAGGAAGCGCACACCAAAGTTCAAGTCATTTATTTTCGGGGCCAGGTTCTCGTTCTTCTAGTTATAGAGCTCATCGCCAAAACCGGCAAGCGGTGATGACTAATTTAATGAATCATGTTTAAAATGAACCAAGTAAAAAAGTAGATTTGATATCGATTTGGGTGAACTAAATATTTAATTGCATACTAATTTTATGGCGGAATGCCCCACAAATGACATCGACGCTTTTGAAAAAATTGATATATTATATTTTTGGAAACAAAAGGAACCTCAATTCCCGGTTTTCGCATGCATGACACGTGATATATTAACAATCCAAGCTAGTACTATAGCTTCGGAATCCACTTTTTCTCTTAGTGGCATGATTATTTCCGTACGTCTGACAAGACTAACCCCAAACTCTGTAGAGTGTTGCATATATTTGAAGGATTACTTGGATACTGTTGATAGATGTCAACACACAACATCATTAGAGGCGTGTAAGAGAACTTAGAAGAAAACGAAATCAACATGGGACTAAGCAACATATCATCACAAAATGATGATGATAAAGAACTCGACATTGATGATCTTGATGACCAAGAGGCTGTTAGACCAATTCAAATCGTTTGAACTCTTTAAATCAATCCGTCATGGGAAGCTGATGAATATCGGAATTAATATGTGTATTTTTTTTATAATTCGAATGTAATTTTAATTTTTTTAACAATTACAATTTTAATATTTATAAAAAAGTATTTTTAAAGTGTATTTTAGTGTCTCAATTACATTTCATATATAATATATTAAATTAATAAATAAAATTAATCTTTTTATAAAAAAATTATTATTTTTTACCGAAAGACCGGTTTGCGCCCGGTTTTCGTAAGCGGTTGTGGGGAAAGCTTAAACGGGCCAAATGAAATTCGAAGGGACCAGGACCGTTATGAAGGCCCGATCTGAAAAAGCACTGTTTAGGGCTGGGAAGGATTTGAGCCCGACCCGGGACTGATTTTTGGCCATCTCTAGTCCCTGCTAGAGATGGCCATTTGGGTCCGGCCCAGCCCCGGACCAGCAGAGGCCCGGCTCGAGACCGGTAGGGACCGGTTATAGGCCCAAAATCTGGGAGCGGTTACACATTTGGAGGGATTCGGCGTCTCGGCCCGGGAGCGGTTATGGCCCGACCCGATTTTTACAAAAAAATGTATTTTTATATACACTTTTTATGTATTTTGAAATGTATTTCTAACTTTCTAGGTGTATTTGATTATAAACCAATTATAAATTTACAATAAAACGTATTTTTTTATATTTATAATAAAAACATAATTTTAAAGTATATTTTAGTGTCTCAAACTCCCAATTACGTTAATAATTGTAATTTTAATATTTATATTAAAACGTATTTTAGTGTCTCAAACTCTCAAATCTCAATTAGATTATACATAATTACATTACAGTTCCATATATGATATATTAAATTAATAACTAAAATTAATTTTTTTATAAAATATTTAAAAATAATATATTTTAATTGAAGGCCCGAGTTTGGGACTGGTTTGGACCCGGGACCGGTTTTTCGGACCGGTTACGATAACATACTAAACGGGCCGACTTGAAATCGTTGGGACCAGGACCGGTTACAAAAAGCCCGCTTCGAAAATTACTGTTGAGGCCCGGGATCGATTGAGGCCCGGCCCGACCCTAGCCCGGTTTTCAGCCATCTCTAGTCCCTGCTATCGATCTTCCTCTTTTTGTTATGCTTTATCTTCCAATTATCTTTATTTTACGACAATTTAATGGAGCACGTATAAACATATAAAAAAGATGGGGAAAACAAAAAACGATAAAAAAATAGAGAGATCAATGACAGGGGCCAACAACTGTAATAGACAGTGATAAAGAGTGAACGACGATGAGGCAACAATGGGGTAATGAGGAGTTTGAATGACGTAGGGCTTAAGAATAGGCATGAGAATGGGGCGGGGATGGGTCAGAGACCTCAATTTCCACCCCCGTCCCCGATCCCCACGAGGGGATATAATAACATCCCCATCCCCGTCTTGATGGGGAACGGGGATCCATAACGGGGAATCGGGGGTTTCCCCGTTAATATAAAATATTTTAAATAAAATATGTTAAAAACCAAACTATATCGATAATGGTTCATGTTTAAATCCCACAGTTTCTTAAAAATTTGCTTTTATAGAGTATCAAATATTGATATGTGAAGAAAGTCACAACAATATATGCAATTGTTTGATCAAACACTTTCGATTTTCAACATTTTTCAATCTAAAAAAAGTAAGACAACTCAAAAATATGTATATAAGAAGAAATGTCAAAATACTATTTCTAAATCTAAAAGATATTAAATCTAATTTTTAATATATTTAATAATAACAAAATATAATATATTTAATATTCGGGGACGGGACATGGACCACGTTACCCGGTTCCGTCCCCATACCCGTTTTTACACTTTTGAGGAACCCCGCCCCATCTTCGGTTTGCAGGGAATCCTCGCCCCCTTTGGGACGGATACACCGGATTCTTTACGTTGTGTTCTTGGATTTGGAGAGAAAAGAAAGGGAAAGAAATGGATGGAAAAGAAAGGGAAAGAAAAGAAAGGAGAGGAATTTTTTTTTATTTGTGTTCTCGAAAGTGAAGTAAAAGAAAGAAAAAGAAAGGAAAGAAAATAATTTTTGTGTTCTTGAAGAGGATAGAAATGAAAGGAAAAATATAATTTATACTAATATACCCTTTAAAATAATATAATTTAGGATGAAAGATCGGGTAGTTTTGTAATTTTTTAAATGATTTTAATTGTTTTCTTTTCCTTTCCTTCCATTTCCTCCCACATTTGGGAGGAAAGGTTCGGAAGGAAGCAAAACTTTATTTTTCCCTCCATTTCCTTTCCTTTCTCTCTTAAAAAAAGTTTCGAGAACACGAGTTTTTTTTAATTTTCCTCTGCTTTCCTTCGCTAAATGAGTTTCGAGAATACAGCGTTAATAAAGCGCATCTCATTCCCATATCTATTTGAAGACAGTAAAACTGATTTAAGTTTTTTACTTTAAACCTTGTTAGCTTATTTCAGACAACTTTTTTAATTAGGACGATGTATATAGTTAACTAATTTTTAAAAATTCAATAATTTATTTATTTAAAAAATAAAATTCAACAACTTAATTATCAAAAAAAACAAGAAAGTTCGACCGTCTTTTCATCTAATTTTTTTAGGAATTTATAAAAAACGAGAAAGTTTTATTTTTCTCCTAAATTTTTTCATAGCCACGTGTATATAACTGGTATCATCTCTGAGCCACGTTTCTCCCAAGTTACTGCCGGCGATTGTAAGATTACAAAAACAACCTTTTCCGATCTTCCGAACTCCGCTTCCACGTTCTGTAAATTTCGTATTTCGATAAGGGTAATTTCGTCAAAAAGAGGAATATATATTTTTCACCAAAATTCAAATTCATCAGTAGCGTTTTGCGCCACGAACTTCAGAAGAAAATGAACTACGAGCAAAGGTTAATCGCCGCCGCGAAGTACGTTTTCGCCGGAGATTCACGCGCCGCCGTGGAGGCGGCTCAAGTCAACTGCTCCGATATAGGTGTAAACGCCACGCTTAAGCCTCACCAAATCGAAGGACTTTCATGGCTTATACGGCGATACCTTACCGGTGTCAACGTTATTCTCGGTACGTGCTTTACTTTTTTCAAAATCGTTTCAATTTTACAACAACGATTGTGGTGGTGATTTGGTTGTTTCATATGTTTTTGCAGGAGATGAGGTATAGTAGTTGCATTTGTACCTGGAAATTGGAAGCACGAAAGTTTGATCGATTTTTTAAGTTACATTATAATTGTTGAATCGATAATTGAACTAATAACATAGATCATATTCAGTATCTGAGCTCTAATTATCTGATGAGTTCCACTATTTTATGTTCTAGGTTTAATTAAAGTAGCTTTTAGTTCAGTTTATTGGCTTTTCAATTTTTTCTACTGTATCTGTGTTTTTATCCCTATGTTGTTACTATCCCAACTGGTAGGCTTGACCGGAAAATAATAATTTTAATGAAGTTTCTATTTAGTGATTCACAGATGGAAGTATATCTCATTTTGGGGGTAACATCTTATTGTTACCATCAAAATTTAAGCTATATCTGTAGAATATAAGACAATTGTGCTAAAACGCTTTCTGGATATTCAAAACTGATGGTTGAGGCTGCTACAGTTAAGGTGTGGTGCAGCTGTAAACCTTTTCTTTTTCTTCATATTTAGTTTTCTAATTTCGGATGTGCTTTAAGCTTTCTCGTCAATGAACGCTGCTTTTTGCTGATTTTAATTGATCTATGAAATCTTAGGAGCTTAAAGCATGTATGTGATGACTTATTGACTCTGTCATGCCATGTCATTAAGTTCTTGTGCTCAGCCTTTAAATTGTTATTGACAGATGGGGCTTGGAAAGACTTTGCAAGCTATCGCCTTCCTGAGTTATTTAAAGTTTTGTCGAGGCATACACGGACCCTTCTGTGAGCAATGAAAAACTGTTTTGCTAAATGTAACATCACACGTTTTGTTCATCATTTCGTTTTTAAACATATCATGTCTTGTGCAGTGATACTTTGTCCTCTCAGTGTGACTGATGGCTGGGTATCTGAGGTCACCAAATTCGCCCCAAAGTTGAAGGTTCTGCGTTATGTTGGAGACAAACAATACAGACGTGCTTTAAGAAGGGAAATGTATGAACATGTGGAAAAACAATCATCATCATCGCCCAATGTAAGTATCTCTTCTGGCTTCACCTGCTTACCAGCTTACCAGCTTACCTGTAGGTAGGGGAACAAATTTTTGTTGACCTGGATGCATATTGCATATGCTTACATGTTGTTAAATAATGCAGGTTCAGGCCTTACCTTTTGATGTGCTCCTTACGACATATGATATAGCATTAATTGATCAGGACTTCCTTTGCCAGATTCCGTGGTATTATGCTGTTATTGATGAGGCTCAAAGACTTAAAAATCCTTCCAGTGTAGGTTTAAGATTATGCTAGTTAATTTAATTTTTACTATGAAGGAGTATAGCCTTGTATCTATTGTTTCGTACTTTCATTTATAGCGATTTAATGGGATAATTTTAAGGAAAATGATCTGTAACAATTGTGCAACTAATTTCAGATATATATATATATATATGTATCTATAGCTTAAATGTAGGACTAGTTCCCTCTCAAGCTTTTAGTACCCTCCAGCCTCCAGGTGTCACGCCACTCCTATAACATGTTGCGAAACCTGAAATTGTAATTCTGAACCATGGTTGTATTCCTTAAAGAAGTTGCCGATGTCAGGTTAATGGTCTTAACAAGCATAAAATATGCTGAAGAAGTACCCATTAAAGATTACATTACTTATATTTCTGCTGCCCATCCATAGTATAGCATATGGCTCAGTACCTTTTCTTCTTTGTTGTATCTCTTGTCCCTTGAAGCTTTACTGCTTCAGAAGTCTATATTAATCCAATGATTGATTATATATTATCCTGCAGCAAAAGTAGACATGCAGATATGATGAATTAACACCTAGCTACATAGATTTCTTTATAGTATGTTTCAGCTTCATGATTTGATTCTTTTCAGGTTTTGTATAATGTTCTTAGAGAGCAGTATATCATCCCCAGACGTCTACTCATGACTGGAACCCCTATTCAGAATAGCCTTACTGAACTCTGGGCACTCTTGCAATTCTGTATGTCTTCAATCTTTGGGACATTGGAGCATTTCTGTGCTACATTCAAGGAAGGTGGAGATCCTTTCTCAGGTTTCATCCTGCTTTTCTGGCCATCTTTTCTGATTGTGCTAAATGTTCCATTTGGAGGACATATATGTAGCTTTTTGAAGAAGCGTTGCTATATTTGTTTATTGTTTTTTGGATAAAGATATTTGTTCATTGTTTCTTAGTGTGTTAATGGTCCATAATGTTATCCAGGTTTGACTTTCATCGTTTTGTTAATTAGATCTTGTGAACCAAAACAAACCAAACCCCAAATGCCGGGTTGGTCACTCAAGATTTTTGGTCTCCACCGTTCCCAATTGGACCAATAAATGATACATTGGAAGAATTCGTCAAGTCTTCCAACATCAATAGGTTGATTTACATTATTTGCTACAAAAGGAATTTTAGCGACCAACTTGCCCTCGGACATTTGTTTTGAATTGCCCCCCCCCCCCCCCCCCCCCCAAAAAAAAAAAAAAACCAACCCACTCGGTATGTCCCACTTGGAAGTAGGGTCTGGGAGGCAAGGTGTACACAAACCTGGCCTCTACTCCAATAGTAGAGTGACTGTTTCCTTGGAGACCCTCATTTTGTGAAAATGGTTGCAAAAAGTTTATTGGAGAACCGAGGGTTTCATAAAGTTTGCCAAATTCTTTTGGAAGAAACTCTAAGAAGTGTTTCATAGCATTAGATTTTGTCATGAACTTCAATTATTCCTTGGGTGATTCGACTGATGCTATGAACATACTGTTCTTATGCATCCTTCTACGTAAGATGTTCAATGTGATATAATGTTCTCGAATCAATCATCACCCATTGACTACTACCCTTTTCTTTCTTAAGCAGGTAAAGGTGCACCAATAGTTAAGGATAAATTCAAAAGCTTAAAATATATTTTGGGGGCATTCATGCTTCGAAGAACAAAATCTAGGCTTATTGAGACTGGAACCCTATCTTTGCCACCTCTTACTGAAATCACCTTGTAAGTTTCTTACAGTTGCTTTTATACATGCTCAATTTCATTTCATGTTCCTCTTTCTGAAAACTGTTGGATCACATCTTATTCTTTTTAATTCGTTTAAATTTAGACTGGTAAATCATATGTAAACCACCGAGTTAATGGAAAGCCTATATCCGGCATTCCTTCATTTGCTAATATAAGTGAAAAGGGAAATCTAACTAAAATAATCTGCCAAGTAAAAGCAGCTTGCTCAACAACTTTCTTTTGGTAGGATGGCTCCTTTGGCGACCTTGCAGAAGAGGGTATATTTGTCAATATTAAGAAAGGAGCTTCCTAAGCTTCTGGCATTGTCTTCTGGCACTTCTAATCAGCAATCCTTGCAGAATATTGTAAGCCAACTTCGTGCCTATGAAGCTTTTTATGCATCACTTGAACATACAAAAGAAAATATTTCTTTAGGGGATGTAAATTCTACCAACAGTACAGTTTCTTTTTGAATTAAACTTTCTATACCATATATCATCTAACACATAGTAATGTTCATGTGTTTTGTTTCCTCCTGTATTTAATTTGTAGCCAATTATACCATTTTTTGTTTCTTGATTTCATGTACTTGATCGGGATTTGGAGGTAATTTATTCTGTTTGGAAATTGATATTTGATTGCATAAGGTTCTACTTTTATGCAGGTAATACAGCTACGTAAAGCATGCAGTCATCCTTACCTCTTCGCTGGTATAGAGCCTGAACCATATGAAGAGGGTGAACATTTAGTTCAGGTATCATAAACGTAACATGTAGTAGGATGTGGTATCAAACTCCATTTTTTGATCTTACCTACCAAATGCAGGATTTTAAATATTTCTAATTTGCTGCATGATTTGGAAGATTAAATAGGAAACAATAAATCTCTTGGGCTGTTAAAATTGTTGGCTCGTTATATTTCTTATACGTTATAACAGACATCGTACAAGAAATTCTTTGTGATGTCTGATAACTTATAATGTCAAGTCTAGCATCTTACAAGATTTTCCTGTGGATTCATTTGAAGGATATGTGTGAATGATTAATAAAAAAATTTCACATATAAAAAGAAATAAGCAGGCCGAGCTTTATCTGCTGCTTGATGTGTTGTAGATATCTACTTCTCAGTTGTCCCTTCTCATTAATGGAACACAAGAAACTGCTTGTATGGACTTCTGTTTATTTGTAACTTTGACTTTCTATGAGCTCTCTTGGAGTTGGGTAAGACCAATGTTTTAAAACCCGGGTCAACCTGGCCGGTTGAACCGTGACCCGGGGAAGAGCGCGGGTCAACTATGGCTGGGTTTTTGGTAATTTATGACCCGAAGTGACCCGACCGGGTTTCACAAAAAACAGGTTGAACTGGGTTTCATAAAAAAATGTACATGGATTGATGAAAAAATTTATGGTCATGTGTGTTTTTAATGTATCTGGATTGATGTAAAACTTGTTATGTTATTTTTAATGTTTGAACTTGTGGACATCAAATTCTTGGTTTTATGTATATATATATATTTATATGTATGTAGGAAAATGGAAAATACAAAGAAAATTTTGAAACCGGGTTGACTCGTGACCCGGTCACCACACTGGTTCAACTCAAAACCCCAGTTTTAAAACATTGAGTAAGACGATTTGTGTTCGTTTTATGATTCTTTCAGGCAAGTGGCAAACTTATAGTCTTGGACCAGTTACTTCAGAAGCTGCGTAATGCTGGACATCGTGTTCTTTTGTTTGCACAGATGACACATACACTTGATGTATTGCAGGTATCTTTCCTTCTATGTCTTACAGATGAAAATAACTGGCAGTTATATGCTGATCTACCTATTTCTTATTGTTTAAGCGCTGATTTTTTTTGAAATATAGGACTATATGGAGTTGAGGAAATATCCTTATGAGCGTCTTGATGGATCCATTAGGGCTGAAGAGCGCTTTGCGGCAATAAGGAGTTTTAGCCGACAGTCGGTCATAGGAAGTTCCAATTCTGAAGCTGATCATGACAGTGCATTTGTCTTTATGATTTCCACCAGAGCAGGGGGCGTTGGCTTGAATCTTGTGGCTGCTGACACGGTAAAACCTTCCCTATAACTAAAAGATCCATCTTAAGTTTCTTTCAAGTAGAGGAAAGTTCAAATGCGAACTCATGTGAACGTGAGGACAAATGAGAGCACGACACGTATCTGAATGTAGATTATTCAGACTGAATATAGTATTTCTTTGAATATTCGGTCTGAATATTTATTTGATTATTCAGTCTGAATATGACACATGTCGTGCTCTCATTTGTCCTCTCACGTTCACAACCAAATTTGAGTTCTCATTTGAACCCGTCCCCTTTCAAGTAATAGTAAAATGCCTACAGGTTCACTAAGGATTTCTATGCCCATGAAATAACGGGGGTTGCTGGAGCCGTTATTTTGAACACTTGTGTCTAAAAGTTGCTTTAAATATGTTATCTGCTTCGAAGTTCAAATGACAAAACCTTCCACTCTCATGTAGAACAAATAATTCTTCATTATTGGAGTTTTTGGTAACCCCTGGTCTTAGGAGCTATGACAACTTAGCATATCATTGTCTTGAGTCTTGTTTAAGCCTATAGAGTGATTTTGCAGTTTGCAGACTTGTTAGGATTAGAGAGCACCATCCTAGGAGGGGGTTTGTGTAAATGTCTTCATCTGAGTCAACCCGGTTGCATATTCCATCCCATTTGAACTACAGTAGCAATAATAGCCATGATAATGGTCATTTTCACCATAGGTGAAGAAGATTTATGTAGCCTTTGATATGCAATAAAGGAAGATGGAACGGAATGACACATACTCATTTGTTTTCCATGAAGGAATGGAATGAACCATTCCTTAAGGAATGTGATTCCTTCCATTTGATAGATTCTTATTCCTTGGTGGAGGGGTCTAATTTTTCGTTCTCTCATGGGAACACCAGTTTTTCCAGAAATACTGAAATTTTAATTCAATTTTTTTATTTCCAAAAATAACTACAATTTTTTTAATTATAATCTTATCATAGGATTTTATTGATCTTTTGTTTCAGTAAATAACATTTTGATGATTTTTATGAAATTATTTACCAACTAGAAGTAAAATAACACATTTGTATTTACCAATCAATCCAATTCGTTTGCTTATTGATGCATACAAACAAACTGTTTGAATGACTCTTCCCATTCTTGCATGCCGACCAAACATGATAATGGAATGTAATGTAATGACTCGATACATTACCTTGTCCGTTCCATTTTTTGCCATTCCATTCAATCCTATCAAACATACCTTTATGGTAGTCCAAGCCCTCTATTTGAATGCAGCTTCTGATGGCCAATCAAACCTTTCATCTTTCAATTTGTGCATTGGCTTTGAGTTTCATTTTGTAATTTGCAGCTGACGAGCTTCTTGCTGTCATGCAAATTAGTGATAATTCATATGCTATTCTATTTGCCTCAAAATCCTTTGTTATAGCATTCTGCCAAACTGGATTAATAGCTCCTTAATCATAACTAGGTGGCTTTGTGTCTTGTTGATGTCACTTGGTAACTACTGATCAATACTTATCATAATCACTCTTTTAACACATACTTTATTTATTCTGCTCGAATAACCATTAATAATCAGCTGATAAAAAGAGATGATGGAAAGTAATCAACTATGATTAATTTTCTGAAACTAATAGAAGTATAGAACACAAGACCAAAGCACTTAACTATGACAATAATGATGAATGGAGAAGAAACCATCCCTAGATTACCAACCACAAGGGGCTTGTACTTGCATTCACACCACCAAACATACTTTTCATCATGTCAACACAATTTTAGATGCCAAAAACAAAAAATAAATTCTGGTTGGGTTAAAGAAAATCTGTAATCTCCTAAGAAGATGTCTGCAGCTCTTTATTTTCTAGCTATAGCTTCATATTTACCCCCTCCACTTTTTTCCTTTATGAATTTATGATAAATTCTGTACCTCTCACAATGGGATTATATGAAGGAATCCTTGGCAGGGAAAATGTTCATATTTAAAAATCAGTCAACAAGCGAGTCTTAACAATGCACCAGATAGTTAGAATTGATTATTTGATGTTAATAGAAGTATAAAACTGGCTGTATAGTTGTTTCCAAGGGAATTTCAAGTATTTTCTTCTCTTCTGATTAAAGTAAGTATGTTTTTAGCTTTTTGTCCTATCAACTCACTGAGGATGGTGCCAAATGCAGGTCATATTTTACGAGCAGGATTGGAATCCACAGGTGGATAAACAGGCTCTACAACGGGCACATAGAATTGGTCAAATGAACCATGTGTTATCTATAAATTTAGTTACTGAACGCACGGTGGAGGAGGTCAGTCATAATAGATATAACAATTAAATATATATCGAACTCAAAAGTTTTTAAATCATGGAATCATAATACGGAGGAAAATCTCTTATAGATCTGAACATACCTTACATCCAATTTTTATATAATATCAATTGCAGGTTATCATGCATAGAGCAGAGAGGAAGTTACAACTGAGCTATGACGTTATGGGTGAGGATACTACAGATAAAGAACGCAAAGATATGGCAGGAGTTGCAGTTGGTGATCTCCGTTCTGTTGTACTTGGGCTACGTATGTTTGATCCCACCACCGAAACCGAAGAGAGTTCAGATCAACTAGATACGTCAAAAGTGAATGCAATTGTCGAAAAGGTAATAGCATTCCGAAATGGAGGACGATCACTATCAGAAACAGAAGGTGGGAAAGTTGAGATAAATTCAAAGAATGTATTAAGTGGACATGATCTTTATAAAAGAAGCCCATCATCATCTATGGAATTTAACCCCATTTTAGATGAAGCTTCATATCTTTCTTGGGTTGAGAAGCTCAAAGAGACATCGAAAACATTTGATAACTCTGTATTAGAGGAGCGGAATAAGAGATCTTTACCTGAAGAGAAGCATCTAAAAACCGAGTCTGTTAGGAAGAAAGCTGAGGAGAAGAAATTAGCAAGATGGGCAGCAGAGGGATATGAGTCACTTTCAGTTAAGGATGTTGTCTGCCCTTCAGATGACAATATGTTATCAGATTCTGGTTCGGTAAATTTTGTTTATGGAGACTGCACACAGCCGTCAAAAGTTTCTCCATCAGAGTCTTCTATAATATTCAGGTAATTACCTTCGGAACCCACCTCTGTGCGGGATATACTGGGCACGTTTGGTTTACTCTTTTTTTTTTATCTGGTTTGTTTGATTTGAGGTCAAATACAAAAAAGTTCTAGGGCTGTTCCTGGTGCGGTTTGGTGCGATTTTGGGCCAAACCGCAAACCGCACCGCATATGCGGTTTGAGCATTTTCCCAAACCGCAAACTGCATCGCATAAACCTCAAACCGCACCGCATTTATGCGGTTTGTCTTTATCGTACTTTATGTCTACAATCCAAAAATTATAAGTTCAAAAATATAAAGAGTTTCAATACGTCTTATTCCCAAATACATATTGCATACTTAAAAATAGTCTAATAAGTAAAAATAAATAAAATTCAAACTAAATTAGACGTGTGACTTGTAACTTGTCCAACTTTTTCTATCATCTCGATCCTTAATCCTAGACTCCCAATTGGCCAATTGTTTATCCAAAACACAAAGTCCAAAAATGTTACATAAATATTAAATTATTCTATATATACATATATATGTTTGTGTGTTATAAATAAAATTGAAAAATTAAAATTATACTAAATACGCGGTGCGGCTTTGAACCGCGGTTTGATAACTCAAAACCGCAAACCGCACCGCATAGTGCGGCTTGGTAAAAATGCAAACCGCAAACTGCAAGAGTTCTAAACTGCGCTTTGTGTGGGCGGTTTAGATGAACACCCCTAAAAAGTTCATTAACAACGAAGGTCTGACTTTATAGCTGTGGAGATGTATTGTTGAGCTTCGTTTGTTTTTCTATTTATGATAAAAAAAGTTAAAAAAACCGCTTTGAAATACATTTATCTTGCTATTCATAAAGTGTACGTTTTTCTTACAGCTGTGTTGATGATTCGGGGAACTGGGGTCATGGTGGTATGTTTGGTGCACTAGCTAAACTTTCATCTGGAATTCCAAGTGCATATGAGAGAGCTTCTGAATTTGGGGATCTTCATCTTGGTGATCTTCATCTTATCGAAGTTACAGGTCAGCATCTTAATGTTTTATGTTTTGATTAATGTGCTTATTTAGGAGTGTTTTTGTTCAACACTATGGACCTAACATAGTATTGACAAGTTTTTATGTGACAACCATTTTCTTCTTTTGGTTCCCCGAACTGCACCCTGGACCATATATTGGCACTATAGAAGTTGGGTAAGGGGCTGTTCGGCAGTTGCTGATTCTGAATGGTTTGGTGCGGAATGATTA
The DNA here is from genome assembly GCA_036898165.1 of Silybum marianum. Taxonomy (NCBI): domain Eukaryota; kingdom Viridiplantae; phylum Streptophyta; class Magnoliopsida; order Asterales; family Asteraceae; genus Silybum; species Silybum marianum. The sequence goes on from CM072536.1 coordinate 30,802,810, forward strand.
AGAGGCTCTTATGATATAGTGCAAAATGAAAAATAACTTTTTGGTAATTGTTCAAGATGTAATCAGGGCTCTTAATGGTTAAGGGAGGTCCAGGATACAAAATGGTTCAGAGGGTTTTGGAACCATTAAGAGGCAGACTTATGTTTTGCCAAACAGGATTCACCTCTTAACGATTCAGAGACTGCCTCTTAATGGAACTGTTAAGGCTATGTCTGGCAAACTAGCTGATAAACTAACTGTTGGCTGAAAAACTAGCTGTTGGCTAATAAGCCAGTTGTTTGATTATAAACTAGTCATGTTCAGTAAAAACTAGCTGATCTACTAGATGGCCATGTAAAATGACCTAAAAGAACATGTTGAAAAATTGATTGGAAAAATAGAAGGGGCATAGTTGGAAACAGGAGGAAAAAAGTGGAGAAGACCGTGAGCTTATTGAAACGCCAGCTGAGCTAGCTTTACAAAAAAACAACCAAATGGAGCTTTTTCAATAAGCTCAAAAATGAAACTAGCTTATAAGCTTAGCTTTATGGTTGACAAACATGGCCTGATAGGTCACAGTTATCACAAACAAAATCTTTCTGTGTACTTGTTGACCGTGTTTCTTTTGTCATCTGTAAATTAATGCGAGTACCATGATTCACAATATGCACAAACACTTGGGACACTCATGAAAATCACTACAATTTCAATCTTTGTTATGCTCTAATGAAATTTGCAAGATTCCCTTCGTTGGGAAATCTTTAAATTAGGATTACATCTTTGCCCATTGTCATCATGACTATATATTTATATTTATATCATATATTATAGGCCATCTAAGGTATTCTGACCAATAGCAAACAATAAGTAAAGGTTATTTGCATATGGCTTATACTATTAAATAGAGGTTTTTAACTATTTTAAAGGTTATTTAAAATTTAACCTCTGTTGTGCAGAAGGTGATAACGAGGAGAATAAAATTGGTGATACTCGTCTATGGGTAGCTTTAGCTGTGGTGCAAACATATAATCCCAGACGTAAAGTGCCACGTAGCGGTATCTCTATTCCTGAACTGGAACAGTGCTTATCAAAAGCTTCATTTTCAGCTGCTCAAAATTCTGGTATGTATGAGTCAGACATTTTTTTTATTCTGAACCGTCTTCTCTCTGTGAGATTTATTTTGTCATGTGGGTTCGGGTTGCTGAATCTTGGTTGATTAAGGGGCTGTTTGGCAGTTGCTGAAAGGTTTATTAAGTGGTCAGAATGATTAAGAGACTTATGATATAGTGCAAAATGAAATATAATTGATTGGTAATTGTTCAGGATGTAATCAGGGGTCTAAATGGTTAAGGGAGGTCCAAAGATACAAAATGATTCAGAGGGTTTTTGAACCATTAAGAGGCAGACATATTTTTTTTTTGCCAAACAATGCTGCCTCTTAAATGGAACTGTTAAGAGGTAAACAAACAACCCCTTAAGGCTATGTTTGGAGAACTAGCTGATAAGCCAACTGTTAGGTTGAAAAGGTAGCTGATAAATTAAGGTTAAAGCTAGATGACAATGTAAAATAATCTAAAAAAACATGTTGAAAAATCATTCATTTCTAAACATATAAAGGGTATAATTGGAAAAAGGTGAAAAAATTCCATCCTCATTGTTATTTTTGTGTGTTTTCTTTTCTGGAATTACGATAGCTTCGATCCACATGCCAAGAATTGGTTATCAGGATGCGTCAGACCGGTCTGAATGGTATACAGTTGAACGTCTTATTCGGAAATACGCGGCTTTATACGGCATAAAAATATACGTGTAAGTCCTTCCATAACCACTCCACAAAATTAGATGATCTTTTTCCATAAATATTGTTTTGGCATAACTTCCATTATTTAGAAAAATTGAAACTAAATTTGACTTTTTGACTTTCGAATGGGTCAGTCTCGACTTCAAACTAACCCAGAGGGCTAGCTGGTAAGACCAGGGACGTTCCAACCTTTTTGGAGGCATTGCTACGTTCAAATCTTTTGATTACATTACATAAATGAGACAACATAGATATATGTTAAGCACAAAAATGGGCTACATCTAAATGATTAGCAATCTGAACCTAAACTATTAATAATTAGAACCTAAACCAAAATAAATGCTCCCTCCGTCCCAATTTAAGTGTCCATATTTCTATTTTTATTTGTCCCAAAATAAGTGTCCACTTTCAAAAATAAATAACTAAATTCTCAAATTTACCCTTAATTAATGCATAAATATGTAAGAGTTGTGAAGAGGGAGAAAGTAAATAAGGGTAAAGATGTCATTTGGTTTACCAAAAAGTGTACTAATTATGCATGCCTAAAACTGTGTATCATTTAAATTATGGACACTTAGATTGGGACGGAGCGAGTAATAATTAGAACCAGAACAATTTCAGTTATAGCTTTATACGGGTTAATGAAATACCGTAATCACATGTAAAATTGGGCCCTAAAATAATGAGGACCATGTTCAAAATCTCATATTTAACATGCGGACGGCCACTGGTAAGACTTTGGGTTTGTTTCTCGGATCACTAAAGGGTTAACTCCGGGCCCCTCATTAGATTAGTCTTGGTGCATGTAAACGGGCCAAGATAACCACAAGGGTTGTGGCGTACTGGTTGAGGCCCTGGGGGATGTGGTGGAATATCCCATCTGTCCAGGGTTCAAATCCAGGCGTACACAATAATTGTGACCACTGAGTTTATCAGGGCTGATGTATTGCAGTCATAATTTGTTGGGATTAGTCGAGGCACAACCTGGGATACCCTTCACAAAAAAGAAAAAACGGGCCAAGACACCCACGGTTAAAAAACATTCTCATTGTTGCCATAAACCACAAATATTGATTTTGTTCTTCAAAACGACTGCTAAGCAATATATAAATTCAAAAGTAGGTAATTTTTATATCGTTTTATTATTCTTAATCTTTAGTTTCATGGATTTTTTTGTTTATATCTTCTCACGTCACACAGGATTTCAAATCATATCTTTGGTTCTTTGCAGTTCATCATATAAATGGGATCCATTTAATGATGGTATTATTGAAAATCGAGAGTAAGTATGATATGATTTACACGATTTTTATTTATGATTTGCAGGTATTATTTTCGAAGATCATCTTGAGTTTGGATTTTGGAGGTATATTTTGACACTTGTAAAATGTGTAAGATAAACATGTTTAGTCTCTAGATATATTTGGTACTCCGGATATCGTTACTTTTGAGGTGGGCAAAAACCGGCCCTTTAACTGGTTCTAAGTCGCCGATCCTATCATATTTATCTCCTTCGTCAGTTTGTCATTTATCATCCTTTTTTTTTTGTGTGAAGGGTATCCTAGGCTGTGCCTGGACTAATCCCGGCAAATTATGACTGCAATACATCAGTCCTGATAAACTCAGTGGCACAATTGTTGTGTACGCCTGGATTCGAGCCCTGAACAGATGGAATATTCCACCACATCTCCAAGGCCTCAACCAGTATGCCACAACCCTTGTGGTTGTCATCTATCATCTTTGATTGTGTGATTACCCCTGCCACCCCTCACCATTCGTGTCTATGATCTCCATACTTGTAAGAGCATATTTCTTACGAATTATCCAAAGTAGAGAAAATGAAGATTGTAGCCTAATTTTTACATCTAACATATTATTTAAGAGTATTTATTGGCAGATTCTTTAAAATGTAGGGTCAATAATTTAGATCTCCAAAAAAGAATCATATTCAATTCCAGTTGCTTCTCCATTTTAGAGATCATTAATTTAGTTATATGATTAAAAATTTAGTATATTTATTAAAATATTATTTATCTTTTTTAAATATTGAATTTTAAACTTTTATTGATGATAAAAAAAATCACTTCTCTCCTAAGTGATCATTTTGGAGAATCTTTTTAAGGGAAAAATGAGAAAAACGGACTGAAAAAAGTGGTTAAATTTGCGTCGCACTTTTTTTGGTGTGACTAATTTAAGTATTTTGCTTATCGAGTAAGTAGAAATGAGCAATTATGTATGACTGATTAAATAAGCGATATAGGTTAATGGACTACTGATTAAATAGGTTAATGGACTACTGATTAAATAAGTGATATAGGTTAATGGACTACTGATTAAATAAGCAATACATGTTATTAAGTCCATTATTGGGACAACTATTGCTGATTTGGATTTATAACAATCTATTGAGTCTCATTGGGTTGTTCGCTACCCGAAGATAGACTTGTATCAAAGTCGTTATACCTTTAAGAGAGAGGAAGGTGTTCTGGTTATGGAAATTACACGCCTTGAAATGTAAGTGAATTTTATCGACGTTTGTTTACTTCTTAATAGTTTCATCAAGAGATAGTTTCTGAATCGCTAAAAAATGAATCTTGTTTGACAAAAAAACTGTCTCTGTATAGTTTTACAACTATCTGAGTGATTTTGTATATTCGGTACCCCTAAGCAATTAAGTGCCCTATTTTCATTCTGAACAATCACCAAACAACCATATTTCATTTTGCATTATATCATGAGAGTCTCTTAATCACTCTGACCACTGAATCATTCTTCATCAAATCATTCAACAATTAACAAACAACCCCATAACTTGTGATGTTGGAATGTCGACACAATTTACCATATTCAAATGTTTGTCTGATGTATCTATATTGATCTATCGACGTGGACTATGATAAAATGTACAATTGCTTTTGAGCTGTTTGGTACGACATATTTGGGTACTGAATTATACAAATTACTAAAAGAAATACTATTAACATCTATAATTTGACACCATAAAATATTTAGTATTTAATCGGCAAATTGCATAAAAATATAAACTAATTTCTACCTGATTTATATTTTGGTAATCTGGTACTTGAGATGTGAAATATCAAATATTTAAGTACTTGAGCAAACGTTTTAAGACCATGTTTGGCAGCTAAAAAGTAGCTTATTGTTTAAGCTTATTGAAAAAACCTCATTCATATGACCATAAGCTAGTCGATTGAAATGCTACACTACTAAAAAATTGGCTATTATCCGGGGAAAAAAACAGTCGGTAATTACCGACGGATATTGGACGGAATACCGACCGGTTTTCAAAAAGAAAAAAATTCGGACGGATTTCTGACGAAGTTAAAGATTAAAAAAATAAAAAATTAAAATTAAAATATCCGTCGAAAAACCGCTGTAGGATGAAATATTTAATTTCTAATTTTTATATTATTAAAAGTTATTATTTACTATTAGTTTTTAATTAATAGTTAATGCTAATAATAAATAAATTAACATTAATTTTTAGTTATCAATTATTATTAATTATCAAGTATTTTGAATTATTCTTATTTTTAAAAATCAAATATAACAATATGTCGTATTAATTATTACTATTAATCAAATATTTTAACATGTCATTTTTGATCATTTTATATTATTAACTAGTTTTTTTTGTCGAACATGATTAGTATATTAGTTATCTTAATAGCCAACAGCTAGTTTGTTGATACGAAGCAAAAGGGACGTGGGGTCAGACCATCAGAGGCACAGGGGAGTCGGCTAACTGCACGAGGATGATTGTTAATTCTTTAAATTAACTGTCTTATTTAGTTAACTATTAATTTAGTTTCCTATTTTATTGATTTAGGAGAGAGGGATCGATTCTCATATATAAAGGGTTGATTACCCTGGGGTTAAGGGAGTTTTTTCTTTTGCAGAAACATTAGTCTAGGAGATTACTTGGGTCTCGAAGGCCATACTATCGAAATCGACACGTCAGGTTAGGGGATATGGGCGTCATTAATGCAAGAGGGACGACCCATTGCATACTTCAACCAAGTTCTTGGGGCGAGACTGCGAGGGATCAACTCAAGTTTGTGTACGAACAAGAGCTTATGGCTATTGTTCTAGCTGTACAGAAATGGAGACCATGCTTACTTGCGCAACAGTTCACTGTTATCACAGATCAGAAGAGCTTGAAATATTTGCTGGAACAAAGAGTGGTAGCCGGGGACCACCAAAATTGGATATCGAAGTTTTCGGGATATATGACTTCAAAGTTAGTTATTGGGTCGAAAAGGAGAATAAGGCGACTGATGCGTTATCGTGAAGGAGAGAAGAAGAGGTGTTGCATGCGATCACCATAACACAAACCAGGTTTGATGATTCTATGCTAAATGAGTTATGGCATGATCCCGAGATGGTAGACTTGAAGACCCGGATTGAGGCTAACGGAGGAGCATTGGAGGGATATACGATTGATTCGGGGGTGGTGCGCTACAAGGATGGGTGATTCTTCCCCGAACCTTTCGTTGAATCCTACGATTGTTTCAGGAGACTCATGGGAGTGTGGTTGGGGAACATGAAGGGGTATACAAATGTACCAACGACTGGCCGCTGATTTTTTTTTGGGTGGGCATGCGACAAGACATTGCCAAGTTAGTATTAGAGTGCGGAGTTTGTCAACGACATTAGTATTCGAATATGGTTCCGCCCGGTTTGGTCCAACCCTTAGACTTGCCAGATCGCATTTAGGAAGATTTATCTATGGATTTCGTCGATGGGTTACCGAAATCATCGGGGTATAGTGTGATTCTAGTGGTGATGGATCGTTTGAGTAAATCCGCCCATTTCATTCCTCTTAAGCACCCATACATGGCGGCTTCGGTGGCGGTGGTCTTTATTCGAGAGATTGTACGGTTGCATGGGGTTTCGAAGACTATTGTGTCGGATCATGACAAGGTGTTCCTTAGTCATTTTTGGAAAGAGTTTCTTAAATACCAGGGTACTGTGCTAAAGCGGAGTACCGCCTACCACCCGCAAACTGCTGGTTAAACAGAGGATGTGAACTGGAGTTTGGAGACTTATCTCTGATGTTTTGCATCTTCTAAGCCCGAACAGTGGGTCAGATGGTTTCCATGGGCCGGATACTATATAATACTTCTTACCATTAGTCTATCCGTATGATGCCGTTCAAGGTTTTATATGGGCGTGATCCGCCTCGTCTGACTGAATATGACCAGGGGGCAGCGTCTACTTTTGAGGTGGATCAATTCTTGCGCGAAAGGGATGGAGTATTGTGGGAATGAAGGCTCATCTGCTCAAGTCCCAACAAATTATGAAGTCTAAGGCGGATGGGAAAAGGCGGCATGTGCAATTTGAGGTTGGAGAGTTAGTGTATCTAAAGTTGCGATCGTATTGGCAAGGGACTGTGGGTAGAAGGATCAATGCTAAGCTAGCACCAAGGTTCTATGGGCCCTTTGAGATACTGAAAAGAATAGGCGCGGTGGTTTACCGTTTGAAGCTTCCAGCGTCGGCAGCAATTCACTCCGTGTTTCATGTTTCGCAGTTGAAAAAGGCTATCGGTGCTTAAGAGGCTAGACCGGAATTACCGAAGGGGTTGACAGACGATATAGAGGTATTACTGGAAGCTAACGAGGTGTCGGGTTCGAGGGGAAAGGATGGCCGAGTTGAAGTGTTGATTCGTTGGAGAGAACTTTCGGTGTCGGAGGTAACCTGGGAGCTGGTAGAGCATATACAGGAGCAGTTTTCAGATTTCCACCTTGAGGACAAGGTGGTTCTTTGGGGCAGGAGTGATGATACGAACCGAAAGGGACACTGGGGTCGGACCTATCAGAGGCATAGGGGAGTCGGCTAAGTGCAAGGGGCTGGTTGTCAATTATTTAAATTAACTGCCTTATTTAGTTAATTATTAATTTAGTTTTCCATTTTACCAATTTAGGAGAGAGGGATCGATTCCCATATAGGGGCCGATTACCCTAGGGTTAAGGGAGTTTTTATTTTATTTTGTAGGAACATTAGTCTAGGAGATTACCTGGGTCTCGAAGGCCAAGAGTTCTTTTTTTTTTCTCTCTATAAGCATTCGATTACAGGTTATCAATAAAGTTGAATATCGATTTGATTCATATCATTTGTCAAACAAAATGTAACCGATTACCATGGTGTTGTGGTGTTACAAGTCAATATTATTTGCTGATGTGGCCAAATGATTTGGGTTTTTATATAAATTATTTTTAATATACATTTTTTATTTCGAATTATAACTTCTATAATAAAAAGACTAATATGACAATTTATTTTAAAAATGCCCTAATCTTTTTGTTAAGACGCCTAAAAGCATCATCTAAACTTTCTGTACGTAGCACTTTTACATATGACACACAACTGTTTGATCGTCTAAACCTAAGTTATATAAAATAGTCTATTATGACATTTAAACATTTTTTAGCGTCTTAAAAAAAGCCAATTTCGTTGTAGTGTATGCAATTTAGACAAGTATTTGACTAGAAGTAATAGTAGGAGAAATGAAGATCCAATGACAGATACATGCAGAAATTGAAGTACATGTAGAAGCTAAAATGTAAGTAACGATTAAGACATTACTTAGGGGTTATTTGTTTGCATCTGAATGGGCTTAATGTATAAGGAACTTATTCGTTCAAGCATATCAAAGTTTTGTTTATGACATTAAGCTTAATACTCAACTGATTTGATTAATGGACACAACCCTAAATCTCTGGCTCTTTGAATTCAACCATTTCTCATTTGTTTATTTTTAAAAATCTGGCCCTTCTAGATTCAACCCTCCTTGTCGACTCCCATCCTTGCCCGTTTACTGCTGTTGTTGCTCCCCTCCTCCCTCCTAGTTACTATTGCCGGTCCTTGCCCTCATTGCTCCTCATCATCTGTCTCATGATGGAAATTGAAAGCACCCACCTTCGTTTAATATAATTTAATACAACAGATTTGTTAGGTATTTTAGGGCTTTCAAAAAGTCTTTGGTAGTTTCTGTTTTAAAATCCATACTTTTGTAGGGATGTGTAAATCAATCATTGATTCTTCCTTTTGAATAGGTAATTCTTGGTTCTAACCGCATTTCATTTTGTGTAGACTATATAAAGCCTTGGATATCTAGGTTAAAAAAAGCCTTCATCTGATTAATAATACTCTAGCTTGATAGTTTCTTGTGTCTCTCTTACTCAAAACTAGTAGCGGGTATCAAAGTCTACATCAACCTAACCTAAGGAAATCAGAATAGAAAGAAAAACACATGGAGAAAGGAGAGATGGAAAATCTTCAAAAAACGACGCTTTATGTCAAAAATGTCTTAAAATTAATGCTTTTATCTATAAGTGTCAGTTAAAGAGTTATTGCAACACTTTTGGATATGAAACTTTATCATTTGGTCCTATAAGATTAAATCCTATAAAATAATCTATTAGGACACTTAAATATTTTGGTGTTCTATAAACGCAAATTTGTTGTAATGATCAACACATAAAACAAACAAAACTGTAATCCATACAACCACTTTATTCTATAAATACATCCTAATCCATACAAAATGTAATTAAAAAAAATAACATCTTAGTTATTTAATAATTGTTATGATATTGATATAGGTTTATTTCCAACACTTACATCAAAATCGGTTTATAGGACACCAAAATAGTTCAAGTGTTCTAATAGACTATCTTATAGGACCAAACACTTATGTGTACCAGCTAAAAGTATTGTAACAAGTTTGTAGGACACTTTGGGAGTCTTAATAATCTTTTACGAACACTTTTAAAACAAATGATTTTAATGGTATATCTTTATGGGTATTTATGTATGTTTACCCTTCCTGTAACCCTAATATCTTCTGTATAAATAGAATGCTAATGATCCCCTTTGTTGCAAGATGCTCCATTTTTCCATAGAAATATATTCGTTCAAGAAGGGCTCCAGAAGATGTTGATCGTAAGTGAGAAGATTGGTTTTTGAGCCGTTCTCATATTTCACATGGTATCAGAGCTTTAGGTTTCTTAGTTTTAAACCTAATAATCTTAAATCTATCCGTTGCTACCACCATGGTAGATCATTCCAGCACCTCTCAACCAACAATAATCTCAGCCGCTGTCGTCTCAGCCAATGTCGTCCTCTCCACTGCTACAGTCACTCGACCTCTCCAACGTGCAACCCTTAGCACCGCTGTCAACCTCTACACCATATCTCGTACGAATTTCATATCCTATCATTAGTCATGTATTGCCTTACTCCCTGTACATAGAGCCTACAATGACTAGCATCGAGAATGTCTATATGCTGGTGTTTACATGAACACCTATGCCTCGTAGTGCATTATCTCAACCCCCATCTCCTCAGCAGACTGCTGATCTAGGTCCGTCGAACGTCCATATTTTTGGGGAACCAACCTTTGCGGTTCGATAGGCACACGTCCATATTTTTTGGGGAACCATATTTTTGGGGAACCACCATTGGTGATAATGACTGGGTTCTCTCTCCTTCAATTGAGTGCATCTTTGGTATTTTCTACACCTAATGTCAAAAACATTGTTATCACAGTTCTCACTGCTGCGCAAAATTACCTAGCATGGCGTACTTAGTTCGAGTCCTTTTTAGTTTCACACGGTCTCTTGGGCATGATCGATGGGTCTATTGTCATGCCTACTACTTATATTCTTGATATGTTAATCAAGAAGTTTTGAATCTCGAATATTCATCTTGGTTGCACATTATTCAAAAGATATGCTCTTGGATATTTGCAACATTGTCAAAGGAAACCTTAGTTGATGTGCTTGATCTTCAGTTTTGTAGCAAAATCTGGGAACATCTTCAAATCCGGTTTATGTCTGCAAGTTTTGCTAGATTCAATGGAATTAAAGCGGACTCTTTCTACGGTGGTCAAGACTGACAATCAATCTATGGATCAATATTTGCGGTGGATCAAAATGTTTGTAGACTCACTAGCTACCATCACATGACCAGTAATGACGATATACTTTCCTCTACAGTTATTTATCCCGGTCAAACAAAAGTGTAAGTAGCTAGAGATACACATTTTTTTATTAAAACACATTGGCAAAACTATTTTGGAGTCAAATTATAAACTTTGAATCTTAATAATGTCTGTATGTTTTTACCAGCATTCAGTATCGTCGATATGTTTTTAGCCTAATTCCATCATTTCGAAAGATTTTTAAAGTTTTCTGTTTGATTTTGAGGGATTTTAAAGTTTTTTTAATCGATTTCGAGGGACTTTTTCGGTTTTTTTTGTTGATTTCAAGAGTTTTTTCTATTAAAGTTTTTTGGTTGATTACGAGGTACGGTTGCACCTTATTGAACTTCTGATATCACACAGTGACTCCTTCTAAAACACTGCGGTTGCACCTTTTATAAACGTATTTTTTTTAACCTTTTGATGGAAAAAATAATACGGTGGCACGTGCCACCGTGTGCCCATATATAGATATGACACACACACATATTTGTTGTAGTGCAAACTCTCATAATTTTATTTTCTTTTGATGCAAAGGAAAAAATTCCAAAATTAAATTATTGAAGTATTGTGGGATTATATAATGGTAGCTAGTGACTAAAAGATATATTCTAAAAATCTGATAAATTTAGGTATTGTTTAGCAAAAATAAGATAACTTATAAGATGACTTATAAGGTACCTTGTTTTTTAAGTCCATGTTTAGTAAACTAACTTATTACTTATAAGTTAACTTATAGAAAAGTTAGTTGAAAGTAACTTATTGAACTTTTTATCATTTTTTTCGATTATACCATCGATTAATATTGATTAATATTATTTTTTAATTTTATTAATTAATTTTAATTGTAATTATGAACTAAATTTATTTTTATTTAATTAATTAATTTTAATTGTTAATGTAATAACCCAAATTTTTTTATCTTATTAATTGTTGGGCTTTAGATAAATTTTCAGTTTGGGCTAGAGCTTTTGGAGAATTAAAACAATGATATATATATATATATATAGGGGCAGGTTCAAACGAAAACGCTACCTATTTAAGAAAACAAGAAAACTTTTTTTATGTATAAAATCATATATGATTCACATACAAAATCACATACGATTAGCCACGATTTTTCCCGCGACTTAACCTACGGCAAAATTCGCGCGTGTCTATTTTTTCATGTTAGTTCAAAATCATATGTGATCTTGTACATGAAAAAATGTTTTCTTGTTTTCTTAAATACTTAGCGTTTTCGTTTGAACCTCCCTCTATATATATATATAAATAGACTTGGGATCACGTGAGACCACCCTGTTTTCGTGAGACTCGTGAGACCACCCTTTATACTTGAAACTTCACAGCAAAAATACTATGAAGGTAAAAAATATGAATCTTTAAAGTATTTTTACTATTAAAGTAACCTACATAGTGTTTTTGCTATGAAGGTAACATTCACAGTGTTTTTTGCTGTGAAAGTTCAGATATTTTTTTACCTTCACAGTGTTTTTACTGTGAAGTTTTCAAGAGTAAAAAAGTGGTTTCATGGGTCTCCGACGGGTCTCACGGAAACAAGCTGGTCTCACATGAACCCATCATATTTTTTTTACCTTCACAATGTTTTTGCTGTGAAGTTTCAAGTGTAAAAGGGTGGTCTCACGGAAACAGGATGGTCTCACGTCATCCCAACCCTATATATATATATATATAGTGGTAAGATGAAAGAATTCCTCATCCTTCATCATTTGTGTAAAATCAGATTTCTTGGCTATGTGCAGGGGCGGACTGATAGCAAAAATAACACACCTAAAAGGTGTCACAAAAATGGTGCAAGTGTACACCACTAATGTGTTCGCGTACAAGTAATATACCGGTAAAAACCAGGATCGTCCAAGGACTGGTCTTACTAAGAATCAGAGATTATTCCGAGCCATCGGTGCAAAGTTTGGTTTTTGAAGTTTTTAATATTGGTTCGTTTGTTGGAGAATTTAATATCTTTTATAAAAATACAATTAACAACATGTGGGCATGGGTGTAAGTTTTCCTCCCAGAAGATTATTGTAACAAATATGGTTAATAAAGCCGGTCACAAGTGGTCCTATATAACTTTCTCCTCTCGAAGTTCCATTATATAGGTTGCGAAAAACGGTTTAATTATAAAGTACTACTCATGCTAACATTCGGTTTACCAATCGTAACTAAGTAGATCTCGAAGATCTTAGCTCCGCCGGATGTGGAGGGATGCGCATATCTCTATGACACACCCACTCGACCGACATCTGAACCTTAGTACGATTATGCAAAAACCCATATCTCTATGTGATTATTAAAGATTTTCTCAAACCTTCTTGCATCATTCAAGACGTATTTCGGATCCGCCCCTCTTGAGGTCTAAGATCTAATATTAACACTTAAAGTGATCAGTTTGTCCGCGTTGAGATGAAGCTTCGACTCGAATGACCAAACCGAAGAGTTAGCAAAAAGTAGTAACACCCAAGTGTTACATTTTAGACTCTCGGGTTCGACTTACACCCACACCCAAGGGGGGGTTTAGCTACTGCTCATGATCATATGCATAATGTAAAAACAGATATAAACAAACAGAAAGTAAGTAAACAGAAAGTGCATTAAACTGAAAGTGGCCACAGTGGTGTGTTGCCACAGTGCGTACATAAATGAGATTACAGCAAAAAATTAAATTAAACTAGAAAGCAATAAGATAGTTCTTGTGTTCTCAGCTATTCACGGCTGATCCAAATGGTTCTCCAAAGGTCCCTTTATATAGTTGGAAGAGGAGAGAAGGCTTGAAAGTGACTTGAGATGGGGAAAGTGACATGTGAATGAGAAAGGGACTTCTCATCCTTTGTCTTCTACCACTCTTTGTCTTCTACTCACCTCTTGTCTTCTACCCACCTCTTGTCTTCTACCTACATGTCTTCATCCAACATTCTTGTGCAAGACTTAGGTTGACCAAGGATGTTCCAGAAAATGGTTTTCACCAAATTACCCACAAAATCCTGCAAAGAGCTATTTTGAATACTTCCCTGCTGACGTCACAGTGAGCTGACGTCACCATACCAAAATCTGACTTTTTGTGTTATTTTTTAGCTTTGAACTAATTTTAGACAAATAAAGGGGAAGTAGGCTCAAATGGGTATTTTGGGTTGGGAAAAGAAATAAAAACGGGTGAAAAAGTGGTAAATAATACTTAAGAAATGACGGTTATCACACCCTCAAACTTAAGATATTACTTGTCCTCAAGTGATAAAAAGGAACAAAAAAGAAATGACCGGCATTTCGGTTAAAATTTTGGATGAGAATTTTACCTTTGGATTCAATCGTTGCACGCCTTTCTCCTTTTTCCTCACATCTTTTGGTTTGATCCGCGGGTCTTGAGCGGGTAAGCATTTGCGGCTTTGGTCACTTTCTAGACAATTGCGGTTCCCTCAAACTTATTTATTTTTGTGGGAGAAATTTTGCATGATTTTTCTTTGGTTTGGCACTTTGGTATTCTCCCGATTTTCACTGTTATATTTATATATATATATATATATATATATTTTTACGAGAAAATCGTCTTGACCGAGTGTTTTAGTGTTGGTGGCCATATTTTGAACGATTTTCTAAAAACTTGGGGGTTTTCTTTACTTTTTAGGGTCGAAAGGGACCTCCACCCCCAAACTTGAGAGGTTGCAATGTCCCCATTGCAACAAAAGAAAATTGGCATTTGGCTAAAGGTGGTTGCAAGGGAAAGTGTATAGGCCTAATGTGTATCGAAAAATGGCCCACGTCCTTTCAAACCAAAAGGGTTTCGGAATCAAGAGCGAGACGTGCCTGTGAAACAAAATCCAACAAATACGATATAGCAATACATAACCACATCCAAAATTATAAACCAAAATATTGCACGAGTCATGGGGTTAAGTAGCAAAAGATAATGTACCCAAAAGAAGTTAACAAACGACGAGGAAAAGAAACAACAACATCAGTTCAAAGTTTCAGAAGTAAACCCCAAAAGTCAGTTTTGTGGCGGTGGTTGTGAGGACTCACCACTGTGGCGAGTGGCAACAGAAACAATAGTGCACAAAGTTTCCGGGAAATCTGGTAGGGAAAACAGCGGCAGCAGCAACATGATCTGGTGTCTCAAAGAAGGTGGTGTGATGGTGGATGGGCTGGAGGCGGTTGGGTTTCTTGAAGGAGTGGGTTGGAATTTTTGTTTTTTTTTTGTTTTTTTTAGGTTGGGGGATGGAGAGGTGGGTCACATGAGGTTTAAAACAAAACCATAAAAACACTTTTTGGCAGATTTAAAAATGGAGTTCTGCATATGCCAAAAAAAGCTTTTTCACAAAAATGGTTTTTGGAATATTGTGTGAGACTTGGTTCATGAGGTGTATGTGTTGAAAAGGGGGAATACCTTGAATTGCCTAACTCCAACTATTTCCATCTATTGTCCAATAGACTTTTACCATCCTCCTTTGACTTCTTTGTCTTTGTCTTTTTCTTTTTTTTTTCTTTTTTTTTTCTCTTTTTTTCTCTTTCTTTTTTAAAAAAAAATAAATAAATCCTGCATCAAGACAAGATTAGAAACTACTAAAAAAAACTGAAATTAAAATAGAGGGCTATTTCTAGCCTTCACAACATGACGGGGCTCAACAATCTATATATATATTAAAGGAACAACCGGGTAAGCTTACGTGTCATCATCTAAAAACAAGAAACACAATTTTCTTTTTTCTCCTTTATTCTAACTTTTCTCTACTTTTTCCTTCCATTTGTCTCCTACACTTCCAAGTAACCGATTTCTCATAAATATTAATTATTCATTTATGTTTGTATTTAACACCGTCTTTTCGCTTTCCCTAACCCCTCTTCATCTCCAATTGTTTCATTTTGCCAAGCTTTTGATTCTCTCCATCTATGAAGCAATCTCTCAAGAATTACTCCATCAATTTAATATTCATATTTTACTTTTTTGATCGTGTTTTGATTTCAAGTCATTTCACCCCTCCATCTCGACTCCGATCGTTCATATACACAACGTCTTCTGTTTGGATCGTATACACAACGTCTTCTGTTTCTCTATGGATCGTATACACAACGTCTTCTGTTTCTCTCAAACCAACCTATTGATTTCAATTTCGTAGTTTATTGATTTGATCGTGTCTTTTTTCTTGAAAATTTGAGTTCAAGAAACAACACCCAATTTATTTAGATTTCAAGCAATCGCAAGTAAGATTTCTATATGTTTAGTATATTGTTACTATAAACCTCTTATCATCTACGAATTTCATTTGCCTACTATTATTTTCTTCAACAAAATCGTTTTCAGGTTTATTTCGAGAATCATAATTCAGGTATTATTCTTTTTTGACTCTTGTTGCCATTCTAGATTTATATTTTTTACTTATGTCTTCTATATTTTTTAATTTGTTTTATATGGAACCGATGGTTTCTTATTGACAACAATTTTTAGATTTCAGGTTTATTTCGAGAATAATAATCCATGTATTATTCCTTTTTGACGTTTGGTGAAATTCTAAATTTTTATTTTTTACTTTCGTCTTCTATGTTTTCTTAATTTGTTTTCTATGAAGGCGACGGTTTCTTCTTGACAACGGTGGATTAGATGAGAACAATGGCTTGATAACTGAATCTTGAAGGTATTACAATATATGATATAACCTAAATAAGTCATTTTTAAATGGATATTTGTATTATTTTCAGGATTAATTCGAAACAACTAATTTGGGTATACATTTTTTTAGATTTTTGTTGGATTTTAAAGTTCTTTTATTTTCGTCTTCTATATTGTTCTTACGTTTTTTATTTTAATAATAATTTATAATTTAATAAAATAAATAAATTTCTTTATTTACGTTACTACCATGTATATTTATCTATATCTATATCTATATATATATATTAAATAAAAACCGGGTAAGCTTACGTGTCTATCACCTAAAAACAAGAAACACAAATTTCTTTTTTCTCCTTTATTCTAACTTTTTTCTACTTTTTCCTTCCATTTGTCTCCTACACTTCCACAAGTAACCGATTTATCATACATATTAATTATTCATTTATGTTTGTATTTAACACCGTCTTTTCCCTTTCCCTAACCCCTCTTCATCTCCAATTGTTTCATTTTGCCAAGTTTTTGTAAGGTAATACCTTTTTATTATTTATTTTATGATTTATATGTTGTTGATATGTGTATAGTACAATCGGTATCGTCGTTTTTTTTTTCTTCTATTTATTTCCATATTTTATTATGTTCAATGTATATTGCATATTATTGTTAAATAAGTTTTTGGTGTTTTTATTCGGAATTTATTCACAATTGTTACGTTTGTTTTTGTTTTTTCTCATTCACAATTCCTAATTGCTATTATGTCGGTATTATAATTGTTCTTCTTCCATCAAATATTTCAAATAATGTTGATGCTTTTTGTGTATTATATATGATTGTTAATGAGTTTTTGGGTTTTTATTTGGAATTTCGTCACGATTGTTATTTCTGTTTTTGCTTCTTCAATTCATGTTTTCCAGTTAATATTTATGTTATACGAGTGTTTTATGTGGGGTTTGTCCTCATTTTATTTTGCTTATATTGTCGTAGATTCTTAAAAACTATTTTTTATTTTATGTTGACGATAATCAAACTCCAAAGTGTATTTACATGGGGGTTCTTTTTACTTTTTTTTTATTTCTGTTGTGTGAAATATATATATATATATATATATATATATATATATATTAAAAGAATAATCAAGAGAATTGAGGTAGCGCCTTCTAAGGTCTAGAACTTTTTTCTATGTTTATTCTCAAATTTTTTATTTTTTTAAATGTTGAAATTGTTAAAGACTTTTCCGCCCCTGTATGGAAAATGTCCATTGACGATAATTGTTTATGCGTGATTAACAATCACATAATTTTTTGATTATTTCTAGATTTTTCCTATTATTGTAGTGAAAACTTATGGTGTCTATGACTTCATCCTCAAAAACGTTTCTTAAATCTTAGTGGATCAAACATCACAAAAAGTACTTTTGTATAGAAACATATTATTAAAGGAATGTTTTTTTTTTCATTTCTAGACGCAACGGATTAATTATTAAACATTTTTTTACATAACAATCAATATGAATAATTTTTATCGTTCTTTATTCTATTAGCTTAACAATAAATATAAGTTAAAAGTTTTGGTCATATTTACAATTCCTTTTTATTTACACACCAATCAATACATTAATGTAATATTATAAAAATAGCTAAAAACATATGTTGGCATTTTGAGAATGCGTGGATGGTGGATTTTATTATTTATCCAATGTTTAGTTTTACAAATTTTTATTTTAATGTCTTATTAATTGATTAAATATTTTATGTAGTTTTGTAATTATTACAAATTAACATACTCATTAATTGATCCAACATTTCACCTTTTTTTTTATTATTACAAGTTATTGTATAAAATTGAAATATTTATGACAATTTAATACATTTAAATATAAATGATAAAAAGAATTAATGAGAACACTCAATCATATTTATATTTCTTTTTCTCTCAACCATATTTATATTTTTAATCTAAACTCAACACATTGATTTTCTAAAATTTAATTTTCATTTTTTATTGCATAACAATTGATATATAAAAAATTGATTTATATCGGTGACATTTAATATAATCAAAACTACAAATATTACGATAAAACACATTTTTCTTATTATTTTTCTCATTTGTTGAAGAAATTTTTCATTAATTTTTATAAAATATTTTAAGTATATATGATTTGATGATAAATCAAGAAAAAAAATGTGTATAACAATGACGAAGTATAAAAGACAAACGTGTTATGTGATTTATGTGGTGCTATATATATTTATTTTGCTGTTCAAAAAGGCAAAATATTATTTCACGAAGATTTCAAAACTATATTATATAATTTACATGATATGAATAATTCACTTTATGATAAAATATTTTTTAATAATGTAATATATCTATTATCTACTATATCTATTAAAGAAAAGAATTTACCAAACCTAAACATGTTTTATTTGTATTATCCCTTGGTAGAAAGATGAAGGTTAAGAAAGGAAAAGTTGAATGTATCAAAAGAGATGATGGTTTATTTGTGTGAAATTATAGGGTTGAAGAAAATAAGATATATCAAAAGAAGGAAACAATTCTTTTGGATACACTCAAAGGCTGCTTATTTAAATCGAAGTTATCCCACATTCTTGAAAAACTTAAAATACTGGAATAAAAAAGTGTATAAAATAAGAGGATTAGATGAAGTTGCATCATAATAATTGGGTAGGCTTAAACATTGAAATGTGTTATCGTTTTGGTCTATCCCATGTTGGTAAGATTTTAAATTGAAATAATGATGCGACTATATATGGATAAGAGGATGCATTTGTGACAACTGATATAGTTAATATAATCGTATTTCTATAGGGTAAGAGTTAATATAATAGTTAAAGAAGGGATGCAGTTGTGACAAAATCATTGAGTTGGTATTAATCTTATTTTTATGAAGGAAAAATTACTGTAATAATCTGCTATTGAGATTTTTAACACGATTCATCCGTGGACATTGGTCAACTAATTTTGCATCTTGATATTGTTTTCTATAACAGTGTTATCATTATTGGACATGTCGCTTGAGTTTTAATAACAAAATTATTACTGATGTAAAGTTATCGTAATAATAAACGAGAATGAATACATGCAAGCTGAATCACTTTATGAAGAATACCTTCATTTTTTATATTGTATTTCAATAATTATAAGCAAAAGATTACGCTTGATTTTAGCTCGGTTCAATATTCACTTTAGAAAATTATTGTCGCCGCGCAAAGCGCGGGCCTTACACTAGTAAAGATTAGAGGGTGAACGCACACCCTTCGACAAAAACTGCTTTTTCTTGTGTTTATGGTCGCCCAATCTCGCTTTCTTCACACTTAGGTTCACTCTGAATGGTGGTTGTATTTTTTCAAACTCAAGCTCATCCTCACCCTTTTCATCTACAAGCTCACCATCAAGGACATACTCTTCACTACCTACCTCTTCATTCAACACTTTAATGAATGAACAATCTTCCATTTCACCCGGAGACTTAAGAGGCTTAAAGACACTAAATGTCACTTGTTGGTCATTCACTCTCATTGTGAGCTCACCTTTTTGGACATCGATTAAGGTTCTTCCCGTAGCAAGGAAAGGTCGTTCTAAAATAATTGAGACGTCTTTGTCGGCTTCATAGTCTAAAATCAAAAAGTCGGCTGGGAAAATGAATTTATCGACCTTAACCAATATGTCCTCAATCTTTCCTTTCGGGTAGGCCAAGGATTTATCCGCTAGTTGTAAAGTCACCGTGGTAGGGCGGAATTCTCCTATTCCTAACTTGTTGAAAACGGATAATGGCATGAGATTGATGCTAGCCCCTAGGTCACACAATGCATGTCCTACCTCTTGACCTCCTACGGAACACGAGATGGTGAAGCTACCCAGATCTTTGAGTTTGGGCGGAATTTCAGAGGTAAGGAGGGCACTACATTCTTTGGTCAAAGCCACAGTCTCAAATTCATTTAAACGTTTCTTTTTATTTAGGATGTCCTTTAGAAACTTAACATAGTTTGGCATTTGCTCGAGAGCTTCTACCAAACGTATGTTGATGTGGAGTTGTTTAAAGACGTCCAAGAACTTCTTAAACTGGACATCCACATTTTTCTGCTTCATTCTACCAGGAAAGGGAAGGTCTCTAAGGTCGAGCTCTACTGCCTTCTGAGGTGTTGATTTTTTCTCACGGTTTGTGATGACAGCGTCACCACGGTGGCGACTGACCACTAGGGTTACGTTGGACGCAGCAGGTTCAACTACAACATGAATAGTTTGAGCTACTGGTGTTGCTGGTTCTGAGGAGAACATCATGGGAGATTTTTGTTTGTCAAAAACATGCGATGTTTCTCCCTCTTCTTGTTGAATGGGTACGTCAACTAATCCCATGCTACTTATCAATGTTATAGCCTTAACGTGCTCTCTATGAATGGCTTTAGGGATCTCGGTGTCGCTAGGTAATGTTCCTAGTTGTCTTCCCCTAAGCTCGGCCGCAAATTGACTAAGTTGGGTTTCAAAACCCTTCATTGTCGCATTGCTTTGATTTATGTGACCCCTAAGTAAAGATTCAAGGCTTTCTAAGGTAGTCTGTTGCTTAGGCACATGGTACTGAGATGACTGTCCTTGATGGAATTGCGGGGATTGCCCGTTGTGGAAGGACTGTGGGGACTGGCCACTATGGTAAGACTGGTTATTACCTTGCTGAAATCCCGGGGGATTCTGAGGACGGTTGGGGCCTGGATTTACCCCTGGAGGTTGTAGTCCAGGATTGCTGGACCAAGAGAAATTGGGGTGGTTTCGCCAATTTGGGTTATAAGTCTGTGAAAACGGACTATTTTTGGCATGACTTCCTACATAGTTTACCGAGGCAGGGTTACCGGGACAAAGTTCATATGGATGATTTTCTTCACAAAACATACAACTTTCATTTTGATTGGCCACAACAGAATGCACTTGGTTTTTTTCTCCTAAGTTCAAATTATTTTTTACCAAGTTTGTCAAAGCAACAATTTGTGCATTTAAAGAAGCGATGGTGTCTGAGTCTTTAACTCCCGAAGCATTCTTGGTAGTGAGTGCTCGGGGGTTTGACCAATCAGTGTTGTTATTGGCAACTTTCTCAAGTATCTTGTAACCTTCATTGTAGGTTTTTGCTGTAAAAGCTCCACCCGCTGTAGCATCGAGGACAATTTTTGCAGAGTTGGATAAACCATTGTAAAAGGTTACCAACTGGATGCAATGGGGGATTCCATGATGTGGGCATTTCCTAAGAAGTTCTTTGAACCTCTCCCAAGCATCCGATACTGCTTCGTCATCCTCTTGCCTAAATAGCAAAATTTCATTTCTGAGTTTGACATTCCTTGTAGGAGGAAAGTACTTTTTCAGAAAATTTTCACACAAATCCGCCCAAGTAGCTATTGAGTTGGGTGGTTGCGGATTTAGCCAAGCTTTAGCTCTATCTCTTAGTGAAAAAGGGAAGAGCGTGAGCCTTAAGGCTTCGTTTGAAACATCTTGAATTCGAAAAGAGTCCACAACTTCGATAAATGATTTTATATGCTAATGTGGATCTTCCGATGGAAGTCCTCCAAATTGACCCGCAACTTGGATCATGGTAAACATGAGTGGTTTTATCTCAAAATGTTCCACAGTCATATTGGGCCTAATAATACCCGAGCATAATTGATTAAACTCGGGGATAGCATAGTCCCTTATACATCGATCTTTGTCATCGGCAATCCATACCGGGTTTTGTTCCGGTGGTGGTGGATCGTTATGTCCTCCCCCATTAGCGGCCATGTTGTTAGTGACGGGGGGTTGCCGATTAAGCGGATTCCTTCTACCTCTACGAGTTCTTCGTATGGTTCTTTCTATTTCGGGATCTAGAGGTAATAGCTCTCCGTGTTGTAGCCGTGGCATACAACACGGAAAAATACAAAACTCGCGACACGGGCTCAAGGATAATCAATATCTTAGGATTTAAAATCGCGCCAATCCCCGGCAGCGGCGCCAAAAACTTGATAGCAAAAATAACACACCCTTTATATAGTTGGAAGAGGAGAGAAGGCTTGAAAGTGACTTGACATAGGGAAAGTGACATGTGAATGAGAAAGGGACTTCTCATCCTTTGTCTTCTACTCACCTCTTGTCTTCTACCCACCTCTTGTCTTCTACCTACATGTCTTCATCCAACATTCTTGTGCAAGACTTAGGTTGACCAAGGATGTTCCAGAAAATGGTTTTCACCAAATTACCCACAAAATCCTGCAAAGAGCTATTTTGAATACTTCCCTGCTGACGTCACAGTGAGCTGACGTCACCATACCAAAATCTGACTTTTTGTGTTATTTCTTAGCTTTGAACTAATTTTAGACAAATAAAGGGGAAGTAGGCTCAATGGGTATTTTGGGTTGGGAAAAGAAATAAAAACGGGTGAAAAAGTGGTAAATAATACTTAAGAAATGACGGTTATCACGGACCCAGTAAGGGTCACACGGTGGCACATGCCACCGTTTTATTTGTCCGTCGAAGAGTAAAAATTTCCGATTTTTTAGGGATGCAACCGTATCGTTTTCGAGGGTGCTACCGTATTGTTTATAAAAGTTCAAGGGTGCAATTGAAAATTTAAAAAGAAACCCAAAATCCTAAAAAACTAAATCAGTTTTATAAAGCCCAAAATCATAAGTCAGATTTATAAAATCCTAAAAATAAAACGAAGCCGAAATCCAAAATAAAGCCTAAATTCTAAAAGCCCAACCCCAAACCCAAACCCAAACTCAAACCCAATCCAATTTCATTTAGGGTAAAATCTAAATCAGTAAGAACACAAAATTTCAAAACCGGAGAGTAACACCACCTTTAAGACATCTGATTGAAAATTGAAGCAGCCGATAACAGATTACACACCACCGACGAGTCGGCGACCACCATCCTCTGTGACCTCACGACGTCCTTTGTTCTCACCACTACCGTAGGTAATCTTCTCTATTTTAGTATCTGTTTAGCCCTAAAATTATAATTTTTGTATTTATAGTTGGCTAGTTACTTGGTTCATGGGGTAAAGAGAAAAGAGTAGTTGGTAAATGTATTAAAAATTAATGGGGAAAGGGGAAACATTTATGAGAAAGTGAATGCATGAAGAGAGTCTAGGGAAATGAATGAGCTTATAGGAATGTGCAACTAAGGAAGGGAAGGTTTTTTGGGAAAAGGGGAAACATTTCTTAACTATAGTTGTTGTCTTTTTTGACATTAATTTGTGTAATCAATATGAGTTATTTTACTTTGATTAGACAATTTTAATTTACAAAACATTCTATTTACTTCTAAAATCTTATATGCATAACGAAACATAATTAGAAACCTACAAAAAAAAGAGTAAAAGATGATGATAATCAAATTCTTAAAATTGAAAATGTTTATGAAACTAACCCAAAAAACCAAATAAGTCCCATGAAATCAACAAAAAACTTAAAAATTCTCTCGAAATCAATCTAAAAACTTGAAAAATCACTCGGAATCAATCTAAAATTTCAAAAATCATTCGAAATCGACCTAAAAGCTTGAAAAATTCTTTGAAAACGATGGAATTCGGCTAAAAATACCTAAAATGACTTTACGGGTGTTTGAACTAATTTAAAGTTGCAACCGCTCACCAAAATTCCCGAGTCCACCACTGACCTAAATATTATATTAGGTATATGGTGCCACCATATGAAATTTTTTTTGGGTCCGTCCCTGGCTATGTGTGTGTGGGGTGGAGAGCAAGTAAGAGGAGAAAGAAAGCTAAAGAATATCACTCAAATTGAAGAAACAATCATCTTGGAGTTCATGCATACTCAAGTATAGCATTTCCTCTTTGGAATCTAAGCATCTTTAATAGAGTAATTGGGGTATTTATGAATCTAGGATCCTAAACCTATGGTTCATATAGAATAAGTTTGTTGTTGAAGTTTTGAGCTTCATTAGTTGGATACTATTGATTTGAGGATTCTCCTTATTGGTCATTTGTTAAGATAAGCCACTCTTTGGAGAGTTCTAATGATGATTCCATTGTTGCTTTAATCTTAATAATTAACTAGTGTTTGATATCGCGCTTTACGCGATGATTAAATTTTATATTAACAAAAAATGAAGAAAATTTATTTACCATTTTCATATATACGAAATATGTTGCAAATCCATATACAACAATTTATTTTAGATAAAGATTGGTTTTAAACATATTCAATTAATAGAGTTAATGAAAAATTAATTACATCCCAGTGTTTCCGCGATCGAATCCACACTGAAAATTATCAGTAATATCTATAGTTTAAATACTTTTACATTATAATCAATGCATAAAATAGAAAATAAATCAACATTCACCAACATAGTAGAAGATTTAGGATAACTAAGACACAACACTACATTTTTTTTAAATAGAAACAACATATATACAAAATGTATCAATAATTATTGAATAAAATTACGTTATCAAATATTTATATGATCATTAAAATAGATAATTTAAATAATCTTCTTATTTAAAACCAAATAATATGATCTTATATAAAAATATAATCATCTTTTATAAAAAATACAACAACACACATGACTAAATGTAAATAGATTATTTAAACTTATCAACATTATTACTTATATATAAAACATGTAGAAAGTCTTTAAATTCTAAGAAATTATTTTTCATATATTTATATTATCATCAAAATAGATGATTTAAATAATCTTCATATTAAAAAATAAATAATATGATCTTTGATAAAACTATAATCATATTTTAAAACATACGACAACACATGATAAAATGCAATAGACTGTTTGTATTTATCAATATAATTTTTTTTAAAATCTAGAAATCGTTAAATTCTATAAAATTATTTTATTTTTCTTCCAATATTTTCTTCTCACTCTCAACAATTTATTGATTTTAGTTTTTTTTGCATTTTGAATCAAAATGTGCATAGATTCATGCGCCACATGAACATTGTTACATAACATTGTCAATCAACTTCAATTTTTCATCTTTTTTTTGTGTAAAGATTATTCATCAGTTAAAATTTCTGAATCAATCGTATTCGATACATTTTTGATCATATCGATCTAATTAGATTGCAACAAAATTTCAAAGGCTAAAGTGTTAAGTTGATGATAAATCTTTGATATTTTTTGACATATTTAACGATCTTTTGGTACCTTATTTTTGCTTGTCCCACTTACTACAAAAAAGACTACATAAGACGAATATAAAGCCAACGCAATAGCAAATAACCTAATAATAAACAAAAATTAATAACAAAGATTGATCTTTTAGCAAAAAAATCTAGTTAGAGAAAATGTGTTAGAATGACATATTCAGAGGTGGCTTGTTGTGTTACAAAAATGTTATAAAAATCCATAGCATAACCAACAAAAAATAAAGCATCATTTATGCTTAAATAAGATAAATGAATGGTTAATTAAAATAAAGAAAGGAAAACGCATAGTTAGTAACATAAAGAAAGGAAAACAAAAAGTTAATCTACATAAACTGTAATAAAACCCATGATTAATTAAAATAAATAATGGCAAATGACTAGCTAATAACATAAAACAAATGGTTAATTAACATAAATTACAATAGGTGTGTGAATTTACTAAAAAGACTCATTTTTAATGATAACATAATTTAGATATAGGGACAAAAAAATATTAACATATTCAACATTTTAAAAACTCCAGGAATTGAGAAAAAATTGGTGAAGACGTTCTAGCGTGTGACACTGCGCGTTGCGTGGTAACAATAAGTTTAATCATTTTCAATCATTGTATTGCGGTGTTTTTGATGCGAATTATTTTCTTTGATATTGTTTCCTGTAACTAAAGAGTTCTACGCATTTTTTAAAATTTTGGTTGCAAAAATGATATAATATTGAAGTTCAATTTGTATATATAGAAATTGTTTGTTGCAAGCGTATGCTTAATATTATGCATTATAATGAGTGTATGCAAAATTAATCTTTTCAATTTAACTTGTAACGCTTATATATTTAGAATCTTTTTAATATATTCATGCACACATATGTTCATCCGAATAATTAAATGTGCAATCATAATAAAAATAAGTGATGTAACTAAATTTATAATACGATTAAACAATACGAAATAAAATAAAAAGTATTTTATTAATTGTTGAATGGAATGTAATATCCGCTAATTATGAAGAATTGTACAATGCAAGGCACATGTGCTATAACATGCCTTATTTTAGAGACATATCGGTCGTCATAAGTAACATCTAATTATGGTTGGTCAAAAACCAAACAACTTCAAAGAAAAATTTTAATTGGATTCACCAATGCCTTAGTTTTGGTGACAAAAACTTAGTTTTGCATGATGATGATTATGATTTATAAGCACCAAGAATATTGGTATATATGTACCATTAGTTCGTACTCAACACATACTTAAACTTTAGAAACACAATAATGAATTGATCAACCATATCACGATAAGTAAAAATTACATACCAAACTTGAACACTTCAAATCTTCAAATCCAATAGATAAAATTATAGTGCAATCAAAATCACAAGATGAACATAAATAAAATTATCATGTGATCAAATTTATGACCATAACATACTTAAAATAATAATGCAATCAAAATTGTAATACAAACATATACATACATTACAATACAATCTAAATCACAAAACAAACTTACATAAAATCATTACCTTAGATTATAACCACAAACTCCCAAAAACCAAACTTGAAAAGTACAAATCTTCTCGGCCTAATAATACATAAAGGGGAAAAAACTCGAGAGCCTGCAAAACAGAAAACGTTCAACACAAGTATAAAATCACATACTGAACTTGAAGACTTCAAATCTTCACGACTTAATACATAATAGTTATAATGCAAACAAAAGCACGATACAAACATATATCAAATTATAATGCTATCAAAATAATGATACAAACATACATAAAATGTGTACCTTATACAAAAATTCACATACAGAACTAATATATAAAAATTACAATGCGATTTACATAACGAAACGAACATTCATGAAATTATGGGAAAAGTGAAAAAAACAAAAAAAAACAAAATTGTGAAGAGTATCAAATGTAAAATAGAAGAGATGAAGAAATTTAGTGATGTATAGGATATGGATAGAATTTGAGAGGGTGTGGGAGATAAAGGTGAATAAGTAGTGAATCAAAATGAAGAAACTGAGGGATGAAGAGAGTATAATGGTTAGATGTTTTGAGAAGAGATGAAGAAATTTAGTGATGTATAGGATAGGGATAGAATTTGAGAGGGTGTGGGAGATGAATAAAAATGAAGAAATTGAGGGATGAAGAGAGTATAATGGTTAGATGTTTTGGATGGATTAATAAATGGAGAAAGTAAAAAGTCTTCCAAGAAGCTAAACGGGTTTGGCGGTTAAGTTGTAAAAAAAGAAAAAAATCCCAAAAAAATGAGGGTGCAAGATTTTGAAATCGTGACCTATGAAGAGGCCACATCACCAACCATAGAAATTACTTTTATATACATATAGATTGGAGAAATTGTTGGTTTAATCTCCTAGATGTGGTTGGAGTTGATTTGGGTTTGTTTTAGTAAAGTATCATATATTTATGTATGATGTTTGGGAGATAGAATCAACATTTTGATGTTTTAAGTCGACTTTGGGGCTGATTTCTGGTAGCAGGGACGAACCAACATGAACATTGAGTCCCGCGGGTTGAGGCCGCGACTCAAGCTGCACAACTCACCGTAGAGTTGTGAGTTCGTCCGTTTCGTTTTCCGCTTCGAGCCAATGCTTGAACCTTTGATTTAGGGGATTATCTTAGGATCATATTAGAAGAATTTTTATGGTATTGCTTAGGGTTAACACTCGTTTTATGTTGGTGAATTTAGGCTTTCGGTTTGGGAGTTTTAACAGTTTGAGCTTGGACAAGGTGTGTCCACTATAGGTGAGTTCCCTATCCCTTAAAATGCAATGTGATGCGTTTCAAAGCTTTATGGACTGATTATGGTTTTAACTTGTTGATATTTTCATGCGAAAACTCACCATGATCACTTTTACAAGGTTTGCGTCTATATGTGCACTATTTGTATTCATGGTGTTATATAAAAAGTATTTAAGGTGTTTAAATCCTATTACCACTAAGGGAGTATCGGCATGTAGGTTTGGTCCATATGTGACCTGGTTGACGCTAAGGGACTGCGATGGTGAATTACCTTAGCCATGTTTCACCCGTTCTTTAATTGTTCCCAATAAGGGAATGGGTCAACTATTTGGTAAATGATAGGGGTTTTAACACACCTACAGACAGGGCAATTAAGATCAAAAGCAAGTATACTTCTAACCCTAATGTCGTCTTTCAAGTAATAAAAGTGGTATAGAATACGGAGTATCGTCCACAGGGATTGTAGTAAAAGCTTAATAAAAGTAGAATGAAAGAAATGATTTCAGATGATGAATTGGAAGATTAAACATGATTTGGACTGGATTTGTATGATTGTTTTAACAAAATAAAGAAAGCAGTATGGGTGTAAGACTTCTGGTGAGACATAAACACAAATTCAAGTGGACCAATACCTCTCTGTATTGTAGTTTAAAAATAACAAGTTCCACCATCTATTTTGAGGGTATTCCTATCGGACTTCAATACCTGCACTGATGTTTAGATTCAACCCATATTTCTATGCAGTATCAGTACTAGTGGCAGTGCAGAGTAGAGTCCTCAAAATATATGGATAACAACTGTCGTTGTTTAAAATCACTCTGTCGAGTAGATTCCCATATCATTCAAGTTGGTGTGTTCCAAGTGGCTCCTTTCAGAGTCCGACTACACTTTAACACTTTGATAAGCGACCAACCCGTCGAGAATTAATCAATTTAAATAAAATAGTTTACAACTGTCGTTGTTAGTAATTGTCACATATTACTTCCTACGTCATCCAAATTGATGTGCATTCAATGGCTCTTGTCAGGGTCCATGGCACTTTAACACTTTTCAAAGTGATCAACTTGTCAAGAAGTGTTATATGGAGTTATAAAACTTGAAATGAAATGATGGAACATTGTTATTAAGAAACAATGTCCACCATCCTTTGGGTTATAATCTCACCATTTGCCTCACACCCACACTTAAGAAAATTAGCTACTCATACTGGAAAGTAAGTGCAAGGAAATGTAAATAACTGAAAGTAATTGCATGAATTTAAGTGCGGAAATTAATTGCATAAAATTAAAGACAGAAAATAAAGAACTCAATTTAAATGACAGAAAATAAATTGAATAAAATAAATGACTTAAAGTAAAATGCAGAAAATAAATTGCGGAAAATAAATTGCAGAAAATAAAAGACTTAAAATAAATTGCAGAAATTAAAGTGCATAAAATTAAAGACAAGAATTTGAAGGTGCAAGAAAATATAAACTTCAACGATTGCGGAATTATATAACTTAGTAACCAAATATTTTAGAGAGTTCCAAGTATCAAAAGCTTAGAGCCTTATGATACTTGGTGGGATCATCTTAAAACCTAACTACTAACCCCTATTTATACTACAAGTATCTAGGGGAAATTACAAGGAGACAACACAAACTTGGCCACCAAGTTTGCTATAAAGTCAACAAAAAGTACAACTAGAACTTACCAAACAAGTAAAATAACAAGACAATAAAGTCTTCAAAAGGTTTTCATCAGATATTTTCTTCAAGTATGCAAAAAGTCAGAATAAGCCCATAATTTCCAGCTGCTTCCATTAAGCTGCGCCATTAAGACAAAACCAACAATAGCCAATGTTGTCTCAATGCTGTTAAATACTGCACTGCCAAAACACCACAAAAATCATACTAATGGTACCAAAACATATTCAAATCACAACTTTTAGCTTCATGACTCAATAAATAGAAAATAAGAAATAAAACACTCAATTTAGGGATATGAAAGTAAAATAAGCTATCCTAAAGGTGTAAAAAGAATGCTTTAACCATAGATTTCTCAATGGTTATCAGTAAATCATTGCATTCTTTTGTTTTTATACAATTGTGATGTAAACTGTTTTTATGGGGAATTTACTAGACCTTTTGGTCTAACCCTCGATTTTCAAAACAAACCATTTTCAGGCAGGGTACATTGCGGGGAAAGGCGACAAGGGTAAAAGAAGGATGTGAGGCATTTGAGAAAGGTTTAGATTAGTACGTTTGTTTAGATATTCAGCTGTTGACGTTAAAACTTTTCTGCTGCTTAGTTATTGATTGTAATGAATTAACCCCTAGTTGGTTAATCTTATTTTGGTTGAACTTGAAATTTTATTTATGTTTTTGATTTAAGTTTTGGGATGTTACAAGTTTGTATCAGAGCCATAGTTTAAGCGAATTAGGTGGCCTAGTGGCACCTAGTCTTAGACTGTAGGATAGGGGTCACAGCTGGATTAGGAAGTATTAATATATCTTTGACAAGAATTGTGATGATGGGGTAGAGAGGACCCTCATGTGCGGTAAATTTGAGATTACACTTGGCCAATGTAATAGCAAATGTACAGGTACATGTGTGTGTTTGCATTGCCTTATTATATCTGAACGGTCATTTAAGCTAGATTGGGTTGTTCGTAGAAAGAAGTCATGGAAGTACGAGTTACAAGAAGCCGATCCGTACCTATTACAAGGCTGGACTCGTCCGAACGTCCAGAAAACGACCCAGTAAATTTAGGAGGCACGGTGAGTGCTTCGACTAGAGGTAGGGTCGAGAAAGAGGATGTGGAGTGAGTGTGGGTCAATCACCTATACCCACTGGAGGCCGTGAGAGAGGACGTGGTCGTGGAAGGGGTAGGCAATTGAGTGCACCAGAAATATCGGTGCAAGAAAGCTCTATGAGAGTACGAGGTCGAGGCCATGGTAGGGGACGAGGATGGGACTCGACTCGAACATTTGTGACACATGAGGCTTTTGCAACTGAGATGGGAAATATTCAATCTGCACTTCAAGTCTTAATGACTCAACAAGCAAAGTCGGGATCCGAGAGTCGAGACAAAAGTGAAGAAAAAGAGCACTCTAGTCTACCCAAGACCGTTGAGGGTGGTCATTCTTGGGAAACACCAATGGCGCCCGACTCTTCTAAGGTGACTAAAGGTTGTAGCTACAAAACTTTCGCAACTTTTAAGCCACCAACTTATGATGGTGCCTATGATCCGATTTTGGCATTGCATCGGGTACGGGAGATGGAGTTAGCTTTTGACACATGTAAATGTGCCAATGGAGACAAAGTAACTTATGCTATTTTGATGCTCAAGGCGGAGGCGATCAATTGGTGGGATATTGAGGCGGTTGTAAAAGGGTCAAAGGCCGCTAGATAGATGAATTGGGCGAATTTTGTGGATAGGTTCAAATTAAAGTTTTGTCGTTTGACTTCGGTGATGCAACTAGAAGAGGAATTTCTAAAGTTGGAGCAAGGAAGTATGTCGGTACAAGAGTATGCGTTGATGTTTAATGAAAAGGAACGTTTTGCTGAAGTTTATGTTCCGGATGAAGCTCGGAAGATTGATAGATTCATTTGGGGTTTGAATGGGAACATTCGGGAGTTGGTGACCAATATTCGCCATCCCACTTTCCAGGCGGCTGTGGGTGCGGGTAGGAAGACTGAGAAAGAGAAGCTTTGTGAAGTGGATGAGAAAGGGGGAGAGAAGCAAAAATGGGAAGGATCGGGAATGGATTTTAACAAGTCCAAGTTCGTCAAAGTGGATCAAAAGGGAGGTTAAGGTTGGAGTGGAAGACCTTGCAGGAAATGTCACCGGATACATCGAGGCGAGTGTGCAACCAAGGCGGGAGCTTGTTATCGTTGTAGATCCACTACTCACTTCTCTAGAGAATGTACAGTGCCGAAGAAGTGTTACTTGTGTGGGTCACCGAACCATATCAAGCCCGACTGTCCTCAAATGAAGAAGGGAGGACCCAAATAAGACCGAACCGGCTAGAGCAAAAGGGATAGCATTTCAGATGACTACAGCTGAGGTGGATGAGATTCCGGATGTGGTGACAGGTACATTCTTGGTAAACTCTTTATTTGCCAGGGTGTTGTTTGATTCGAGTGCTAGTTATTCTTTTGTATCACCTAGTTTTGTAAAATGTTTGGGAGTGAAAGCTAAGAGGCTTGACCATGCTATAGAGGTAGAGACTGCCAATGATGACTTAGTTTTTGTTAAGGAGGTGGTTGACGGATGCACGATAGAAATAAAAGGGAATCGGTTACTGTTGCAACTTCCTCCCATGTCTATGGGAGAATTTGATGTAATTGTGGGAATGGATTGGTTAGCCAATAATAACGTGTATATTGTATGCAACAAGAAGTTGATTTTTGTGAGTGCATTTGATAAAGGGACAGTGGTGATCTATGGAAATCTTCGTCGGGATCGAAAGACTAGCTTAATCTCATTGGTGAAAGCCAATAAATGTTTGAGAAAGGGCTGCCAAAGTTTTCTATCATACGTAGTTGATGCTAAAAGGAGAAAGCAGTGTGAATGATGTTCCGGTTGTGAGTGACTATCCCGAAGTGTTTCCGGATGATTTGATGGGACTACCTCCGGATCGTCAAATAAAGTTTCAGATAGATTTGGTACCGGGGGCTGCACCCATAGCTAGAGCCCCATACCGTTTAGCATCCTCGGAAATGAAAGAGATGATGTCTCAACTGCAAGAACTGTTGGTTAAGGTTTTATTCGACCGGGTACATCACCATGGGCAGCACCGGTTCTTTTGGTGAAGCGGAAGGATGGGACTATGCATATGTGCATAAATTATCGTGAACTTAACGAAGTCACCGTCAAGAATAAGTATCCACTTCCAAGAATAGATGATTTGTTTGATCAACTTCAAGGGGTAAGCTATTTCTTGAAGATTGACCTACGTTTGGGGTACCATAAACTCAAGGTGCAGGGAAAGGATGTTCTGAGGACCGCCTTTCGTACTCGTTATGGACGTTACGAGTTTCTAGTAATGCCTTTCGTGTTGACTAATGCCCTCGCAACATTTATGAACTATATGAATCGGGTTTGCCAAACATTCTAAGATAAGTTTGTCATTGTGTTCATTGATGATATTCTAATATATTCTTGATCGGAAGAGGATCACTTGAATCATCTTCGTTTGGTATTGGATTTGTTAAAGCAAGAGAAACTCTTCACGAAGTTTTCGAAATGTGAGTTTTAGCTTCGAGAAGTGCAGTTGTTAGGACATGTGGTGTCAAGTGAAGGAATAAAAGTTGACCCGTCAAAGATCGACGCTATAAAGAATTGGGAGCGGAGCCGCCTATGACCCCTTTGGAGGTAAGAAGTTTTTCTGGGTTTGGTGGGGTACTATCAGAAGTTCATTAAAGACTTCTCTAAAATAGCTACCCCGCTAACCTCATTGACTAAGAAGAGTGTCAAGTTTTCTTAGATGAAAGAGCAAGAGGAAGCATTCCAGACTCTGAAATAAAGACTAAGTAGTGCACCTAGATTAGCGTTACTCGACGACAAGTTCCTATTAGTATCCATGATACAAGTCGGATCCTACTCTAATAGCTCCGAATAAATTAAATACGTGCATTAAGATACGAAGGCTTCTTATTCCACAACAACGAAAGCACTTTTTCACTCTTTCATATACTAGGGGATTTCATTTGGAAAAGAAAATGTTCCATAGCTGCAGCTGCACGAGCCTTCCTGCGTGCCACAAATGCCCTACGAAGAATCCTTTGTAGGAACTACCCGTAAAAAAGAGGTAATATATATACCTAATATTAATCCGAGGTTGGATAGATAAATGTTTGGATTTTTGCGATTATTTTTTAACAGGAATTGCTGAATATCAAAAGCTTATTACACGGAATCCCATTGGATTCTAGTGGTAAAAAATATTTTACCCGGAGCTTTTTTACAACAGGTATCTAACATATTCATACTAAGGCTTTTCCACAAAGTGGTGACGAAAAGAACATGAAAGACTATATCTTACACATGACCTTGAGTTAGCTGCCGTGGTGTTTGCTTTAAAAATTTGGAGGCATTACTTGTACGAAACCAAGTGTCAGGTATTCACCGATCACAAGAGTCTTCGAAATTTGTTTGACCAAAAGGAACTCAATATGAAGTAAAGAAGATGGATGGTACTATGATTGATTATGATTGTGAAATCAAGTATCATCCAGGGAAGGCTAACGTGGTGGCGGATGCCTTGAGTAGGAAAGAAAAATGTGAGACTTCAAAAGTTTTTGCCATCAAAACCATAGTCAATTTCAAATTGTTTACATAAATCAAGAAATGTTAGTTTGAGGCATTGCAACCAGGGATTCTTAAGAAAGAAAGAATGGTGGCAGTGGTATCTACCTTACAAGAGGACGAGCATGGATTGAAATGCTACGACAGCCATGTTTGGGTTCCGAAATTTGGTGACATCCTTAAGGGTTTGTTGGAAGAACCGCATAGATCAAAGTATTCCATCCATCCGGGCACAAATAAAATGTATAAAGATCTTCGTCAATTCTATTGGTTGTCGGGAATGAAGAAGGATGTGTCATACTTTGTAGAAAGATGTTTGACATGTCTACAAGTGAAGGTGGAGCATCAAAAACCTTATGGAAAACTTCAACCATTATAAATACCGGTTTGGAAGTGGGATCAAATTACAACGGACTTTGTGACAGGGTTGCCTAGATCTCCAAAAGGGTTCGATGCCATTTGCGTGATTGTGGTATGACTCACAAAGTCGGCACACTTTAATTTCTACCCATGCAAAAATCTTATTCTATGGAGAGGTTAGCAAAGCTTTATATTGACGAAATTGTGGCTAGGCATGGAGTACCTTTGTCGATTGTGTCAAACCGTGATGCACATCTTACATCCATGTTTTGGACAAGTTTTGAAAAGAGTTGGGGTCTCAAATCAAGTTGAGTACGGCGTATCATCCTCAAACTGATGGGTAAACCGAGCGGACAATTCAGACATTAGAAGATATGTTAAGGGTATGTGTTATTGATTTTAGCGGGTCATGGGAGAGTCATCTACCCCTAATTGAATTCGCTTACAACAATAGCTACCATGCCAGTATTCAGGAAGTTTCTTATGAAGTATTGTGTGCGAAGAAATGCAAAACTCCTTTGTGTTGGAACGAAGTTGGAGAAAAGCAGTTGGCAGGGCCGGAAATCGTTCAATTGACCGCTGATAAGATCGACCAAATCCGGGAAAGATTGAAAGTGGTCAAGATAGATAGAAAAGCTACGCTGACAAGAGGCGTAAGACACTTTAATTTCAAGTTGGGGATCTCGTGATGCTCAAGGTATCACCATGGAAGGGAGTTATGCGATTTGGAAAGAAAGGGAAAATGAGTCCACGTTACATTGGACCATTTCCTATACTAGAGCGAATTGGGGAAGTAGCGTATAAGTTGGAACTACCGAGTATTCATAGTACTTTCCACATTTCCAGTTTGAGGAAATGCTTGGTGGAAGCATAAATGACCGTACCATTGCAAGAGGTGCAAGTTGATAAAAGGTTAAGCTTCGTCGAAGAACCTGAGGCGATCATCGATAGATCAATCAAGAGATCGAGGAACAAAAAGATCCCTCTTGTAAAGGTACAGTGGCGATTTCACAAGGGACAAGAAGCTAATTGGGAATTAGAATCAAGGGTGAAAGAGTTTATCCGTATCTTTTCGATGAAGGAATTACGGGGACAGAATTCTGTTAAGGGGGAGGTTTTGTAATAACCCAAATTTTTTTATCTTATTAATTGTTGGGCTTTAGATAAATTTTCAGTTTGGGCTAGGGCTATGTGGAGAGAAAGTAAGAGGAGAAAGGAAGCTAAGGAATATCACTCAAATTGAAGAAACAATCATCTTGGAGATGAAGCATACTCAGGTATAACATTTCCTTTTTGCAATCTAAGCTTGTTTAATGGAGTAATTGGGGTATTTATGAATCTAGGATCCTAAACCTATGGTTCATATAGAATAAGTTTGTTGTTGAAGTTTTGAGCTCCATTAGTTAGATACTATTGATTTGAGGATTCTCCTCATTGTTCATTTGTTAAGATAAGTCACTCCTTGGAGAGTTATTAATGATGACTCCATTGTTGCTTGAATCTTAATCATTAATTGGGGAAATTGTTGGTTTAATCTCATAGATATGGTTGGAGTTGATTTGGTTTTGTTTTAGTAAAGTATCCTATCTTTATGTATGATGTTTGGGATATAGAATCAACATTTTGATGTTTTAAGTCGACTTTGGGGCTGATTTCTGGTAGCAGGGACGACCAACACAAACAGTGAGTCTCGCGGCTTGACGCCGCCTACTCAAGTCGTGCAACTCACTGTTGAGTTTCGAGTTCACCCGTTTCGTTTTCCGCTTCGAGCCAATTCTTGGACCTTTGGTTTACGGGATTCTCTTAGGATCATATTAGAAGAATTTTGATGGTATTTCTTAGGGTTTACACTCGTTTTATGTTGGTGATTTTAGGCTTTCAGTTTGGGAGTTTTAACCGTTTGAGCTTGGGACAAGGTGTGTCCACTACAAGTGAGTTCCCTATCCCTTAAAATGCAATGTGATACGTTTCAAAGCTTTATGCACCGATTATGGTTTTAACTTCTTGATATTTGCATGCGAAAACTTATCATGATCACTTTTTCAAGCTTTGGGTCTATATGTGCACTATTTGTATTCATGGTGTTATATGGCAAGATCTTTAAGGTGTTTAAATCCTATTACCACTAAGGGAGCGTGGGCATGTAGGTTTGGTCCATATGTGACTGGGTTGTCGCTAAGGGAGTACGATGGTGAATTACCTTGCCATATTTCACCCGTTTTGTAATTGTTCCCAATAAGGGAATGGGTCTACTATTTGGTAAATCATTGCATTCTTTTGTTTTTATATAACTGTGATGTAAATTGTTTTTATAGGGAATTTACTAGACCTTTTGGTCTAACTCTTGATTTTCAAAACAAACAATTTTCAGGCAGGTACATTGCGGGAAAGGCAATAAGGGCAAATGAAGGATGTGAGGTATTTGAGAAAGGTTTAGATTAGTACGTTTGTTTAGATATTCAACTGTTGACATTAAAACTTTTTCGCTGCTTAGTTATTGATTGTAATGAATTAACTTCTAGTTGGTTCATCTTATTTTGGTTGAAGTTGAAATCTTATTTATGTTTTGGATTTAAGTTTAGGGATGTCAAATTAATTAATTATTAATTCATTTTAATTTTAAATTTATTCCCGAATATTAATTAATTATTATTTAGAATTATTATTTATACTTATCGAAAAAATTACTAATTAGTTAGAATGACTAGTTTCATGTATTATACGTAATGATTACTTACTTAAATCATAAACTAATGTAAAAAATTTCTAAACTTTATTTTAACAAACCCAATTTTTTTGAAACATATGCTAATCAATTTAATTTATTTAAATGACATATTATAATATTTATTTTTTATTATCTTGTTTGAGTTAATATATTATTTTATTAAATACTTATTTTAATTATATTATAAGTGACTAATATTTATAGATGTTATTTTTGGTCATTTTACATTTTTATCTGCTAGTTTTTGTCAAACATGACTTGTCCATCAGCTAGATTATCAGTCATCAGTTATCTTATAAGTCATCAGTTATCTCATCAGTTATAAGCTATCTTGTCAGTTAGTTTGCCAAACACATCCTTAATCTACATGAATTTGTGGTTAAAAAACTGTAGAGATTTAATTGAGAATATTATTCCTAATCCTAATAGTCAAAATCGACTCCCCGTATTTGTAGGCTTCAAAAGTTTCTATATGGTAGTTAAAATAGTTATAATTGAAGGTCAACAAAGGTGACATTACATGAAACATTGAATGTAATTGTCAACCCCCTTTGAAATAAGATTAATAATCTAATAAAAGAATTGACTCACATAACAAAGAAACTTTAAAATAATAATAATGATAATAATAATAATAATAATTTTAATAAAAGACTTTGAATTAATCATATGATAACAATAAAGAAATTGAACAAGTAGTCGAGAACATTTAGATAACAATAATTATAATAACCTGAATAAAATTGTCAATATCGTTAAAAATAATTAATACGTAAATGAATCGAAGAGACAAGACGAAGATGAAGATAATTAGGGAATCATATTTTTCAAAACAGAAAGAAATAGAAATTTTGTTTTTGCTTATTCAAAAATATTCTTTATAGTGTTTTCTAACTTAAAGAAAATAAGAAAACTAAAGACTAAGTTTAAAAAATTATCTAAAATTTTATATGAGTGATGAATAAATCTTTATTTGTTTTCACAATAAGATCGAATTATTATTGTATATAAAGTATTCTTTTAAACGTTTATTGGAACGATTAAATTATATAACATTTTAATACTATAATTAATATTAAAATTTCTAAAATAAAGAATCTATTGAAGTCGAATGTAATTTAGTTCAGAGATCATGACATTCGATTTTAATTTTCTATAAATTATAGAAAATCTGTTGGTGATGTTCTTATGCTAATAAACTTTTCTCTTGTATTTATTCTTTTAAAGACGTTTCTGTAGTATCTCAGACCAACCGTACCAGATATTTTTCGTTTTATCCACACGCTTGGACCCACAATTTTAAAACACATCTAAATAGGAAGGTATCAAGTCCCTTATAAGACGAAATTTGTTCTCATTTCCAACCAAAGTGAAATATTACAATTTTATGAACATTATAACGTTTCTTGTCTTAATAAAATTCATCTAACAATATATTATGAATAAATTGATAGTACTTACTTAAATCAAATATATATTGTTCTTCCAAATCGACTTAATTTAAAGTACATTCTTATGAAGGTAAGACTTGTGATCCTAAACAATTGGTTTGTGATAAATTTGCTAACTGAAAGAGAGGGAGGGAGAGGGGTTCTCTTTCATATATATTCGATGAACAAAAGATGTTATTAGGAAGATGACGACGAATTTACTTCAGAAATTCTCACAAGAATTTCTTTAAAAACGTGTGAATTGCAATGTATGTCAAGGATGACCTTTTATAGTCATCTTTGCATCTAATGCTATCCGTTTAACTTTTTTGTGTCTTTTCTTGTTGGTTGATCCATGTATACTAATACTCCTCACACTACTAGAAAATTGAGTATTTTCAACGAAAATTTTCAACGCAAAATGTCGTTGAAAATTTTCTATGAATTTTAAAGAGATTATTGACAAAACATAAATTTTCTATGAATTTTCAACGAATTTCCGTTGAAAATCTCTCACAAAATGCATTTTCAACCAAAATTTTTTTGACGAGACATTCCGTTGAAAATTTTTTGGTTGAAAATGCATATATGTTTGTGAGAGATTTTCAACGAAAATTCGTTGAAAATTCGTATAAAATTTATGTTCTGTCAATAATCCTCTAAAATTCGTAGAAAATTTTCAACGACATTTTCCGTTGAAAATACTCAATTTTCTAGTAGTGTCACTTCAACCTTTGAGTTAGATGCATACAGATTTTTAACTTACTCTATCTATAACATCCCAGGCCATCTATACCAAAATATTGCCCGTTTTATTCACACATTTGGACTCACGGTTTTAAAATACGTCTGATAGAGGAAGTATTAAAAAGTGTTTTATAAATTTATTACAACACTTTTATGTATGACGTTTTATTGTTTCATCCTTTAAAACTTAAATCCTATATAACTGTATATTATGACAATTAGATATTGTTGGTATCTTATAAACCCGATTTGGTTGCACTGGCATATTTTAGCTAAAATGGTCTCTTAAATGAAGAAAACAAGAGAACAAACTAAGCTATATAACTCAAATTTTGGAGAAATCTTTAAAGCTCAATATTGAAAAAAAAGAATATTATTTAATTATTTCCCCCAATTAAGTTCAATATATCATTATTTTCTTGTAAGTTTTTTTAAATGTATTTAGTTGATAAACTTATCATGTATTTTAATGATATAATGTTAAAATATCTAAAACAAAAAATCTGTTAAAGTTAAATGTAATTTTTTTAAAAGTTAATATATAGTTATTCATTTTGAATAAATTAGTATAAATTATTTCTTATTCTAACGAACTTGATTTAAATGTATACAACTTCTCTAGACGTTTGTGAACTTTAAAAGAAGACACCATTAATTTAATTAACCAAGCTCGACGACCGACCATTGGAGGCATGTTTAATTTCCTAATGAAGCATGCTTAAATTGTCAATTTCGTGATGAATCATCAAGTTTTTTATTTTTTTATTTTTTGTCACGAGGAAAGTAATTTCTATAAATATTGAT
The DNA here is from genome assembly GCA_036898165.1 of Silybum marianum. Lineage (NCBI taxonomy): Eukaryota > Viridiplantae > Streptophyta > Magnoliopsida > Asterales > Asteraceae > Silybum > Silybum marianum. The sequence continues at coordinate 30,843,527 of CM072536.1, forward strand.
TTGAAGTTTTTAATTTAAAAGTCAAATCTTATTTGAAAACCCCAAAAGGACACACAGTGAGTGGGAAAAAAGGATCTTATTGTACCCCTTCCATATTTTATAAGATGTTGACATTGTTTTTTTCTCTAAATTACCATTTTATTTAGAGTAAACTTTAATTTTGGTCCCCGTGGTTTACTGAAATATTTGAAAGTGGAACCTAAATTTTGATAACTCTAAAAATTGTCCTCGTGGTTCTCATTTTGCTTTGAAAATGGTCCCCAGTAACTAACTCCGTTAAATTTTTCAGTTAGTAATAGGGGCATTTTTGTCCATTTAAGTTACCGTTAGTTTTTAACAGGCCATTTAACTCAATCGCATTAAACCCACTTCTCCCACATCGGCTGATCTGCATCAATCGCTAACAAAGTCAATCGATAAACTCTTCGACCGCCCGTCACAGTCTAGTTCATTCCGGCGACCACCACCATTGTCCAGTTCATTTCCGGCGACCACCACCATCGTTCAATTCAGTTCCGTTGACCGCCATCACCATCCAGTTTAGTTCCCAGCGACCGTCTAGTTTACTTCCCCGTGATCATCCCTGTCGTGTTCGCCCTTGTTAGAAATCGATCATAAAAACCCTTCGTTCCTTCCCTCATCTGATCGATAAACCCAATTCTTATAACCATCTGATCAATTTCTCTGTTTTCATATTCTAATATTCCTTCCCTTATTCAATAAGAAAAGGCAGACCAGGAGTGGAATGTAAATGTCAAAAAGCAGAGTGTTGTTGGTGGTGTGAAGGAAATTTCTTGGACGGTGATGGCGGTCATGGGAACTGAACTATATGGTGATGGTGGACTGGACAGTGATGGCGGTCGCCAGAAACGAACTAGACACTAGACAGTGATGGTGATCGAAGGTTTGTTGATTAACTTCTGTTAGCGATCGATGCAGATGTGAGAAATTTGTAAAAAGGGGTCCTTTTTTAAAAGTCTTTGTAAAATGGGTCAAAAGACCCATTTTTGCAAAACACATACAAAAGGAACCCCATTTTACAAATAATTTTTAAAAAGAACCCCTTTTTACAAATTTCTTTGCAGATGTGGCTATGTGGGAGAATTGGATATGAACATTGGGTTGGGAATTTGGATCGTGTCGATATTCGTTGGGATAAATTCTTGAGATTCATCCGTTTGAATTCTATATGGCTTGTGAGAGACACATAAGAGGAATATGAAGATGGTTTTTTTGATGAAATAAGAGAAGACACCATGCCTGTAAAATGAGATTTTCAAGATGGATTTTCTGCCAAGTATCATTTGGGAAGATTTTTGAAGGACATAATAACAGAGCATTGAGTATAACACCTCAAATCTGTTTCGAGATTCTATTTTGCATCTTCGAAATTGACCAAATACTGAAAATTTTCAGGACCCGAATAAGGAATATTGACGCCTAAAGATCTTGGGGGCTGTAAACCTCCGAATTTAACATCTTTCACGACTATTTCAATCTGCACATTTTTTGTTCTGCACTTCCATCTTCATCATCCTCCAAAACCTTGTTCTCATTTCTACTTTTTGTTTCCAAAAAAGCAGCAGGTGAACTTTTTTATGGTTCAATCATCTTCATTAAGCCAGATTTAGACTCAAAAGGCTTATTCATGTGGGTCATTTGATCTTCTTTACAAGCTCAGCTAGCACCTCCGTAGAATTTGCTGTTTTTGATGCCAAGAAAAGCAAAAGCTTCGAAAGTCCATCATGCACATACTTCAAGATTCCAAGAACCCTTGAAGAACTAAGAGCATCTTCAACAACTTTTCTATAAATTCTCTAAAATAGAGAATAAAAAGCCAAAATTTCTAAACACATTTCATTTCAACTCCAACAACTTTTCTTTTCTATTTTAGAGAATCCATCATTACTTATATTATTAAATTATTCAACACATTTAATAAAATATTATTTATCTCTCCTACAAATTTAATTTCAATAATTTTGATTGGTTAAATATATTAAAAAAATGTTTCTTTCTTCTAGTTTAGGGATTTTAGATATTTCTCTATATTTAGAGATTTCTCTCCAAATCTCTAAAATAGCAAACCATATAGCAATGTTGTTGGAGGAATTTAGAGGAAAAAAACCTAATTTTTTCTATTATAGCAAAGCTGTTGGAGATGCTCTAAGAGCATCTCCAACAGTTTTTCTATAGTTTCTCTAAAATAGAGAATGAAAAGCTAAATTTTCTAAAAACATTTTCTTTCAACTCCAACAGCTTTTCTATTTTAGAGAATTTATCATTACTTATATTATTAAAATATTCAACACATTTAATAAAATATTATTTCTTTCTCCTACACATTTAATTTCAATAATTTTGATTAGTTAAATATATTAAAAAATGTTTTCTCTCTCTTAGTTTAGGGATTTTAGAGATTTCTCTATATTTAGAGATTTATCCCAAAATCTCTAAAATAGCAAAGCATATAGCAATGCTGTTGGAGCAATTTAAAGAAAAAATCCTCACTTTTTTCTATTATAGCAAAGCTGTTGGAGATGGAACATCTTGGAGAATTAGGTTTAACGGGCCTATTAAAAAAATAGGGGAAAATATAAATAGACAAAAATGCCCCTATCACTAACTTATAAGAAAATTAACGGAGTTAGTGATTGGGGACCACTTTCAAAACAATATAAGAACCACGAGGACAATTTTTAGAGTTATCAAAGTTTAGGTCCCACTTTCAAAGATTTTGGCAAACCACGTGAACCAAAATTAGAGTTTACTCTTTTATTTAAATATGTACCACCTATATTTACATAAGCATCCTCCTTAATTTAAATAATCTCACCTTACAGTTACCTATTGACCCCCTATTTTTTATGACATCTTGAAATTTAATTGATGGAACAAAACGTAACTAAAAAGAAAGGGGTTACAGGTGATTTGTATTCATCTATGTGACTTAAATAGACATCTAAATTCATCAGGTGATTTATAGACACCTAAATTCATCATGAATAAAAATCATATATTACACGTAAAAACTAGTGAACCGATACATGTATGTATACATAGTGTGTATATGAACTGTTTTTTTTCTTGTAAAATTTCATTAAAAATTATTTATTTATACGAACCGTTTTTATTTAATTTAATCGGGTATCATTAAATTAAAGTGGATTAGTCTTTCAAGATTACTCAAAGGAATAGATGTAACCATGTAGGTAGTGGTGGATGAAGAAATTTGGTGTTGAGGTTGGAGTTTAATAAAAAAAAATAAAAAATATTTTTTTAGGAATATTGTAGGGTCAAATCTTATTTTTATTGGATGGCGAAAAGAGATGTAGATCAAAGAAACAAATTTATAATACAAGAACATACTTTAATAAAATTGAGTTTATAGGATACTTAAATCGTTTAAAAGTGTCATAATATATTGTCTTATAGGACTTAATTAAGTTTATAGTATCAAAAAACAAAACCTCATATCTAAAAGTATTATAATAAGTTTATAGGACGTTTTTGGATATCGTAACAAGTTTGTTAGGATTTTTTTTTAAAATAATGTAGTATCGTATTAATTATTTTATAGACATTTACACAAACAAGGGACTATCACCGACGGAAAAATGTGTCGGTAATTTGTAGCTAGTCTGATCCGTCGCTGAAAGTCGATCGGGGGAAAAGCCGTGGGAAAAGGAATGACTGACATATATCACCGACATATATATCACTAACGGATTATCGACGACCACCATTTCCGAAAAATATAATTAGCGACGGATTATCGACGACCAAACTTATCGACGAATTACCGATGGATCTTTTTACCAAACGGATTACAGACATAATAGAAAAAATAAATTATCTTCGCTAATCCGTCATTATTTGTTTTCTTTTTGAAAAATAATTTAAAATACTGTAAATCCTAAATTATATTAAAAAAACGAGAAACCAGAAATCCTAAATTATATTAAAAAATATCCCAAACTCACATACAAACAATTCTAACATATCCTAAGATTAGGAAGGAAGGGGAGGGTTTATAGCCTGGTAGTGCACCATGAATGCCTCAAATTCCTTGGTCTACTCCTTATGTCGACATATCTCATCTGCTTGCGGAGCCATCTCATCAGTTTGTGCACTAAATTTTCCCTCCTTCTCTGTTCTTCCTATATTTGATACTCGTAAGTCGCTAGCTTCTCTATCATCGCATCTACCTGATATTATTCAACATTTGGCAAACATAGAACAATATTACGCGATAAATGATTAAAAACAATATGCGTATATTACAACTATATGAAATATATCTCTTCACGAGCACCATACGAGGTTCCGCTGCTACTCGCGCTAGGATTCCCGAGATGACTGGTCATAGCAAACCGGGGATCCTAACTGGTCTGGAATCTGAACATGTATTTTTTCGCTGGCCTTCGACACTACGCTCCCACAATTTTTCGGGGAATGGTGCTCCCCTCTGTGGATCCCAATATATCAGGTAACGATGTACTTTATTACAATAATGACTAACAAGAACACGTTGAATAACACCTTATGTCATATATCTCACTTGATGGAAAACGTGATTACAATATCTCTCTTAAGCTCTCTAATATGATCTAGAGATATGCTCTCTAATCTCTTGATAAAACCTCTTGCTTTTGTATGATAGCCCTAAACCTCTATTTATATAAATAGGAAATAAGATATAAGGAAAGTAAAGGTTAAGGCATTATATACTTGCCTTATTTACAATAAGATTGTTTCCTTATATTTAAACATTAAATCTTTCCTAAAACTTAAACCTTCCTAATTAATGACTATGTTGACTTTACGTTTTAGCTTTTTACGTCTTCAATAGTTGTCATCTCGGATACAACATTTTCAGACCTAACACACCCCCATATATAGGGCTAGGTTCAAGGGTTTAACCAATTTTTCCAGTATGCACATGTGCATAACATGCACAACTACATAAAAAGCCTAGAAACAACTTCAATTAACGGTATACACATATACATACTGTCCAGATGAACGATTATCAGGGTGTTCTTAGTTTTTCACTTTTTTGATATTTTCCATTAAACCTCCCTCTCTTTATATATAAATATACACATGCATAACGGGTTGGATATCCAGGTTAATAATATATATATATATATATATACACATGCCTACATATACATATACACATAGACACGAAGTAAATGATACAAAATCAATCACATTAAAACTCATATGAATCACAAAAAACTTGAAAGAAACACAAATAATTTAAGTAAAGACCGACCGATACATGGAAAATCATTTAAAAAAAATAAAAGTTAAAAAAATTAAAATCCATAGTAAATTTAATAATTACAGACGAATAACTGGCGGATTTTAAATTAATCAGAAAAAATTATCTTCATAGGCCATCCGTCGGTAATTACCGCCGTTGGTAATTTTGTCGATGATGGCCCGTCTTTCTAGGTCTTTCTAGTATTGATTATCTGAAAACCGTTTTACAAACATAAGGGTCCTATACAGAGATGGGTTCATAGGATATTTTTTCAAAAGTGTCTTGTAACATAGCTAATAATGCATTCTATTTAAAAAAAAAGCCTAAAAAACTTGTTACGACGTCCAAAAACATCATATTAACTTATTGTAATAATTTTAGACATAACATTTTTTTGGTCCTAAAATTTATGTTTTATAAGACGCTCTATTATGACAATTAAACACTTTAAATGTCCTATAAACTCGAATTTGTTTTAGTGACGACAATTTTTTTAAATTTTATCCAATTTTATGGAAATTATTAATTTTGGTAAATTTTAAATTAAAAAATTTAAATAAAAGGTAGTATGTGAACCAATTATTTATAGGCCCATGGTTATAAAAATTGTTAACACAATGTGCACATTACACATTTTGCACAGTGTGCAGTGTGCACACTCTGCAAAAGGTGATTATGTGATGGGAACCACATAGAACTTCAATAATACATCATCAACACATTGTGAACGCTTTGTGAACACTTTATGAACACGTTTTGAAAACTTTGGGAATGTTCACTTGTTGCACTATTAATTGAAATGGAAGAAAAGGGTAATGAAAAACAACCCTAACCCAAAAATCAACATAAAAAAACCTAACCTAAAATCAAAATCATGAACCTTAACCTAAAATCAATATCAATTCTACATGTTTGTACGACTAAAGATTCAACCAATGAAAAACAAAAAAAACCTATAGAACGGGGGAAAAGAAGGAGTCAATGCTTGTCGTCGTGGTTTCTGCGGAGAAGAAGTTATCACCTGTATTGGGGGTTCGATGGAGAAGCACTCGGTTGCAGCAGCAACCAGAGACAGGGACGAAAAGAGGATGGTGTAGTGGTGGTTGGACGAAGTCCTCGCTAGTGCGGTCGCTGCTCGTGCGGCTGCTGTAACATAGAATGAATGTTGAAGCGAATGGACGTTCACGAGATTTAATTGGATGTTGTGGTGAGAATAAGACCGCCTTTCACGAGATATTGATTCATTGATGGCGTGGTCGCTATATCTTAAGATGGTGTAAATGTGGTGGCCGATTATTATGTTGTTGCTTCCGGTGGAATTAGTGAGAGGATTTGGAAAGTGACAAGAGGAAAATAAGATATATATGGTTTTAATTTATTATTTATTTTGTTTCTATGGATAAAGGGAAGAGTGAGTAAATTACATATATACCCTATTTTTATTAACTTAGGAATAAAATAATTAAACTAAAATGATTGGTTAATAATGGATTTCATGGATCTCACAAAAGTGTGAGTTCTCAAAAGATTAAGCTGTAACACGTTCAAATTTGGAAATAACGACTAATTTAAAATTTTCGGTAATACATCAAACAAAGGATAATAACTTCGTATAAAAATCAATACTCGAATTACCTCAAATTGCAAAACTAGATTTTACATCGACAATGGATAAACCAATTCTTACATCAAGATTAAATCAAAGTCGGGTGTTACTAAAACCCAATAGTGGCCGCTATCTCCAAATGCAGAAGACATCACCAAATAGCTAAATCATTCTGGTGCATCTATCTAGCACTCGACTCATTGCAGTGTCGCTAGTACAAAACCCCAACGAGGACCTGATGCACATGACTACAAATAAAAAGGTTATGCTTAATGTCTAGTGAGTTCAAATAGTTTTCATCATAAATAATTAACGGTAAAATTGAAAAACCGCTCATGAAATATAATTGATCAAATGAAATATCTTTATCGTGAAAACAATATCTTTTCAAAATCTACCATTTCCGTGTTGAAAGCTCTAAATCAAAATACTTAATCGATAAATTCAACACCCAATACTCACTCAAAACATGAATAACATTAATTATTTCTTTATCAAATATCGATAAAACTGAAGTACTCAAAGCCACAAAACATATAGATAATAAGTGACATCCGAAATATCAATCTTGGTTACACTCCTTACCTAAACATAACACAAGAAAATAAACATAGAGAACATATAATCCCCACAACACACCTTTCAGTGACGGGGAGACCCGATTCTATTAAATATGACAGAACACAAAAGGTCACATTCCACGTTTATTCATTAAGTTCGACAACTCCATTTCTATAATTTAATGAGTTAAGAGGCTCAACAACTCCATGTCTATTGCTTGTATAGGCCCCAAGCTCAATCACACTAGGTCTATCGTTTATTCAGGCGTCTAGCTCAATACTGCAAGTCTATCGCATATTCATGAGCTCAATCAGTCAAGGTGTATCGCTCACATAGGTACCAAACTCAACAACTCCATGTCTATTATGTATCTAGATACCGAGCTTAAAACAGAGATAATGATCTCATTTACAAAACAACAAACGACTCCTATGCCTATGAATCTATTGCATTCTAGCCATAAAGTCAGACAATTCCTACTGAATGACTAACACACTCAAAACATGTAATTTTCATAATGAATATGTCATAAATGTATATAACCCCAAAGCTCAACATAGAACAAAAAAGTTGGACAAGCGTCCCCAAGACTCATCTAAGTCAAAATCGAGCCAAAAGCTCAACAACTCAATTGACTATTACATGAAAGTTATCAATTATAAGAACATATTTAACCAATGTTTATGCAAACACGTGCTCTAAGGCATGATTAACTCAAAAACCCGACATTGGTTGGGACAAACCATTTTTCAGTTAAAATCATACCATTTATATTTCCAAAATGTCCCATAATTAATATAATAATATGCATTTTCCAAATCGAATACACAAAAATGCATTTATCACCAAATAATTTTCATTTAAATGATAGTTCATCAAAAAAATCCACACTATTGCTTTCTTTATCAAAATGTCCAAAACCTAAATATAAATATTTTACATGATTTATAAAACCAAATATATCAAATATGCAAAACTCACAAAATATCCACACATTTGATAAATAGAAATTAAAACATGTTAATACTTCAAATTGTACATTTTTGGCATGTATATAGTTTTTTACAAAGCAACATGAACTCACTTTGCTAGATTTAGGCTAAATCTAGGTTTTGCCTCAATTTTAAGCTTCCTTTGCTTAAGAGTTTAGATCTACAAGTAGATCTTCCAAATCCTAACTCCAAATCTTCCCAAAATATCTTCTCCACCGCAAAGAACCCAAAACCTAAGACAAAGATGGAGGAAAGGGGTACAGATGAAGAACACACCAAACCCTAGCTTAAAAGGGAAGAAGATGAAGAGGTTTCCTTTCTCAAATACTCTACAATCTTCCAAAAACGTTTAATTCTCTTGATCTCATCTTAAAGATCTTCAAAAACCGAGATCATATTAAAAAGAATCATTCCAATAAGATATAATATGATCCCTATATGATTTGATCTAAAACCTATCTGATGCCAATCTTCACCTTTATTTTGAAATATATATATATATATATATATAGACCCCTTCAAGTTTAACTCAATTATTTGTGTTAACTTTGTTAACCGATCTAAGCCATTCATTATTTTAATCAACGGTTGTGATTAATGAGAGATTATAATCTGATAAAAAAGAAATGAAATAAATGATATTAAATGAAGGGCAACATTGGAATAATTTATCATATTTTATTTTTGGAAGACAATCAATAATATGTTTATATTATTTTTGGAAGACAATCAATAATATGTTTATATTATTTTTGGAATAAATCATATTTTATTTTTGAAAAATAATTAATATTTTTAATAATATTTATATGATTTTTGTTTAAAGATAAAATTAAAAACTTCATAGGTGAACTTGAAAGTGAATCACTGATTTAAAATTCACAGGTGAAACCAGAAAATGAGACAATAATTTTTATTTAAAGTATATAGGTGAAACCATATAATCAAAGTTCATTAGTGAAGTCAAAAAATGAAACAATGATTTTTATTTAAAGTTCATAAGTGAAACCATATAATCAAATTTTCATAGGTGAAACCTTAAAGTGAAAAAATGATTTTTATTTATAGTTCATAGGTGAAACCCGAAACATAATAAGATAACTAGAAAGTTTAAACAAGTTTGTTGATCATAACTCCTTTCAGAGATTTGAATATGATTCCTCTATATACTTAGTGAAATTCCATTTTATAGACTTATGCTTAAAATCAGCGATAGCATACGCTGAGTGTTATCAACGATAGTTGATATTCAGAAGCCTCAAGTCTACATCTGAAGATCAACCATTACACCAAAAGAACATTCAACGAAAGTCGAAGACCAAGTTGAAGAAAGAGATAATCAGGTAGAGATCTGAAACGGTTCAGTGATAGCAAAGATTGTCTACAAAGTGTGAAGTCTTGTAAAGCCTCAGTGATACTCTGAAAGTTCATCCTTGAAGTTTCAAGTTCAGCGATCAAGTGAAGCTTCTTATACAAGATTAAGATTGATCTTATCCTCGATGCACAAAAGTCAAACCTTATACTATGTCAGAGAAGGACGTACGGATTGTCTCATATGTCCCCATCATATCTGATATGGTACTGTTCACACGCGGCCAAAAGCATGGTTACATTCTGAACAAATGACAAGCTTCCTGTGAATGCTTGACACGTGGCATATACATTTTTGGCTTGCATTAAATGCAAACGGGTATAAATAATATGAAGATATCTTCTTCATCTTCATGCATGCTACTTTCTATGTCCTAAAACCTCTGTCTCTTTTCTTTCTGATTTCCTTGTGCATCAATCTGTGTGATTTCTTAAGTTACAATAGAATAGGTTTACTTGTTCTAATTCCACTTGTAACTGTAAATTTGTTTATTCAATATAAACTCATTTAAAAAAGAAAATCTGACTATTTGTATTCAACCCCCCCCCCCCTTCTACAAACTGTTTCTATATCATTGAACTCTTGTAGAATCCTTTGGGACTAACAAGTGGTATCAGAGCAGTGTTTCTTGCTTATCTTTAAAATATCTTTGAACAAAATTATTTTAAAATGACTAATACTAATACAAACTATATTGATAATGGATCTTTAGCCAAACCTCCAAGATTTAGCCGTGATAACTTTCCATTATGGAAGGAAAGAATGACTCTATTCCTAGAAGGGTCCGATCCTAAGATCCCCTACTATCTAAGAAATGGACCATTTGTTCCTACAACTTTAGTAGCTAGTGTCCCTGCCACTACTACCACTCCAGCCATCGCTGAAAGGAGTATCATCAAAACTCCAAATCGATGGACTGAAGAAGAGAAAAAGGAAGTAGCTATAGATGCTAAAGCTAGATCCATAATTGCTATGTCTTTACTAGATGAAGTGTATCATTCTGTTATTTAGATGAGAACATCTAAGGGATACCTTGTGTATTCAATATGAAGGGACTGATGAGGTCCAAATCACTAGGTGTATTAATCTGGTAAGACAGTATGAAAGCTTTATGCGCACAAAAGGTGAAACCCTTTCTCAAATTCACCAAAGATTTAGCTGTCTCTTGATTGACATGAAAACTGTCAATAGAGAATACTCTAATGCTGAAATACTGACAAAATTAATGGAGCCACTACCTGAACAATGGGGAGGGTACACTACATGTTTAAAACTGTCAAAGAATCTTGAAACTCTCTCTCTGAGTGCCTTATATGCAATGCTCTTAAATGAAGAGCAATCTCAGGTTTTAAGAAAAAACCTCATAAATGAAATCAAGGGTGCCAAAAGTATTTCTTTGGAACTAGTGACTTCAGAGGTAGAACCATCAAAACTAGTTTCTTCTTCCATCACCTCTATCACTGAATTAGATCAAAATAATTCAGAAGAACTCACTGATGCTGACATCTCTGAGTTTGATAACTATCTGGCACTTCTAACGAACAACTTTAAAAGATTTTCTAGAAAGAGCAACTTTCGAAAAACTCCCATTATCGCTGACTCTGATATGACAAAAACTCTGCCCGCTGAAAAAGCATCTGCTATATGCTATAAATGTCAGCAAAAGGGTCACTTTGCTAGCGAATGTAGATCTAAGAAAGTAGCTGCTCCCACCACCTCTCAGAACTCTGATAAAAAGGAAAAGTACTTTAAATTAAAAAATAAATACAGAGATCTGAAAAAGAACCAGCAAAAGGGCAAAGGTCTAATTGCTGAAGAAGTTGACTGGGATCAAGAAGAAGACTGGGCCAAAACATCTGATAAATCAGGCTCCGATGAAGAAGATCTTGCCTTCCTCTGTCTAATGGCAAGAATTGAAGAGGCTGAAGAAGTCTCTGAAACTTCCAGCTCAGAGTCTCCTTTAACTCAGGTAAACATTCCTATAAACTCCTCTATACCTGAAAGTGATAACTTGTCCGCTCTCGATGCTATGACTGTTGATTTTTACAATGCTCTAAATGGAAAGATTAAAGCTGAACAAATTAATATCGATCTTTCTGAACAATTGAAAAATCGTCATTTAAAAATCAAAGAACTAACAAAGATTGAAGATTCCTTAAAGATCAAGTCTTTGTAAATCAAACAATTAGTATTGAGAGACAGCAAGCTATCACTGAAAAGGAAAAGGCCATCGCTGATCTTAAAGCTGAAAAGGCTACCATCGAAGGACGATGCAAGGCCTCTGATAAAGTCAGCGAGATCATCAATGCTCAAATCCCTTTGAAAGTCAAAAGTGGGTTAGGTTATAACCCTGATAAAGAAGAATCAGGGAATGATCGTTCCATGTGGAAATTCGGAATGTTCGTCTCTTCAATCCCTGATCCTTCTTCCTCTGAAAATTTGACTGTTCTTAAATCTGATGATTCTAAGAACATGATCAAAAACAAAGTTCCTGACCACGTTCCTAAAATAAAAAACTTTTAGAAACAGAAAAAGAATTCTTCTACTTCTTCAGTAAGTCATCCTAAAGCTAGGAAGAAAATCCCTGGATATATTCAGTGATCTACTCCCAGAATTAAGATCGATCTTACACCTGTCCTTGAAAAGATTGTTATACCTCCAAGGACATCGGACAAAGGAATTCTAGGCTCTGCTCCTGAAAATATTTCTTCTCGCACTCTGAATTCTCTCAATTTCAAACCTCCTCACAAATATAGGAAATGCTATCACTGTGGTGAAATACTCACATTGCCAGCAAATGTCCTAATGCTACTAAAGCTGAAATATTAGCTCATGGAAAGAAAGTAGCTCAAACTGATAAATCAGCGAGAGTGAAATCCACCAAAATTGGGAAACCTTCCAAGGCGAAAATATCCACTGAAGAGAATTCTTCAGCTACTAGCTCTTCCGCCACCTCTTCCACTAACACAGCAGGACCCATAATAATATGGGTACCTATGAAAAATAAATCCTTTTGTTGTATGCAGAGTGCCAAAGGTATCTGGTATCTTGATAGCGGATGCTCAAGGCACATGACTGGTAGAAAATCTCTGCTCTCTGAATATAAGGAAGAAGCTGGTCCCTCAGTGACCTTTGGTGGAAATGGCAAAGGATACACTAAAGGTTATGGAATTCTATCCAATGGAGCCACTTCATTTTTTTGAGTCGCTTATGTTGAAGGACTAAAGCACAATCTATTGAGCGTTAGTCAGCTATGTGACAAAGACTTCAAAGTTCTATTCCTGAAGAATAGATGTGTTGTCACTGATTCTAATGACAAACTTGCCTTAACAGGCAAAAGAGTTGAAAATATGTATGTCATTAATATGAGTAGCTCTCACTCTGAAAACATGTGCTTTATTTCCAGAGCTTCCTCAGACATAAACTGGTTATGGCACAAAAGACTCTCTCACCTGAACTTTAAGACAATCAATGAATTGTCTCAAAAAGAACTTGTCAGGGATCTCCCTAATCATACCTTTGCAAAGGAATCTTTTTGCTCAACATGTGAAAAGGGAAAATTGACAAAAGTCTCGTTCAGATCCCAACAAGTTTCTTCAGTAACCTCACCTCTTCAACTTCTCCATATGGATCTATTTGGACCTGTCAATGTTCAATCTCTATCTGGAAAGAAGTACACTTTTGTGATAGTTGATGAATATTCCAGATACACATGGGTATTCTTTCTTCGATCCAAAAGTGATACACCTGATATTATTATTGTTTTCATCAAAAGAGTGGAGGTCCTTAATAATCTTATAGTTCGTTCCATGAGAAGTGATCATGGTACTGAGTTCAAAAACAGTACCCTGATTAATTTCATTGAAGAAAAGGGAATCACTCACAACTTCTCATCAGTGAGAACTCTTTAGCAAAATGGTGTCGCTGAAAGAAGAAATCGAACGATTATTGAAGCAGCTCGCTCAATGCTCAGGGAATCGCATCTACCTACTCAATTCTGGGCCGAAGCAGTCAATACAGCATGCTTTACTCAGAATCGTTCCATAATAGTAAAGCGATTCAAGAAGACATCCTATGAACTATTTCATGGAAGAAGACCCTCTCTAAAATATCTACACATCTTTGGATGTAAATGATATATTCTGAATGACATAGATCATATGGGAAAGTTTGATCCAAAAGCTGATGATGGGATATTCCTTGGATACTCTTCTGTATCCAAATCTTTCATAATCTTCAACAAAAGAGAACAGCACGTTGAAGAATCCATGCACGTCAACTTTGATGAGTCTCGTCCAACAAATTCTACTCCTATCCCTAAAGAAGATGAGGAGTTGAATGAATAGATGAAATCTCATTATGGGGAACTTGAAACCTATTTCAGCAACCAACCTAATGCTGATACAAATGATGATGGGATCCCTGATCTTCCAACATCAATCAACGATCCATCAACTTCAGGGATCAACGTCACTCCTCTTAATCAGATTCCTCTATCTGACATTTCTTTAGGAAATTCTTCAGTGAAAAACCAAGCTTCATCTTCTACTGATCAACCCTCTAAAACCCATCCAGAATTGATCTTAAATGAAGTTCATGTTGCTGAAACGATCAACGACGTCCATGAAAGAGAACAAATCGCTGAATCTATTGTTGATCAATCTCCTCAACCTCCAGCTCTGCGATGGACTGCAAATCATCCAATAAATCAAATCATTGGTGATCCAAATGCAGGTATCAAGACTCGTAGATGTACAGGTAATATCTGTCTCTATGTTAACTTTATTTCTCTCTCTGAACCTAAGAAGATAGATCAAGCTATCTCTGATCCTAGCTGGGTCTCTGCCATGCAAGAATAACTAACTGAGTTTCGTAGAAACAAAGTTTGGAATCTCGTTCCTTGTCCTGCTGATAAAACTGTAATAGGAACCAACTGGGTTTTTCGAAATAAGCTGGATGAAAATGGCACTGTAATTCGCAATAAGGCTAGACTTGTTGCTCAGGGATACAAACAGGAAGAAGGTATTGACTATGATGAGACCTTTGCTCCTGTTGCCAGACTAGAAGCCATAAGACTCTTTTTAGCTTATGCTGCCCATAAAGACTTTAAAGTTTTTCAAATGGATGTTAAAAGTGCTTTTCTAAATGGTAAACTCAGCGAGGAAGTTTATGTTGAACAACCTCCTGGGTTCTCTGATCCAAACCATCCTGGTTATGTTTTCAAACTTCAAAAAGCTCTTTACGGGTTAAAACAAGCTCCTAGAGCTTGGTATGATACTCTCTCAAAATTCCTTCTTAAAGAAAAATTTGTTCGTGGAAAAATTGACCAAACTCTATTTTTAAGAAAATATAAAGGTCATACTATTCTTGCTCAAATATATGTTGATGACATTATTTTTGGCTCCACAACACTCAAATTATGCACTCGTTTTGCAAATAGAATGAAGAAAGAATACAAAATGAGTATGATGGGTGAACTAACATATTTTCTAGGTTTGCAGATTAAGCAATCTGACAAAGGAATTTTCATTTGTCAAAGTAAATATGTTAAAGACATGCTGAACAAGTTTGATATGAATCAATGCTCAGCGATGAAGACCCCAATGGCACCTCCTCTGACATTGAATAAGGACCCAAATGGGAAACCTGTCAATATCACTGCCTATAGTGGGATGATTAGGTCTCTGCTATATCTTACAGCGAGTAGACCTGATATCATGTACTCTACATGTCTCTGTGCTCGGTATCAAGCTGAACCAAAGGAATTTCACCTCATCGCTGTAAAGCGAATCTTCGGATATCTGAAAGGAACTCCTAATATGGGTCTTTGGTATCCCAAAGGCTTAGGGTTCGATCTAATCGGTTACTCTGATAGTGATTTTGCAGGATGCAAGATTGATAGAAAGAGCACCACTGGCGGATGTCAACTATTAGGTGGTAAGTTGATAAGCTGGACAAGTAAGAAGCAGAACTCTGTGTCCACCTCTACCGCTGAAGCTGAATACGTAGCTGCCGGTAGCTGTTGTGCTCAAATCCTATGGATGAGAAATCAACTGAGAGATTATGATCTCAAACTTTCTAGAATCCCTATTTATTGTGATAGCACAAGTGTTATTGCAATTGCTAATAATCCTGTACTTCACTCAAAAACCAAGCACATTGAGATGCGACATCACTTTATCAGAGATCATGTGATGAATGGAGAAGTGGAACTTCATTTTGTTCCAACTGAATATCAGCTCGCTGATCTTTTCACTAAGCCACTTGATGAAGCTAGATTTAATCTACTTATCAGCGAACTTGGTATGTTGAACGCTGAATAAAATCCATTCTCTGACCTCTAATTCAACGATACTTGATTCGTCTCATTCAGGTATGGACTTCCAAATGTTTACATTCTCTGAATATTTTTTTTCAGGGAATGTCGTAAAACTAAAAACCCATCACTGACAATCCTTTATTGTCTATTGATGAAGAATTTAAGGATAATGATTAACATTTTTAAATGATAATCATTTTCAAATATTTTTCAAATAAGAAAAGGACACGTCAGACCTTTATCTGACACATGACGGACCACGACGTTTCCTTTCCTACTCTTTTCTAGGAACGTGCGCTAGGTCATCATTACTTTTCAAAAAGCTAAAACCGTCGTTTAGCTATCCCTTCTCTCTCCTCATGCTATTTAAGCAATTCATTTCTTAATTTGATTCTTTATGCGCTCTTTACTCTCAAAGCAAGAATCCTCTTTGAATCTTCAAGCCTTCCTCAAGAACACCAAGAACACGCACTTGTGCGTTTTTCTTTGTTTTGACGTTTAAGGTTTGATCTAACCCTGTTCTTTACTTAAAGCGCCAATGTCGTTTATCACATCTTTAACTTTATAACTCTATAAAATCTAAACCAGTTTTAAGTCAAAAATAAATGTGATTAAACCCTATTTCTTTTCTCAAAACCTGTTCTGGATTCGTCTTAAAACAGAAGACCATTTTAGGTATTTTGTTTTACCAAGCTTTTTTTTTTAAGTTGTGGTACTAACAAATATTTTGATCTTTGTTCATCAAAACACTTGTTTTTCTTCTACACTTTTTGGTAATCTTTGTACCAAAAACCTATTCTGGTTTATTACCCTTGTATTAAACCATGATTTTCCTATTTGGTGTTCCCATCTTTGAAACAGACATGGCATCTTCAAGCAAGAACACTCAGGCTGCTGAACAAGACCCAGTCGTCCTCACCGAAGCCCCTGCAAGCCACTTCGACCTGGAACAAGCAACCTTTAAGGCCTGTAATTACCTTGCTCTGGTGGAGATCCCTGCTGAAAGATCATACTTCAACGACGGTGCTACCTTCATCAAAGCCTGTGATGTATGCCTTTGTGCACAATCCCGTGTGGATCACTAGGCATCTTCAAGCTCTCTGGTACACAGCTTACTGCACAACCCTCACCACTGATAAAGGCAAGAAACTCCCTGCTATTCGCTTCACTATCCATGCTCTCGGCGAATTCACCTTCACCTCAGGCTTCCTAAGGAATGCCCTTCGCCTTCCAGAGGTAAGAACGATTCATGGGCCTCTGAGCCCACCAATGATCAAATAGAGGACTTCCTGGACTCTATTGGCTATGTTTGGGAGAACCCTGAAGTCAAATCCGTGGGTTCCAAGATGGAGAAGAAGCGTCTTCCAGGTCGCTGGCAATACATCTTCACCCAAGTGATTCAGTGTTTGGGCTCCAAGTTTGGCTTTCATGATCAAGCGAGCAAGCACTTTCAGGACCTTGGCTTCGCTCTCTGTACGAACTACAAGCTGAACTATGCGGACTACATATTCAGCGATATGTATAACAAGGTAAAAGTTGCTAAGAGGAACCAATTCATTCCTTACCCTAGGTTCTTTGCAACCATTTTGGAGGCTGCCTTCAAGGATGAATATCCAAAGGTCGCAAACCAAAGCTTCTCGATGGTAGGAAAGAAGTCTCTGGACATTGATGTCCATCCAGATGATGCTCCCTTCACTCCCTACATGCTCCCTAAAAGCAGCCACCCGTGTGTCCGTCTTACTGAATATCCCATCAGTGAGTATCCCTGACACCTCCTCTCCCTCCAAAAGAAAGGAACCAACCGATGGTCATAAAAAGACCATCGCTCATAAGCCAGCTAAAAAGAAACCAAGGAAGAAAGTCTCTCAAAAGACTTCCCTTCCTATTTCAGGCGTACTACCAACGCCTTCTGTAGCCACAGCCACGACAACGGTCTCTGCATCCGTTGCCGTTTCTTCAGCACTACCACCACCTTCAGCGACTACGGTCACTGAACGTGTTATAGCCAGCTCCGCTGAAGCTGGATCAGGTATTACATTCACAACCTTCTCTTCTTCTTCCACCATCTCTTCTTTGGTCCTCACACAAGCATATGATTCAGAGATAGATGTCCCTATCTCTGATGATGTTGAAATGCACGCTGTCCAAACTTCAGTTTTGTTTCGACAATCTGAACTTTGGAAAGCCAGTATGACATGACCTCATCATGTCTCTCTCAGACATACTAAGACACAGGATAGTGATCCACATGACACTTCCGTAGCACACGTTGTCCTTGAGAGTAATCCTCATGATACTTTCAAGGTAAATAACATGTCTAGTCACCCTCCATCTAACCCAGAGCTCTTATTGGCTGCTCTGTCTATGTTGTCATCAGGTATTGCACCTCCTCTCTCCACTTCAGCGACCACCGTCACTACCAGCTAGACGGCTGCCATTCCCTCCAACATCAGCAAGGGAAAATCTCCTCAGCAATCGAAGACGGCTGCTGAACTTCGTCGAATCAAGCAGGAAAAGTTTTCTTCCCACCTTCCTCTCTTCGCTGCGGAGGTTCCCAAGATTGTTCTTCCCAGCCCCACATTCCCTGCAATTGACTTTCTGGTCAATGAATGTGCTCTAACCAGGGCTAGGGTAGAAAACCTTCAGACGTCTGCTGAGTACATCTTCCAGACTATCGCTGGTACTCCAGGGATGAAGGCCACCATCAACAATGTCTACACTGACATTCAGGCAATCAAAGCTGATAACCTGACTCATCAGCAAGCTCTTGCCTCGCTGGAGAAGAAGGTAGAAGCACAGGACTATGTGCTCGAGTCTATTCAAAAGACTCAGTCCGACATGATGCATATGTTGACCAAAATGCAGGAAGCTGGCTCTTCCTTCACTGCTGTTGATCAGACTTCGCTGAACCAAGTCGCTCAGGCTCAGTCTGCGCACACCAATTCTCTCAAACACATTGGGTCCAATATGCGTACTCTGATGGTGGATGTTCTACCTCCTGACAACATCGAGGGGGAGAGATGCGCCAAAGAAATCGCTGACGAGATCATCGGAGAGGCGAATGAAAGATTCCCTGAAACTTCGATATCTCCCTACATTCGGCGAGACCCTCCTTCCATAGTTGCTGAAAAAGAAGTTGTTGAGGAAGATGATCAGGAGGAAGAAGACGATGAAGAAGACAACAATGATATCCCTCACTATGGGGGAAATGATGATGATGATGACGATGACATCCATCCTGGTGCTATTGAGCACTTCAAAACAGTAGACCAGACAACTTTATGCCTGAAATAGTCTACAGGGAGCCCTTGGGGGACGGACCACCTCCTTCTCAGTATCCGTCCAACCAATCAAGCAAAGGACATGAAGTTGTAGATCTTGATGCCACCATTCCAATATCTGAGGGGGAGACCGCTGTAGAGGTAACTCTTCCCCTTTTCCCTTTTGCTCCATCTCTGAACCTCCAACATATCCATCTTTTTCTCCTACAAATTTTGGTGCTGACCAACCTCTTTCTCCATCCCCCATTTTCAGTGAGTCTAGTCCCCTAAAGGACTCCACTTTTCGGAAGGAACCTTCATCTGAGGAGCAGTTCATGTACATATCTGACTCTGAATATGAGGAAGGCCTCATTCCCAGACGCCGCGCACAAAGACCCCTAATAAGCGAGCCTGAAGAGGAAGAAAGGCGAATAAACTTCTTAAAAGAACTCGAAGCTAAAAAAATAAAGATGCCCTCTGCTGAACCGAAAAATCCCACGCCTATCAGCGTGGTGGATGATTTCTACTTCTTATCAAAAGAAGAGAGAGCACAAGCTCTTGAAGCTCAGAGAATAAGGAATGAAAAGATGAAGCAAACAGAAAATGATCTAGAGCTTGCAAGGAGAATACTCAGGGAGGATGCTGCCAAAGATAAAGCGACTAAAGAGCTGATCGAGAAAAGTCAAAGAGTCGCTGAAGCTCTGGCACAAAGCAAACTGAATGAAGAAAATATCAAAGTGAATCTCATCCTCGCTCAAGAGAAGATCCTCAATGCTCTAACCAGTGAAGAACCAAGCCATAGAGAAAAAGAACTACGCTGGTGCACTGAAAGGTTCAATTATCGGAGGTCTGACTCAAAAAATCATTCTAGCAACGATCGAAGGACGTCCTTCCAAAAGGTATGGACTGAAGGTATTTGTTCGAATGTACAGGCATGCGAATGTTGAAAAAGAAGAAGCCAAGTTCTTGAAGTTCTATGGATACTCTGAATGGCTAGAAATAAGAGATGCCATTCAGGGTTCCAAATCAAAGTTTAAAGATGTGGTGGAAAGAGTGTTGGATCAACTTCTTCAGAGAATGTCACAGCATGTGCAAGTTCCGCCTCTCCCTGAGCCTTCAAGAAAGAAAAGTTCAAATGCTGAAGGAGGTTCATCTTCCAAAAGTGATCATGAAACCAAATTCAACTATGAAAGCATTCTTGGCCATCTTGAAATCCCTAACGTCTCAATGTTAAACGTCTCTCTCCCTCAAGATAGAAGATATGAAGAAATTATATCATCACCTTCCCTGAACCTGGTACGGTTTTCTTGGATAATGATGGCTTCCTAGGGCTCTTCAGAAACAAAGAAGTCAGCAAGGCTCCATCAGCCTTTATAAAGATCATGCATCATTACTGCTGGTCAGATGATCCGTTGATGAATCGACAGAAGAGGCTCTATGAAAATGAAATACGAAGAAGACATGAAAATCTTTGATTAATATATAGTTGTCTTTTCCTTTGTAATTCTCTTCAGTGTATTGTACTCTACTTACAAATTTGTAATTTCATTTCTCATGTAATGTCTTCAGATCATTGTTAATGAAATTTCAAATGAAGTACTCTACTCCAATTGTGTACCGAAAAGATCCCTGAAAAACAGTAAACGGGACACTGAACATAAGAGTTCTAACTTCTTTACGTACCTTCTTACTCAATGATATTTCTCTCTGAAATTTAAATTAGTGAATGTACTTAAGGCCTCTATTTGTAAAAATTGCGTTTCATATCCTTATAAATGAAACTCAATGGCTATAATATATTAGCTGAAATTTTTTTCACAGATTAGTACTTAGAAATTTTTACTTCAATATTTCTCAAAGTCCCTACTAATCTCTTCAAGTAATCTTCCCATGTTACTTAATCATAATCAAATAGGGGGAGATTGTTGATCATAACTCCTTTCAGTAATTTGAATATGATTCCTCTGAATACTTAGTGAAATTCCATTTTATAGACTTATGCTTAAAATCAGCAATAGCATACGCTGAGTGTTATCAGCGATCGCTGAAATTCAGAAGACTCAAGTCTACATCTGAAGATCTGAAGATCAACCATCACACCAAAAGAACATTCAGCGAAAGTCGAAGACCAAGCTGAAGAAAGAGATAATCAGCTAGTGATCTGAAGCGGTTCATTGATTGCAAAGATTGTCTACAAAGTGTGAAGTCTTGTAAAGCCTCAGCGATACTCTGAAAGTTCATCCTTGAAGTTTCAAGTTCAGCGATCAAGTGAAGCTTCTTATACAAGATTAAGATTGATCTTATCCTCGATGCACAAAAGTCAAACCTTATACTATGTCAGAGAGGGACGTACGGATTGTGTCATATGTCCCCATCATATCTGATATGGTACTGTTCACACGCGGCCAAAAGCATGGTTACGTTCTGAACAAAGGACAAGCTTCCTGTGAATGCTTGACACGTGGCATATACCTTTTGTCTTGCATTAAATGCAAACGGGTATAAATAATATGAAGATATCTTCTTCATCTTCATGCATGCTACTTTCTATTTCCTTAAACATCTGTCTCTTTTCTTTCTCATTTCCTTGTGCATCAATCTGTGTGATTTCTTAAGTTACAATAGAATAGGTTTACTTGTTCTAATTCTGCTTGTAACTGTAAATTTGTTTATTCAATAAAAACTCATTTAAAAAAGAAAATATGTCTGTTTGTATTCAAACCCCCCCCCCCCCCGGTTTGTAACTGTTTCTATATCCTTGAACTCTTGTAGACTCTTTTGGGACCAACAAAGTTCATCGGTGAAATCAAAAATTTCATGGGTTAACAATTAAGTAAATGAGATAATAAAGAAATGTGGTATTTAAACAATGTAATAATTAAGTGAACAAGATATTTAAGAAATGTGCTATTTAAAAAATGTAATAATTAATTGAACAATATATTTAAAGAATGTGGTATCAATAATCAAAAAGACGAAAATGCCTGGTTAACAAAGTTAACACAAATAATTGAGTTAACACTTGAAGGGCCCTCTCTCTCTCTCTATATATATATATATATAGAGAGAGAGAGAGAGAGATAGAGAGAGAGAGGGGATCAGGTTCAGGAGAAAACGTCAAAAAAGAGAAACCTGAGGAACACCCTGAGAGGCCTCCATCTGGACGGTATGCTCTAACATGCATTTGTGCATATGCATTAATGCATATATATGCATTGATGCATAGAAATAAATATCATCCAGATGGCAAACTCTCAGGGTGTTATTCAGTTTTTTATTTTTTTAACATTTTTCCCTGAACCTACGTCTATATATATATATATACAGAGAGAGAGAGAGGAAAGTTCAAGTGAGAATTCAAATTTGGTTGTGAACGTGAGGACAAATAAGAGCACATCACGTGTCTGAATGTAAATTATTCAGACTGAATAATCAAAGAAATATTCAGTCTGAATATGATACGTGTCGTGCTCTCATTTGTCCTCACGTTCACAATCAAATTTGAGTTCTCATTTGAACCCGTCCCTATATATAATATTCATATACGATAAATAGAATAAAAAACTCACATACGTTTCTCATCTTTGGTAATGTTTGAACTTCCGACCTCCTACAAGGCCAAATACTTATATATCGTTAGGCCAAATGTCCTTTGATTAAAGTCAAACATTATGTTAATATTTTGAACATGAATATAGGTGACCTCATATCCTATCAAAAACAACAACAGAGAACATCATTCTCACACTAATCATTTTAACACACATCCATTTAGGAAAAAAAGTTATTTTCTAGCAGTTTTAAGTTTTTTTTCCTTTGAAAAAAGGGATGACACTTCTACAAGATTAACAATTATTTAATAATTGTTTCCTCAATGTTTATATTTTCATTTTTATTTTAAAAAGAGAAGAAGAAGTTATTTTCTAGCAATTTTAAGTTTTTTCCTTTTTCTAACAATCATTTAATAATTGTTTCCTCAATGTTTATATTTTCATTTTTATTTTAAAAGGAGAACAAGTTGTTATTTTCTAGCAATTTTAAGTTTTTTCCTTTGAAAAAAGGGACGACACTTCTACAACTTTAATAATTATTTAATAATTGTTCCCTCAATGTTTATATTTTCATATTTATTTATCTTACAATAACTGTTATTTTCAAATAAATAATTAAAATTTTAAATCGATTTTTAACTAATGCATAAATATTAAAAAAATGATGATATAGATACATTAATCAAAATTAAATTAACTTGTCATTTGATTAATTAAAAAGTACGATAATCATTTATATCTAAAATTATACGTCATTTATATTGTAGATATTTATTTTTCGATGGAAATATTATAATGAAGTTCATTAATTGGTAAGAAAAAAATGGGTTGATGTATATTATCTTTTTTGCTAAAAACAATTCAATTGATACTGTTGATAAGCTTCTTAATGTAGAACCGTGGGTTCACAACTCAATGTATCACTAACAATAAAATTTAGTATATATGATGCTAAAAATGTTTGTGTCAAGATAAGATAATTTATAAGACTTAAGTTTATAAAAGCAAAAAATATATATCCTGTTAAAAAATGTTAAAAAAAAGTTTATAGAACGTTTTTTTGGACATTTTAACAATTTTTTAGGACATTTTAAAAATAACTTCTAGCTTTTTTGTAGAACATTTTCGAGAAGTGTCTTATTAATATATTTTTATAGGATATTTGTTTTTTAAAACACTTTTTCGAGTAATATAATATAAAAAATAATTTGATGTTTTATTTAAAAAAATGATCTAATTTTTTCCGTTAAGATGTCAAAAAACGCGCTATATATAAACTTTATTAATGTAACACTTTACAAATGATGCATAATTGTTTGACTATATAAATTTAAATCTTATAAACCGTCTATTAAAATATTAATTTTTCTTGACATCCTATGAACCTGATTAAGTTAGTTATATATTATAAAAAAATTATTTTCCAATAAAAGATTATATGTTTTAGGTTCGTCGAATAATGAGCACCCAAAAGACAAACGGGTATCAATCATGGAGTCTAGAATTAGGGTTGTTCGCAGTTTGGTTTAAACGGTTTAAGTCTTTTTTTTAATATATCAAACTGCAATTAAGTGACGGTTTAAGATTTTTTTTTCAAAACGTAATATTTAAAATGAAGGGTCCAACCACTATGAACTTTTGAAAAATTTGTACCCATTTGATTTTCATATCTAACGAACATTTACCAAAGGGCTTCTGGCCTAGCGGTACCGGGGTTTTTATAACATCCTCAAGGTCTTGGATTCGAGCCTTGGGAGTGGTGGTTTTCCTAAAAATGGTGGAGGAGTGGGGGTTTATCCCCTAAGGCGAAGGTTCGGGTCCCGCATACTGCCTATATGGATGTCACTGTGGGTTCGAATCACTAACTGCTAACTTGCCGTTCAAAAAAAATCTAACCAACATTTCTTTTCGGTTTATTATTTCCACATCATATGTTTTTTGAAAATATCATATGTATAAATCTGATGAAAACCAAGTTTCACTACAAAATAAATGACGTTTATACACAAAAATCATCTAGAGAATTTTCCTTGGTGGTTACTGACAGATCACTCAGAAAATACAAATTGATTTGGCAAAATCCCCAGTGTTTTTCGAAAAAGAGAAAATACCAACGGATCATCCAGAGAATACCTAGATAATCTTTCACTGATTTGAATTATCCACCAACTTTTGCGATGGTTTTGTGATGGTTTTGTGATGAATCACACCTAGCCACGAATTTCCCAGAGAAAAGTTTATAGGCAAAACTTTTCCATTTAGTAAATACCAAATGGTTCGGAAAAATCCGATGTTTTCAGAAAAATACCAACGGACCACCCAAAAATACCTAGATAATGTTTCACTTATTCGAACTACCGGCAATTTATCCACCGACTTTTATGACGGTTTTATGACAACTTATAGTAATGTTTTACTGAGTATATCAAGAAATGGTGGTTGAAATGGAGCTATCGTCATTAGCTCAGCAAAAGTATGACACTACAATAAATATTGAATCCAATAATCAACTAACCATTGAAAAAAGAAATTAATGATAAATTAATGATAAATTAATAAATTTGAATTGAAATACTAAAATTAAGGAAGTTGAAGAATATAAAATCTCCCATTACCCACGTCTTTCTTTATATATATACACACTTCCCTTCTTATATCACAATATAACAACTTCATATAATACAAACATTACCTGCTGAATCAAGTCTTTCCACTAGATTCTCTCTCTCTCTCTCTCTCTCTCTATATATATATATATATATATATCTTTCTCTCTCTAGAATTATGGGCTTTTTTGCAGAACCAAAGATACCTTTGATTGATATTGTAGATATGCAGAAAAACACAGGTTGCAGAGAATTGGTTTGCAGTGAAGTGAGGCATGCACTTGAAGAGTATGGTTGCTTTTTTGTTGTTTGTGATGGAATTATTACTGAACAAGTTAATAGGGAAGTATTTGATGGGATAGAAACCCTATTTGATCTTCCAATGGAAACCAAAATAAAAAACACTTCTGATAAGGCTTACCATGGGTATTTCGGGCAAATCCCTTTTCTTCCACTCTTGGAAAGCATGGGAATTGAGCATGCTGCAAGTATTCATGGAGTTCATAGCTTCACAAACATCATGTGGCCCTCTGGAAATGACATTTTCTGGTAATTATATTATTATGTTCACAAGTACAGCTTAACCAAAGTTGGCTTATATTTTGAGTTCTTTTTTTTCAATAATCTTTGTTTGATTATATATATATAATATAAAATCAAACAAAGATTATATATGTGGTCAGTTTTAGAAGAAAACCTCAAAAAAAAATTATAAAAAAAATTATGAAGAACATCCTACCATCCATCTGGAAGGTATGCACAAATGCATGCTTGTAATTTGTAACATGCACACGTGCATATGCAATTGTGCATAGAAAGAACAACTTCAATCGCTTGTATGCATTTGTGCATATCGTTTATGCACAAATGCATACCGTCCATGGAGGGCTGACCATTAAGATCGACCACCTTTTTACACTTGAAACTTTACATTTTGCTGTGAAGTTTGGTACTTTTTTTTACCTTCACAGTCTTTTGCGAAGAAGTTTCAAGTGTAAAAATGTGGTCTCACGATAACAGTGTCTCACATAACCCCCCCCCCCTTACCCCCCCCCCCTTCCCCCCAAAAAAAAATGTAGATCGTTTAAAGGAATAAAATAAGGATATCAAGCACCAAAAGTTTATACATCAAGACACCACAAAAAAATTGATTGTGATGAAGGAATTAATTAACAAGCTTAGTCTTTTGTTTTGGTTCTCCTCTTAACAGTAAAATGATGCAGATGTATGCAAAGCTAGTTTCTGAAATTGAAGAAACAGTTAGGAAGATGGTGTTTGAAAGCTATGGAGTGAACAAGTATCATGAATCCTACAATGAGTCTGTGACATATCTTCTTAGATTAATGAAATACAGACCGCCGAATATGAACGAGACTAAAATGGGTTCGATATCTCACACTGATAAGACCTTCATATCCATACTCAGCCAAAATCAAGTGAAGGGATTAGAGATTAAAACCAAGGACAACAATTGGATCCCTGTGAACTACCCTCCTTCCTCCTTTTTGGTCATGGCAGGAGATGCATTCAAGGTAAGATAATTACCAACTCAACAAAAACTTTGTACCATATTTAAAGATGCTAAATAAGTGATTACTGCAAAGTTACATGACCTAACAAGTTTTACTGATGAAGTTGGACAATTTAATAGAACACAAAAACTAAAGTAGCGTTTGGTTCAGACAAGAGAATGAAAATCGAAATGCAAATTAAAATGATAGAGAATGAAAATAAGATTGAATTTTCATCCCCCAGTTTAATTCGGAATCAAAATTTGGAATGAGTCCATTATATTATATTAAATCACATATTTCTTTTATTATCATTGCCATTAATTACTAGTTAATTAATGCTTCGAACGTCCCTAAATCTTCATATTAATTAACCTTTTATATGCCGATTGACGCTTTTGAAAAATATTATATATTACCCTTCCATATATAGTATACTTTTCAAAATATCCGTATAAAAGAGGCTAATATAACAATTTATTTTTTGTCATATAAAATTACTCAACTATGTAGATAAAACTTGTTAGGTAGCTTAAATATGTACTAACAACTTATTGACTAATGCCTTTAGATAAGACTTTGGTTTTTGTTCCTAAACTTAAAAGTCCTATAATCAAGTATTCTATTATATAATGCATATGCGTCCTAAAATCAATATCAATATTGTTGTGGAGATTATATATATACACACACACTCACTAAAATCAAAACACTTCACAAATATATATATGTATATATATAACGGAGTTATATCAAGTTTTATTTGTAATAGGCGTGGAGTAACGACCGAGTACAGTCTCCTTATCATCGAGTGGTCATGGATGGACATGAATATAGATACTCAATAGGGTTATTTACATTCCACAAAGGGATCATAGAGGTACCAGAAGAGCTAGTTGATGATGCACATCCGAGAAAATTCAACTCATTTGATCATTTTGGGTATCTTGACTTCTATGACAAAGACTCAATGTTCGATCAAGACTACTCCCAAGTTAAATCCTTTTGCGGGGTGTAATTTATTGGTTTTCTTCACTTTTTTCTTAGTAATAAATATTGTGGGGTGTATGAAGAAGGTTGCGGAAGTGATTATAATGACGTATTTTTGGGTCATGTGGAATCAAAGGAACGTAAAATTGCCAACTTAATACAATATTTTGCGTTCTGTTGGATTAAAGTGAGATCAAAGTTTGGTAGAGCTCTCTATGTTAGGCTTATTGGATTAGGCCCTCTTTGATTTCTATAATTAATTGTATACTTTGCTAGCTACTAGTTAGTTCTGGTTTAATATCATTGACTTATGCTGTCCAAAAATAAATAAATCATGTGGAAACTCTTGGTGGTAGATAAGATATTTGATTTTGGTTGGTCCTTAAAGATCAACAACTTAAAACTTTTTATGCAGGACCACTTAAGCATTTACTTAGATTGTTAACTTTATGGTCCCACGTCAAAATTTTTTGAAATAATAATAGATCTTGTGGAGTTGAATGTTGGGTTTTTTTGTAGATAAAATATTTTGATAATATGATTTTGATAAATGATGATGTGGTGGGATAGAGCTAGAATTAAATTCAAACACATAAATTGAGTTCTACTGTTAGTGATGATCACATGAATGATGGAGTCACACTTTGACATATCTTATATGAATTGTATTCTTTATTTCTTTTCCAGAAAAATAATAAAAAAATATATTATTATATAGGAAAGTGACTCAAATATTTATTTCTCACGTTTAAATTGGTCTTTTAACCTTTCCTTATATATAGGGGTGTATTCATACCAGAAAACCGATCAATTTGCAAGAAAGCAAGATTTGGGTAACATAAAATCCATAATTAAAAAATACAATAAATAAAAAAATGGAAAATAATTTTAGAAGTTAAAATAACTATCACTTTAAACTGGATAAATCCTTATAAATCTCATTCTATCTTTTAAATTTATTGATTGTGTTATAGAAATAGATATATATGAAATGGATGTCAATCCCTTATTATCGATAAATATATGTATTTGATGTGTATTGTAACTCTTAAAGGTTAATTCATCGATGACTATATATATGCATTGTTTATTGAATAATAAATAAGCTTTTGTCTCTCTTCTTTCTCTCTCAATCTCGTTATTTTATAACATGTTATCAGCACGTAAGCTTATATCATTGTTGCCGTTGCTAGACGATTGTTCAATCAATATCAATCGCTACTAAACAACACCCCTACTTGTCGCATGCTCATATTCTCGGTATAAAATCAAGTAAGCATCTTTACATAACATGTGACTGGCATGAGATCTACTATTATATTTTATAATCTTTCTATTTTATATCGCCTCTCTTGATTATCAAGATGCACAACATGTTTATATGAGCACTTTAGTAAAACATATGCCTCTGCTTTCTACAACGAATCGTTATGTATGTTTTATGTTCTAATTGAAATTGGGAAATAGTTCATTGGTAGGGTTTTTCTTGATAGTGGTTCCCAACCGCCCCCTTATCAAAAAAAATTCTGGGAATATCTCCAAGGCTCCACTAAATGTTATCTCATTTAAATCAAACATTTATTATTATTATTTATTGAATAGTTTATTTAGTTATTTATTTATCATATTCGTATATTAGATGCAAAATTAATATACGGCTAATTAAAATAGAACATATTTGCTTTATTAAAGATAAATATTACCATAACACTATCCTAATATAATGTCAAATAGAGTTCTATTAAATATTTATGATTTTTATCATATATTTATATTATTATATGATATAAATACCTACACTTGAGAGTTAAGAATATCCATATATTGTTCAAATTTAGTATCATCATCATGTTTTATGACTCTAGTTATTATACATGTTTATCCCTTGCGTCTCAACATATTAATTAAATGTGTTATGTGAATATCTAATTGCTTATCTCGATATTTATTAATTTAATTATGAATTTAGTTTTTAAGTTGAATTCTTCGTATAATATTTAAATACTTATCCTTTTTTTTATGTTTATCCTATTTAAATGTCGTCATATTATTATGAGTTCACTACTAGAAAATTGAGTATTTTTAACGGAAATTAATTTTCAACGGAAAATGTCGTTGAAAATTTTCTACGAATTTTAGAGGATTATTAACAGAACATAAATTTTCTACGAATTTTCAAAGAATTTCCGTTGAAAATCTCTCACAAACATATATGCATTTTCAACCAAATTTTTTTCAACGGAATGTCTCGTCAAAAAGTTTTTGGTTGAAAATGCATTTTGTGAGAGATTTTCAACGGAAATTCGTTGAAAATTCGTAGAAAATTTATGTTTTGTCAATAATCCCTTTAAAATTCATAAAAAAAATTCAACGACATTTTCCGTTGAAAATTTTAGTTGAAAATACTCAATTTTCTAGTAGTGGTTCCTACTCATAATTTCAATCTTATAATTAATTTTGGGAAGTTACACTTCCAACCCTCAAATATTTGGTCTCTTACAAAAAAAAACTCCAAAATACTATTAATATGTTAAAAATAAAAATTCAACTTTATTTCAAAATCAATATTTATTTTGCTTACTGGCAAAATCTCTCAAAATTATTAATGTCATTCATGTATTTCATGATGTGAAATAATTGCATAACACTGAAAGATTTTGTCAAACGGGTGTAAATAACCCCTCCTACCTGGAAATCCAAAAGTGCCTTTGCAATCTATCTTCGAATATTGAAATAATGATGACGTATTATCAACAACTTTCGTTTGTTTTTGCGTTACTTTTGCTATTCTTTTTCAACAGAAAACTCAGGGTCTTTGACTCCTGCAGCTTTTCTGGATAAACAATCCTCAAGTAAACATCACAAACCTTAGGAAGTTTGTGTTAACCTTAATTGAGAAAATCTGAAACACAAGAACTTAGCTGTTCTTTTCCCTAAAAAGACTAGATAACTTTGTTACGCTAGATCTTTTGGTTAAGAATCCTTCGTTTTTTTGCTTGCTGGTCTATCAATTACATATTCGAGTTTTCTTTTAAACAATTGAATCGTTATGAAGCCATGAAAAGTTCTAAAGATTAATTTTATATTTTATGATAGTTAAACATGGCAAAACTTGCAAAACTTGAGTTTTTGGCTTTGGATATCACCGGGAAAAACTACTTGTCTTGGGTATTGGATGCTAAAATACATCTAGATGCTAAGGGCCTCGGAAAAACTAGAAAAGAGGGCAACCAGGAAACTACCCAAGATACGGCAAAGGCGATGATTTTCTTACACCATCACCTACATGAAGCCCTAAAAACTGAATACCTCACTATAAAAGATCCACTCATCCTTTGGAAAAATCTAAGAGACCGCTATGATCACCAACAAACCGTGATACTGCCAAATGCACGTTATGAATGGGTTTATCTGAGGTTTCAATACTTTAAGTCTGTAAGCGAGTATAACTCAGCTATGTTCAGAATTACCTCTCAATTAACCCTATGTGGGAAAAAGATCAAGGATGGGGAGATGTTAAAAAAAACATTCTCCACCTTTCACGCTTCTAATATGCTCTTGCAGCAACAATACCGTGAAAAGGGGATTTAAGAAATATTGTGACTTGATCTCATGCTTACTAGTTGCTGAACAAAACAATGAACTCCTTATGAAAACCATGAGACCCGTCCTACCGGCATTGCCCCATTCCCAGAAGCGAATGTGGCAACATATAACGACCAAAACAATATTAGAGGACGCGGTCGGGGTTATGATCGTGGTCGTGGTCGTGGTAGAGACCGGGGTCGCGGTCGCGGTCGAGGAAGTGGTCAAGGAGGATACGTTGGTGTCAAATTTAACCCTCCAAAGCAACATAAAGAGAAATACATATGAAAAGAAAGAAAAACCGACAAGTAATATATGTAATCGCTGTGGCATGGAAAATCATTGGGCTCAAACATGTCGAACAACAAAGCATCTGGTTGAACTTTATCAGAAATCCCTCAAGAATGAGAGGAAAGGGACAGAAGTAAACTACACTTATGAGCAAAATAAGAGCCCCAATGGTCCTGAAGACCACAAAACAACTCACTTAGATTTTGGGAATTTTCTTATCAGCGAATGATCACTATCTTAGTATTAAGCAATATGTCAAATTTTCGTTTCATATTTCTTTCTGTTTTAGTAATTGAATAATATATCAAATGAATATTCTTAAGCAAACCGTTGATTATTTACACTATTTTCAAGATTTATTAAATTTTAATTTCTTTATTTTAGAAAATATGGACTGCTTAAAACAACTGGACATTGATGACGAGGACATATGTCTGGTAGATAATGCATCAACACACACCATCCTCAAGAAAATGAGTTATTTCTCTCATTTAACTACACAAAAGACAAATATCAACACAATATCCGGAAGTGTAGAAATAATTGAAGGTTTTGGAAAAGCACAAGTGCTATTACCGGGCGGAACAAATTTGAAAATTTAAAACGCACTTTATTCCCCCAAGTCTCAAAGAAATTTACTGAATTTTAAAGATATCCGTAAGAATGGATACCATATTGAGACTACAAGTAAAGGACAATCTGAATACATTCAGATTACAAGTATGGTGATAGGAAAGAAACATGTGTTAGAAAAATTGTCCGCATTTTCTTTCGGTTTATACTGCACCAAAATAAGTGCAACTGAATCAAATATGGCCATAAACCAGAAGTTTATGGACCAAGAAAGATTTATTATTTGCCATGACCGGTTAGGCCATCCCCGGTCAGTAATGATGTGAAAAATAATAGAACAATCATGTGGGCATACTTTGAAGAACCAGAAGATTTTTCAAACTAATGATATTAATTGAGTTGCTTGTTTACAAGGAAAGCTGATCGCTCACCCATCACCAACCAAAGTAGGGTTTGAATCCCTCAATTTTCTGGAAACGATACAAGGGGATATATGTGGGCCAATTCACCCCTCTTGTGGACCATTTAGATATTTTATGGTTTTAATTTATGCATCAACCAAATGGTCACATGTGTGCTTAGTATCAAGTCGCAACCTGGCGTTTGCACGATTACTTGCCCAATTAATACGATTGAGAGCACATTTTCCAGATTATCCTATAAAAACAATTCGTTTAGACAATGTTGGTAAATTCACATCCCAAATATTTAATGATTATTGCATGTCTATTGGAATAAAAGTTGAGCATCTTGTAGCTCATGTTCATACACAAAATGGGCTTGCTGAATCGCTTATCAAGCGACTACAAATGATAGCCAGGCCAATGATCATGAAAGCTAAACTACCAGTTTCCACCTGGGGCCACGCTATCTTGCACGCAACAACACTAATTCGCATCAGGCCAACAAGTTATAATGTCTCCTCCCCTTTACAAATGGTTTTTGGTTAGAAACCTAATATTTCCCATCTAAGAATTTTTGGATGTGCGGTTTATGTCCCAATTGCTCCACCACAACGCACAAAGATGGGACCTCAAAGGAGATTGGGAATATATGTCGGATACGAATCCACATCTATGATTAAATATTTAGAGCCATCAACGGGGGATTTATTTACGGCTAGATTTGTTGATTGTCATTTTAATGAATCAGAATTCCCAGCATTAAGGGGAGGGACTAAACAGCTGGAAAATCAAAATAATATAAGCTGACGTGAATTATCATTATCTCATCTTGATCCTCGAAATAAACAATGTGAACTAGAAGTTCAAAAGATAATTCACTTTCAAGGACATGCAAATCAATTACCAGACACATTCACTGACCCAAAGAGAGTGATAAAGTCACATGTGCCAACTGCTAACGCTCCAGTTAAAATTGATATCCCAAAGGGGAAAGACAATTCGAGTAATGAGTCTAGAGCACGTCAGAAGCGTGGTAGACCAATCGGTTCCAAAGATAAAAATCCTTGAAAGAAAAAAAGAGCTAATAACCAAGATGGTCAAAACGAGGTAAGGGAAATGCCATAAGAGTCTCCTGATGAGACACTAGACATGATGGTTCCAGAAGAACCTAGGTACCTGAAAATGAAGAGATCTCAATAGATTATATCATGTCTAGACAAATATGGAATCGAAATGAAACCGACGTCGATGATATTTTTGCATATAATATAGCGCTAAATGTGATTGAAAATGAGGAGGATCAAGAACCAAAATCTGTCAAGGAATGCATGCACAAAAAAGATTGGCCAAAATGGGAAGACGCAATACAGGCAGAATTGAACTCATTAATGAGACGGGAAGTTTTTGGACTTGTTGTCCGCACACCTGAGGGTATAAAACCCGTCGGGTATAAATGGGTCTTCATAAGGAAACGTAATGAGAAAAATGAAATTGTGAGATATAAAGCACGACTAGTCGCACAAGGATTCTCACAAAGACCCGGAATTGATTATGAGGAGACTTATTCTCCCGTGGTAGATGCAACTACTTTCCGATACCTTATAAGTCTGGTAATACAAGAAGGTATTGGTATACGTCTAATAGATGTCGTGACAGCTTACTTATATGGGTCACTTGACACTGATATTTACATGAAACTCCCTGAAGGATTGAAATTGCCTAAATCATGTAAAGTAAGTTTTCGAGAACATTGTTCGATTAAGTTAAATAAATCATTATACGGTTTGAAACAGTCAGGGCGTATGTGGTATAATCGCCTTAGCGAATATTTGCTGAAAGAAGGTTACAAGAATGATTCGATTTGCCCATATATCTTTATAAAGAGATCTGGACCCGAGTATGTCATAATTGTCGTGTATGTAGATGATTTAAATATAATAGGGAATCTCGGTGAGCTCCCTCGGGCAATAGAATATTTGAAAAAGGGTTTTGAAATGAAAGATCTTGGAAAGACAAAGTTTTGTCTAGGGCTACAAATCGTACATCTTAAAAATGGAATTCTTGTGCATCAAGAAACTTATATAGAAAATGTGTTGAAAAGGTTTTATATAGATAAATCACATCCAATGAGCACACCTATGGTTGTGAGGTCTCTTGATGCTGAGAAAGACCCTTTTCGACCTCCAACAAATAATGAAGATATCCTTGGTCCTGAAGTACCATATCTAAGTGCGATTGCGGCACTAATGTTTCTTGCCGGTCATACGAGACTGGTTATATCATTCTCTTTGAACCTATTAGCAAGATATAGCTTGTATCCAACAAGGAGGCACTGAATGGAGTAAAGCAAATCTTTCGATATCTCCAAGGTACCAAATATATGGGTTTGTACTTCACTAATCAATCAAAGGCAAGTTTAATTGGTTTTCCAGATGTTGGATACCTGTCAGATCCCCATACCGGTCGATCGCAAACCGGATATGTATTCACTATCGGTGGAACAGCGATTTCATGGCGCTCCACAAAACAGACTATGACAGCCACTTCATCGGATCATGCCGAGATCTTAGCTATCCACGAAGCGAGTAAGGAATGTGTTTGGTTGAGAAATGTAATACAACACGTTCGAGGATCTTGCAGTATTATTTCGGATAAAGAATTACCAACAGTCTTGTATGAAGATAATGCGGCATGTATTGCTCAACTCAAGGAAGGGTACATTAAAGAAGACAGGACCAAGCATATACTTCCAAAGTTCTTCTTCACACACGATTTGCAGAAAAACGGCGACATCGGCGTTCAACTAGTTCGTTCATGTGAGGACATAGCTGATCTATTCACCAAGTCCCTTCCGAATTCAACATTTCGAAGACTGGTTCATGGTATTGGGATGCGACGACTTGAAGAACTCAAGTTATGTGATTATCAGGGGGAGAAATTACGCGTTGCACTCTTTTTCCTTTGATCATGGTTTTGTCCCAACTGGATTTTCCTGACAAGGTTTTTAATGAGGCAACTACCCCAAGCGTATTTGGAGTGACTATGTACTCTTTTTCCCTTCACTAAGTTTTTCCCACTGGGTTTTACTTGGTAAGGTTTTAACGAGACATACTACTCTTAATCAACATCCAAGGGGGAGTGTTATGGAAAGAGATATATATGGAATGGAAGTCAATCCCTTATTATCGATAAGTATATGTATTTGATGTGTATTGTAACTCTTAGAGGCTAATCCATCAATGACTACATATATGCATTGCATATTGAATAATAAACAAGCTTTTGACTCTCTTCTTTCTCTCTCAATCTCGTTATTTTATAACAAATTCATATTTTTTTTTATCAAGTTTTATGTAAAAAAAATTGGATACACTTTTAATTAAAAAAATTCACAATTTTCATCAAATGTCACATGTGTATCCACATTCAATTGATGTGTGATAATATATTTTGTTAATCATATGTGTGTATATTTATATTTATAAATCTTTATGTAATATAGATATTATCACATGTGATAACACGTCACTTATATTCAATATATTATCATATGTGATATGTACAAAAAGTTGCGCAATTAATCATATGTGATAGATAGTAGATTATATGTTAAATGAAACTAATTACATGTGATTCAAAACTTGGATACGAAAAATGGTGAACAAAGATAATGTATTAATTAAAATAATGATTGTAATATCACATATAATATTTAATGAAAATACTAATATTTTTTTAATCAAAAGTGTATTTAGAAGAAAAAAACCATATAAAACGTGATAAATAAAAGGTTATGAATTAAGTAAACTTCAAAACAAATAAATCTAAAGAATATAAGAAGATTTTTAAGTTTTATCCAATTTAAAATCGTAATTATTCTGAATTTCAAAAATTAGTTTTTAATGAAATGATTATGTGGCTCATTCCTTGTTTTCTTACAGCTTTTATAACCAAATCAGAAGTGTCCATTTGATCACCAACGATTATTATTTAATCTGTTGTAACTACCATTTATTAAAAAAATCAAAAAAGAAAAAAATTGGGTCACGGATGAGTGAGTTGCATGGGTTGTATAATCTAGAGGGTTGTATTTGAGCACTCCTTCTCTCTCTCTCTGTGTATATATATATATAGAGAGAGAGAGAGAGAGGAAGTTTCAAATGAGAACTTTTGATTTCTAAAGGAACAAATGGATTATTATACATATGATGCGGGTCCCACATAATATTAA
The DNA here is from genome assembly GCA_036898165.1 of Silybum marianum. Classification (NCBI taxonomy): domain Eukaryota; kingdom Viridiplantae; phylum Streptophyta; class Magnoliopsida; order Asterales; family Asteraceae; genus Silybum; species Silybum marianum. The sequence continues at coordinate 30,880,651 of CM072536.1, forward strand.
GTCATTTCTGATTTAATATGATTTAATATTAAATCAGAAATGATTTGATATTATGTGGGACCCACATCATATGTGGTCCACAAATTGTTTTGAGCACTCCTTCTCTCTCTCTCTCTCTGTGTGTATATATATATATATATAGAGAGAGAGAGAGAGAGGAAGTTTCAAATGAGAACTTTTGATTTCTAAAGGAACAAATGGACACTTGTGGACCACATATGATGCGGGTCCCACATAATATTAAGTCATTTCTGATTTAATATTAAATCAGAAATGATTTGATATTATGTGGGACCCACATCATATGTGGTCCACAAATTGTTCATTTGTTCCTTTAAAGAGTGGTGGTTCTCGTATGATCCTTCCCCTATATATATATATATATATATATATATAGGGACGGGTTCAAATGAGAACTCAAATTTGGTTGTGAACGTGAGGACAAATGAGAGTGCGACACGTGTCTCATTCAAAGAAATATTATAGTATATATTCAGTCTGAATATACAAAGGAATATTCAGTCTGAACATACAAAAGAATATTCAGTCTGAATATTCTTTAGTATATTCAGTCTGAATATTGCTTATTTTGACACGTGTCACGCTCTCATTTGTTCTCACGTTCACAACCAAATTTGAGTTCGCATTTGAACTTTTTTTTTCTCTCTCTCTCTCTCTCTATATATATATACATATATATATAGGGGGGGTGCTCTTCAAGAGAGATTTAGGTTAATCTTGATAACTATGAGATCCAATCTAAATCACACATTATTAATAATCAGTGACTATTATTAAAAATATTAATTTTGGTAATTATCTGCTATTTAAAAAAAAAATATTTATAAATAATATTTAAGGGTAAATAAGTCTTTTTATAAATCTCTCTCCTCTCTCCTCCCTCTTCCCAAATTTATTCCGTAAACCATGGTGATTATACCTATCATGACAATCAAAAACTTTTGTGATACATATTATGATAATCAAGAACTTTTGTGATACCTATTATGATAATCAAGAATACGTATCATACACATTCATACGAATATGGACCATAGACATTCAATAACCCTATTATGATACCTATTATGGTAATCAAAAACCTATTATGATAATAAAAAAAACCCCTCCCTTCATACGAATATGTACCATACATATTCATAAAAGGTAACACATATCTTCAAATATTTTGTTACTCTGGTGGTACCTTTTAAGATGAATAAAAGGTACTACACACATATCTTCATAAAAGGTACCACACATTCAAAATATCGGATCAAAAAATATATCATACGAATATGTACCATACATATTCATAAAAGGTACCACATATCTTCAAATATTTTGAATCTGGACTATGAAGGGAATCGATTGGATTAATAGTTTTTCCAATTTGTTTTGATAATATTCGGTTAGATAATTTAAGAAATATATATTTTTAATCTTTATCTGATTTGTAACAGAAAAATAAATATTAATATTATTAATTATTAAATTTGTTAATTTACCAAATTACCCCTTTTTATTTATGGTTAGGAGTGGATCTCATGGTTATCAACTTTTATAGGGTTCTCATTTGATTATGCCCCTATATATATATCTATATATATATATATATAGAGAGAGAGAGAGAGAGGAAAGTTTTAATGTGAACTCAAACTTGGTTGTGAATGTGAGGACAAATGAGAGCCTGACATGTGTCTGGATATAGATTATTCAGACTGAATATAGTATTTTTTCAGTCTGAGTACGCATTATTCAGACTGAATAAATAGTATATCCGGTCTGAATATTTCTTTGTATATTCAGACTGAATGAGACACGTGTCGCACTCTCATTTGTCCTCACGTTCACAACCAAATTTGAGTTCTCATTTGAACCCGCCCCTATATATATATATAAATTATATAGGAGAGGGATCAAATGAGAACCACCCCTTCTTAAAGGAACAAAGGAATAAATTATGAACCATATATGATGTGGGTCCCATATAATATTAAATCATTTATGATTTAATATTATGTGGCACCCACATCATATGTGATCCACAAATGTCTCTTTGTTCATTTAAAAATGCAAAGTTCTCATTTAACTATAGGGGCAATTTCAAATGAGAACTCAAATTTGGTTGCGAACATGAGGACAAAGGAGAGACATATGTCCTATTCAGTCTGAATAACAAAGGGAAACATTCAGACTGAATGTTGTGTTATTTACTCTGAATGCATGTTATTCATAGTGACTAATGTATGAACTTAACCTTCATTATTCATTATGAATGATCTTCATTATTCAGATTGAAATGAAACACGTGTCATGCTCTCATTTCTCCTCGTATTCGCAACCAAATTTAAATTTGCATTTGAACTTTATTCTCATTTGAGAATATAAGAGAGAGAGAGAGAGAGAGAGTGGGGAGAGATCAAATGCAAATTACCCCTATTTGTAGAAACCAAACATATCATTCTCATCGGTCGAGTTCATTGTTTGATTTTATCAAATTGTTTCATAAAATTGTTTAATCTAATGAAATTGTTTCATATAACTCTTTTATTAATAAAATTGTTACATATATTTTGTTTATATGTAAAAATATAAAACTGGTTCATGTATTTTTCTAAAATTAAAATAGTGAAAATGATAATGTCTATAGTGATATTCAAATGTGTATCTAGTCATCCAGACCGAATTTTCATGCATTTGACCTGTGTAAGCATGTTAATGGTCGTGACAACATATGCCAATAATTTCATGGTACCGGTGGTTTAGTTATGCTATATATAGCTATGGTGAAATATTGGATAGTTAGGCTTGTTGTTTGAGTGGTTCCGGTATTATATTTCACAAGATATACTTTGTTCTTTTTAATAAAGAGATGTATGATTAGTTAATTGTGCTAGCAAATATATATGTAATAAATTTTATAGCAATATAATGTTGAAAATATGACTGCTTTATACTTCAAAGTAACGTTTTTTTAACAAATAGCTGCGAGACTAGCTACACTTTACGACAAAAATTAGTTTGACAAATCTTATCAAAGAAAAGAATCTTAATTGCCTTTACATAGATGTTAACATTTGGTACATCATCCTTTGCCAACAATAATACATGGTTTATGCCAATGGCGTGTAGCTCAGTTGGTTAAGGGGAGATAAGATGTTTGTTTCAATAGGCCGTTGGTCTTGGGTTCCATCCCAGGCTCCCTCGCAATCGCCTTACCCCTGAGTAAGTCAGGTATGCCCCTTACATTGGGAATTGGCAGCCTGTGTGGGCCAGTTTGCGTGTCCGGAAAATACACGTTTTTTGCTCCAATAATACATGGTTTATGATAGAAATCTATTGATATAAAAAATATCTTTTTGTCAACGACATAAAATAATTGAAGAATATCATTTGAAGAATAAAAGTTTCTTGTGTTCAAGTTAGTCCAAGACCTTCATGCACTTTAATAGTTTAATTTATATAGGAGAATAGAACTTAGTCACAGACATGCCCCTTGAAATACGTATGTCGATTGTTAGTTGAACATTATAACAAAATAATGTTTATCTCAACAAGACTAACAATTTATCATAAAATGATTAGAATGGGTAAAACCTAATTAATACTAAATTTTTTACTATGGACTCTAAATTAAAAAGAGGTTTTGATGATATTAATTAAACCTATACCATTTAATAAAGAGAGTTAATGTAAGAAACGTGAGAATATATATGAACCTTTGATCACCTTTAATCTCAAACCATCGATGAATTATGCTTGATATGTGGATTGATCTAGGGCATCTTGGTACATCTCATCCTAACGTTCATTCAAGGATGTAAGTTTCTTTGTATGTTTTTCACATCAACTTTTTTTCTTACTCGAAGCCAACCCTACCATTTAAATAATATTTGAATCGTATATCTTTGATATATGTTAAAAAAATTACGCTGTTGTGAATGGATTTTTTTTTTGGCAATGAGTGAAAATTGTTATAACAAAGTTGCATTTGAATTATAAGATAAAACTGATTTTTCAAATCATGAATTTGTTATTAGGATTGATGATTAACGTTAAAGAGTTGGCTCCAGAGTTAACCTTAAAGTCTACAAGAGTAATTAAGATCAAATATAAATAAATTTACCTTAAATATTTTGCCCCAAAATTTTGAGCAAAAGGGTCGAGAACTGGCAACAATATATATAGTTAGCCCCAAATTAACTTGTTATTTTGTTAACATCGATATAAACAAATTAACATGGCAAATCAATATAAACAAATTTACACTAAAGAAATAAATCCTAAAGAGTTGCCATTAAATATAATAAAAAACCCTAAACACAAACAAATATCAATCAACTCCCAAAATCGAATTATTAATCGTAAATAAAAACAAGTTTACCCTAAATATTAACATAAATTACTGTTTGCAGAGTAATTAGGGTTACTAGTGAGGTTTAAGGGTTTTACCCAATGAAAAATGTTTATGGTCTTATCCAACAAAACATTTACACTTATGAACAAATTAATGTTTCACGACCACTATCCAAACGGATGTCAAATTTTTTTTTTGTAAATCGAGGCATTAAGTTTATACTTATTATGAACTCTAAAATTTATAGCTAAAAAGAATTAAAAATGAACTCTAAAATTTATAGCTAAAAAGAAATATATTTTTAATGTATTTTTTAGTTAATATATAATTATGTATTTTAATATGATAAGAGTGAAAAATGAAAAAAATGAAAAAGTAAATGATATAAAAGTTAATTAAATAACTATAATATATAAACTGTAAGTTTTAAAAATAATTCACTTATATATTTATGTTATTTGGTAATATGATTAACTCCAAAAATATTCATTTCGGAGATATTGACAAGACGATTATAATGGTAGAATTTGTAGAAAACTAAACGTATTTTTTTAATGTAACTTGGTTCATATCGGATTATTTATGTTAATATGATAGAGATGTAAAAGAAAAAATGAAAAAGTAAGGTGATATGAATGAAATTATATAGCCAATTATAAGAATATAAAGTGTAATTTAAAAAATAAAAGTGATTTAATTTTAATATTAATTTGAGAGTAGTGGGAATTATTATAGGTTTAAATGTTGTATATTAAGCATAATGGGTGGTACCTCTTAAAAATCTAAACAATAACCGTTTAACACTCTTTATAATATAGTATAGTTAATATATGATTATGTATTTTAATATGATAAGACGACGAATTTGTGAGGCATGTATATAATTTTTTATATATATGTACATATATGTTTTCTATTTATTATTCAATAATATAATGATATTAAATTTTTTACATTCATATAAATTACTTAGTATTATATAAAAAGTTTATCAGATATTCAAAACAGAACTTGAAAGGGCTTTAAAATTTCGTTTTAACCGAGTCCGTAACACGTGTGAATTCAAAGAAATTGTGAGTGATGTGATTTACTAAGCTTTTAAAGATATAAAATCTAAAATCTAAAATCTAAAGTTAAAAATGTAAGAACACAAAACTAAAAATAAATAATTTTTTTTTAATTCACGTTTTGTAAAAAAAACGCGCACTTCAAGATGCCATGACATTATTCAGGCCTTACACAAACGTTACGGCCTTGTCGTAACCGCAGAGACACGTCTCCGCCATGGCGTGCCATAACACATGCCATGACGCGTGTTTATGAACACTGCTAAAATGTAAGAAAGATTAAATATTACATTACAAAAACTGCACATTCAATCATGACATGTCATAGACTTAACGTGACGCAAAACACAAAACTTAACTACAACATGTCAAGATGGAAAGCCTTTTAGGATATTAAAAATATATAACCAAGTTTCAAATGAGAACAAAACTTTGTTTATTGCTACTTGATTTAAGATATTGTAATTTTGTTATATTTGATCTTTCAATCTCCGGAATTTGATACAATCATAGTATAAGATTACTTCTTTTATGCAATAAATAACTCATCCAATTTTGGTTGTATATCGACATCACATTACAAATAAAAAGTACTATGTATTAAATTTTAGGGGTGAACATAGTTCGATGTTATGTTTTTTTTTTCTCAATACCGTGCACCAACCAATAATAATTGGTATTTAAAAAATTATACCGTGTACCAACCAACTATAATTGGTACCAATTTAATTGGTAGCAATTTTTTTCGGTTGGTACATGTTGGTACGGTATTTGTACCAACATCTCAAAAGTTTACAAAGTTTAGTACTAAAGTTTACAGTATCATAAATGTTGGAAACAACAGTATCGTAACAAGAAACTTAAATAAACCCGTGATATTAAATCGAACTAAATTAAACTAAATCTACTTTCAAGAAACTTAACCATCATAAAACTAAACTGAATCTACTTTCAAGAAACTTAACTATGATAAAACTAAACTACATCCACTTTCAAGAGACATAACTAATAGAGTATAAGATTTTCAATAACAATGTAAGAGTGTAAGTAATATGGTAAGAATGTAAGTGGTTAAAGTCTAAAACCACCAAGCACTAAGTTGTATAAAAGACTAAAAGTGTAAACTTTAAAACTTTAAAACTTTAAAAACTAAAAATACAAACCGTTATATAATACATTAATAATCAAATATAACTCATTTAATTGATTTCTTATATAATAAATTAGTAAAAAATATAAAAATATAAAAGTCGGTACGGTACGGTATTACCGTGGTATAAGATTTTCAATACCACGTACGAAACAAGTTTATGAAGTTGGTACGATAGTACCAACCAATTGAATTGGTACCAACTTACTTGGTACCAATTGAATTGGTACGATTGGTATTGTAATTGGTTGGTTTGTCATGGTACAATTTAAACACCCCTATTAAATTCTTGTAGTTTAAACATAAATGTGACCGTTATCTTTTGTAGTACTGTAAATTTTATGTTCTTGAGGTTGTTTTCTTTTTATAAATATTAATTTCATAAAAGAAAAGACAAGTTCCATAATAGTTGAATCATGAAAATGCTCTTACTTAACTAATGATCTTTGTTATCCTAAAAAACCTGTTGGCAAAAGTTTAGGGACTTTTACTGACAAAAATCCGTGTCGAAATCTGATTTTTTTGTATTACTCCAATATTTTCTCTTGAGAGTTGATTAGGATTCGGTCCCGACCCTGTTGCCGTAACGATTTAAAAAAAATAAATCAATCAATCAATATTTTAAAAATAATATAACATTAGTATTAAATATAAAAACAATTACCCATTCATAGTAAATATACTTAAAATGTTAAAAAAAAACAATTTTTTTCCCTCTTCATGACAATCTGTTGCTATATATTTTTATTAGTTTGTTAATCAAATACTAATTGTTGTATGTTTGAAGTGATATTTTACACGATCACACTTATGAGTTTGTATATAATCAACTAATAATTATGTCATCATGATGTACAAAATCATAGTCGTTATGTACACAAACATACAACATATACTTGTGGATGTGAAATTATTACGATATGGACATCTCATATGAGTAGTTATCTTAATCTATCAATTAGTGATAACTAATAAGGTTCAAGAAGTAGTTTTGGATTAGGTTTCTTGTTTAGGCTCTCTATAAATATGGTTGTATGGGGCCATGTTATTATGCTTCTTAAGGGAATGAAAATTATCATGGTATCAGAGCTCAAGAGATAAGATAAGAACCGGTCTTTCACTTTTGGTTTCCGCAAGAAAGTATGGCGGTTAGAGAAGGTGAAAAAAGGGCAGAAAAGTAGCGGCAACAACGGTGAGAAGAAGGTAAACTTGATGTATTATCTTGGCTCAAGTGATAATCCAAGCATTGTCATCACCCCGGTTCAACTCCGAGGTGAGAATTATGATGAGTGGGCAAGGGGAGTCCAAATATTGTGAAATGCAAAAAGAAAATTTGGATTTTGTAAGGAACCATCCCATGCCCAACAACCGTAGAAAAGCTCGAAGATTGGGCAGCGGTACACTCCATCGTTGTGTGGCTACTCAATACATTCGAGCCAACCTTACGATCTACTTTGTCGTATTATGATGATGCTCGAGCATTGTGGACATATCTAAAACAATTGTTTTGTGTGGTGAATGGAACCCGAATGTGTCAGTTGAAAGCATCATTTGTGGACTGCAAACAAGGTAAAAGTGAACAGGTGTCGGCCTATTTTGGTCGATTTTCTAAAATTTGGGATGATCTAGTAACATACACCAAAGTCCCTGTGTGTAATGTGGTGAATGCAGATGTAACATCGATAACCAGGTGGCCATGCTAAGAGAAGAAGATTATCTTCAACACTTTCTTATTAGGCTTGATGGATGCATATGCATTGGTGCGGTCTAACTAACTCGCACAAGACCCTTTACCAAATCTTGCTCAAGCATATCAATAGGTAACTCAAGAGGAGAGGTTGCGTGGATCAGAGTTCTCATCAACAAGAGATGAATGTGATAATATCATGACCTTCAAGGTGCAGACCAACGTGCACGGAAAGGGAAAATTTGATAACTTCAATAAATTTTGTCGTCATTGCAATCACGATGGACACGATGAAAGCATTTTCTTACTCAGAATGGTAGGGAGATCGTCCGTGAGGAGGACGAGTACCTGGATCATTTAGGAAAGGTGGTGGACAGAGTGCTGGTCATGGTAAAGGTACGACACCACCTGTTCGTACTTGCAAAACACGAGACAAAGGTAACAATGGGGTACAAACAACACAGACACATCTAGATTTCAGTGAGGCAACAGGCCTAGTAGGTGTATCACCATCAGAGTGGCAACAACTCCTTGAGTTGTTCAACCTCTCTCGAACCAAAGATCGTCTTCAAGGTAAGTACTCTTGGATTATTGATATAGGGGCATCAAAAACCATGTAATTGGACACCGTACCTGTATGATTGATGTAAGGACAATTTCAAGTTGTCTATTGGGTCTACCAGACGGGAAAAATGCTGATGCAAATCAGGAAGGAAGTGTAATTCTTGAAAGGGGGCTTGAGACTAGACCATGTTCTCTATGTCCTAACATTGAAATGCAATGTACTTTTTGCAACTCAATTGGTGGATGAATTGAAATGTATTTTTATATTAATTGATACTATGTCCTTATACAGGACCGAGTGACAAGGACTGTGATCAGAGCGGGTGAACGTGAAGATGGGATTTACTTTTTCGGTGGTGTTCCAAGAATTCATGCTTTAGCGGTTGATGGAGATGTCTCGACAACGTTGTGGCATCCGTGTGAAAAGGTTGAAATTCATTCCATATGTGAGTCGTTATAATAGGATTGAAAGTAAATCATGTGACATTTGTTTTCGTCCTAAACAATGTAGGACAATTTTCCGATTAGTAAGAATAACGCTATTGACTGTTTGATTTAGTACATTGTGATCTTTGGGGCCCTTATCGAACTCCGTCTTCATGTGGGCGTCTTATTTCTTGATATCATCGATGAGTACTTAGGTGTCGTTTGGACTTATCTAATATGCAACAAAACTGAGGTCAAAATGATGTTTCTTAAATTTTTAGCTATGATTAATCGTCATTTTAATTAAACGATAAAAGCTGTGAGAAGCAATAATGGCATCGAGTTTAATTGTTTGCGTGCATACTTTAATAAGAATGGCATTGTCTTTGAGACATCTTGCATTGGCACCCTACAAACAGAATGGTCGGGTTAAACGAAAACATCGACACATCTTGAATGTTGCAAGAGCTCTCCAATTCTAAGGGAATTTACCAATACAATTTTGGGGAGAATGCATTGTAGGGGCGTGTTACTTGATAAATCGTACCCTGGCTATTTTGAAATACAAAACCCCGTACGAGAAGCTATTTGGAAAACCTCCGTCTTATGATGTCATTCAAGTGTTTAGATATTTATGTTATGCTCATAATAAAAAACACAAAGGGGATAAGTTTGCAAGACAGAGTCGAAAGTGTGTTTTCATTGGCTACCCATTTGGGAGAAAATGATGGAAATTATTTGACATAAAAACACACGAATATTTTGTGTCACGATTTGTGCGATTTTTTGAGGACAAGTTTCCATTTGCATCTACCAGTACTGTCCACAACAAACTACAAGTGACTTTGCATGGGGAGTCAATAATGGTGCATCTAGTGAAGAGCCAGTGATTATTGAGCATTATCAGTCTACAGAAGGAAACTCAGAAGACAATGGACATATATTGGTCGAAGGATCGGGCTAAGGTGTTGAGTAAGTAGAAGAAGACGACAGACCTCATGTTGCCAAAGGTGGTTCCACAAAACTAGCAAATGACTTGGGTTGGGGCATGCGAACTAAGTTCTCATCTTCACGTCTTCTGGACTTCGTGACACACATCATTTGAAAAGTAAAGCCTTCTCATAGTTCACCGGCACCAGACCGTTCTGCATGTACTCCGTATCCTCTTATACACTTCGTAAATTGTAACGTTTTTCCTCCAGACGTAGGAATTTCCTTGCTGCTATACATGCTAGAATAGAACCAAGAAGCTTTAGGGAGACAATGAAACATGCGGGGGTGGCATGAAGCCACGGAAAAGGAAATTCAAGCGCTTGAAGATCAGGGAACCTGGACGTTGAAGACCCTTCCTCCAGGGAAGAAAGCACTCGACATCAAATAGTTGTACAAAATTAAACACAACTCAGATGGAAGCATTGAGCGACCAAAGGCACGGCTGGTGTTTTTGGGCATCATCAGATTGAATGGATAGATTACAATCAGACATTTGCTCCCGTGGCAAAAATGTTACCGTGCGAACCTTCCTTGCGATTGCAGCTCTTAAAGGTTGGGAAGGGAAATATACAAATTAATGTCTTAGTGTATGTCGATGACTTAATAATGGTAAATGACTCTATTGCATTGAATGCATTTAAAGCCTATTTTGTGAAATAATTTCACTTGTTGGACTTAGAGGCATTGAAATACTTCTTGGGCCTCGAGGTGGTTTGGAATCATGATGAATATATCTCTGTCAGAGGAAATATGCATTGGATATTCTCTCAGTGACTGGACTAATGGGTGCGAACCCAACCGACTTTACTATAGTGCAAAATAATAGACTAGCATTAGCCAGCAGTAATTTTTTTGAAGATCCAGAACAGTTTCAACAACTTGACGAACATTTGACCTATTTATTAGTAACAAGACCAGACGTCACATATTCTATCCACATTCTGTCGCATTTTATGCAACATCCGCGTGTGGAACATTGGGATGTAGCCCTGCAAGTGGTGCGATATTTAAAGAAAATCTTGGGCAAGGGATTCTTCTTCGGGCTGCCCCCACCTTAGAATGGTGGTGTGAGTTGGATTGACAAAGTTTCCTGTTGACAAGTAGTTCTCTAACAGGATGGTTTGTTTTCCCTGGTTCCTCTCTGGGCTTTTGGAAAACTAAGAAGCAAAATACAGTTTCACGATCATCTATAGAAGCCGAATATCGGTCGATGGTGGACATCGCATGTGAATTAAAATGGATAAAGCAACTCCTAAGGGATCTGGGTGTACATCATCAGAGTGGAATAAGGTTGTATTGTGATAATGAATCTGCATTACACATTGCTCGAAACCCCGTCTTCCGCGAAAGAACAAAACACATGGTTGACTGTCATTTTGTTCGAGGTGCGATAATAGATGGTATAATATGTCCTAACTATGTTCCTACGAAGATGCAATTGGCGGATACTTTCACAAAAGCTTTGGAAAAAGGCCTAGTTCGAGTCACTTCTTTGCAAGTTGGTGGTTCAAGACCTTCAGTCTCCAACTGGGGGGGGGGGTATAATGATATGGATATCTCATATGAGAGTTATCTTCTAATTATCTAAATCTATCAATTAGTGATAAAGTTCAAGAAGTAGTTTTGGGTTAGGTTTCTTGTTTAGGCTCTCTATAAAGATGGTTGTATGGGGCTGGTGTTATTATGATTTTTAATGGAATGAAAATTATCATAAATGTATCCATCAAAAGATAATATCTCCAACTAAAACAAGTTGCTCTGATATATATTTCTCATAATCAAAATCTCAAGCTATGATACTACTTTTTGGTTTAATATTTGGATTGCACGGTATGAAATAATAAAAATGCAATCTTTATTAAACCAAAACAAATGTGTCATTTGTTACCAACAAATGTAAGTGGAACAAACGGATCGAAAAAAAAAATATCTAATGCAATATGAACAATCATAGGATAGCAAACAGATTTGTCAGCTTCTGACATTTTGTAGCAGTGTCGGAGCCATATACAAGCTTACGAGTCAAAAATCAAAACGGTCTTAATTTAGCTTTGAAAACAAATAAAGTTTTTACAAATGCTTACTTTCATACTTAAAGAACTCATTCAATTTTTATGAGACTCCATACATTTGAATTTTTTGCACCAAAAGCAAAAGAAATAAACTATGTAATGTTTTGTTAAGGCATTGTTTGGAATATGTTAGTTTATAAGTTAGCTTATTTTTTGTGTGCATGTTTGGAAGGACATAAACTAGCTTACAAGCTAATTTAACAAAAGTAGCATTTAGGAGACTTTATCAGGAGTTTTTTGTTTTTTTTCTTCCAAATATACCCTTACTATTTTATACAAATGACAAACTTATCCAATCCCATCCTAAACAAAACCCTAGACAACACAAATCGATTCTCAAAAAACCTGTTGGAGTTCTTCACACGTCGATCCTTTCTCTAGAACAACACAAATGAATTCTTCACGTTGGATCGATCTTCCTCAATTTCTCTCTCACATATGCAATTAAAAGATAATTTTTTTTAATTCTACGTTTTCTTGAGTTGTTTCTCAAATGTTGAGATGTTTTCCATCAAAACCTGTTTCATTCTATATTTTTTTGTCAAGATATGCCTTTTAGGCTTTTATGATAAGCATCATTCAAACTTTGTTTCATTCTATATTTTTTTGACATGGTCAAACTTTTAGATGGCATGAGATACAAGATCAATTTACGAACATAATTGATAAAAAGTGTTATCTCAAAAGCTTAAAAAATAAATATGATGTAATTAAAAAAATTGGTGTCTTTGAAAATATTTAAAAAGATTAGGTTGGAATTCCACTATTTGAAGAAAAACGGGATCATTTGTTCGGAGATGCCGTTGCAACATTTCTATGCATACCACCATAAATTGAAAATGACCATGTCTTGCTTCAAGGTAAATGCTTATGTATTAATTACAATTACTTCAAGTTATAGATAGTAATTCAACCAAATTTGTTTACATGACTGTATCGGGTGCATTGCGATACTCATATAGATGCTTGTATTCCAGTCCCAAACTAAATGAGATATAGGGGCAGAAAAGGAGTTCTTACCTTCAATGTAATGGTCGCATGTGACTTTGACATGTGTTTTACGTACGTATCAGTTGGGTGGGAAAGATCAACACATGATAACCGAGTCTTCATTCATGCAATTGAGATACCATCTATGAGTTTTCCTAAGCCACCAGAAGGTACAACTACTTTGACATTCTTTCATAGTTTATGTGCTAATAACCTCATGAAATTTGTTCTCTTTCTTGTAGGAAAATATTATCTAGCACCATATTCTCGTATTAGATATCACTAATCACAATTTGAACATGTGCTTCCAACTAATGTTGAAGAGGCTTTCAACCGTGTACATTCATGTCTTTGGAGTTGTGTTGAACGATCATTTGGAGTCTTGAAAAAGATGTGGAAAATATTGAACAATATACCAAAGTTTAGCAAGACAACACTAATAGATGTTATAATGGCGATGTCATTTGCTCTTCTTAATTATATTAGAAGGAATGACACTGAAGATATGGTTTTCAGCATTGTTCCACAACATCGTGATTACATACATATGGAAGAGTTAGATGGTAAAACAAATTTTAATCAAGGTAACATGCGAGGTTAAACAATGAGATGCAAGAAATTCGTAACAACATTACAAATATGATATGGAATGCAAATAATGTCTATTAACCTTAAGTAATTGAAATATGTTAGTGGGTTGTTTTTATTTGTGGGTTGTTATTATTTTTGTTGCTAGTTATTTAAATATGATGTTAAAAAAACCTTACTATTTTTGTTGCTACACATTTTTATACAATGAAATGTGTTGGTTGTCGGTTTTAGTTATATTATAATCATAGAAATATGTTATTGATTTGTTTTAGCTATAATATTATAATGTAAAAATATTATTTGATTATATAATGTTAAATTACGTTAGTGGTTTATTTTATTTATATAATGTTAGAATTAAGTAATTTTAAGAATTGTTTGTTTTAATTAGATAATGTTAGAATTCAATAATTTTCAAACATGTCCTTTTTGGTTATTTTACATTTGTCAACTAGCTTATCGGTTAGTTTTTGTCAAACGTATTTAATTCAGCACCTAGCTAATCAGTCACCAGCTAGCTTACATATCAGCTAGTTTGCCAAACACAACCTAAATATTTCAATATTACGCATCTTAACATCTAGTTCTTCTGTGTTGTTTTACTAAATCCATCTCAATACTTGTAATTTTGTCTTTAATATAAACTGGTTTATCACATGTTAATTATTTTATATGCTCAAAGTCTTGAACCTATTACATGCAGGTAAAATGAATAAAATTATGGGATAATTTGTGATTCAGTTTAACCGAAAAAGTAAAAGAATAAGCGGAACTGAACTGTTTAACCCGAAACCATTTGGTTCACTGGGTTATTCGGTTCCAAAGAATTTTCGACGCTTCTCTTCGCATTTTATTCAAGTATAATGATCTATAGTTTCATGTGATTGCGATATCATATATGTGTTGTTAGGATGTGTAAATAATCATCGATGCAATTTGGATTGACGTACCAAAGTTGGTATCCAAATGTAATTGGATTTTATCGGATTTAGAATTTGAACATTCAAATTGGATCGGTCGATTCTTGGATGTTAGTCTAAATTTCAATAAAATCAAACCAAATCAATCCTATTACCCTTCCAATATATATATATATATATATATATATAATCAGTTACAGTTTATAATTAATACGATAGAAGGGAGATGTTCATTTGAGAAGTGCTAAATGTGTGAGAAGTAGAGAAGAGATCCTAGCCCTTCATTTGGTGAAGATTTGCTGCTTTGACTGTGAAGCATCGGATTATTCAGTCGTATGGTATGCAGAAGATAGATGGGTAGTTTCATAACTTTTACAAATAGACGACAAACAAGTGCATATGTGAACCCGTAAGATTCACATATAAACTATCTATACATATGTGAACCATGTGATTCACATATGAAATTTTTAACTCGTTCATATATGAAACCGTGTGATTTATATGTGAATCGGTTAAATAGTTCATATGTAAATCCCACGGATTCATATGCGAATCAGTTAAATAGTTCATATGTGAATCACACGGGTTCATATGTGAAAATAAAGAATTAGTTAAATAGTTCATATGTGAATCACATGGGTTCACTTATGTTGATATGTGAATCACATGGGTTTACTTATGAACTTATTTGTCACCTATTTGTAAAAGAGACAGAATTACCCCTTTATTTTTTTGCTTCACCAGTCAAAGCCAAAAAAATTGAGATGAAGGTTAAAGTCACTTCTCCTCTTCTAAGATATTTACCACTTCTCAAATTAACCCATGACTACGATAACATATGTAAATAACTTGTTCAAATGGTGTATCGATTGATTATAAAGTTGTATTAAATTATTTGATGGATCTAATAGATAGGGTCGACCTGGCTATAGGCCCAAGGGGTGACGACCCAGGGCAATATAGTCCATGGGTGCGATAACCAAAATATTTTTAAGTTCATTTATTTATGTTAGAGGTTAAGAATGGGTTCTAATCCTCAATCTTTAAGGACTGAAAATGAAACTCGGGGTCAATAAGGCTTAAACCTCTTTTCATTTGGGAAGGATATGGCTAAAATTGGTGTGTGTGCTCTCCTTGGTGCGATTTTGAGAGAAAGAAGATAGGAAGGAAGAGATTCTTGGGGATTTCGGAAGAAACAAAGTGTCAAAACTAAATTTCAGGTATAATCATTCTCCTTTAAGAGTTCATCTTCTTTTTCCATGAATATTTCAAGGAGCTAGGGTTTTGTTTAATGTTTAGGTTGCTCATGAAATGGGTAAACATCGTTCCTCTCATAGATATTGATATACTGGCACCATTTGAGGATGATTGCATCTTTATCCATTCATTTTCTACATTAGAATGGATGGGTTTGAGTCAAAATTTCATGTTTGAGCTAAATCTCACCCTTTAGAGATGGAATCCTTGAATCTCTTGGTTTTGAGGATTGAATTTATTTGAAAAAGGGTTCATATGAGTTTGTTGGTCCTAAAGGAGTCTACAAGAGTTCAAGGATATAGAAACAGTTTGTAGAGGGGGGGGGGGGGGGTTTGAATACAAACACACAGATTTTTTGTTTTTAAATTAGTTTGTATTGAGTAAACAAATTTACAATTACAAGCGGAATTAGAACAAGTATATAAACCTATTATATTATAACTTAAGAAATCACACAGTTTGATGCACAAGGAAGTGAGAAAGAAAAGAGGCAGAGGTTTGAGAAAATTGAAAGTAGCATGCATATAGATGAAGAAGGGATCTTCATCTATTTATACCAGTTTGCAATTAATGCAAGACAAAAGGTATATGCCACGTGTCAAGCCTTCATTTGAAGCTTGTTCTTTGTTCAAAAGCAACCATGCTTTTGGCCGCGTGTGAACAGTACCATATCAGATATGATAGAGACATAAGAGACAATCCATACATCCTTCTCTGACATAGTATAAGGTTTGACTTTTGTGCATCGAGGATAAGATCAACATTGATCTTGCTTTAGACTTCACTTGATCGCTGAACTTGAAACTTCAAGGATGAACTTTCAGAGTATCGCTGAGGTCTTGCAAGATATCCCACTTCTATCTAGACAATCCTTTGCTATCACTAAACCGCTTCAGATCACGAGCTGATTATCTTTATCTTTAACTTGGTCTTCGACTTTCGTTGAATATTCTTGTGGTGTGAATGTTGTTCTTCAGATCTTTAGAGATAAGATTAAGGTTCCTGAGTTTCAGTGATCGCTGAGGGCAATCAGCGTGTGCTATCGCTGAATTTGAACTTAAACTTATAAATGGAATTTTCACTAAGTATACAAAGGAATCATATTTAAATCACTGAGAGGAGTTATGATCAACAATCTCCCCCTATTTGATTATGATTAAAAACATAGGAAATTTTCTTGAAGGGATTAAGCAACAAGTAAAATTTTCTATGTACTAATCTGTGAGATCTTTTTCAGCTATTCTATTCTTATAATTGAGTTTCACTTATAAGGATATGAAATCATAATATTTACAAGTATGAAAGCTCTAAGTACGTTCACTGATTAAATTTCAGAGAGAAATATCAGTGAGTAAAGAGATTTTTAAAGAAATTAGAACTCTTATGTTCATTGTCCCATATACTGTTTTCAGGGATCTTTTCAGTACACAAATGTAGTAGAGTATTTCATTGAAATTTCATTATAGATAATCTGAAGAATTACATTGAAAATGAAATTACAATTGTAAGTAAAGTACAAAACACTGAAAAATGTTACAAAGGAATAGAAACTACCAACTAGTTAGAGAGTCTCTCTGTCTTCTTCATAACTCGTTTAGATAAATCTTCTTTTGTCTCAACATCGATCCGGTATTTGCCCAGCAGTGATAGTACATTACTTTGAAAAATCTTGTGGAGGCTTTTGTGATCTCTGAGTTTCTGAAGAATCCAAGGAAACCATCATTATTTAAGAACACCATACCAGCTTCAGGGAGTGTGATGATATCGCCTTCTGCTAGCTGTAAGCCTTGAGGAAGAGAGACGTTAAGATTAGAGATATCAGGGATATCTAGATGCCCAAGGATACTATCGTAGGTGAACTTAGTTTCATATTCATTTTTGTTGGAGGGGCCTTCGTCAGCGCTTGATCTTTTTCTTCTTGAAGGCTCAAGGAGAGGAGGAACTTGAACATGCTGAGACATCCTTTGCAAAAGCTGATCCAACACTCTTTCAACTACATCTTTGAATTTTGATTTGGACCCCTAAATGGCGTCTTTGATTTCCAACCATTCAGAGTATCCATTGAACTCCAAGAATCGGGATTCTTCCTTTTCGCATGACGAGTGCCTGTACATTCGTACATGTACCTGCAGACCACTTTTCTTAGAAGTGCGTCCTTCAATAGTAGCACGAATGATTTTTTAGTCAGACACCTGATAATTGAAACATTCAGTGCACCAGCATAGTTCATTTTCACTGTGGCTTTTATCTTCATTTGTCAGCGCACTTAGGATCTTTTCTTGAGCATGGATGGGATTCACATTCATATTTTCTTAAGACAGCTCCCTCTGTGCCAGAGCTTCAGCGACTCTTTCACTTTTCTCATTGAGCTTCCTAGTCGCTTCATCTCTTAAGGCATCCTCCCTGAGTATTCTTCTAGCCAGTTTAAGATCATTCTCTGTTTGCTTCATCTTCTCATCCCTGATACGCTGAGCTTCAAGGGCTTGGGCTCTCTCTTCCTTCGACAAGAAGTAGAATTCATCAACCACGCTGATTGGTATGGGTTCTTCTGGTTCAGCGGTGTTGGGAACCTTTATTCTTTTTGCTTCTATCTCTTTTAGGAAGTTTATTCGCCTTTCCTCTTCTTCTGGCTCGCTTATTGGTAGCCTATGTACACGCTGCCTTGGTATAAGGCCTTCTTCGTCTTCAGAGTCAATCTCCGATATGTACAAGAACTGAACTTCACACGAAGGTTCCCTCATAAAAGTGGAGTGCTTTGGGGGACTAGACTCACTGCGAATGGGTGAGGGAGAGAGAGGAGCATCAGTGCCAAAATTAGGAGAAGGGACAGATGGATAGGTTGGAGGTTCAGATGAAGGAATGAAAGGTATAAGAGGAAGGGTTACCTCAACAACAGTCTCCCCCTTAGAGTGTGCGGGGATGGATTCGAGATCCACCACTTACTTTCCTGTCCCTGAGGGATCGGACTATCCTTGAGAAGGAGGTGGTACGTCCCCTAAAGGATCCTTGTAAACAATCTCAGGCAAGAAGTTGCCTGGTCTACTATGTACAAAAAATTGGCTTGCGCCAGGAGGGGCATCATCGTCATCATCATCATTATCTCCTCCATAGTGAGGGATTTCCTCATCATCATCATCATCTTCTTCGTTCTCTTCTTCTTCTTCAGCGACGAAGGTAGGATCAAGCTCTTGCTGAATGTAAGAAGATATCGGAGTGATAGGGACTGCTTCGTTCACCTTTCCAATTATCTCATCAGCTAGCTCTTTGGCACATCTTTCCCCCTCGATGTTGTTAGTTGGGAGAACGTGCACCACCGTAGTACGTACATTTGAACCGATATCTCTGATAGAATCGGTGTGTGCAGACTGGTTCTGGAGAACTTGACCCAGTGAGGTCCGATCAGCAGCAGTGAAAGAGGGGCCCGCATCAACGATCTTTGATAATATTTGCATCATATCGGATTGAGTCTTCTGAATTGACTCGAGCACTTGGCCTTGTGCCTCTAAGGCCTTTTCCATCTTGGAAATGGCTTGCCCATGAGCCAAGTTGTCCGCCTTCACTGACTGGATGTCAGCGTAGATATTATTAACGGTGGCCTTCACTCCGGGAGCACCAGGGACTGTGCGGGAAATGTACTCAGCTGATATCTGAAGCTTGTTAGCCCTTGCCCTGGTGTGAGCACATTCATTGACTAAAAAGTCAATTGCAGGAAATGTGGGGTTGGGAAGAACAATCTTGGGTATCTCAACAGGGAAGGTAGAAAGCTTTGTAGCAAACTTCTCCTGTTTCAGCGTGCGTAACATTTCAGCGGGCTGCGATTGAGGAGATTGCAGCGATGTTCCCTTGCTACTGCTGGAAGGAGTAGCAGCCTTGGTTGTGGTAGTAGTCGCTGAGGTTGATAGAGGAGGTGTGATACCTGATGACAACATAGACAGAGCAGCCAAAAAGAGCTCTGAGTTAGACGAGGGGTGACAAACAGACATGTTATTAACCTTGAGAGTATCATGAGGATTACTCTTAGGGATACCACAGGCGAGGGTAGTGTCTAGAGGATCACTAGCCTATTTCTTAGAATGTTTGTGAGAAACATTCTGAGGTCCTTTGTTAATGGCCTTCCAGGATTCAGATTGTCGAAACAATACTGAAGTGTGGACAACGTGCATTTCAACTGCATCAGAGGTAGGGATAACTATCTCTGAATCACTAGTTGATGTGAGGACCAAAGAAGAGATGGTGGAAGAAGAAGAGAGGGCAGTGAATGTATTACCTGTTCCAGCTTCAGCGTAGCTAGCTATTACATTCTCCGTGACCTGAGTCGCTGAGGATGGTGGTAGAGCTGATGAAACGGCAACGGATGTAGAGACCGTTGTTGTGGCAGGGGCTGAGGATCGCATTGGTAATACGCCTTTGTTAGAGAGGGAAGTCTTTTGAGAGACTCCCTTCTTTTCTTTCTTGGCATGGGGCTTTTAAGCGATGGTCTTTTTGTGACCTTCACTCGGTTCCTTTCGCTTTAGAGGGGAGGAGGTGCCTTGGATACTCACTGATGGGTCTGTCAGTGAGATGGGCACAGGAACAGCCTCGCTGATAAGCTTCATCATGTAGGAGGTGTAAGGAGCATCTCCTGGATGTTTAGCGATATCAAGCGACTTCTTGCCTACCATTGAGAAGTTTTGATTGGCAACAGTTGGGTATTCATCTTTGAAAGCCAACTCCATAATGGTAGCGAAGAGCCTAGGATAGGGAATGAAATTCTCCCTCTTTGCAGTGCCCACCTTGTTGTACATGTCGCTGAAGATGTAGTCCACGTAATTCAGTGGGTAGTTGGTGCAGAGAGCAAAGCCCATATCTTGATAGTGCTTGCTCGCTTGGTCTTGGGAACCCGTCTTGGAACCCATGCATTGAATCACCTGGGTGAAGATGTATTGCCATCTGGCAGGCAGTCTCTTCTTCTCCATCTTCGAGCCGACATTCTTATCAGCTGGATTTTCATAAGCATAACCAATGGAATCCAGGAATTCAGCAATTTGTTCCTTGGTGGGCTCATGGGCCCATTTCTGATTCTTGCATCTAGCAGGGAGGCGGAGAGGATTTCGCAGGAAGCCAGCAGTGAATGCGAAGAAACCATGAGTAGGAATCTGAAACCCAATTGCAGGGAGTTTGTTCCCCTTGTCTGTGGTGAGAGTGGTGCAGTGTGCCGTGTACCATAAGGCTTGAAGATGAGCAGTGATGCCTATGGGGTTGTGAACAAATGCGTACATCAAGGGGCAAGCCTTGATGAACGTAGCACCATCATTGTATTGTGGCTTGTCAGCAGGGATGTTCACCAGGGCCAGATAGTTGCACGACTTGAACGTTGCCTGTTCCAGAGAGAAGGCACATGCAAGTGCTCGCTGAAGGGTGATCTGGACGGATTCATCAGCTTGAGTGTTCTTGCTTAAAGATGCCATTGCTGTTTCAAAAATAGGAACACCAAATAGAAAGATCATGGTTTAATACTTAATGTATAATCCAGAATGAGTTCTTGGTATGAAGAATACCAACTGTGAAGAATTAAAACAAATATTATAATGAACAAAGGTCAAAATACTTGTTATTTGGTAGGAAAAAACAGATTTAGAGTAATTTATTTTAATGGTTTTAAAACAAGTGTGATTATAAATACCAAATCTGGTCTTCTATTCGAAGAAGAAACTTAGAACAGGGTTTTGAAGAAAAACAAGATTTTAGGGTATTAACAAGAAAAATTAGATAAACATAAATGATCTTTATAACAAGAAGTTATAGAAGATACCAAAGAGAAGAATAAAAGATTAGATCAAACCTTAAAAGTGAAAAACGAAGAAAAACGCACAAGTGCGTGTTCTTGGTGTTCTTGAGGAAAACTTGAAGATTCGAAGATATTCTTGCCTTTTTGAATGTTATGAGCGCGTTAAGAAAACAAATGAGGAAGAATGATGCTTAAATAGCAAGAGGAGAGAGAGAACGCAAAACGACGGTTTTAGCTTTTTGAAAAAATAATGATGACCTAACGCACGTTCCTAGAAAAGAGGACAAAATGGAAACGTCATGGCCGTCGTGTGTCAGATAAAGGTCTGACGTGTCTTTTTCTTATTTGAAAACTTGAAAACGATTATCATTTAAATAAATGTTAATCATTATCCTTAAATTCTTCATCAAGAGACAATAAAGGATTGTCAGTGATGGGTTTTATCTTTTGAGATCCATTCTCTGAGTATGAAGATAGTCAGAGAGTGTAAGGATTTAGGAGTTCATACATGAGCGAGATAAGTCAAGTATCGTTGAATCAGAGTTCCGAGAATGAATACATGAAGGCTTTATGTGTATGTCACTGAATATTGATCGCTGAATAGAATTTATTCTGCGTTTAACATGTCAAGTTCACTGATAAGTAGATTGAATCTAGTCTAATCAAGAGGCTTGGTGAAAAGATCAGCGAGCTGATATTCAGTTGGTACAAAATGAAGTTCAATTTCACCATTCATCACATGATATCTGATAAAGTGATATCGAATCTCAATCTGCTTGGTTTTGGAATGAAGTACAGAGATTATTTGCAATTGCAATGGCACTGGTGCTATCATAGTAGATGGGGATTTTAGAAAGTTTGAGATCGTAGTCTCTTAGTTGATTTCTCATCCAAAGGATTTGAGCACAACAGCTACCAGCGGCTACATACTCAGCTTCAGCGGTAGAAGTGGACACAGAGTTCTGCTTTTTGCTTGTCCAACTTATTAACTTACCACCTAATAGCTGACACCCACCAGTGGTGCTCTTCCTATCAATCTTACAACCTGCAAAATCACTATCAGAGTAACCAATTAAATCGAACCCTGAGCCTTTGGGATACCAAAGGCCCAGATTAGGAGTTCCTTTCAGATATCTGAAGATCCGCTTTATAGCGATTAGGTGAGATTCTTTTGGTTCAGCTTGATATCGAGAACAGAGACAGGTAGAATACATGATATCGGGTCTACTCGATGTAAGATATAGTAGAGATCCGATCATCCCTCGATAGGTAGTGATATTGACAGGTTTCCCAGTTGGGTCCTTATTCAAAGTCAGAGGAGGTGCCATAGGGGTCTTCATTGCTGAGCATTGATTCATATCAAACTTGTTCAGCATGTCCTTAACATATTTACTTTGACAAATAAAAATTCCTTTGTCAGATTGCTTAATCTGCAAACCTAGAAAATATGTTAGTTCACCCATCATACTCATTTTGTATTCTTTCTTCATTCTGTTTGCAAAACGAGTGCATAATTTGAGTCTTGTGGGACCAAATATAATATCATCAACATATATTTGAGCAAGAATAGCATGACATTTATATTTCCTTAAAAATAGAGTTTGGTCAATTTTTCCACGAACAAATTTTTCTTTAAGAAGGTATTTTGAAAGAGTATCATACCAAGCTCTAGGAGCTTGTTTTAACCCGTAAAGAGCTTTTTGGAGTTTAAAAACATAACCAGGATGGTTTGGGTTAGAGAACCCAGGAGGTTGTTCAACATAAACTTCCTCACTGATTTTACCATTTAAAAAGGCACTATTTACATCTATTTGAAAAACTATGAAGTCTTTATTGGCAGCATAAGCTAAGAAAAGTCTTATGGCTTATAATCTAGCAACAGGAGCGAAGGTCTCATCATAGTCAATACCTTTTTCCTGTCTATATCCCTAAGCAACAAGTCTAGCCTTATTACGGATAACAGTGTCATTTTCATCTAGTTTATTTCGAAAACCCATTTGGTTCCAATCATTGTTTTACCATATGGTCGAGGAACAAGATTCCAAACTTTGTTTCTATGAAACTCAGTTAGTTCTTCTTTCTCATGGCAGAGACCCAGCTAGGATTAGAGATAGCTTGATCTATCTTTTTAGGTTCAAAGAGAGAAATAAAATTAACATAGAGATAAATATTACCTGTACCTGTACGAGTCTTGATACCTGCATTTAGATCACCAATAATTTGATTTATTGGATGATTAGCAGTCCATCGCTGAGCTGGTGGTTGAGGAGATTGATCAACAATAGATTTAGCGACTTGTTCTCTTTCAGGGATAACGTTGGTTGTTTCAGCAACAAGTACTTCATTATTTAATATCAATTCTAGAGATGACTCAGAGGTTTGATCAGCATAAGATGAAGCTTGGTTATTCACTAAAGAATTTTTGAATGAGGTATTAGAGGGAGGAATTTGATTGAGTGAGGAGTGATGTTGACCTCTGATGATGATGGATAGTTGCTTGAGGTAGGAAGATCAGGGATTCCATCATCATTATTTTCAGCATTAGGATGATTGTTGAAATAAGTTTCAGGTTCCCCATATTGAGATTTCATCCATTCATTCAATTCCTCATCTTCTTCAGGGATAGGAGTAGAATTGGTTGGACGAGATTCATCAAAGTTGACGTGCATGGATTCTTCAACGTATTGTCTTCTTTTGTTGAAGATTCTGAAAGACTTGGATACAGAAGAGTATGCAAGAACTATCCCATCATCAGCTTTTGGATCAAATTTATCCAAATGATCTCTATCATTCAGAATGTATCATCTACATCCAAAGATGTGTAGATATTTCAGAGTGGGTCTTCTTCCATGAAATAATTCATAGGAAGTCTTCTTGAATCGCTTCACTATCAGGGATAGATTTTGAGTAAAGCACGCTGTGTTGACTGGTTCTGCCCAGAATTGAGTAGGTAGATGCGATTCGTTGAGCATTGAGCGAGTTGCTTTAATGATTGTTCGATTTCTTCTTTCAGCTACACCGTTTTGCTGAGGAGTTCTCACTGATGAGAAGTTGTGAGAGATTCATTTTTCTTCAAAGAATTTGATCAAGGTACTGTTTTTAAATTCAGTGCCATGATCACTTCTCATGGAATGAACAGTGAGATTGTTCAGGACTTCCATTCTTTTGATAAAAGCAATAATTACATCAGGTGTATCACTTTTGGATCGAAGAAAGAATACCCATGTATATTTGGAATATTCATTGACTATCACAAGAGTGTACTTCTTTCCAAATAGAGATTGGACATTGACAGGTCCAAATAGATCCATATGGAGAAGCTGAATAGGTGAGGTCAGTGAGGAAACTTGTTTAGATCTGAAAGAGGCTTTTGTCAGTTTTCCCTTTTTACACGTTGAACAAAGAGATTCCTTTGTAAAGGTATGGTTAGGGAGATCCCTGACAAGTTCTTTTTGAGATAATTCATTGATCATCTTAAAGTTTAGATGAGAGAGTCTTTTGGGCCATAACCAGTTTATATCAGAGGAGGCTCTGGAGATGAAGCACATGTTCTCAAAGTGAGAACTATTCATGTTAATGATATAAACATTTTCTACTCTTTTGCCTGTTAAGGAAAGTTTGTCATTAGAGTCAGTGACAGCACATCTGTTTCTTAGGAATAGAACTTTGAAATCTTTGTCACATAGCTGACTGACGCTTATTAAGTTGTGCTTTAGTCCTTCAACATAAGCAACTCGACTGAATGAAGTTGCTCCATTAGATAGAATTCCATAACCTTTAGTGTATCCTTTGCCATTTGCACCGAAGGTCAATGAGGGACTAGCTTCTTCCTTGTATTCAGAGAGCAGAGATTTTCTGCCAGTCATGTGCCTTGAGCATCCGCCATCGAGATACCATATAACTTTAGCACTCTGCATACAACAAAAAGATTAATTTTTTATAGGTACCCATATTACTATAGGTTCTGTTGTATTAGTGGAAAGAGTGGCGGATGAGCTACTAGCTGAAGAATTCTCTTCATTGGATATCTTCACCTTGGAAGCTTTACCAACCTTGGTGGATTTTACTCTTGCTGATTTATCAGCTTGAGCTACTTTCTTTCCATGAGCTAATTTTTCAGCTTTGGTAGCATTAGGACATTTGCTGGCAATGTGGGAAGTTTCACCATAGTGATAGCATTTCCTATATTTGTAAACGGGTTTGCAAATGGAAGAGTTCAGAGAGCAAGAAGAAACATTTTCAGGAGCTGAACCACGAATTCCTTTGTCTAATGTCCTTGGGGTATAACAATTTTTTCAGGAACAGGTGTGAGGTCAATCTTAATTCTGGGTGTTGGTCTCTGAATAGATCCAGGGATTTTCTTCCCAGTTTTAGGATGACTCACTGAAGGAATAAAGGAGTTCTTCTTCTGTTTCTGAAAGTTTTTTATTGTAGGAACGTGGTTAAGAAACTTGTTCTTGATCATTTTCTTAGAATCATTAGATTTAGAGATAGGCAGCTTCTCATTGAAATGAGGTTTCTGAGAAGAGGGATCAGGGATTGAGGAAACAAACATTTTGAATTTTACATAGAACGATCATTCTCTGATTCTTCTTTGTCAGGGTTATATCCTAACCCACTTTTGACCTTCATAGGGATCTGGGCATTGATGATCTCGCTGACTTTATCTGAAGCCTTGCACCATCCTTCGATGGTAGCTTTTTCAGCCTTGATATCAACGAAGCCATTTCCCCTTCAGTGATAGCTTGTTGTCTCTCAATGCTTATTGTTTGATTTACAAAGACTTGGTCTTTTAGAGTTTCTTCAATCTTTGTAAGTTCTTCGATTTTTAAACGACAATTTTTCAGTTGTTTAGATAGATCAATATTTATTTGTTCAGCTTTGGTCTTTCCATTTAAAGCATTGTAAAAATCAACAGTCATAGCATCGAGAGCTGACGGGTTATCACTTTCAGGTATAGAGGAATTTGTAGGAATGTTTAACTGAGTTGAAGGAGACTCTGAGGATGATGTTTCATAAACTTCTTCAGCCTCCTCGATTTTGGCCATTAGGCAGAGGAAGGCAAGATCTTCTTCATCGGAGCCTGACTCATCAGAGGTTTTGGCCCAATCGTCTTCTTGATCCCACTCAACTTCTTCAGCAATTAGACCTTTGCCTTTTTGCTGGTTCTTTTTCATATCTCTGTATTTATTCTTTTGCTTAGAATATTTTTCCTTTTTATCAGAGTTCTGAGAGGTGGTGGGTGCAGCTACTTTCTTAGATCTGCACTCAATTGCAAAGTGACCCTTTTGCTGACAATTATAGCATACTGCAGATGCTTTTTCAGCAGGCAGAGTCTTTGACTTATGAGAGTCAGCGATAGTAGGAGTTTTTCGAAAGTTGCTCTTTCTAGCAAATCTTCTGAAATTGTTAGTTAGAAGAGCTAGAGAGTTATCAAACTCAAAGATGTCAGCGTCAGTGAGCTCTTCTGAATCAGTTTGATTTAATTCAGTAACAGAGGTGATAGAGGAAGAAACTTGTTTTGAAGGATCTACCTCTGAAGTCACTAGTGCCAAAGAAGTACTTTTGGCACCCTTCATATCATTTATAAAGTTTTTCCTTAAAACTTGAGATTGCTCTTCATTTAGGAGCATTCCATATAAAGCACTAAGAGAGAGAGTTTCAAGATTTTTTGACAGTTTTAGACATGTAGTGTACACTCCCCATTGTTCAGGTAGTGCCTCCATGAATTTTGTCAGTATTTCAGCATTAGAATATTCTCTGTTGACAGTTTTCATATCAATCAAGAGACAGTTAAACCTTTGGTGAATTTGAGAAAGAGCTTCACCTTTTAAGTGCATAAAACTTTCATATTGTCTTACCAGATTTATACATCTAGTGATTTGAACTTCATCAGTTCCTTCATATTGAATACATAGAGTATCCCACATGGCTTTAGATGTTCTCATCTTCATTACCGAATGATAGACTTCATCTGGTAAAGACATTGCTATTATGGATCTTGCTTTAGAATCTATAACTACTTCCTTTTTCTCTTCTTCAGTCCATCGATCTAGAGTTTTGGCAATCCTTCTTTCAGCGATGGCTGGAGCGGTAGTGGTAACAGGAACACCAGCGACCAGGGCTGTAGGAATAAATGGTCCATTTTCTATATAGTAGGGGATCTTAGGATCTGACCCTTCTAGGAATAGAGTCATTTTTTCCTTCCATAATGGAAAGTTATCACGGCTAAACGTAGGAGGTTTAGCTAAAGATCCATTATCAATGTAGTTTGTATTAGTATTAGTCATATTAAAATAGCTTTGTAAACAAGTATTTTAAAGATAAGTAAGCAAAAAACACTACTCTGATACCACTTGTTGGTCCCAAAGGAGTCTACAAGAGTTCAAGGATATAGAAACAGTTTGAAAAAGGGGGGGGGGGGGTTGAATACAAACACACAGATTTTTCTTTTTAAATTAGTTTATATTGAATAAACAAATTTACAGTTACAAGTGGAATTAGAACAAATATATAAACATATTCAATTGTTGTTAGGACTTTATTTGATTGTGTCAAAAATAAGGAAACGTTACTTAAATGTAAACACGGCAAGTGTATAATGCCATTGTTAGTCCCATATTACAACAGATCTGATAGATTGCTCAAGGAATCCTTATTTTATTGATAAACTGAATATAGAAAACACACACTTACACCTTTAGATGACTCTCATATGTGGTGTTCAACATCTAAATAACTAACAAACTCTCTATATGTACTACAAATGTAAAGCTACAGTTATATGTATTTAAATCACAGCCCAATTACAATGAGACACGTCATCAAAAACTATATTCAGAAGTTCTTCAGAACTTCTGAACTGTCTTCAGAATTCTGAACTTTGCTCTTCAGAACCAATTCTGAATTCTCTTCAGAACTTCTGAATTTTCACTTCAGAACTTATTCAGAACTTCTTCAGAACTTCTGAATATATATTTTGCACTTCTGAAGATGACTTTATTTATCTTTCTAGCACTAGTTCAGAACTTCTGAATTATTCATCTTCAGATTCTGAAGTTCTTTTCTTTACAAAACATTTCAAACATAGGATCCAAATTCATAGGATTCTTTGGATCCTAACAATCACCCCCTATGTTTTGTAAAGGAATCATAGTCTTTAATCTTCAGATCTTCTCCCCCTTGATTTCTTTGAAAAACATTAGTAGTGTTGCTGGTCTTCAAGAACTCCCCCTTGAATATAGCTCTTATCTTTACTTTCAACTTTAATTTCAGAATCAATGTGCAATTACCTCGACTGAGTGCACTAACTTCAGCTTGAAACTGTAGATTTGTCATGACAATCCATTGTGCAACTGCAGTTTTTAACAAAGAATCTGATTGTCTTTGAACCATGAGTTGAATAAGCATTCAGCTCAAGAACCTCTTCTGATATGCTCAAGAAATGGGGAATTAACACAAAGCTTGATTGACCAAAACACCTTTTGACAATTAAGCTTTGGGAGAAAGATGACACTAAGAACATAGCTTCTTGATCAGCAAAGTCAAACTAGAAAAATTAGCCAATTTCCAGAATACTTCCAGAATAATGAATAACCAAATCCAGATCCAATCTTCACACCAGATGAATGATTATCAGCACTCAAACCTCTAACACATAATAATTTCACCAGAACACTGATTGTAGTCACTCAAACTTCTGCTTGATCAATACAGAAAGATGATTGAAGACACTCAACAATCTAGCCTCTTGAAAATGGCATGCAGAACAATGATTGCAAGCACTCTAAAGTCTAAGTGATCAATTCAGAACATAGATTGCAAGCACTCAACGGTCTTGCCTCAAGAATAAATCTTCAGAGAAATGATTGCTGAAACTCAAACTTCTAATCTTCAAACCAAATACTGAATCAATCATCCATGTTCTGAGAACTTTTCAAGTCTGGCTCTTTAGTTAGCATACATATAACTTTGACCAAAATAGTCAAACTTTGAATACTTGCTGACAAGCTTGAAGAAATTGATCTTTGATGAAATTATAGGGCCATGATAAAAAAATATCTATACAACTAAGAGGATGTCTTGAGCATAGACAATTAAGCACTCTCTTGTCCAACAATAAGCTATACAGAACTGTTGTCATGTGCCTTATGCGGAAGCCTTCAATCTTCAAAAATTCAGAAGTATGACAACAAGATAATGTTATAGACAAGTGATGAAAATCAATGATTTATATATGATTCGTGAAATCTATTTGATGAACAATGTCCCCCTCCTACGACTTAACTCGGGGGTCCCGCTAGAAATTTTTTGAGAATGCACACTTCTCCCCTTACCCAGGTGCATCAGAATCTAAACAATTTCTGTAGTATAGAGCAATTCTGAACTAACTTCTGAAGTTTCTGAGCTAACTTCTGAAGGTTCTGAACTAACTTCTGAAGTTTCTGACCTAACTTCTGAAGTTTCTGAGCTTACTTTTGAAGGTTCTAAACTAACTTCTGAAGTTTCTGAACTAACTTCTGAAGTTTCTGAACTAATTTCTGAAGTTTCTGAACTTACTTCAGAAATTCAATAATACTCTTCAGAAATTCGACAATCCATCTTCTAAAGTATGATTATATGAATTGTTCGATCCAAAAATCTCAGATGCCTCAAGATTTGTCAATAACACACCAAAATGATGATCAAACTCTGTTCATAAACATATTTCGAGTATTCCTCTTGAACAAATTTGACTGAATCACACCAATTTACCAAAGATTTATAGAATTTGTCGAGAACAGTTCGTTCGAACAAAAAACCCTAGAAACTCTGAGATTTGGCAAATTAGCTCAATAATCCTTGAAATTGATGACTGTAATTGATTCCTTATGAATACACGATGATCATAGAATAAATTTGATATGAAAGAACATCAAATTTCGCATCAATTCATCAAACTTCAATCAAAAACCTTACTGTTCATCGTAGAGAGAAAAACTTCACCGATTTCATCAATTTCTTCAAATCTTCTGCAATCGATTGATCGTATCGAAGATAAATTGCTTCGATTAAGCACTGATACCAATTGTTAGTCCCATATTCCAACAGATCTGATAGATTGCTCAAGGAATCCTTATTTTATTGATAAACTGAATATAGAAAACACACACTTACACCTTTAGATGACTCTCATATGTGGTGTTCAACATCTAACTAACTAACAAACTCTCTATATATATACTACAAATGTAAAGCTACAGTTACATGTATTTAAATCACAGCCCAATTACAATAAGACACGTCATCAAAAACTCTATTCAGAAGTTCTTCAGAACTTCTGAACTGTCTTCAGAATTCTGAACTTTGCTCTTCAGAACCACTTCTGAATTGTCTTCAGAACTTCTGAATTTCACTTCAGAACTTATTCAGAAGTTCTTCAGAACTTTTGAATATATCTTCTGAACTTCTGAAGATGACTTTATTTATCTTTCTAGCACAAGTTCAGAACTTCTGAACTATTCATCTTCAGATTCTGAAGTACTTTCCTTTACAAAACATTCAAAACATAGGATCCAAATTCATAGGATTCTTTATCCTAACAGCCATTCTCTTAGTTTCCTTATATCATTTCGTCCTTTAATATAAATAGGCGCATAAGGTCATTGTATGAGCATGCATAACATTGAGAGCTAAATTGCTAGAGAGAGATCTGATCTTATAATCAATACAAGTAAGATATCCGACTTCGGATCTTCATTAAACTGTGTGTTCTTCGTGTTTTACTTAATTATTGAAGTACTTGATCATATTCTGGGATCCACAATTGGTATCAAAGCCACACGATCTGAGTTTTGATCTAATTCTGATCGAGTACGACAAATTAAAGGTAAAGTTCTCGATTTTTTTCTCTGCGTAAACTTGTTGGCACAAGCTTCCAAAGCCTGTTTCAATAAGAAGTTCTTTTTTATCGCACCTTAATTAATCGACAAGAAGTTCTTATCGCACCTTTGCTTATCGACAAAAATTCTTATCGCACATCTCTGTATCGATAAGAATCTTTAAATCGCATCTTTAGGGTTCGATAAGAATTATTTTTTGTGTCTCGATAAGTAATTTATATCTCATAGTTTTTATCGATAACTTTTTATATCGCCTCTCTTTATATCCCGATAAGATTCTATTTTTCATTCAAATTTGTTTTTGTTTAAATCTTAGTACTTTTGCTTCACTTTTATTGGAAAACTCAGGGTCTCTGACTTCTGCAGCTTTTCTAGTTTAAGAGTTCTCAAGTACCAAGTCTTAAACTTTAACATAATTCGATTTTCTTTTACTTTAGGTTAAATCTTAGTACTTTTGCTTCACTTTTATTGGAAAATTCAGGGTCTCTGACTTCTGCAGCTTTTCTAGTTTAAGAGTTCTCAAGTACCAAGTCTTAAACTTTAACATAATTCAAAAAAATTTTACTTTAGTTTAAATCTTAGTACTTTTGCTTCACTTTTATTGGAAAATTCAGGGTCTCTGACTTCTGCAGCTTTTCTAGTTTAAGAGTTCTCAAGTACACTGTTTAAACTTTAAACTAAATCTTTTTATTTTATTTTTAATATTGTTGGGGACTCGGGAACTTAGATCTTCTCTTCCTTAAAAAGACATAGTTTTTTTTTGTCGACGAAGGCTTCGTTCTTGCTCTTCAATAGTTTAAAATTAAGATAAAAAGATTTTCATAATCGTGTTTTAAAAGCGTATCCTTAAGACCCGATAAGTTTTCTTATCTCCTCTTTAAGGCTCGATATAAAAAGTTATCGCCTCATTCTTACCCGATATAAATTCTTCTCGATTCTTCTCAAATCGATAAGTTTTCTTGTCGAGTGCTCTTAACCCGATAAAAACTCTTATCGCCTCAGTTTTAGTCGATAAGATTTATGTTCTGTCAAATCGAGATTTTACTTTAAATTCACAAAACTCTTATAACTTTTTCAAAACTCCTTGATCGAGATCACTCTATCAAGTACTATGACTTCACGCGAAGCAATGGCAATCGGTTCGGATACAAAACCTCCAATTCTCATTCCGGGCGAATACTCTCAGTGGAAGGACCGGTTTCTCGATTTCATTGAACGTAGTGATTACGCCGATGAAATCATGAGTTCCATCAAGGACGGTCCTCCACCAACTTTCTATCAAGAATTCCCTGCTATGCCAAATGCCACTCCTCCTGTCGCCAATAGAGGAGTAAAACCAAAATCTGCATGGGATGCCACGGAAAAGAAAATCATGAAAGGTGATCAACTAGCACGCTCGTACCTTCTAATGAGCCTCCCAAATGATATCTATATGAGCATCGATAGCCACAAAAGATCTGCCAAAGAGATGTGGGAAGAAATCTAAAAATTTATGCTCGGAACAAAGATTGGGACTCAGCTAAAGATCACCAACTGTATCTCGCAATATGAAAAATTCAAAGCCAAAGAGGGTGAAAGTCTTACGAATACTTACACTCGTTTTGTTCAATTGGTGAACGAGTTAAGCAAAAACGAAATTCGTAAGACTGAGATCGAGAACAATGTGAAGTTTGTTAGCAATCTTCAACCTGAATGGCGCCGCCAATCAAATCAAACACAACAAATTTATCACTGAACTCGATCTTCATGAAGTTTACGAAACCCTAAAATAACGACGAAGAGGAGGTACTCGAATCAATGGGGGCAAACACCTAAAAGAACTCAGATCCAATCGCCTTAGTAGCAAAAATATTCCTCTCATATATCCCAAAGCATATCACAAGACGTCATTCCTGATTTAGAGGACGAAGAATTCGATGATGATCCGGAAATCGCCAAATTCCAACATCAATTGGCTTTTCTTACAAAATCGTTCCAACATAAGTTCTCTCGTCGCTCAAATCCCAATCAACAACGATATGCTTCGGGACCAAAGAATCTCGTCCAACACCCAAACCGGAAGACAAATTCAAGGGTGAAATGAGCCTGTGCTACAACTGCGGCAAATCCGGCCACTATGCTCATGAATGCAAAAAGCCAATCGTCCAAGACTCAAACTACTTCACCTACAAATTGATGTTGGCTAAACAAAAGGAAGTCGGTAAAGTACTCATGGCGGAAGATGAACAATGGCTCAATCATGGTAATGGTGATGATGATATGGAAAACGAGGTACAAGCACACTTCAGTCTGATGGCTTATTCTGATGATTCCACTTCAAACGCTTCCGACTACACAACCGAGGTAAGCCACTCTGACTATGACAATTTTGTTTCCCAAATGCATGATTTGATGCTTCAATTAAAAGAATTACAATCTAAGTTGAAAACCGAGAAACTCTTGGTTTCCAACTTAGAAGCACGTTTAGAAAATAATCATCATCACCTGCTAATTGCCCAATCTGAACTTGCAACATCTCAAAGTATTGCAGAAAATCATCAAAAGGAGAAAACCATTTTTCAAGAGGAAAATTTAAAATTACAACAACAAATCTCGGATCTCACAACACAACTTAACAAATCCAAAAGTGAGACCGAAGAATTTTCATCAAAATATGAAATTGCCAGTATTCAAAGATAAGATCTTTTGGAAAAACTTAAGGATTTGGAACTCAAACTGTATAAGATTGGTCAACTAAGCACACAATTCATTTAAACACTCCAAAAGACTTACGTTCAAAAGCTGGATTAGGATTTGATAACCCAAAACACTTAGAAAAGGTCATCTACAATACTCCGACTATCTATAAATTTGAATACGTGAACCTTGGTCCGGAATACAAAATTCAATTTATGAAGTCGGATTCCAACGTCGATGAAAGGGAAAATTTGAATAGGAGAAACAAGAATTTTCATTAAATTCCTTTCTGCTATCCTCAAATAGTAGAAATGGAATCTTCAAATGAAACTCTTCCAAATGACGATTTTCCATCTTATACTAACGAAGAACTTCAAACTCAAATTCCTGAATTTAAACCTTATATTCCCACCTTGTTTTTAGAAAAAAAAGTTGTTCAACTTGAAAAAGTGTTGGAATATGAACGTTCTTCGTCGGACAAGGAAAAAGAGGCATTTAATTCAAAAATTCAAAAATTGGAAAATGAGGCTTTACAATTAAACAAAAACCACGAAAATGATTCTATTTCCAATATTTATTCGTGTAAAGATTTCATTAGCAATTATTTAGATGATTGTGAAGAGTTGTTTAAAGTAGATCCAAACTATATTCCTCCTAAACAAAAGTGTTTCCCTACTCCCGACTAAATTGATGATGCATTAGATGACCTTGAGTCAATGTATTTTTCGGATGCAAATTCTAATCTTTCTTTACTTGACAACGACGAATGTTTAAATGATTTAAATGCTAACTTTGACTTCAATCCTACACTTCCTATTCATACGAAGTTTTTGGACAAAGGCAAAAAGCCAATTGAATCAGTTTTGCTTCCGGAGGATCTGAATGAGTGTTCCACAAGTCAAATGAATAACACTCATTCTAACCAAACAAATCAAACTGAATTTTTTCCAAAAAGTACTAACAATGGTCCTGTTGATGTTTCAGCTGTTCATACTTTAAAGACCAAACAAGTTTGGGTTGAAAAAGGCAGACGCACTTCAAAGTCGTCATCCCGCAATAAAGACAAATTTTCTTTTACAAATTCTACAAATGTCAAAAGATCCAATAGTTATTTTCGATTTCCTTATACAATTCATTCGTTTTGACATTTAATTAAATTTTCTCGTAATCAAATTTGTTGCTCAAATTGCAGTGTGAATGACTTTGTGCGCTTAAATTCGTTTGATTATGGTTGTGATTATTTTCCGAACATGCATAATTCTTATAATTTTCATCATAATTATTTTCCAAATCCGCCTGTTTATAAATGGGTCTAAAGAGACCATGACTAACGCTCCTAAGTCCCACTTCAAGTGGGTACCCATAGGTACAAAGTCAACTAACCCCGAATGACCCATTTACAAATGGGTACCTAAATCTGCCTAATTTTGTGCAGATCGGTCATATGTGGTACTTAGATTCTGGTTGCTGCAAACACATGACCGGACAAAAGGAGCTGCTTGCCAATTACAAGGAGAAAAAGGGCGGATTCGTAAAATTTGGCAACAATCATTTAGCACCCATCAAAGGACATGGAGACATCATTCAAAACAACATCACCATTTCTGATGTTTCCTATGTTCAAGGCCTGAGCCACAATCTGCTAAGTATTGGCGAATTCTGTGACAAACAACTTGAAGTCAATTTCCGACCCGAAAGATGTTGTGTGCGAACCTATGAAGGAAAAGAATTATTAGCCGGCACGCGCAAATCCAACCTTTACACCATCGATCTATCCTAAGTGACCGCCCCTTCCAATGTTTGTCTAATCTCAAATGTCTCTAATCCCAAGAACTGGTTATGGCATCAAAGACTTTCTCATTTGAACTTCAAAAACATCAATCTCCTCTCCATTCACGGATTAGTCACTGGTCTACCAAAGATAAAGTTTGACAAACCACACTTATGCGAAGCATCCGAGATGGGAAAGATGAAGAAAGTTTCTCACAAACCCAAGGTGGTTCATATCACAACTCGACCCCTTCAGCTCATACATATGGATTTGTGTGACCCAATGCGGACTCAAAGTATTCATGGGAAGAAATACGTTCTAGTTATGGTTGACGATTTTTCTCGCTTTACATGGGTTAAATTTCTTCGCACAAAAGATGAAACTCCCGACACAATCATCACTTTCTTAAAAGCCATTCAAGTTAAACTAGAACTCACCACTCAAACCATCCGCACTGATAATGGAACCGAATTCAAAAATCGTTCCCTTGACGGTTATCTCGAATCGGTTGGAACTACACACACATTTTTTGCGGCTCGAACTCCACAACAAAATGGTGTGGTCGAACGCCGCAATCGTACGCTAGTTGAAGCTGCTCGAACTATGCTTACATTTTCCAAACTGCCACTCTACCTTTGGGCCGAAGCTGTCAATACCGCTTGTTACACTCAAAACCGATCAATCGTCAACAAGCGATTCAATAAGACACCCTATCATTTGATATACAACCGCATTCCATCCATCAATCATCTTCACACCTTCGGCGTTCGCTGCTTTATTCTGAATGAAAAGGAAGATCGTGGAAAACTCAAGCCAAAAGCCGATGAAGCTTATTGTCTTGGCTACTCTCCAAATGCCTCAGCATATCGGGTCTACATGAAACATGCACGTTGTGTCACGGAAAGCGTCAATATCCAGTTTGATACCAAAGCCGAAATGGCTCCTGAACAAGGCAATTCTAGACCCGCTCTGCGTAAACTTGTTGGCACAAGCTTCCAAAGCCTGTTTCAATAAGAAGTTCTTTTTTATCGCACCTTAGTTAATCGACAAGAAGTTCTTATCGCACCTTTGCTTATCGACAAAAATTCTTATCGCACATCTCTGTATCGATAAGAATCTTTAAATCGCATCTTTAGGTTTCGATAAGTATTATTTTTTGTGTCTCGATAAGTAATTTATATCTCATAGTTTTTATCGATAACTTTTTACATCGCCTCTCTTTATATCCCGATAAGATTATGTTTTTCATTCAAATTTGTTTTTTGTTTAAATCTTAGTACTTTTGCTTCACTTTTATTGGAAAACTCAAGGTCTCTGACTTCTGCAGCTTTTCTAGTTTAAGAGTTCTCAAGTACCAAGTCTTAAACTTTAACATAATTCGAATTTTTTTTACTTTAGTTTAAATCTTAGTACTTTTGCTTCACTTTTATTGGAAAATTCAGGGTCTCTAACTTCTGCTGCTTTTCTAGTTTAAGAGTTCTCAAGTACACTGTTTAAACTTTAAACTAAATCTTTTTATTTTATTTTTAATATTGTTGGGGACTCGGGAACTTAGATCTTCTCTTCCTTAAAAAGACATAGTTCTTTTTTGTCGATGAAGGCTTCGTTCTTGCTCTTCAATAGTTTAAAATTAAGATAAAAAGATTTTCATAATCGTGTTTTAAAAGCGTATCCTTAAGACCCGATAAGTTTTCTTATCGCCTCTTTAAGGCTCGATATAAAAAGTTATCGCCTCATTCTTACCCGATATAAATTCTTCTCGAATCTTCTCAAATCGATAAGTTTTCTTGTCGAGTGCTCTTAACCCGATAAAAACTCTTATCGCCTCAGTTTTAGTCGATAAGATTTATGTTCTGTCAAATCGAGATTTTACTTTAAATTCACAAAACTCTTATAACTTTTTCAAAACTCCTTGATCGAGATCACTCTATCAAGTACTATGACTTCACGCGAAGCAATGGCAATCGGTTCGGATACAAAACCTCCAATTCTCTTTCCGGGCGAATACTCTCAGTGGAAGGACCGGTTTCTCGATTTCATTGAACGTAGTGATTACGCCGATGAAATCATGAGTTCCATC
Organism: Silybum marianum; assembly: GCA_036898165.1. Lineage (NCBI taxonomy): Eukaryota > Viridiplantae > Streptophyta > Magnoliopsida > Asterales > Asteraceae > Silybum > Silybum marianum. Next base: position 30,918,906 of record CM072536.1, read on the forward strand.
AAGGACGGTCCTCCACCAACTTTCTATCAAGAATTCCCTGCTATGCCAAATGCCACTCCTCCTGTCGCTGCCAATAGAGGAGTAAAACCAAAATCTGCATGGGATGCCACGGAAAAGAAAATCATGAAAGGTGATCAACTAGCACGCTCGTACCTTCTAATGAGCCTCCCAAATGATATCTATATGAGCATCCATAGCCACAAAGGATCTGCCAAAGAGATGTGGGAAGAAATCTAAAAATTTATGCTCGGAACAAAGATTGGGACTCAGCTAAAGATCACCAACTATATCTCGCAATACGAAGAATTCAAAGCCAAAGAGGGTGAAAGTCTTACGAATACTTACACTCGTTTTGTTCAATTGGTGAACGAGTTAAGCAAAAATGAAATTCGTAAGACTGAGATCGAGAACAATGTGAAGTTTGTTAGCAATCTTCAACCTGAATGGCGCCGCTTTGCCAATCAAATCAAACACAACAAATTTCTCACTGAACTCGATCTTCATGAAGTTTACGAAACCCTACAACAAGACGAAGAGGAGGTACTCGAATCAATGGGGGCAAACACCAAAAAGAACTCCGATCCAATCGCCTTAGTAGCAAAAGATTCCTCTCATATATCCCAAAGCATATCACAAGACTTCATTCCTGATTTAGAGGACGAAGAATTCGATGATGATCCGGAAATCGCCAAATTCCAACATCAATTGGCTTTTCTTACAAAATCGTTCCAACAAAAGTTCTCTCGTCGATCAAATCCCAATCAACAACGATATGCTTTGGGACCAAAGAATCTCGTCCAACACCCAAACCGGAAGACAAATTCAAGGGTGAAATGAGCCTGTGCTACAACTGCGGCAAATCCAGCCACTATGCTCGTGAATGCAAAAAGCCAATCGTCCAAGACTCAAACTACTTCACCTACAAATTGATGTTGGCTAAACAAAAGGAAGCCGGTAAAGTACTCATGGCGGAAGATAAACAGTGGCTCAATCATGGTAATGGTGATGATGATATGGAAAACGAGGTACAAGCACACTTCAGTCTTATGGCTTATTCTGATGATTCCACTTCAAACGCTTCCGACTACACACCCGAGGTAAGCCACTCTGACTATGACAATTTTGTTTCCCAAATGCATGATTTGATGCTTCAATTAAAAGAATTACAATCTAAGTTGAAAACCGAGAAACTCTTGGTTTCCAACTTACAAGCACGCTTAGAAAATAATCATCATCAACTGCTAATTAACCAATCTGAACTTGCAACATCTCAAAGTATTGCACAAAATCATCAAAAGGAGAAAACCATTTTTCAAGAGGAAAATTTAAAATTACAACAACAAATCTCGGATCTCCCAACACAACTTAACAAATCCAAAAGTGAGACCGAAGAATTTTCATCAAAAATATGAAATTGTCAGTATTCAAAGATAAGATCTTTTGGAAAAACTTAAGGATTTGGAACTCAAACTGTATAAGATTGGTCAAACTAAGCACACAATTCATTTAAACGCTCCAAAAGACTTACGTTCAAAAGCTGGATTAGGATTTGATAACCCAAAACACTTAGAAAAGGCCATCTACAATACTCCGAGTATCTATAAATTTGAATGCGTGAACCTTGGTCCGGAATACAAAATTCAATTTATGAAGTCGGATTCCAACGTCGAAGAAAGGGAAGATTTGAATAGGAGAAACAAGAATTTTCATTAAATTCCTTTCTGCTATCCTCAAATAGTAGAAATGGAATCTTCAAATGAAACTCTTGCAAATGACGATTTTCCATCTTATACTGACGAAGAACTTCAAACTCAAATTCCTGAATTTAAACCTTATATTCCCACCTTGTTTTTAGAAAAAAAGTTGTTCAACTTGAAAAAGTGTTGGAATCTGAACGTTCTTTCGTCGGACAAGGAAAAAGAGGCATTTATTTCAAAAATTCAAAAATTGGAAAACGAGGCTTTACAATTAAACAAAAACCACGAAATGATTTTATTTCCAATATTTATTCGTGTAAAGATTTCGTTAGAAATTATTTAGATGATTGTGAAGAGTTGTTTAAAGTAGATCCAAACTATATTCCTCCTAAACAAAAGTGTTTCCCTTCTCCCGACTAATTTGATGATGCATTAGATGACCTTGAGTCAATATATTTTTCGGATGCAAATTCTAATCTTTCTTTACTTGACAACGACGAATTTTTAAATGATTTAAATGCTAACTTTGACTTTAATCCTACACTTCCAATTCATACGGAGTTTTTGGACAAAGGCAAAAAGCCAATTGAATCAGTTTTGCTTCCGGAGAATCCGAATGAGTGTTCCACAAGTCAAATGAATAACACTCATTCTAACCAAACAAATCAAACTGAATTTTTTCCAAAAAGTACTAAAAATGGTCCTGTTGATGTTTCAGCTGTTCATACTTTAAAGACCAAACAAGTTTGGGTTGAAAAAGGCAGACGCACTTCAAAGTCGTCATCCCGCAATAAAGACAAATTTTCTTTTACAAATTCTACAAATGTCAAAAGATCGAATAGTTATTTTCGATTTCCTTATACAATTCATTCGTTTTGACATTTAATTAAATTTTCTCGTAATCAAATTTGTTGCTCAAATTGCAGTGTGAATGACTTTGTGCGCTTAAATTCGTTTGATTATGGTTGTGATTATTTTCCGAACATGCATAATTCTTATAATTTTCATCATAATTATTTTCCAAATCCGCTTGTTTATAAATGGGTCTAAAGAGACCATGACTAACGCTCCTAAGTCCCACTTCAAGTGGGTAACCATAGGTACAAAGTCAACTAACCCCGAATGACCCATTTACAAATGGGTACCTAAATCTGCCTAATTTTGTGCAGATCGGTCATGTGTGGTACTTAGATTCTGGTTGCTGCAAACACATGACCGGACAAAAGGAGCTGCTTGCCAATTACAAGGAGAAAAAGGGTGGATTCGTAAAATTTGGCAACAATCATTTAGCACCCATCAAAGGACATGGAGACATCATTAAAAACAACATCACCATTTCCAATGTTTCCTATGTTCAAGGCCTGAGCCACAATCTGCTAAGTATTGGCGAATTCTGTGACAAACAACTTGAAGTCAATTTCCGACCCGAAAGATGTTGTGTGCGAACCTTTGAAGGAAAAGAATTATTAGCTGGCACGCGCAAATCCAACCTTTACACCATCGATCTGTCCTAAGTGACCGCCCCGTCCAATGTTTGTCTAATCTCAAATGTCTCTAATCCCAAGAACTGGTTATGGCATCGAAGACTTTCTCATTTGAACTTCAAAAACATCAATCGCCTCTCCATTCACGGATTAGTCACCGGTCTACCTAAGATAAAGTTTGACAAACCATACTTATGCGAAGCATCCGAGATGGGAAAGATGAAGAAAGTTTCTCACAAACCCAAGGTGGTTCATAGCACAACTCGACCCCTTCAGCTCATACATATGGATTTGTGTGGCCCAATGCGGACTCAAAGTATTCATGGGAAAAAATACGTTCTAGTTATGGTTGACGATTTTTCTCGCTTTACATGGGTTAAATTTCTTCGCTCAAAAGATGAAACTCCCGACACAATCATCACTTTCTTAAAAGCCATTCAAGTCAAACTGGAACTCACCACTCAAACCATCCGCACTGATAATGGAACCGAATTCAAAAATCGTTCCCTTGACGGTTATCTCGAATCGGTTGGAATTACACACACATTTTATGCGGCTCGAACTCCACAACAAAATGGTGTGGTCGAACGCCGCAATCGTACGCTAGCTGAAGCTGCTCGAACTATGCTTACATTTTCCAAACTGCCACTCTACCTTTGGGCCGAAGCTGTCAATACCGCTTGTTACACTCAAAACCGATCAATCATCAACAAGCGATTCAGTAAGACACCCTATCATTTGATATACAACCGCATTCCATCCATCGATCATCTTCACACCTTCGGCGGTCGCTGCTTTATTCTGAATGAAAAGGAAGATCGCGGAAAACTCAAGCCAAAAGCCGATGAAGCTTATTGTCTTGGCTACTCTCCAAATGCCTCAGCATATCGGGTCTACATGAAACATGCATGTTGTGTCACGGAAAGCGTCAATATCCAGTTTGATACTAAAGCCGAAATGGCTCCTGAACAAGGCAGTTCTGGACCCGCTCTCACTGGTATTTTAGCTTCCGAACAACTCGGTTCGGAACCTGCCCCAAAACCCGCTTAACTTTCAACATCCAAAACCACTTCTTCCAATCTGGATGATTTATTCGAGTACTTTTACTCGGATTATTTTGGCCCTTCCACTGAACTTCCTAAACAAATCACTCCGCCTATCTTGGAGGTTGCCGAGACTACCGACCTTTTTGGACCGCCAGTTACAACGAAAACCATCTCAACTGCTGCAACTCCAAGCTCATATGCATCCACTCCAGGCGTTCAACCTAATGCTCAACCTAATGCTCAACCTAATGCTCAACCTGATGCTCAACCAAGTTCTGACTCGCGCCCTACTGAACCGACATCCTCTCCCCCACCATCAGCCTCATCCCCCAAGGATGTCACTAGTTCCACAAGGTCCTCTGACATGGCTTCAGCCTCGGAATCACTTCAAGATCTTCCCCTCGGTACATATGAAGATGATACCCCGGACCCCAACGCATTTCAACCGCTTCCCCACACGACCAAATGGGTCCGTTATCATCCATCCAATCAGATTATTGGAGATCCAACCAAACCAGTCACAACGCGATCCGCCTCAGCCAACGATTGTCTGTTCTCTACGTTTCTAAGCAAGATCGAACCTACATCCATTCAAGAAGTAATGAACTATCCTGATTGGATTGTAGCCATGCAAGACGAACTCAATCAATTTGAAAGCTTGAAAGTTTGGCGCCTCGTTCCCCATCCACAAAACAAAACCATCATCGGCACCAAATGGATTTTCAAAAGCAAACAATATGAAGACGGGATTGTCATTCGCAACAAAGCCCGGCTTGTCGCCAAAGGATACCGCCGACAAAAAGAAATTGATTATGACGAGACCTTTGCACCCGTGGCCCGTATTGAAGCAATTCGAACGTTCTTAGCATACGCGGCAACAAGAACTTTTTAGTTTTTCAAATGGACGTCAAAACTGCCTTCTTGAATGGTGTACTACGTGAAGAAGTCTATATATCCCAACCTGACGGGTTTGTCGATCCTTCAAAGCCAAATCATGTATACATCATCGACAAGGCTCTCTACGGCTTAAAACAAGCCCCACGCGCATGGTATTAAAGTCTTTCTGCCTATTTAGTGAAAAATGGATACTCAAAAGGTAAAATCGATCCAACTTTTTTCATTAAAAAGGAAAATGGTGATATTATGCTAATTCAGATTTATGTGGGTGACATTATTTTCGGTTCAACTAACCCACAACAATGCAAGAAGTTCTCCGAGCTCATAATTGCCAAATTTAATATGAGCATGATGGGAATGATGAATTTTTTCCTCGGCCTTCAAATAAACAATTTTTAACGGGAATATTCATCAACCAACCAAAATACATCTCGGATATGTTATGTAAATATGACATGACGACATGTACTCCGATTAGCACCCCCATGTCTCCGGGTTCAAAACTACACGCTAATCCCTTGGGAAAAGCGGTGGATTCTAAAAATACCGGCGAATGGTTGGTTCCTTAGTATATTTAACGGCTAGTCGACCGGACATAATGTTTGCCAGATGCTTATGCGCTAGATATCAAGCATCTCCAAAAGAATCTCACCTTAGTATCAAACGTATTTTTCGATATTTAAAAGGTACTACTGATCTTGGCCTATGGTATCCCAAGGATACGGGTTTCGAGTTAACTGCCTTTTCAGATTCTGATCACGCCGGATGCATGCTTGATCGCAAAAGCACGACGGGACACATACAATTCTTAGGTGATAAATTGGTAAGTTGGTCCTCGAAGAAGCAAGCTTGCGTCTCCACTTCTACCGCGGAACCCGAATACATTGTTGTCGCAAGTTGCTGTTCTCAAGTACTGTGGATGTGCACACAACTCAAGGATTATGGATTATGGTTTAATAAGATTCCCATTTACTGTGACTCCAAAAGCGCAATCGCCATTTCAAGCAATCCAGTTCAACACACAAAGACGAAACACATCGATGTTCGGCATCATTTTATTAAAGACCATATCTAAAGAGGTATGATTGAACTATATTTTGTCAATACAGAACATCAGCTTGCCGACTTTTTCACAAAGGCATTGGATGAAAAACGCTTCCAGTTCCTAGTGTCCAAGTTGGGCATGCTAAATCTCAAAATGTTAGTCCCTAAGGAGAGATGGCTAACCAAGAGAGGGTTTTGTAGAAGGGGGGGTTGAATATAAAACACACAGAATATACTCTTTTTAAATTTTTTTATATAAATATCAAAAATTTACACACAGGTAGTTTGATGCGGAAAAGAACAGGCACACTATTCTATCAAACTAAACACACAGATAACAGTAATTAACTTATACACTAAGGAAGTTAAAACAATACTGTTATAGCACACAGCTTTGCCACAGTCAAACAAATAATCACTTTGAAGATTTGTTGAAAGCGTGAGATTTCTGGGAAGGACTTCATCTCCTTTTATAGTGCCCATGCATGGGATGCATGTGGACAGCTGTCAAGGTCTCATTAGCTGGAAGTTTATCTGCTGGACAAAGGAAGAGACCACTCCCTTTGTACTAGAATAATGGATGAACCATTCCTTGTAGCACGTAATGTCAGATAACTTTATCTTCTTTTCTTCATGCTCTGTGAAGTCCCATCAAACCTTTTAGCTAAAAGACAAATATTCCTTTTATAAGAATAAAAGAGAATGTCTTTATTTAAGGCTTGATGCCCAAGTTCTTGCTGCTCACGTGTCTTGTATTTGATGTGAGTCAAGAACTTATCTCTTTGAAATTGCTAAGTGATACATCAAACTATGTATCACATCGGTGGATACCTTGTAAGGCTGGAAATGATAAGTGTACACTTTGCTTGATAAACTTCATCTTTCACTAAATGTTGAAAGTGTACACCCTTGAACTTGTGACTTGATATCACAGCCTTAGAAATTATACCTGCAATCTCGGTGACCAAGATTATAGTATCGGTGACCATGACTTCAAACTTGATGACCTCATCTTGTTTGATGTCCTTAGTACTTTTGATGACTTTTGAGTGTACCATCGGTGACCCACTATATTGGTGACCCAATCTTGACTTTGGCAAAATGATCTGAATATTGAAGTTAGTTGGTACATCTAAAATTCCACTTTTTGATGTACAACCCTTGATTGAATAGTCTTTGACTTTTTAATACTTGAAGCATATTTCAGACCTTCAAAAGAACCTGTAAAAAATCAATCAGACAAAGGAAGGTGGTTCATCACCAAATCATCGGTGACCCAACAATCTCCCCCTATTTGATGATGATACCTATAAGTTAGAAAAGAATTCTTTTTGACCCTTTCTATTTCTTTTGGGTTCTTTTGACTCATAATTTATTTTTTTGTTTTTTTTAACTGAGTATGTATAGTATAAGTATAAGTATGTGCAAGAAAAATAAAGATATTAACAAGAATTTTTAAGAAAGAAGAGTATGAACTTTTATTAATCAACACACAGCTTTGAAAAATAAAGTTCACACTATATGAAGAATATTCAAGGAGTGGGTTCTCTTCTTTTTAGCTCATCCAAGATAAGCCTAGTGATTCCATGGTCTTCAACCGGAGGTACTCCTAGAATAGCAGAGAGGAAGGAGCTGTGAGCCCTTGGGATATCAGAAGCTCTGAAGAAACCGATGTTTCCAAAGATGTCTTCAAAGAAAACCCCAAGCTCAGGAGTAGTCAGCATGGTTTGCTCCGGGTAAGCAATAGGAGTAGGAATGGAAAGATCTATACCCGAAGCATTTATCTGGATGCCTCTTTCATGAAGCATAACAAAGTGTCCCTTCTTCTTGTTTTTAGGGGCTGTGATGACCTCTCCTTTAAGACCCTGTTGTATGAAGTACATTTGTTGTGCTTCAAGATATGTCAAAAGAATATCATTCTCCTTTTGGATGTTGAGCATCTTAATGAACAGTTTTCTGATAATATTAAGTACCAGCTCCTTGTACTTGCTTTTGCTCTTGGAGATACATTTCCCAACTTCCATCCATTCAGTTATCCCAAGCACTTCCAACCATTCAGCTTCATAGACCTTTGAGAGAGTGTCAGCTCTCTTAAGGGTGACAAGAAACTTGGGAGAATTTTTGGTTGGAGGTTGGATGGTGGCACTGATAATTTTGGACTCATCTTTTCTTGTTTTCAACATTCTTTTGAACCATTCCACTTCCTTGGTCTTCTTGGCCTCATCAACCATTTTTGCAGCTTCAGATTTCTTCTTTATATTTTCAAGCTCATCTTTCTGAGCTTGAAGAGCATCCTTTACCATTGTATGAGTGGCTTCATCTTGAGCCAACTTGAGTACATTTGTCTGATCATACTCAAGTTGTGCTCTAATGGCTTCTTCTTTTTCAGCTTCAGACAAAATTACCCCAAGAGGATCGGTCAGTGCAGGGGCAAGCTGAAGTCTAAGAGTATCTGCTTGAGGACTTCTCATTCTTTTCCTTTTCTTTTTCTCTTCCTGTTGTTCTTCAAAAGAGACAGGCTTCTTTCCTTTGTCCTTCTCTTTTCTCTTCTTTTCTTCTTCAGTTTCAAGGGGTTGAGCACTGATACTCTCCCCCTCAACAGCTGCTCCAGAAGACTCGGTGACCAAAGGGATAGTGGTGGCCATGTGAGGAGTCACTTCGGTGACCAAAGGAGGGGTCACGTCGGTGACCGTGGTCGCACCACCATCGGTGGATGGGCCATCGTCGGTGGTTGCAGGAGCAGCGTCGGCGTCGACGGCTGCAGGGGCAGCGTCGGCGTCGGCGGCTGTGGAGGTGGTAGCAGTGGTTTTCTTATTTTTCTCCCCCTCAGTGGTTGAACCCTTGAAACCCACTGAAGAGAGAAAAGTCTTGATCCTTTCTATGTCAGAAGCCATGGTCTTTACTTTTCTTTCAATTCTTTGAAGAACAAATCTGTCTTGTTCCTGAAAGAAAGAACCATCCACATCAAGCTCAATTGTTGGAGAAGAGATTGGAATCTTGTCAATATTTGTGAGAATAGTGCCAAGAGACTCCATAATGTTTTGTTGAGTAGAAGAAAGAGAAGCCATTCTTTCCAAGTCTTTGGCAGCTTGGTCTTCCAAAACTTTCACCCGGCTAACAGTGTCACGAGTGAAACTGGTGAAAGCTTGAAGAAGATCATCTCCCTGTTTAGAGGACATAGGAGCAGACGGTTGAGGCTTTGGCGGTTGATCAACATCATCATCACTAGAGGAAGAGTAATCCACCAAACCTGTAGGTTTACTTGGGGGGGATTTAGCAGATGTGGGGGAGACACGTATAGGAGAGTGTCTATGAGGGGATTCCTCAGGAATGGGTTCCTCCACAACCTTGGTACGTACGGGAGACGTATGTGTCCAAGGTGTAGTGTCAGAAAATAGAAAATCAGTAAATTGGGATGCTCCATCAAATGCACCTGGTTGTGATGCACTCTCATGTGGAGTAAGGAAAGGGAGCTGTGAGAGCTCACGGGGTGGAGAAGAGGTACCTTGGATGGGAGATTCCAAGTCATCTTCATCAACTAGAGAGAAAGTTGATGAAGGAATAATAGGGATGTCCCTTTGTACAACCATGTCCTTTTGGGAGGGCATGGAGGAGCTAGGTTGGGTTAACTGTTCCTTGGGTCGGGTAGGAATCTTTTCAACACTTACTAACTTTTGGGAGTTAGTAGGTGGCTTGTGAGGTGAGACCCTTTGGGTACCCTTAGACTTCTTTGAGGAAGTCTTTAGGGGGCTTTTAGAGTGTCTCCGCTTTTGGGACTTAGATGCTTGGATAGAAGCCAAAGGTTCTTTTGGCTTCGTAGCATCGGTGGGTGCGGAGGTAGATGTGCCCGACGCTTTGGATCTCTTACGAGATTTGGGCACATCAGTTACTCTAGGTGCAGAAGGGATAGAAGACATACCTGAGGTCCTTTGGAGACAGGGTTCATTTTCTCCCCAAGATAGAGTTGCATTCCTTGCAAACTCAACCATAGAAGGTCGGAGAGGGTTGTCTGATGCTAAAACAGCCTTTTTCATAATCTGATTTCCCACTTGATGAAGAGGGAGATCATATATGATGTAATCCCTTTTCTCAAGTTTATCAGCCAATTTAGCATTAATGATTAGGGAGAAAAGGCGCTGAAAAGGTACCTGAGGACGTCGGATGGTAGAGAAAGAGGAGATCATTTCATTAAAGAAATAGCTTGCAAAGTCTACCCTCCTTTGAAAAATTAAAGCATGTGCCAATTCAGTCACTTGGGAAGGTGACTGATCCGAGCCACCTGTCTTTTTGCTTAGGCACAGAATCAGATGAGCAAAAAGGAAGTTCCATATGTTTCCCATATTCTTGCGCAGTAAAGTACCTGGACCCTTTGACTTTGAGCCCTTCTTTTCTTCCAAATAGTTCATCACATCAACCACCATCTGGTGTTCATTTCCAAGAGGAAAAGGTTCATAGGAATCATAGGAAGGAAACTTGAGAATGCTTCGAACATCTTCCACATTAAAAACCACATCATGTTCATCATTACTTAGAACAGATGCAAGAATTTGATCTGATGAAGCATCAAATGTGCATGTCAACCAAAAGTTTCCAAGAAGAAACTTACTCATTTTAGGTTTAGATGTGAGTACATATTGTAGAGTACACCTTTGAAGAAACCAACACACATCATTATACTCAGGATGAGCATTGTCACTTCCAATGCGTCCAAAGTAGTTGCATGTTGGAAAGGAGAGAGATCCAAAGGTAATGGTCTGTTCTTCAGAAGTTCTTGAGGGAGAAGCCATTGAAGAAGAAATGAAGTTGCAGGTTGTTTCTGCTTTTGTAAGTGGGAGAGAAGGGTGCGAGAAAGGTGGTGAGGTAGTGGGGGAAGAGGTTATATATGAGAGGGAAATTTCAATTTTCAAAAATAATGATTACTTTTGGTGATTGAAAGGTCAGAATTTTAAGGGTTTTTAGGGTTGAATTCGGCGCATGTTCTGACATTGATGATGTCATTAGGGATAAGAACAAAGAATCTTGCTTATCAAGAGTGGTAAGTCAAGAGTTATCTTTAAGGGGTTAAGAATGTGAAAGGTTTCAACGGTTGCCTCGGTGAGTGGACAACGTCGGTGGATGTATCTGAGAGAGAGACGTCGGTGGCTAGGAGAGAGGGTAAACGTCGGTGGTTCGAGGTGTCGGTGGTTAGAAGCTTAGGGAAAACGTCGGCGGCTAGAGAAACCATCGGTGGCTAGATTGATGATGTCAGCGTCGGAAAGTGACGCACCTTAGGTGGATGATGACGTCACATCGGTGGCTCGATGGATGTCGTCGGAAAGACAGGGCAGGGTCGGAAAGCGGATCGTCGGAAGGTGATCTGTCGGCGGCTTGGACCATCGGCGGCTGAGAGTGGTGGTGGTTCTCGGTAGCTCGACGTCGGTGGCTGGTGTATGATGGTTTGAGGCGGCGGTTTGTCGGTGGCTGAACAATGGAATGTCGGTGGCACGGTGGGTCGACAGTGGATTATCGAAAAGTGGACCGTCGGCGGTGAGAGAGATGTGTATGGTTTTAGGTTTAGGGTTAAAGTATAGAGGGTAGGAGGAGGTGAGAGAGATACCGTCAGTGACCTAGTCACCGACATTAGGTATATATATATTTATTATTATTTTTTTTATTTTTTTATTATAATATATGACTTACTATATTTATCATACCTAATTCGCCGGTGAGGAACTTGAACCTTGCTTCATCAAGGGGCTTTGTGAACAGATCAGCTAATTGATAATCAGTGGGAATGAAATGAAGTTCCACATCACCTTTAGAGACATGATCTCTTATAAAGTGATACCTGATATCAATGTGCTTGGATCTTGAATGAAGCACAGGGTTGTTGGCAATGGCTATTGCACTTGAGTTGTCACACATTATTGGGATCGTTGAGAAAGTTTGATTGTAATCACACAGCTGATTTTTCATCCACAATATTTGTGCACAACAACTTCCAGAAGCCACATATTCTGCTTCAGCAGTAGAAGTAGACACCGAATGTTGTTTCTTACTTGACCAGCTTACAAGCTTTCCACCAAGTAACTGACAACTTCCAGTTGTACTCTTTCTGTCTATTTTTGAACCTGCAAAATCAGAATCAGAGTACCCGATGAGATCGAAACCTGAGTCTTTGGGATACCAAAGACCCAGATTTATGGTACCTTTCAGATACCTAAAAATCCTTTTCACAGCAGCCAGATGTGATTCTTTTGGATTTGCTTGGTATCGGGCACATAAACAAGTAGCAAACATAATGTCAGGTCTACTTGCAGTCAGATAAAGAAGGGATCCTATCATGGCTCTATAACTTGTAATATTAACAGAAATGCCATCAGGATCAGAAAAGAGTCTAAGAGGAGGAGCCATAGGAGTTTTCATGGTAGAGCAAGTATCAAATTGAAACTTTTTCAGAAGATCTTTAATGTATTTACTTTGATTTATGAAAATACCTTCTGGAGACTGTTTTACTTGCAAACCAAGAAAGAAAGTTAACTCCCCCATCATGCTCATTTCATACTCTTTTTGCATGACGGAGCTAAACTCATCACACAAGGATTCATCGGTGGCTCCAAAAATAATATCATCAACATAGATTTGAACAAGAATGATATTACCTGGTAATTTCTTGAAGAAGAATGTGTTGTCAACCTTGCCTCGTATATACTTATTTCTATGTAGACATTCTGAGAGAGTATCATACCAGGCACGAGGAGCTTGCTTCAGTCCATACAAAGCTTTATCCAGCCGATACACATGATATGGATGGACTGGATCTTCAAACCCAGGAGGTTGCTTCACATACACTTCTTCAGCTAGTTCACCATTCAGGAAGGCACTTTTGACATCCATTTGGAATACCCGAAAATTCTTGTAAGCTGCATGGGCAAGAAATATTCGGATAGCTTCCAATCTGGCAACAGGAGCAAAAGTTTCATCATAATCAATTCCTTCCTCTTGCCGATATCCTTGAGCAACCAGCCTTGCTTTGTTTCGTATGACAGTTCCTTCTTCATCCATCTTGTTTCAAAACACCCACTTTGTTCCAATAATAGTTTTGTTGGATGGACGAGGAACTAACTTCCAGACTTTGTTTCTCTCAAACTGTGAGAGTTCTTCTTGCATGGAAATTACCCAGCTAGGATCAGCTGGGGCTTCATTTATCAGCTTAGGCTCAACAATAGAAACAAAGTTGACATATAAGCACAAATTGTTTATGCCTCTCCTTGTTTTTACACCAACTTGTGGATCACCTATGATTTGATCTATTGGATGATCCATGGTCCACTTTAGTGCGGGAGGTAAGGTAGGAGGTAGAGAAGAGGGTGAGGTAGGAATTTGAGATAGTGAAGGTAGGTTTGTGGGAGATATGGTGTTTTGGTGGGTAAGGTCTTCTGTAGAGTTAGTTTCAGGAGGTGGAGAAGAAAGAGAGGGTTCTGAAGATAAGGAGGTGTTTATGGGAGGCTGAGAATGGTTGCTTTCTGGAGGATTGGGTTGAGAGGAGGATGGAATTTCACCAACACATGAATTTATCCATAGGTTTAATTCTTCTTCATCACAAGATAATGAAGAAGTTTCAAACTCATCAAACTTCACATGCATGGATTCATCTATGCATTGTCTTCTTAGGTTGAAGATTCTGAAGGCTCTTGAGGAGAGAGAATAGCCCATGAAAATTCCATCATCAGACTTCGGATCAAATTTTCCAAGTTGTTCCCTGTCATTTAGCATGTGACAAGCACAGCCAAACACATGGAAGAAGTCAACTGCAGGTTTTCTACCATGGAAAACTTCATAAGGAGTCTTGTCATGCCTTTTGACTATGATAGACCTATTTTGAGTAAAGCATGCGGTCAATCGCTTCGCCCAAAAATAGGTTGGCAACTTGGATTCACTCGGCATTGACCTTGCGGCTTCACACGGTGTTCTATTCTTTCTTTCAACAACACCATTTTGCCGAGGAGTGCGTACGGCGGAAAAGTTCGAGAAATTCCTTTTAGGTCAAAGAAATCTTCCGGGCGACATTCTTGAATTCTCGTGCCATTATCACTTCGAAGGACTTCACCGGTTACCATTCAAATTTTCAATCTTTCTTGTAAACCCGATGATTTCTTCGAGATCACTCTTGTGTTTCAGAAAGAACACCCAAGTATATCTAGAGAATTCATCGACGATTACTAGCATATACTTTTTACCACCCAGACTGGGTGTGCTTACTGGACCGCACAGATCCATGTGAAGCATTTGAAGAGGTTGAGAGATAGATGAGCATTGTTTTGTTTTAAAGGAAATTCTAGTGAGTTTTCCTTTTTCACATGCTCCACACAGCTTTTCTTTTTCAAAAACTATTTTTGGCATTCCAGCAACCAGCTCCTTGTTGGAGAGGTTTCTTGAAAGAGGAGACACACAGCTTCTCCTATTGCACTTTCCTTCATGTTGATTATGTATACGTCATTCAGTCGGGTTCCTGCTAGTAAAATCTTATTCTGTACATCAAAGACCAAGCATACACACAGTTGGAACATGACCTTATAGCCCAAATCACATATTTGGCTGATGCTTAGAAGATTGTACATTAGCCCTTCAACATGAGCTACTCTGGAGAAAGTGATGGTTCCATTTGATATGGTACCATATCCTTTGGTGACCCTTTTTCCATTTCCTCCAAAGGAAACAGTGGGTCCCTTTTCTTTTGAGAAGTTAGAGAGAAGAAGTTTGTTTCCAGTCATATGTCTTGAACACCCGCTATCCATGTACCATATGTGATCTTTGTTTGGTACCTGCACCCAGAAATAAATTTAGACTTTTGGTACCCATTTTGAGGTGGGTCCTTTGGGATTAGAAGGCATTTTACTTTTGCAAAGATCCAAACCTTTTGGGCAATTTTTAACAAGATGAAAAGTATTGCCACAATTATAGCACTTCTTTAAAGAAAAGGCCCTTTTAAAATCCCTATCATCAAAACTTTGGACAGAGGTTGACGACTGAGAAGAGGAGGGGTGACCGACACCTGGTCTTGGTCCAAGGATACCTTTACCAGGATTTCTAGATTTCTTCAAGTTCACTGACCGAGGAATAAAATCAGTAACTATTTGAGATTTCCTTTTAGATGGAAAATTTGATTTAGAAAAAATTTTCTTTTGAGGAAAAAATCTTTTTGGAGAGGGATACTCAGCAACACTAGATGGCTGCTCCTGGGAGTACCTTGACTCATGCAGACTTAAAGAGTTTAAAAGTCTCTGAATAGGTTTGGGAGAAGAAGAAGAGCTTGGAAGAGTTGAAACTTTTGAAGACTCAGGAGAGATTTCTTTAGCTTTAACAAAGACTCCAAACTTCTTAGAACTAGATTCTACTTTGAGCATGTCAAGTAGATCTATAGAGTGAACGGAGGTAGAATCCTCAGATGAGTAACCGAAGAGATCATCATCGTCATCGGAAAGGAAGCCAGCAGGAAAACCTTGACACTCAGAAGAAGGAAGTGGAAGGTCAAAAGGTTGAGGAACATCTTTTCCATAACCAAGGCCAGACTTATCCTTGCTAGTGATTTGATCTTGAAGAATCCTTTCAAGATTCTTAGAGGATTTAGTCCATTTAGACAGAACCTCTTGTTCCTTTTCAAGAGTGGAAGAGATTTTTGATTTTTCCTCAGAAAGGCTGTCATTCAAATACCTTAGGTTTTCTAGATCAGCTTTCATTTTATCAAAATCTTTTAGTTTGGAAAAGCAAGAGAGGAGTTGATCATTTAGACATTTTATATGTATATCAGCCTTTTTCTTTTGAATCTTTAAGTCACAGAAGTCAACAGTTAAAGAATCAAAGGCATCAGCCTTTTGATCATCAGAGAGAAAGGTAAAAGAATGTACCTGAGGCTTTGTTCCTGAAGTGGATCCCTCAGCAGATACAAGGGTAGTGTAGAGTGACTTTTCCATGGATCCCTCACTCTCAGAGGTTTGCTCATCCTCCCAGCAATGAGCCTCAGCAACCAAAGTTTTATTTTTACTTTGGTTTCTTTCTTTTTCCCTCTTGTATTTGGCTTTGTACTTCTTATATCTGGAGGTTTCTTTTGATTCAGAATTTTCTTTAGAGGTTTGGCTACTTCTCTCTTCGTGCTTCCTAGAAGTTGATTTTGAGAAGTCATGGCCATAAGAAGAAGAAGGTTTGATAGAAGAGGAAGCTTTTGATCTGCACTCAGAAGCAAAATGACCTTTCTTTCCACAATTGAAGCATTCTTCATTTGCTTTATCAGAAGAGGATTTTTGAGAAAAAGGTTTTCTATTAAATTTAGAGCGGTTTGAAGAAAATCTTTTATTCTTAAGGTTTCCAGCAATCATTGCCATACTATCAGAAAGTATGTCAATGGCTGATTCTTCTCCTTCATCATCAGCAGCACTATAGTATGCATCTGACAGATGAGAAGAGTCTTCCTTAATATCTTTTTCAGAATCAGAAGAAGGATAGGTGATTCTAGGAACACAAGAAGAAGATTTTGAATCAGCTATCAAAGCAACAGAGGAGGTTTTGATATCCTTTATAAGAGATTTTATCTGGTTCTTAGTTTGTTCATAGTGGAGAAGAGTTCCATAGCGAGCAGTTAAAGGCATTATTTCTAAGTCCTTGGTTTGCTTGATGCAAGTACAGATAGTTTCCCAGAAGTCTGGGAGACAATCCATGAACTTGCAGAGAACTTCTTCATTATCATAAACTCGTCCAAGAACTTTGAGATCATTGAGAAGACAGTTAAAACGATTGAAGTAGGTAGAGAGAGATTCTCCTTTTTCATGGGAGAAGAGTTCATACTTTCTAACAAGACAGATCATGTTAGATTTCTTGCCTTCTTTGGTGCCTTCATATAAGACACTCAAAGTATCCCACATTTCTTTAGCAGTGGGAAGGTTAAGAAGAGAGTGATACACTTCATCAGGAAGGGATACAACAAGAGCAGATTTGACTTTAGTGTCTAAAGCAACTAGGCGTTTATCATCTTCACTAAATTTGTTTGAAGGTTTGATGATATATCTACCAGTTTTCTCACTTCTTTCATCATCTGACTCTATGTCCTTTCCTTCAGCGTCCTTTTGAGGGCCAAAGCGAGCCCATATTTTAGGAACAATAGGTCCCTCACTGAGAATGTTGGGATACCTGCAATCGATCCCTTCCAAGAATAATAACATGCGATTTTTCCATAACCCAAAGTTATTTGGGTTGAACCTTGGAGGTTTGGCCAAGGATCCTAAATCATATGTATTACTGGAAGAGGTCTGCAAGGTACCATCAACATTTGAGGTAGTAGCCATCATAGATCTGGTTTATTGAATTAAACCAACTGCTCTGATACCACTTGTTAGTCCCCAAGGAGAGATGGCTAACCAAGAGAGGGTTTTGTAGAAGGGGGGGTTGAATATAAAACACACATAATATACTCTTTTTAAATTTTTTAATATAAAAATCAAAAATTTACACACAGGTAGTTTGATGCGGAAAAGAACAGGCACACTATTCTATCAAACTAAACACACAGATAATAATAATTAACTTATACACTAAGAAAGTTAAAACAATACTGTTATAGCACACAGCTTTGCCACAGTCAAACAAATAATCACTTTGAAGATTTGTTGGAAGCGTGAGATTTCTGGGAAGGACTTCATCTCCTTTTATAGTGCCCATGCATGGGATGCATGTGAACAGTTGTCAAGGTTTCATTAGCTGGATGTTTATCTGCTGGACAAAGGAAGAGACCACTCCCTTTGTACTAGAATAATGGATGAACCATTCCTTGTAGCACGTAATGTCAGATAACTTTATCTTCTTTTCTTCATGCTCTGTGAAGTCCCCTCAAACCTTTTAACTAAAAGACAAATATTCCTTTTATAAGAATAAAAGAGAATGTCTTTATTTAAGGCTTGATGCCCAAGTTCTTGTTGCTCACGTGTCTTACATTTGATGTGAGTCAAGAACTTATCTCTTTGAAATTGCTAAGTGATACATCAAACTATGTATCACATCGGTGGATACCTTGTAAGGCTGGAAATGATAAGTGTACACTTTGCTTGATAAACTTCATCTTTCACTAAATGTTGAAAGTGTACACCCTTGAACTTGTGACTTGATATCACAGCCTTAGAAATTATACCTGCAATCTCGGTGACCAAGATTAAGTGTCGGTGACCATGACTTCAAACTTGATGACCTCATCTTGTTTGATGTCCTTAGTACTTTTGATGACTTTTGAGTGTACCATCGGTGACCCACTATATTGATGACCCAATCTTGACTTTGGCAAAATGATCTGAATATTGAAGTTAGTTGGTACATCCAAAATTCCACTTTTTGATGTACAACCCTTGATTGAATAGTCTTTGACTTTTCAATACTTGAAGCATATTTCAGACCTTCAAAAGAACCTGTAAAAAATCAATCAGATAAAGGAAGGTAGTTCATCACCAAATCATCGGTGACCCAACACAAAACCTAATTTCCCATCAGTATTTTCGAAAATACACAAAACGCCCACTCAAGTATTATTCAAAATTCCCTTTTAAAGAGAATTTTTCATCATTCATGAGTTCTCGTTTTGTATATTTCTGTTTAACATAAATGTTCTGTATTTTCAAATTTATTTCTGTCTCGTACATTTTTTCCTCATGTCCGTGTCTTTTTCCTTTTTGTCTCGATGAAGTTTTCAAACCTATATTTGTTCAAGGGGGAGCGGACAGGTAAGTTTTTTTCTTTCATAAATCCATGTTCTTACCGTAAGCATAATTCAAGGGGGAGCACTTAGAAATTTTTTCTGTTAATTTTTTTTTTCAAAACAGCTCACTTCTCGGCCCTTCTTCACCCGATAAGAACTCTTGTCGCCTGACTAAGGCCCGACAAGATACTCAACCGACTTACTTTCATGTTGTCGGCCCCGAGGAATGTTTGCCACGTGTCATCCTCTGATGACCCCACTATTTAAACCTTAGGCCCCCACTTGCACTATTCACGTTTTCAAAAGTACTCTTCCCTCTTTTTCTCTCAAAAACCCTCGATATCCACTGTTGCATCAATCCGTTTTTCAAATCTTCGAGTTTTTCGATTCCAAAGACATCACCAGGTACGCCTTCACTTCTAGATCAACTTTATTTCTTGGCATGTTTAATTTTATCCATTACATGATCATCAATTTTAGGCTTAACTGTTCGGCTTCCAAAACCCTTGGAAGTCCGATTTTGTATGATTTTTCATGTCTGATGAGTTTATTAGGCCTTAGTCCTAGTTTAAGACTGTTAGGCGACACCCATCGCACACATAGTTAGCACTGAATCGAGTTAAAAATATGTTTTTAGATCAGGGCAAAGATTGACCTTATCGGACCTCAGGAACACTTAGGTTTTTTGTTGGAAAACTTGTCGACTCCTTAAGGCCCGACAACCTTTTTTGTCGGCCGATAAAGGATCGACAAGTTCTTCCTCAAGAACACTTGGTTGTTTTCAAAGTTTAACATGAACACTTATCGGCTCCTTAAGGCCCGACGACTTTTTTTGTCGGCTGATAAAAGGGTCGACAAGTTAGTCTTCATGAATGTTCAAAGTGCCGATACTTTTTTGTCGCCATGTTTAACCCGACATATTCATTTGTCGCATCTCAAAGGCTCGACAAAATTCATGTCTCGACAAAGTTTTCCAGGTTTGCACTTCATGTTTTATCCATGTATGTTTATCGGCTCAAAGGTACCCGATATAATACCTTGTGTTTCTTTAAGAAACTTCCAAGTGTTTATATCGATCCTCTTTACTCGACATCTTTTTATGTCGACCACTAAAGGATCGACATCCTCACTTGGCCCTTTTTTGTCAAAAACACAAGTATTTATATCGCCTCCCTTACACCCGACATAAATTATGGTCGCCTATATTTGACACGACATCTATACTTGGAATTTTTTCTGACTTTTCATCCGTGATTTAACATTGTGCTTTCAGTTTAAATGGCGGCTCACGAAGATCCTAACATGTCTGATGACGAGAACCCGATGCCCTCTGAACGTTCCACCGCACTAAGCATCAACGCGGCCAATCGAGACGATTTACTACCCCCGGGTACAACACGGGAGCTCAAACCGAACAACCATCGACTCAACTTTGACATGCGCTTGGATCACCCCGTCGTCATGGAGATTATTCGCAACCATCCCCTTCGAGTTGCTTTCGCACTCGAACACCGGGTCCCCGTATTCTATCTGCAGCATTTTTGGTATACTCTGGAATATCACCCGGTGGAAAGTGATCATCATTTCACTTCTCAAATTGATGAGTTCATCACCAAACTCACACCTACTAGACTCCGACATATTCTCCATCTTCCAGCTGCGAACTTCGTCCCCGGCCTTGACTCTTTTGAAGATCCGCCGAGCGAGGACGAACTATGTCGGGACTTTCGGGCCTTGGGCTACACTGACGAACTCACGTCACTCGGACAATTCAAACGGATGTATCTGCCCCACATCTACTTTACGATTTTTTTCGCTAATCAACCGGTGTCTAACAGGGAAACATACAGGAATGGATCGGGCCAGCTCATTCGCACTGCGCATCTTCCATTGATTCATATACAATCGTCATTACGACTATGCTTCTCTCATCTGGAACGACCTTGTAGCATTTGCCGACGACAAGGAAAATCAACGTGCACGGGAGTTCATACCTTTCCAACGATTCTTTCAGATTTCCATTCATCGAACGATGAATACCCGTGCGGAGATTCCAAGAAGAAATGGCTCTCCTCTTGGTCCATCATTCGTTCAGAAATACCTCAAACTCAATAAGACTTAATTTCCATTCACCATGCCTTTACCCGAAGCCCTTCTATCCCTTGCTGATCAAGATGCACCTAGTGTGATAGCATATAGGGAAAGTATCGGCTTAATGGCTCCCCAACAACCGGGACAGCCTGCCCATGAGCCTATCCGTGAGGAACATCATCGTGTGGGCGAGAGTATTAGCTTAGACGAGAAGGTTCATGATCAAGGGGATCCTGAACAGGGCGTTGAGAGAACAGAGAATGTAAGGGGAAATATATAGGGAGGTGCATCGGATCAGCAAATCCCTATTTCACCTACTATTTCCCCAGCCATTCCAACTATCACTCCATCTACCCGCCAGTTAAAGACTCCGTCCACCCGCCGGTTAAAGACTCCGTCCACCCGTCGGTTAAAGATGCGCGTTAGCCGAAGTAGAGTGTATCAACCTGAGTCCGAATCTGATACCGAAGACACTCTTTCCGACGACCTTATTCAAAGAAAACGCCAGCGCATTGATGCTGCACAGAATTGGCCAACAGTCGTCCGTTCAAGAAACCTCATCGGAGGCTACTTTTGATTTTGAATAGTTCTCGGAACCTAACCCTGACCCAACACTTGACCAACTTTTTGGAGAAATAAGGAGAACGGAGGGAGAATTAGTTGAAAGTCTAGACGTGCGAGTGAGTGAAGGGGAGGAAAACATTATGGAGAGTGTGTCACCTGTCCCCTCTACCCGGGTCAGCGAGTCTATTGCGGTACTCATTCATTGAGTTCCACAATTGGACAAGACGTTGTTTGCCCAACAATGCAATTGCACGCCCCTCCCAGCCACTCCGTAAGCTCACAACAGCCTACGGTTTCAGATATTCTTGTGAGCTTAGCACCTCATCTAGCTGCTCTCTCTTCGGGAGACAAAGCTATTGAAACAAGAAGTAGTATCTCACCTACTTCGCCTTCATTTCTGAGCACATCAAGTCTAGAGCCTTCTAGGGAACACGAGTCTGTACACACTGCGAGCCTTCGTGGCCTAGTCAGAACTTCTATAGTGATGTCCATTCTGGACATTTCACGAGGATTAGAAGGAAATCCTACCAGTGCTACATCAATGCCACCATTGAACGTAGGTCATTCAGTTTATTCAACTGTAATGTCAACGGATAATCTACGTGATCCCGGTATTTCCATTTCAGGTACTCCTTCTTTGCCGACTCCTTCGACTCGGTTTATCATTTCTGCGGAAGCTCAAGCACTTATGGATGCTCAATTCCAACGAGCTCAAGCTACTTTAAATGCTCATGAGACTCGAATGACTGCTGAAAGACGCACCTTTGTTCAAGAAGTCGTTGAAGCTTCCCGCTCCCTACAGCCAGATCCATCACAAACCAGCTCTTCCCGACCAAGTAGCAGTCGTACTCCACCTCCACAACCTCAGCATCCTGATCCGCGTCTGGATCCTCGGAATCGACCACCATCACCACATAAATATGAGTACAACAATGATGAACTCATGTCCATGTTATATGCCAACTTGTTTGCTGAAGCTACAGCTCGAGGCTTACCTGAAGATACGCTGATGGGCCTTCTTCGTCGCAATCTTGAAATTCTGAATGTCACTCGCTATGAGTTCGACCTATTCAAAGCTGATATAGAGTCACAACTTCTTGACATGGCAACCAAACAAAGGCAAGCAACTGATGAGATTCTTGGTGCCATCACTTCTCTTCGCACTGAAATTCAAGAGTCTTGTTGTCCCGCTGCGTCTGTTCCACCTCGTCGACCTGATCAGGACGATCCGGCCTCTGGTCCAAATCGCCCTGAGGGGGAGACACGCCGCCAGATTACAAGAACTCAAGCTCAATCTCGACCATCTTCTGCTACAACTTCTGGTCCATCTACATCTACAGTTCCACCATCTAGCCAACAACAATCTGCTCCACCTCCCACACAACAACAAGATCCGCCAACGGTTGAAAAGCATGCGGTAGAATTTGAAATTGGGAGTGGATCGCAAGCTGCTGAACCACCAAATGAAGAAGAAGTAAATGTTCAGCATTTAAGAGATTCAGTCCGAAACTGGTTTCGTGATCTATATGAACCCGTGCTAAAAGAAGAAGATTATGTGAATCTTATGCATGCGGAAAAGAAATTCCTACCAACAAATATTGATCAAACACCGCTGCTACCGCATCAAATTCGTTGGGAAAGAATTCTTTCAAACAGCAAATGGGTAAATCCACAAGTCAGAACTCCATACTTAGAAGAAACCATGCAAAAGATATTTGTGGAAAAGAAGAAACCAGAGGATATGTCTCGAATACATCTGATCATGGAAATGGATCCGCTTCAAGTAACGGAATATGTCAGCATACTGAAGACTAAAGCGAAGGATCCTAAAGAAGTTGTTTCTAGATACAGAATAGTCGCAATCATGGAGATCGGATGTGATAAATCCTATCAAGTAGAATTTCCAACTTTCAAAGTAAGAAGATATAATGGAAAAGTCTACTGTTTTTCTGAAGCTGACTTTGTCAGACTGGATGTGACTGATATGGAAACTCTGTATACTGAGCTTAAAGACAAAACTAGAAGATCAGTGGATGAACAAAGAGCTTTAAGAGCAATTGTGAGGCATATTCAAAAGGAGCTTCGATACATCTATCTTCACGATTTCCAAAGGGTTGTAGAAAGTAAACAGAAGAAAGTGTATTTGCCAAAGCCTGATCAAGATTTCCCTGGACTAAAGAATATGAGAGTTACTCAAGTGATGACCCGACCAGCTCATGGAGTTGTATACATGAAACCTAACAGTGAAATGAGGTTCTTAAGATTTGGTGAAGTTGCTTCTTATTCTGACGGAACTTTATTATCTATTCGTAACAGACTTTCTGCAGAAGCAAGTGCTGATCAAAGAAGAAGTAAGAAACAACGGCTTAAAGCAAATGAAAGAGAAAATCTACTGAATGCAATTGAGCTGATTGACAAGCGCATCATCTACAGACAGACCCTTAGACGTTTTGAAGGAATGTTCGAAGTAAAGAGATAAGCGGTCATTTTGACACAAAGGGGGAGATTGTTAGGACTTTATTTAATTGTGTCAAAAATAAGGAAACGTTACTCAAATGTAAATATGGCAAGTGTATAATGTCATTCTCTTAGTTTCCTTATATCGTTTAGTCCTTTAATATAAATAGGCGCATAAGGTCATTGTATGAGCGTGCATAACATTGAGAGCTAAATTGCTAGAGAGTGATCTGATCTTATAATCAATACAAGTAAGATATCCGACTTCGGATCTTCATTGAAATGTGTGTTCTTCGTGTTTTACTTAATTACTTAAGTACTTGATCATATTCTGGGATCCACAATTGTAACTTAAGAAATCACACAGTTTGATGCACAAGGAAGTGAGAAAGAAAAGAGGCAGAGGTTAAATAGAAAGTAGCATGCATATAGATGAAGAAGGGATCTTCATCTATTTATACCAGTTTGCAATTAATGCAAGACAAAAGGTATATGTCACGTGTCAAGCCTTCATTTGAAGAAAGCAACCATGCTTTTGGCCGCGTGTGAACAGTACCATATCAGATATGATGGAGACATAAGAGATAATCCGTACATCCTTCTCTGACATAGTATAAGGTTTGACTTTTGTGCATCGAGGATAAGATCAACATTGATCTTGCTTTAGACTTCACTTGATCGCTGAACTTGAAATTTCAAGGATGAACTTTCAGAGTATCGCTGAGGTCTTGCAAGATATCACACTTCTAACTACTATCACTGAACCGTTTCAGATCACGAGTTGATTATCTTTATCTTCAACTTGGTCTTCGACTTTCGCTGAATATTCTTGTGGTGTGAATGTTGTTCTTCAGATCTTTAGAGATAAGATTAAGGTTTCTGAGTTTCAGTGATCACTAAGTGCAATCAGCGTGTGCTATCGCTGAATTTGAACTTAAACTTATAAATGGAATTTTCACTAAGTATACAGAGGAATCATATTCAAATCATTGAGAGGAGTTATGATCAACAGAGTTTCTATGCAAACCCTAGCCTAACTCTGCTGTTGAAATCAAAGAAAAATAAGATTTGGGATTTAGGAGTTCGAGCAACAAAGTTGCATGTCGAACATCGAGTCCGACGGGTAGCTACGCGGCCTAGGCCGCGGGATAAACCGCGTAACTCATTGTGTTGTGAATTTTCAATTTCCGTTTTATGGGTAATATAGAGTCTTGGATGGTATCAATCCTCAAGGTTCTTCTGGTAATCATTGAGGGACATGAAAGGTGGTAATAATTCATTAGCGGGTTAATGATTTCAGGTGTTTGATTGGTGACCATTGCATAAGGCAGGTATTACTAGGTTTGGAGTTCAGGTGAGTTCCCTTCGTAAGCTTTTTATTTGAACAAATGAATATCTTACGCGATGAGAATATGTGGTTTTACTCATTTATGCATTAAATTCAATATTTACTATTTTAAGTTCAGGTATTACTAGGTTTGTTTTTCTTTGCATTTTAATAAATTGCAAACAATCAATTTTCGGGAAGTGTGTATCCGACCAAGGGATAAGAATCCGTTTCATATGACCTTAACTATAGGGCAAGTGTGAGTCCGAATAACTTTTCACAAATGTGAGTGACTATTAGCGTGTCCTATCGTTGCAACAAGTATTTGTATTTATAGTGTGGTGTGCGTGAGTTATTACTTCATGACTAATCTCTTATAAATGTTATAACTGTCATGCATTCTTTAATTGTGATTTGAGGGAATTCACTAGGCCTTTGGTCTACCCCTCGCTTTTATAAAAATTTAAAACATTTTTAGAAGTATATGGTTAAGAGCTCTAGCAAGGGCAAGGGGAAGGTTTAAGCGTTGGAGTTTGAAGTGAGGCGCTACTCCTAGTTAGATAGTTGCCTAGCTTTAAATTTAGTATTGTAATAAGCAGTAGCTACTTATTGATGCGCTGCAAACTCTTGAGATTAAGTTAAATTTTGGGACCGATTGAGTATTGTAATTGTTATTTTTGAGAAATGTATTGAGTTATCTTTATTTTAAGTTTCAGTTATTACAATGGGCAGTAAAAAATTTCCTATTGTATCTAGAGGTAGATTCAGTTGGGCCTAAAAAATATTATCGTTGTAGACAGCCCAAGGCCTAAGGGAATAAGAGGTAAACGGGTAAGGGAAATATCGATTCTCTCATTCTGGCATCCTCGCATTTGTAGTCCAGAAGACCAAAACTCGATTTGTCACTCATCTCTCTTTAGTCTCAACGAATGAACTATCGTACACTCGCTCTTATCTCTCGACCTTGCTCTCGTAACATTCTCGTCTCTCGACCTTGCCCTCGTAACATTCTCGTCTCTCGACCTTGCTCCCGCTCTCATCTATCGACCTCCTTTCTGTGACCTGAACAGTGACCAGATTTCTAGACCTTTTGCTCTCGGCCTGAGGTCTCAACTCTCACGGTCTAACCTCATTTCTGGAATTTGGAACCGGAACTCACTTTAGTTTGATAAAGTTCTGAATTTTGGTTTCTAATTTGTTTTATTTAGTGTTTACTTTTTACTTTAGTTTAGTTTACTTTAGTTTAGATTAGTTTAGTTTAGTTTAGTTTAGACTTCAGATTAGGGTTATTTAGTTTAGATTAGGGATGTAGGGTTATTTTGTTTGGTTTAAGTTTTTTTTTTCTAATTACTGTTTACCATTGTTATTATTGCAGAAACAAAGTTTCTGAGTTTCAACTATTTGGCAATTTCGCGAACTCAAGTATTATCTTTCCATTCTCTGTTACTCTATATCGTATTATTTGTTTAAGAATTAAGATATGTTTCCTCGATCACAACCCTCGGATGCTCAAAATAGAAAAAGAACAAAAAAAGTTGCTGAAAAGTTGCAAATATCTCTAAATAAGTTTACAGGTAGACAACCAATTGTTTGTGAAAATGCTTGTGATAAAAATGAAAATGCTTGTGATAAAAATGCAAATGTTTGTGATGAAAATGGTTGTGATGCAAATGCAAATGCTAGTGATGAAAATATTTGTGATGTGAATGAAAATGCTTGTGATGAAAATGTTGATGATGCTTGTGATGAAAGTATTGATGATGCTTCTAATGATATTGTTTTGAATTTATTTGATCGAAGAATTTGGGATATGTTAAATTCTAAAATGAAACATTTGCTTGTTGAAAAAGGACCTATTCGGGAAACTAACATCAATTTACCTAAAGATAATATAGGTAGACACTTCTCTGAAGAATTTTATGTTCGTAAGTTACGCAATGGTGATTGTCATGATAGAAAGTGGTTAGTGTTGAAGTTGTTGAAAGAAACTTTTCGAAAATTGAAGTTGTTGAAGTCATATCTACGGTCTACTATGAGTCAAGAAAGATTTAATGGGTTAGCAATTTTGAGAATTGAGAGTAAGATTTTAGCTAATATTAGTTATGATAAAGTTATTGATATTCTTGCTTCAAAAAACGCAAGAAGACATCGTTTTAGGTGATGTATTTTATATTTTGTTACACGGGGTTTTGGTTGGTTTGTGTCCCCCGTTGCATCATTGTTGTTATATTTAATAAAATTCGGCGTGGGGATGAGCCGCCTAGATTAACTAAGGGGCCGTTTACCAAACGCTTACCCGGGAAAGACTTACCAAGTCATATTACCTTACCGTAGGAATATGACAACTACCAAAAAACTTATCCGATAAGAGCGAAAACAAGGAAAACAAAGACCAAGAGTCTTACGCCGGTAAGTGATTGCGAGAACTCTTACCACAGTAAGCATTTACCGGGTAAATTGTTGCATACGATGCCGTTTTGATGGACTAAAATCTTACCCGGTAAGTAAATGATAATGTTGAACTTTGCCGGTAAGCACTTACCCGGGTAAGATTTGGTAAACGACCCCTAAGTTCCAAGCCCCTTAAAAAGTCTATTTTGGTTTTTATATACGCATATTAGAATATTATTTTGGCTTTTCGCCATGGGCATCCAAAATCTCAAGACCGGCCCTACTAACAGATATATCGATAACCAATAGTAATATTCATCCAATAGAATTGTATTCGGTTCGCGATTAAAATTCAACTTAGATCACATGTGGCTAAACCCATTGAAAATTAACCCACATTTTCGATGGTTTCGTCGCTAAAAAGGAAAAAAATGTATTTTTTTAATCTTTATTCACCGTTTTAGAACAACATTATTGGTGTTTGAAACACGTGCACTCATAAGAACCACACGTACACTACATGATTTTAATTAATCAGCCAGAAAACCCAGATTTGATCTTCTGAATGATAGCAACATCTGTTTTAAAAGACAACGTCAATCCTTGATCATCGATAGTCATATTGAAAACCGAATTCAGAACTGAAACAGTCCCTGGGCTCGCACTTCCAAATGTCGAAAGAGCCAAAGCTGGATCCTTTCAGTTGCCATTAAACTGAAAGTGAACAAGTCCCTTTGTAAACACAAAGATGTCCCCTTGTTGCAGTGTCTGAATAAACAACTTATTAGTAGTGTCAACAAACCCAACTTCTAAAGAACCCATAAGAACCAACAACAGCTCGGAAGCCCGCAGATGGGTGTACAATGGGTTAACCGTGCTGTTAGGGAACTAGAGTACAGTGTATGAAACGCTCTGACCGTTAAGAGCCGGGAACTCAGGGGCTTTTCACTACTAAAATGGAGATTTTCACCTACAAACATTTCCCTGGGAAATCCGTCGCTAAAGGGTGATCCGTTACAAAATCGTCACAAAAATTGGTGGTTAATTTGTTGGTGGATAAATCAAATCAGTGACAGATTACCCAGGAAATTCCTGGGTAATCCGTTGATATTTTCTTGAAAACGTCGGATTTTACTGGAATCATTAGTATTTTCTGGTGATCCTTGGTAATCACCCAACGCAATTTCCCTGGGTATTTTTTTTGTGGGTGAAAGTAATTTTTTAGTAGTGTGGTTGGTAGTTGGTGAATGGCTTAGTGCATAATGGTTAAGAGGTCAGAATGGTTAAGATGCTCTATATGATATAGTGTAGAGTGAAAATTGGTTGTTTGGTAACTGTTCTGAATGAAGAGTCTGAATAAAAACAAAATACCATTTTAACCCTATGATTTAGTTCTGAAGAATTCATTAAAACATTAATTTCTAATATTGCAATTCGATTCAACGAAAAAATTGGGGATATATTGATGTAAAACCAACTTCTTAAACATAAAAGATTTTAGAAATCTGAAATACTAAAATCACCAAAACAGACAAGATTTTAGAAATACTAAAATCGTTAAAATCTAGAATCAATGGTGAAATACTTTCAAAATCACAACTAAGGGAAGAAAAAAGAGAAGAGAAATATATGAAATCGATGAGATTTTTTACAGACATTCATACTCGAACAAAAAAAAATTACATCATGTTTAACATTCAATTTATCAAAAATACAAAAATTAATACAAACATTTTAACAAGATTATGTTTTATAAGCATTCAAAACTTAAAACTTAAAAATTATGTTTTATTGTTAGATAGTTCAATAATAAATTAAAAGGAAAAATCTATAAAAACTCATTAAACTTTCGGATTTTGATTGATTAAGTCATTGGACAATTTTTTTAATCAAATAAATCCTTAGACTTTTAAAAACTTGTTATATACGTCATTTTACTTGCTATAACCAGTCCAAGTCAAATGTGCAAATCCTTAAAAGCAATAAAAAGAAATTAAAACCCAACCCCTTACACCTTTGTCGTCGGTTTGCTTTTATTCTCCGGCAACCTTCAAGAGCACATAATCCTCTTTCACCAGCGTTTGAGTAACATATATCTTTCGCTGGAGCCACTAACAACAATTCATTTCCCTGAACCAGTGGATAGATCTATCAACAATTATAACAAAATCCCTAACCTTCTTATCCCTCCACCTGCATCACATAAAACAAATTCAGAAGTTCAAAACCTGGAGTTCCAGATTTTAAGATGTAAGACCCAAGTCACCCAACCACCTCCATAGAAACCAATGAACTCCAAGAGAAATCCCAAAAATTACAGGCATACAACATCAACATAATAATAGCATCTCCACAGCAGAAGCATGGCGATAAACATATTTAGCAACAAGGTCCACATGTACCAAGTAGATAGTAGTCATGACAGGTTTTCAAGAGTACTAAAATGAGGATCACAAAACAATTCTGAAGACCCCAAACCATGGCCAAAAGGCAAAAACTTACAGCAACACCAACCAAACAACTACCAGGAAGGGTTAACGAGAACGAGAGTGATGACAAAAGTTGACTGGGTTGAGTTCGGCGGCAACAAGTGGTGTTGGGCGACATGACCAAGAAAGGGCCAGAGAGCATAGGATGAGGCACACGATTTAGTTTAGGTTGGATTTTAGGTTTCTTGTTTTAATTTTTACTTTTTCCTGCTGGACAAGTTCCAAGTTACATTTCTAGGTAATAAGGACTTATTTAACGTGTTTTAAAAAGTCTAAGGATTTATTTAACAAGTTTTAAAATGTCTAAGGATTTATTCATTCAAAATTATTGTCTAAGGATTTAATCATTCAAAACTGTAAAGTCTATGGGGTTTGGGAATAAGACAAAGAAAACTCTACCGATACCGTTCCCTACCCCACGTCTCTGCCACTTTCCTTTCTAAAGTTTCTCTCTCTCTCTCTTCTACCCTAAATCACAGTCGCCGACCTCATTTCTAAGACCATCTACATCAACAAACCAACCCAATTGGTTTGGGAATAAGACAAAAGACTTTACTTTAAAAAAAAGAAAAAAAAATTATTGCAAACTTTCCTAGCAAACCGTTTGGTGGTGTAAAGTTGGATTGCCAAATATAATATTATTGTTTATATATTTTTAGGATAAATAAAATATATGTGGTAATTCTTATTGGTTGGTTTAGATTTTATTAGAATAAAATTTATCTAATTAAAATGATAATTTTAATAAAACATTAAAAAAATATATATAGCAAAGTTTATATTTTTCAATGCTTTACAAATAGAGATATATATATTGACGTATTTTCAAAACACAAATTTTTTACTTTATTTCAATACTCTCATCTTGAAAATTTCAAAGATCTTGAATTTTTCAGGTTTCTTCTATGGATCTAAACTAGCAAATTTTTTGTTACTTTCAACATCCTGATAATTTTATTTATTTATTTTTAATTATAAATTTTTATATTTATAATTATGTTTTAAAGTATGAAATTGTTTTTATATATTTTTCTATTTAAAATTAAAAGATATATATATATATATATATATATAGAGAGAGAGAGAGAGAGAGAGGCGGGTACATGCGAGAACAATAACAATTTACGAGAAAATGATTTGCTGAAGATTGTCCTCGCATTCTGGTAATTGTTATCGTCCTCGCATGAACCTCTTTTTCTTTATATATTTTACCATATATATGGTAAAATATTAAATATGTAATTTTTATAAAATAATTTTTGAGATTGGGTTAGATTATGAATAAGGTATAGAAAAAGTTAGTTTGGGTTGGAGTTGAAGATTGGATAGGTGGAAGAGAGAGAAATTATTTTTTTAATAAAGATTGGATTGGTTTGGTTTGTTGTTAAAGATAGTCTAATCAAATGAAATTCTAGAATCAACAATGAATCTCCACAAGAAACAACAGGAATCGATCCCAATTATAGATATTAGATCTATATCGTAGTAGGTAAAGCAGTAGAGCAAATAATCGATCTCAACCGTTGAGAAGATACAAAGGTTCTTCAAGAAATAAGGTGGCTCTGGATGGTATAGTAATAGTCTGGAAGTTGAGCGATTCAGAGGGATTTGGCATGATTAAGAGGCAGTTAGTTTTTACCAAACAAGATAAACATTTGAGCGAATAAGAGATAACCTTTGGATGGCATCATTCAGATGCAAACAGATGCACCGACAAGTGATCACATTCCGGTGAAGGTGAAGAAGTTTTCGTTTAGTGGAAGGCCCGTAAATGGTGGTGCAATGAAGTATGAGAGAATTTCGGAATCTCCAGCCATTGATAATTGCATAATAGTAAATGAAACTGTAAGTACAAATAAAAGTTGAAGGTTTGATGCCATCTTTGAAACTAGAAATGTAACACCCTGATTTTTGTACCAGTTGAAGAAAATGTTGAACCGGGCGGTCTAATAAAGAAGAGTTAATTTCAGAGTTTGAGTAGTTGTGACATGCGGTTATGACATCTGTGACAATAGCACCGATGGTGCCAAGTGGTTGGGGGATCCAACAATTGTGCCATGCTATAGTGACAATGGCACAATGTATCAACCGGGTCTTTGGTAAAGTAGAATCCCGAGTCCTCTTTGTGTCCCACTCTTAGAATAATTGAAATAAGTATTTTGGAGTGTATTATATTGGGTATCATTTACTAGATGAGAAGCAGGATCAAAACGGGTGAAAAGTAGAAAAAACGCCCTCGGAACAAGTTGGGCGACTGTGACAGGCTACTGTGCCATGTCACAGTCACAAGGCACAGTCGCCTGGATCCACCTGATGAAAATTTGACTCCCATTACACTTCGGGCGATTGTGACAGGCGATTGTTCCATGTCACAGTTGTCGGGCACAGTCGCAGTCGACATTAGTGATTAAATTCGGTATTTCCTTCATTTGGCCATATCTCTCTCATTTCTTATTCGATTTGGACGATTCAAAGTGCTGTGGTTTCGTCTTTGGAAGATCTTCAACATGGAAACAAAGATAGCTAGAGTTTATTTGATGATTTTGAAGCTCATAGGAGTGGAAGGTAAGATCACCTCTCCGAAATCTTGAATCTAGGGTTTGGGTTTTCCACCAACAACTCTCATTCTCCCTTGGGTTCTCTTTTGTGTATGTTTTGGAAGTTGTGTAGGTGTTCTTGAAGGGATTACATCATGGATCTAGAGGTTTAGCTTGAGGATCTAAAGTCTTCACCGAATGGAGCTCGGTATTGGGGTAAATCCTAGATTTAGCCTAAATCTAGGAAGGTGAGCTCAAGATACTTTGTGAAAACTTTGTACATGCCAAAAATTTCCGTTTTTGAAGTATTAACATGTTTTACTTGTTATTTATCAAATGTGTGAGTATTTGGGTAAGTTTGCATATTTGGTATAAAAGGATTTATAAATCATGTAAGAGGCTTTTACTTGAGTTTTAGACTTTTTGACAAATAAAGTATAAGTGTGAGTTGTTTGGGTGCATTACCTTTTAAATGAAAATCATTTGGTTGTATTTGCATCTTTAGAGTATTTGATTTATAAATCGTTGGAAAATGCATGTTAGTGCATTATGAGACATTTTGGAAATACATGAATATGATTTCATTTGGAAAATGATTCGTCTGAACTAATGTTTTGAGTAATTACATAATAGATCATTTGCTTGGTTTTGACGAAAATGAGTCTCATGGACATTTGTCGATTTAAATGACTATATGTCAGATTTGAGAGTTATATGCAGTTATGGCATTTTTATTTAATTCATTACATGTTTTGGGTGCGCTGGTCATTCATTTGGTGTCGTGTAATTGTTAGACTAGTGTAATGGATCCATAGGCACAAAAGTCAGTTTTATTTGGGGATGGGGCAAGTAATAGATGCTGGATAGGGGTTGAACTTGTTTAGATTTAGGTATCGAGTAACAGATCTTGGATAGGGGTTGAACTTGTTACCCGTAAGCCAGAGATTTTTATCCGGTCGAGCTTACCTACTCACTACTAAAGATCTTGGATAGGGGTTGATGTTGGTACAATAGCGGGTCACCCCCGTATTTCCCTCAAAATTGTGTTCTTTCAAGTATAGTCAAATTTATTTGGGGATGGGGCAAGTAATAGATCCTGGATAGGGGTTGAACTTGTTCAGATTTAGGTATCGAGTAACAAGTCTTGGATAGGGGTTGAGCTCGTTACCAGTAAGCAGAAGATTTTTATCCGGTCGAGCTTACCTACTCACTAATTTGTTAAATAACGGGCCTCGCCCATATTTCCCTCAAATTGTGTTTTTTTAAGAATAAGCGTGAGTTAATGGTTTATAAATATGGTTAAAGCTATGATTCTATCTTCACGTTTATAAACTTATTCATGGTCGTGTGAGTATTGGAATTGGTATCTCGTTAAATGAGTATTTCTATTTAAAACTTTCACTTCTAATGTCATTTTGGTCTAAAGCTTTCTCTTGAGCTCACTAGGCGTTAAGCCTAACCCTTGTAACACCCCGCCTTACCACAACACAATATTGTCCGCTTTGGCCTAAGCCGCACGGATTTGTTTCTGGCGATCTGGCGAGGACTTCCCAGGGGGTCACCCATCCTGGTACTACTCCCACCCAAGCACGCTTAACCACAGAGTTCCAAGAACCTGCCTTGCGTGTGGCCCCAAAACGCGTTGTGTTTAGGAAGGCCAAGGTTTACTTATGAACCCAGCATCACTCCTGTCCACGGCCGATATGGGATCTGCCTAAGGTGTTACACCCTTTTTCTTTGTCGGCATGTGCATTAGGTTATTGTTGGGGTGGGTACTAGCGACACCTGTAGACTTGAGTGCTAGAAAGTGTCATGATAAAGATTAGACTCTTGGTGATGTTTTCCGCATTCGGAGATAGCGATTCTTTTGGGTTTAGTAACACCGGATTGTAATTATGTCTTAGTATAAGACTTGACCAATCTTTTGTAGTTGTTTCATAGAATTGTTATTTGAGGAATTTTAAGTATTGAATTATAGGAAGTGATTTAATCTTCAATTGATGTATTATTGAAAATTTTAAATTAGTCGCTCTTTCAAAATTTAAGGGTGTTACAAGTTGGTATCAAAGTATAAGTTTGAGAGATTTAGGTATTGAATTTAGATGCCTAGACTCAAACTAGCGTATTGTTAAGTGATCGACTGTGAGATTTCACAATTAAACACTTTAATATAGGATGTTTGGAGGTTAATAGATGCATTAGAATTGGGAATCGTGATGATGGTAACAAGGATCCACGTGTGAGATAAATTAGTATTATCATTCGGCCTGTGATAATATGAATTTACAGTTACGTCTGTGTGCTTGAGTGGTATTGTCGTGATGACCGATGGGGTAGTGAATGAGTTCTTATAAGATAACCGTGGGAAAAACTGGTGTTTGTAGCAATGTCATTTTGGATGACAACTAAGTATGACGAATATGTTAAGATGATTATTTTGGGGTCGGAGTTAATGGTTAATTATGAACTAGAAGCTTATTGAATCGACTTTATTCTGAGGAGAATTGTAAGTCAATAGATCTAATTGTGGATGAAAGTATTAGGATATGAAGCTTTTCAATGTCGGTCTAGTGATTGGTAGACTTGGCAGTTGTGGTTCTAAGACTTAGGGTTCCGACCAAATGCATGCACGATATTTTTCTTAGAAAATAAATTGCAAAATTATTTCGGATTGTCAAAGGAGTAATGATTTTGAAAAATGTTTTGGGGCACACTCAAGAGTGTAGCCATTTCTTGGGAATTGTTAAATCGTTTTAGTTGCATGAGAATTGCATACTTACTCACTAAGAATTTAATTCGTACTATATTGCTAGAATTGCAAATTTTAAAATTCATATCTCAAGAGAGTTTAAATTTGAAACTAACCTAAATTGTTTCGTTGTTTCCGAGAAACGTACACATATCGTTTTTACGAATTTTGAGAAATTGTTTGGTGTACGTGAGTTTTTTGTCAAAATTGAAATGTATGAACTATCGTACCTCCTACGGTTGTTTACGAGTTTCATTTGAATTTTGGGTGCGTACTATTCATGAGTCAATTTTGAGATTTTGGAATTTTTGGATTCTTTTTAGTGCCAGTTTTGGGGTATGAGAGTTTATTGAAAATTTTATTTCGCGTCATCTATTTTGGGTATAAAGATTTTGAAGTCGTCAAAAATATAAAGTTCTCGTCAGTATCATTTTAATTTTATGGGAACCATTTGTTGCATAGAGTTTGCATACATTCTAATTGTAGCATCTTAGATTCATGTAGCCATCATATTAAAACAAGTGTAAGCCTTTTGTTAATTGGCTTCGAATTTGAAATCCAAATTAAATTGATTTCATGATGTGACCAATAACGTTTGGATAGTTTTGAGAAAGTAAACTGATGCATGCATTATTGTTGAGGAACTTTACTTCATGCCTCTTTATGGCTAAAAGAAGAAAATCTTTGGGAAAATTTGGCACAAACATTTTGTAACACTCTATTTTAGTGCATGAATTTCTCTTACATATATGATGTAAAAAATGTGTCTCAAAATTCTATTTGTTGTATTCTCATTATTGTTGTCATTAGTTTAAATAATGATTACATAACTCTTAAAATGGTTTTTTACATAACGAGGTTTGTTCACTTTTCGCTGCTACCTGAGTTTGGTAAAAATCGTGAGGCGTGTGTAAAAATGATTATAAAGATTTTATGTTTGTTCAATCTTTGATAAATAAAGTTGACATATTTGCTTAGTCATATACTTGTAGAACCTTGAACTCATTAGGAAACATTGAATGTAACACCATGTTATGGCAAGTATCGCATTTATGGATCGTTGAGTCTCTCTGAATCTAAGTAGCGATTGACAGGGCTTGTAGATGGTTTTGAATTCTGGGGAGTCGGTTTGAACGATCAGTGTATATAGGAGTTTTTGGAGGTATTAAACTTTGAGTCTTTCCGTTTTATTTTATGTGATGGTCTTCTTGTTTCATCAACCTTTGGGTCGAAGTTTATGGGATTGATTGTTTCAAGGAGTTGTCTGGTTGGTGTTTGTGTGATAAGGATGTTTAATCTTTGCGAGTTTTAGTGAATGAGAAGGATTTGTTGGGTTGTCCCTTGGGGAGTATAGTTTTGATGTCTCAGCCACTCATTTTGTACATGAATTCTTTTTCATGTACGCGCAATTTTTGCCGCGGGAAAAGTCTCAGCTAATGATATATGATTTTGTATGTGAATCATATGTGATTTTGTATATGAATCATATGTGATTTTGTACATGAAAAATTTCATGTACCAAATGATTGGCTGAGGATTGTCCTCGCATTCTCGTAAATTGTTACCGCTCTCGCATGAATCTCTTTCTGTATATATATATATATATATATTATAGTAGGAAACATTGAGATATTTATAGACATTTATCATTATTCAATTAATTATTGGTTGAGATATATATAAAAGATCATTGGTTCATTAATTATGATCATGGTTTTGGATTATGAAACAAAATTAATGAATTATGATAAATGTCCATAAATATCTCAATGTTTTCTAATATAATGGTTTGTAAAGTTTGTATAAATTGATGAGTTTGCAATTGAAACTTCCGCTATATATGATTCACATACAAAATCATATATGATTCACATACAAAATCATATATGATTAGTCGCGAATTTTCCCGCGACTTAACTCGCGGCAAAAGTCGCCCGTGTCCATTTTTTCATGTTAGTACAAAATCATATGTGATTTTGTACATGAAAAAATGTTTTCTTGTTTTCTTAAATATTTAGCGTTTTCGTTTGAACCTCCTTCTATATATATATATATATAGAGAGAGAGAGAGAGAGAGAGAGAGAGAGAGAGGGGGAGAGAGGTTTAGGGTAAAAAAATGAAAAACTGAGGAACACTCTGGAACCATTAAAAGATAAACTTATTTTTTGTCAAACATGATTCATTTGTTATCGATTCAAAGTCCGTCTCTTAATAAAACTGTTAACAGATAAAACAACCATCTCCTTAATGAAAAATTGGTAATCAGCCCTCACTTATCAACCTCCAAACATTCAAATGGGCTTTAATCTGTTTCCAAATGGAAAGCCCAAAGATTTAAGTTTATAGGGCCTGGCCGACATGATTATTAATTATGGCGGTCGACAACCAAAAACGACGACGTCACGGTCGTTGGCGTTCGCTTTAGGCTGGCCGTTAGTGTCGAAGATCATTTTTCATCATTCTCCCCCAATTATTTCCAACATTTAAAATTGTGCGAAAACCGATTCCATTTCCATCTCTAAAATTCTCTCACAATTCACCGTGCTATTTTGAAATCGGCTTGTTGGAGGTAAAGCAATCGATTTGTTTCTTGATTTAGGGTTCTTAAATGATGAATTTCTATAATTTGGTACCTTTTTTTATATAATTTGTGTTCTAGTTTTATCGTGTTAAGATGTTTGGATCTTGTGTATTTTGAATTGAGGACATTTAGGTTATCGTTTTCACGGTTCCAGCAAGTTGAGCAAGCAAGGTGATCAATAGCGCCAAGTGGGATTATCCAATAGATATATAGATTACTATAGATTTTTTGTTTGCGTGTGGAATGTTTACTTTCTCAGGTATTATCCTCGACCCTAAATGAGTAGAATGTTCTTCTTTCTCATTTACTTTCAATAATCCTGAAATCTGAAAACATCTGAGAATTAATTGTATGTTTCTTGCACCATTTCAACATTTCTTTCATAATGACATTTGATTTTTGGTGGTTGTTTGTCCATGTGTGTGTGTGTGCGTTCACTAGCAGCTGGTGTCAACTATGGATGCTACAAACACCAACAAGGAAGAATCAAAGATCCGACTTATGGTAATGAACTTTTTCCTTGTGAAGAGAAAGGGGGGAGGGGGTACATATCCGGGACTGGGAGTGTGCCATGATAGCTATGCTAGATATCCATGATTTTTTCTTCTTGTTAAATGTTTTTTTGAACATCTGCAGACAGATATATGTTACGATAACAATTGTAAAAGCAGAAAGCTAACCAACAAAAGTACCATAGCCCATAGGCAAGACGAATGGGTTAACATGTAAAAACCCAATTAAGAAAAGCAATGAATGATATTGCAGAAAAATCTATTAGAAACCAACTTTAAAGTACAGGTTGATAGAGACACTAATTCCCAGCACATACAACCTCTCAATCTCATAATATATCGACCAAAATTGGATAGCTCTTATTTTTTCAACTTTAGCCACAACTTATATAGGTGAATCCATAGAGGAGCAACATTGACTAGTTTTCTAGATAGTCTAGTTAATATCCCAAGGCCTTCCGTACCACTAGATATTAACTATCATCTTTTGACCTACCCTAGATACAAGTCGCATCAAAACAATGTCTTTTTGAAGTATATAATAATTATACGCGGCAAATGCAACAAATTAATTCACACACCCTCCTCACCTTTGGTGGGGTCAGGACTCTGGCCTCCTAGGAAGCCAAAGGGCCCTTTGGTAACACATCAACACAATGTTTTGACTCGTAGTTGTTAAAAAGCAGGTGCACCTAGGCTCTGAGGCTCATAGGCTCAAGATCTTGGGCTTTTTAAAGTCGAGGCTTGGAATATTCAAGAGGCTCACCAAGACGTTATGCCTTGGATGAGGTGCCTTGTGGGACTAGGCCCACCTCGTAAAGAGTTATTAAAGTCCTAGTTAAACCCTAAATGAAATAAGTTTTCTCATCTTCTCAACTCCTAGACTTCTTACAAAAGAGTTACTAAATAGATGGCATAAGTCAAAGCCTAATATTAGGTACCCAACCCTTAGAACTTCAAGCCTCCTCTATAAATACCTAGACCTTCAAACTTCTTCGTCACAACTCACGCTTTACACCCTTCTCCCTTTTGCCTCTAACGAAGTACCGTTGGTTGCTGCCCTGAAGGCTTGTACTTGCTTTATATTTGAGTTGTGTGTAACTGTGTGTGTGTGTGTATGTATATTATAAGATATGCTCACATTCCTGAGGCCCATGCCTCATGCCTGCGTCTCATGCCTAGGCTCTGGGACCCCTTTGCGCTTAAGTGCACCTTGAGCATCTAACATTCTTAACACCATGGTTTTCAGTGGCGGATCCAGAAAAAGTTATAGTAGGGGTCACAATATAAGAGTTTAAAGTTGTAGATTTTTATGGTTTCCACCATCAATCTAGCAAGCTCGGCAATACCACTCAAATCGGCAAATCTTTCATCTTGACACAAGAGACGGACCCATTTTTTTATAGGGTGACACCCTATAAAATAGGCAAAAAATAATTACAAAAGCACGTTTTATATCACGTTTTTACTAACGTTTAATATCGTTCGATAAGTTTTTAGCCTAATTCCACCGTTTTGAAGGATTTTTTAGAGCTTTCTGCTTGATTTCGAGGGAGTTCTAAACTGTTTTTATCGATTTCGATGAACATTTTTGTTTTTTTTTCTTGATTTCTAGAGTTTTTTTTTTGGTTTCTTGGTTGACTACGAGGTACGGTTCCACCTTCTTGAACTTTTGAATATCATACAGTGACACCTTCTAAAACGATATGGTTGCACATTTCATAAATGTAAAAATTTAATCTTCGACGGAGAGATAATACGGTGGCACGTGCCACCGTATGCACACCTATAGGCCCGTCCATGGTTGACACACGATCAAATAGTACAGTTAAATTGTTTCTCAAGAGTGATCATTTCCATAGGATTAAAATCATTAGGATACACAACTCATCCAACTTCAATAAATTTGATACATTGAAGTGCAAAAATGAATAACGTGGGTTTAAGTCTTAACTCTTAAGAGAAAAAGTGTTTTAAAATTTTAGTTGGGGTCCCTTAACATGTTTAAGTTGGGAGACCAATAACAAAAAGGGTTTTAATTTTTTTTAGCCTTATGTGGAAAATTTAGTTGGGGTCCTATGACCCCATACCCTTAGTCCTCCATCCGCCTCTGATGGTTTTCCATATTGTTCCAGATCAAGAAATGAATTTACAATTGTAACAATAACATATTTGGTTGTTCGTATTCAGTAGAGTAGTCTTCAGGAGAGAAGTGATTGTCCTATTCTACAACAATGTAGTATCTACACCATATAGGAGGAGACAATTCAAATACATGATGATGTTGGCTACCGGTATGCCAAATTACCATTTGGCACTCCCATTGATTTGAACCCCAAACCTTGAGATGGAAGCTTTTAGTAGTAGAACACAATCCATGGACCCAATTAATAATTGACGTGAGTTCTTTGTCAAAGATAACTACATGGTTGCTCCTTAAGAAGTAACTTAGCTAGCACAAGAACATGATAGTTCACACTTAAAACTTGGAAAGACATTGCTTTGATAGTCTTATTTCGGCCGTATTGTTACTTGAAGATGAGTATGTCTTCAATTAAAATGTATTTGTAAACAACATCAACAACAAGGTACTAATTTTGGCTGATCCAAAATAATGATAATAATGATATTGATGAATCCATTATAAATTTATAATAGTAATAATAATTGCGGTTTGTCTAAAACAACAATAGTAATATCTGTATAAATGACAAAATGGTAACGAATATTGATGTGTTTTTTTTTTCTTTTGTGAAACATCTAATTCTTCGTTATAAATATAGCAGTTTGACCACCACAGTAGGCCGTGCTCACTTTGCTCACCACAACAGAGTTTCCAAATATCCCTTTCAACCATTTTGCCTCCTTGAATGTTTCAGTACCACACCATGTATTTTTGTTTTCAGTCGTAGAAAAAGCAACTATAGACTGTAAGTGAAGCCTTCCAACTTATGGAACAATCACCAACTGGAAAGACATGTCTAGTGATTTACGTTCTCTTGTCAAGGTCCTTAGTCCTTGGCCTAATCTGAATCAAAATACCTAACTAAACCATCTTTAGATCTCCTAAACTTTAGGAAAAAATCCACTGGACAACTTTCCAATCCTCTTCTTTCGGGTTTCCCATCTATCTACCAACAATGCTTATTGAATAAGACAAAGTTGGAAGTGTACATATCATGACATACATCAAGGATCCGACGACACTAAAGTGGGAACTTTAGCCATTTATGCAACATCTTCATAAGTAGTAGGACTCGAGGCGGATCATAGCCTAAAGTGAACTACAAAAGGTGTAGTGACAAATTTAGCATTGTGCATATTGAAGCGTTGCACTACCTTTTTCATTTTACCATTTTCGGCTAACGTACAACTTTCATGCATTTCTATGTCTTCTAGATTTCATTCTCAAAATAATCATTGTAGCACCTAAGTTTTTGTCAAAATTTTCTTTAAACTAGTTCTTCACCTTCTGAATCTCTCCACTTTGCTTTAGCTGCGATCAACATGTCGTCCACATACAAGAGAATGTATAAAATAAAAACCATCATATTTCTTGAAATAAAGGCAATCGGCATAGGTACATCTCTACATTAGATTTCTTACATCTTCTCTTTGGAGATTAAAACTCCATAAACCTCATCAAATGTTTTATTGTTAATCTCCATGCAGTTTGTGATGGTTCTCCTTTTAGCCTACCCCCTTGATTAAATTTGTGATAAAAGGCTTTCTGTTTTTGTTAATTTTAGATTATTTTTACTTTTGTTGTGTACGTGCTTTCTTTGAGTTAAGATTTTCATTTCTGATAGAAGATAATCCATGCTTCTTACTGTTTGCGAATATTTTAACAGCTGCTTGTTTGTTAGGCAAACAACAATGATGTGAGGAACAGGCAGATAACAACTCCCCCACTATTTCCATCGGTGCCAGCTTTAAATGGAGCTGCAACTTATCTTGCTGAGACAACATCATATATAACTAGTTGTTTCCCTGCTATTCCTGGTCTGCTCCTCTCTCTCTCTCTCTCACACACACACACACACACACACACTTGTAGTTACGCTTTTTTTTTTAATTCTATGCTGAAAATATAAGTTTTTTTTTGAGGATATTAATGTTAACCTCATGCTTTTATTTTGATTTTTACAGATGCTATTATGTTATTTCTTTCACTGCATTAACTAGTTGGTTTTTTGAATGGCATGCAAACTGCTGAACCATAAGATGCTTTCAAATATTTTCTAAAGTCTAATGTTCACAAAACTTAAGTGAATGTCATTTAAGATATTAGATGTCTTTTCTTATAAGCAGGGGGCAGAGCCAGAAAATTTATCTAGGGGGTGCCTAAAAAAGTGTAAGAAAATTCACGATTTTAATTTTTAAGGTTGAGAAAACCCTTTTAAATATATATGTTTTTTAATTAAATAGTTGTAAAAAAGAGCTGAAAATTATTAGTGACCTAGACAACATAACTATATCTGTATTTATACAAACATATACAATTTGTGCGTAGAGGGTCAGGTTCAAGGGAAAACCCCAAAAAAGAGAAACTGAAGAACACCCTGGGAGCCTTCCATCTGGACGGTATGCACAAATGCATGTTGGTAATTTGTACCATGCATTTGTGCATATGCAGTAATGCATATGTAATTATAGAAGCATTGGTGCATAAAAAAAAATTTATTCGCTTGTATGCATTTGTGCATTACCGTCCGGATGGAGGGTTCCTAGGTGTTCTTCAGTTTTTTTTTTTTTTAGTGTTTTCCCTTGAACCCCCCTCTGTGCGTAGATAACCACATAAATAAGTAAAACCCTTTGAAAATACACGAAATTTATCGTAAGTTTTTTTGTGTATTCAATAAAGTCACGTTTTTATTTTAGAACCCTTAGAAACCTTGGCGTTTATAAAGAAAGAAAAAGAACAATATGACATGAATACATAAAGTTTCAAGTGGGTAATTGAGGTTTGAGACTATATCAGCTTGTCGAAAATTTTAACACCTAAATTGCTAACAAATTAACACTTTAATTGCTAATGTTGGGTGATGACTTTAATTCCGATAGTATAATAATCACTTATCTGTCATATATGCTTTCTCCATCCACCAACTTCTCCGGGTCTTAGCATCTGATGCTTATGAAGTTGGTTATAGCATTTTTTTTCTCTTATTTGGACAGACGATGCGACTAGAGGCTCTGATGGACAGCAACATGTATCATTGGCTTCCAAAGAACTTAGAGAACCTTTGTTGAGTAATAATGGAGATATTGGAAGCCCTTCTGCAGCTTCTGGATCACTTCTAATTGCA
Source organism: Silybum marianum (assembly GCA_036898165.1). NCBI lineage: Eukaryota > Viridiplantae > Streptophyta > Magnoliopsida > Asterales > Asteraceae > Silybum > Silybum marianum. The sequence continues at coordinate 30,962,796 of CM072536.1, forward strand.
ACTAATGAATCACCAGCTTGTGAGGAAATCAAGAGGAACTCGGTAGTAGAAGTTCATCCTCAAAATAATATGGCAATAGTGCCAGTTGATCAGAACAGGCAAAGTGGGATTTCCTTGTTTCAAGGGTAATGTCAACTCATTCTCTATTTGATCGTTAATCGATCTATGTTCAAATTTCAGCATGTTTTACAACATAATCATTTTTTTTGAAGTATATAATATTTATATACGGAAAATGCAACAAATAAACTCACAGACCCTCCTCATCTTTGGTGAGGTTTGAACCCCTGACCTCAGGTACGGAAGCAGGATTTTTTTAAACGGTGGCACCATACAATATCTGACAAAAAATAATTACGAAAAGCACGGTTTTTTTGGTGTCTTTATGTTTTTACTAACTTTCAACGTTCGATGTGTTTTTAGCCAATTCCACTGTTTCGAGAGATTTTTAAAATTTTCTGTTTGATTTCGAGGGATTTTTAAGTTTTTTTTTATCGATTTAGAGAGACTTTTTCGGTTTTTTTGGTTGATTTCACTAGTTTTTTTTTGGTTTTTTGGTTGAATACGAGGTACGGTTGCACTTTTTTGAACTTCTGAATATCATACAGTGGTGCTGTTGAAAACGATACAGTTGCACAATTCACAAACCTAAATTTTTTACCCTTTGACGGAGAGATAATACGGTGGCCGGTGCCACCATATGCACCTCTTGAGGTCCGTCCCTGCCTGATCTCCTAGGAGGGCAAGGGCTACGTTACCGCTAGTATAACAACAGAACGACCATTTTATGTTCAGCATAACCTGATTGATGCCCATCTTTTCTTCTTGCGGACTTATTAGGTGACATAATTGAATATTGGGTGATTAAGAGCATATATGAGTTGTGGACTTAATTTCTTCCTAATAGTTTTATGGTTTTTGTCCGTGTGATGAACAAATCCTTTCATATACGGAAAGATCAAAGATGACTTATTGGCTCTGCTTAATAAGATTATATTAATTAACATTTCAACAAGAAAGATCAAATCCTTTCTTGTTGTGCTATTAAGAATTGAAGATATATCTTTTGTGTTGCACTCTTAGTTGTGACCTTATTACTATTAAACTTACATAAATGTTTATCTTTCAGCCTAGTTGAGCGGGTTAGAAGGACAATGCATGGGTCATCTGATGACATTGGATGGCTACAACGTGCTCCTGAGATGCCTCCCGTTGAAGATGGGACAGAACGGTTTAATAATATTCTTGACAATATTAGGTACAAGGGTAGTTAATTTCATATATATATATATATAATGTCAACCCCTACTAGCTTTGCTTGCACAATATTCATTTTGTTGCTTTTCTCTGCATCAGACATGGTATACACGTTTTGCCAAACTCAGTGGTTTATCTCTTGGTTCCAGGTAATCAGCCTTTCTCTCTTTTGGCTTACCCTTATTTACAGTGGTTAACTAATATAATTTCCTCCAGTCCACGATGCAGTTGTGAACGTAGTAGATCTTTAAATCAAAGGTTTCCCCTTTTTCGAAAGTTTGAGTTTTGCCTAGCGATAGAGAACAGGAAGGAATAACTTATAATTTTCATTTTTATCAATTATAAAAAATGTTATGTTGATTTGGATAAATATTGGATGTTCGGAGATGGTAACCAGATAAAGAGTCACCTGATCTTAAGATACCTGAAGAATTTAGAGATCTATGATTTCCAAATGGCATAATTTGAGTTTACCGGCTTTTTCTCTTCCTAGTGAAATCCTAAGAATTTCAATCTATTAAATCTGATTAATTATGTTGGCATATCATGATTTGCGCACTTATATCCAACTTTGCAAAATTTATACCTGCTTTTCTCTCCTCACCCTTTTCACAAGTTGGGATTTTCATAGTTGGTAAAAGCGCGCCTGAAGGCGTGCCTCTATCAAAGTACTGTCAGTTGCTGCATTGTAGGCTTGTACTTGCTGCATATTTGAGTCGTGTGTAACTGTGTGTGTGTGTATATATATAGTGGCGGATCTAAGAATTTAGGGGACTGGATTCAAACTCAAACTTAAAGAGTGTCAATAAAATCTAAGAATTTTAGGTGACTAGGTTCAAACTCAAAAAAAGTTAAGAGGTCAAGAGACTCAATTAGTTTACATGTGTGTCCGTTACTGTATATTTATATATATATATAGAGAGAGAGGGAGGTTCAAACGAAAACGCTAAGTATTTAAGAAAACAAGAAAATTTTGTACTAACATGAAAAAATGGGCACGCGCGACTTTTGCCGCAGGTTAAGTCGCGGGAAAAATCGCGGCTAATCATATATGATTTTGTATGTGAATCATATATGATTTTGTACATGAAAAAAGTTTTCTTGTTTTCTTAAATAGGTAGCGTTTTCGTTTGAACCTGCCCCTATATATATATTATATTGATAAGATGCACCTCGCATTCTTGAGGCCTGCGCCTCGCGCCTAGCCCCAGGACCCCTTTGCGCTTAAGTGCGCCTTGAGCCTTTAACAACTTTGGGGGTTTTCATAGAAATAGTTTCTTACTCTTTGAGGTAGAGGTCAGGTCTACGTACATTTTACCTTAGACCCCCCCTCTGGGTGGGATGTTATAGGCTCGTTTGATTTGGTTTGGTTTATCATGATTTGCGCGATGATTGGCTTGCAGGTCTTTTTAGCAACCATGGACCACTTTATTTTACTGCTACAAAGGCAACTTTCTCAAAAATGGGATTGACATGTCACATTGCAAAGATTCATAGTGAGGTATTATTAATGTACTCTCTGTCCCAAAATAAGCGTCTCACATTTTTATTTTAGTTTGTTCCAAAATAAGCGTCCACTTTTAAATGTAAAGTGTCTACTTTTAAATTCCACCGTTAATTATGAGATGGAAAAATTCATTATTCCCTCTTTATTAACAGTAGGATTGTCATTTAGGGGGCGTTTGGTTCTGGCAAAGGAATGAAAATGGGAATGGGAATGAATTTTCATTCCCCCCCCCCCCCGTTCAATCAGGAATGAAGTTGGGCTTCTGGGGGAATGAGCCCATTATATTATATAAAACCAAACAGTTTCTTTTATTATCATTCCCATCAATTACTGTTTAATACCTCCAACCAGACATCCCTAGTTATTTAAAAAAGTGTAATAATTACATATTTCTAAAACTGTATGCCTTTGTAATTGTGGACATTTATTTTAGAACAGAGGAAGTAAACCCTTATCCCATTTTCTCTGCAACTTTGGTCGTTTTGATGTTCAATGATTTAACATTAGACATTTTAGGCATCAGTTGAAAAGAATGCCAGAGAAATAAAAGAGTACATCGAGGAGATGTATTGGGGTTCCAATAAGCGTGTTTTGCTTCTTGGCCATAGTAAAGGCGGAATAGATGCAGCTGCCGCTTTAGCAATGTTTTGGCCGGATTTGAGAGATAAAGTCGCCGGTTTGGCTTTGGCACAAAGCCCGTATGGTGGTAGTCCTATAGCTTCGGATATTATGAGAGAAGGGCAGATTGGAGATTACTTCAATGTTCGAAAACTTATGGAAATCTTGATATGTAAAGTCATAAAGGTATGTTCTTTTTTCTCTATTTCACTTTCCTATACTATGTTCCTTTTCTCTTTGTTTATATCTTTGGTTTAATGAAAGTTTCAACATTTATAGTTTCTAAGTTTTTAAGTTACAATTACCCATTTGCCCTTGTTGTTTCATAAAAATTGACGATATTAATTTGTATCGACAAGATTTAAGGGGGTGTTTGGGATTGTATATTTGAAACAACTTATGCTTTTTTTGAAATGTGCTTATCAACTTATGTGATGAGAAGGTAGGTTTAGGGTTAAAATGGTAAATTGGTTTTTCTTAAGTCATAAGTTGGTTTTGATAAGTTAAAACCTTTTAACTTATTGAAAACTCCTTTTCACCAGTTCCCCACCTGTATAAGCCCTTTTTTCTTTTTTCTCATCCAAACACTCAAAAGTGCTTTTCACCCTGTATAAGTTTATAAGTTGTTTTTACAAGCAATCCCAAACACTTGATTATCTTTTGATTTTTGAAGGGTATTTTAGACAATTGATAAACGCTCATACATGGGCCCGGCCTTCCAATCCCCTTTTTTAGTAAGCAAAAAAGAAGTCCATGCCTTCAAATACAAAACTGACTTTTGGGGATGAAAGATAGCGTAATCGGGTTTCTATAGGCTCGTTTTCCAGGCTTCTTTCAGGATTAGCCGTCTTTTTCGGGATTAACAGGACTTTTTTTGGATTAGCCGTCTTATCGGGCTTTAAGGCCGGGTTACTAGGCCTGGGTTTGGGGCTTGGGCTTTTTTGTGCTCTTTATGTGTAACATTTCTTCAATTGTAGATCATGTTAAAAAAAAGTTCTTTTGGTGGTTGTCAAGAAATTTATCAATTTTTGAAGGTATCATTAGCTAGAGGTTCCTTCGTGCTCAGATACCAGTGAGGCCTATTTGGGTCGTTGGAAACCAAGGGGAAAATCAATATAAAATTAAAAAAAATCATTAGATGTTATGATTTAAGATATTTTTTCACATATGTTTGTGTTCATAAGGAAAAAAAGATAATATGTGAACAAAAAACGTTGGTTTACTTTCACATATGAAACAAAATTCATATGATAGAAACAAATAAGTGAACCATCATTTTTTCTATTCTCATATAATATTTTTTTCTTATGAACACAAACATATGTGAAACAGTATCTTAAATCATAACATATGATGAAAAAAGAATTATGTAAAAATTTATTTTACATTGGTTTTTCCCTTGGTTTCCAAAGTTTCTATTCTTTGTAGAGTTTCTAAAAGATTGTCTCTCTCATTATCTAAAATGAGATTTAAGTGAATATGGTTTTTACTGTTAACAAATTTGTATTCTAAGGAAACATCCGCTCTACTCTTTGGGATATACTGGGCTTGTTTTCTTCGGTTTTTTTTAAATTTGTGTTCTAAGACATGATGCCCTTTTTTTGAAGGGCGACTTACATTATTGCTTTAACTTGTATTTTACAATGAAAAGATACAAGGATATATATATATATATATATATAATAAACCTAGACAAAGAGAAACCCTAAGGGCCCATGGGCTAAGTGGGCCTAAATAAATAGATACAATATTTACATTCTAACATGCTCTTTATATGTCCATTATTGCTTGAATTATAGATTATGTCAAAAAAAGTTATTTTTATGGTTATCAAGAAATATATCAATTTATCATTGTTTTAAAGGGCGACTTACAATCACTCGAAGATTTGACCTACGAGAAACGGAAAGAATTCTTAAAAAAACACCACTTACCGAAAGAACTCCCAGTGGTCTCCTTTCATACCGAAGCCAACATCTCTCCAACCGTTTTGGCAACCCTTTCTCGTGTTGCACATGCCGAACTTCCAACATTTGCTCCATTATCCGCAAACACATCGGCCACGGTCCTACCCGTTGTAGTTCCTCTTGGAGCCACGTTGGCCGCCTGTGCTCAACTCCTACAAACCCGATACGGTGAGAAGAACGATGGGCTCGTGACGTGCCGTGATGCGGAGGTCCCCGGCTCGGTCGTGGTTCGACCCAAGCGGAAACTAGACCATGCGTGGATGGTTTACTCTTCGACTAACGATGACCCATTGGAGCCGGATGCTTCTCAAGTGTGTGAGGCTTTGTTAACTTTAGTTATGGAAGTTGGGCTAAGGAAGAAGCATTATCTTAGCGTAAAAGAGGAATGAAGCCGCCGCCAGTGCCCGCCGTTGCTCCACCGCGTTCTACCGCCAAATTGTAACGATCACAAGGTGGTTAAGATATTGTAATGTTAGATTTTTGTAGCGGAAGTGGAACGATATGTCAGTAGGTTCGTTTGTATTGGTTGGTTCTTTTATTTAATACGAAGAAAATTGTTACCAATTGTCGTTTTACTATTGTGGTTGGCATTTGTTGATTTTTTTCGACCAGTTTTGAGAGAAGAAATGTATCGGTACAAACTAATTGTTGTTTGTTTTTTTGTAAAAATGAAGATTATCCACTTATACGAGCTAGTTATGTATCTGTGTAATCTAGCAAAATGTATAATTCATTATAAATCGAGAATGTATTGTTTTCTGGAGCGGCCAGATTGAACACCTGTCTAGGGCCTAAAAAACTGGGTTAATTAGCTAAATAATCTTAAATGAGGTTTTAATTAGCTCCATAACCTTATAAATGTGTTATTCCTATAATACCGTTAATGAAGTTATTTAAAAAAAAAGCTAGAATAAAACTTTAAATTATACTAAAATACCCTTAATGGGTTTTAAAAAGTCTTGGAAAATTAAAAACCCTTTCTTTCTCACTTTAAAAGTCTAATGCTTGGAACATTCTTCCATGAATTTTTATTCTCCTCATAACGTTCAACTTCTTTTCAATTATCATTCAACGTTCGACTGTTTTTAATTAGTTTTTCTTCTAAATTATAACGTTAATATTACATCTGTGCTGATATCAATTTTCCAACAATAAACATTGATATTGATGGTAAAAGGAGTTATTTCAAGCACACAAAACTTGAAGGAAAAAAAAGATAAGTTCATAATGTCTGGTTTGGAATATTGAAACAATTAAAGGTAGAGTGTTTAAACTATTAAAAACATTTTTTAAAGATTTAAATTCAGAACTTACAACATTTTTCATCATGAATGGACGTCATTGTAGGAAGAAGAAGAAGTAACAGCTTAGTTAAACTGGCTCGGTAGAATTAGACTGGACCAGTCGGACAAGATCAATGTCATTTGATGAAGAAGATGAAATGAATGAGGTCGATTGGCCCAGCCTAGCTCGACTAACCCGGCCGAGCTAGCCTTGTTTAGTTGCTTTACAACGGTTATAATTAGGGTTTCTTTAGATTAGATATTTTAGATTAGTTTGCCTTATAATATTCAACTTGCTAATGTATTAAATATAATTAAAAAAATTATTTAATATCGATTTTTCAAATGAATCTATCAACAAATTATAAACAACAACTTTTAAACCATTCAACTTGTTGCTTTCTTTAACAAATTTGATTTTGCTCGAATATATAACCCATTATCAATTAAATAACGGGAATTTAATTAAAATGACCATTCTACAAATGACATTTATCAAAATAACCAAATTTTTTTATTTTACCAAAATAACCAAAATATACTCGAAATCATTTTCCGGCCAAAACCTTCGCCCCATACCCCTCGAAATCACTTTCCGGTCAAAATCTCCGCCCATACCCCAAAACCTCCCCAAGACCATTTTCATAAATTACTTTAGGTACTTTACTTTTTAATTTTTCGTTTTACACCCTTATCAGATTAACACACATACTCGTATATCAATTAAAATACGTCAAAAAAATACGTTTTTATTTTAACAAGTTACACCATTATAATCGTCTCGACAATACCTTCGAAATGAGCCCAATATTGAATATTTTTCGATTTAATTATATATTTTTAAAGCCAATTATCCTCTTGATCGGTGAATATGAATATTTTTCACAAAATTTAGAATATTAATTAAAATATAATGCTATTATTTTTTAACGACAAAGTATAATATTATGGATGTATAAAGAAATAAGATATAAGTTATAGTGAATTTGTACTACTTTTGTGTTATTGTCATTTATATAATAAAACTCATATAAATTAATACTCATGTACAATAACACATAATGCATCAGTTTTTAAGGTTATTACATTGTATATTATAATTAACCCATTTTTGAATCAATGATATATACACAGTGCGGAGAGAAGTACAGAAATAAAATACAGAAATCTTTCAAGCATATTTCCATGCTCTCCTTCTCCAAGACCTTTTATGAGTAAAATTTTCAGCCTCAATATAATATTTTAATAGCCAAAAAAGACGATCAACTTACAAAAATAATAGCATTATAGAGGGATAAGGCTAAGCGGAGCGAAAAGGGTTTTCCATGAGATGGGAAATGAAAACTATTAGCCCCACACGAAGTTTGTGTTTTAATTAATATTCCGAATTTTATGAAAAATATTATATTCACCGATCAAGAGAATAATTGGCTTTAAAATATATATAATTAAATCGAAAAATATTCAATATTGGGCTCATTTCGAAGGTATTGTCAAGACGATTATAATGGTGTAACTTGTTAAAATAAGTATTTTAATTGATATACGAGTATGTGTGTTAATGTGATAAGGGTGTAAAACAAAAAATTAAAAAGTAAAGTACCTAAAGTAATTTATTAACTAACTCTAAGGGTATAAAATTTAAAATAGAAATTAGAAATTGCGAAAATGGTCTTGGCGGACGTTTTGGGGTATTGGGGCGGAGGTTTTGGGGTATTGGGCGGAGGTTTTGGGGTATGGGGCGGAGGTTTTGGCCGGAAAATGATTTCGAGGGGTATTTCGAGTATATTTTGATTATTTGGGTAAAATAAAAAAGATTTTGGTTATTTTGATAAATGTCATTTGTAGAATGGTCATTTTAATTAAATTCCCTTAAATAATCCAATATAACTTATTTTCATGTAAATAAGTTACAGCATCCATAATGTGGTTTTTGGAAGGTTTTTATTAGAGGGTTTGCAAAAAAATACTTCTCTTTGAGGTTTTTAATATTGTGTAAAGGTTTTTTACATGACGTTTTTCGTGAGGTTTTTTTTTGTCATAGATTGTAATTGTACAACCTGTTTTTTCAGAAGTTTAGTATTTAATCAGTTTTAACTTTATTAAATTTTATAAAAGTCTTGTATTAATCAATTTTATTTCTTAATATATGTAAAGTTTTCATATTTTAAGTTTTATTATATATATTTAAATCAAATATATCAAATTTGAATTTTTTATACAAACTTTACATGTTTTTTAATAACTCATTTTTTATTTTTTAGCATTATTTTTTTTTAATTTTTATTGATTTCTCAATGACCTAATTTTTATTTTTAATTATACATACATTTAAACTTATCATTTATTTATTTATTTTTAATTTTCATACTTTTATATGATATTTACGTATTTCTTGATAATCCGAATTTTTATATAATTTTATACAATTTAGTATAATCTTAATGAATTTAAATTTATAAATAAGAGTATAAATAATATTAATTTAAAATAGTGGGACCTGAAAAGTAAAAAAGTTATGAAATTTTTTGGGTAAGGTTTTTAACATATTAAATATATATACAAGTTTTTAGATTGTTAAGGTGTTAACAATAAGAAAAAAGTTAGTGAAACAGTTTGATGAAAAACCCCATAACATTATGGATGCCCTTGAAATGATTTTTGTTAATAGTACAATTTTAAATTAAAAGAAGAAAGAATAAAGAAAAGATAAAAGCATTATATGCATCTCTCCCTCTCTTCCTTTTTTTTTCTTTTGGTTCCTTTTTCATTAAATTCTATTATCTTTCTCTTTTTATCTTTAATTATTGTTTTTTCCAACTTTAAAGATGGAAAATGTCAAGATTCTTTCTTGTTACTACGCTTTCATAATATTTGATTGATTATGTAATTAAATAATTATTGGATTATTTATTAAATATGTGAACTTTTGTATCTTCCATTAGTTTTTATTGGTGGTCTCAAAATGCATCATCAAAAGAAAATATAAGTTGATTATGCCCAATTTATAATAATTTTCTACACTACTGAATGTTTTTATAAATTAGAACATCGTTGATCATGATGATACCAATACACATATATGTATGGAGGAAAGTCAATTAGGAATTTAAAATTGATTCGGAACCCGAGAACTATTCACAAAATCATATATGATTTTGTGTTAATCATATATGATTTTGTATGTGAATCATATGTGATTTTGTACATGAAAAATTTTATGTATAAAATGATTGGCTGGGGATTGTCCTCGCATTCTCGTAAATTGTTACCGTCCTCACATATAGAAAGAGATTTTCATGCGAGGACGGTAACAATTTACGAGAAAAGAAGGACAATTCTCAGCCAATCATTTTGTACTTTAAATTTTTCATGTACAAAATCGCATATGATTCATGTACAAAATCACATATGATTTACACAAAATCATATATGATTAGCCGAGACTTTTCTCGCGACTTAGCCCCCGCGGTAAAAGTCACGCGTGTCATGTTTATGCTAGTACAAAATCATATATAATTTTGTACATGAAAAAAATTTCATGTACAAAATGATTGGTTGAGGATTGTTCTCGTAAATTGTTATCGTCCTCGATGAACCCGCCTATATATATATATATATATATATATATATAGAGAGAGAGAGAGAGAGATATGTGTTTTTATATACGAATCATTAATGGAATTAGCTATATATAATTAGGGGTGGTTTCTTTTACCTTATAAACATGTAGGATATATAAATATCTAATTTAATGTGAATAGTAATTGTATGATGGTTTATTCAACTTAGTCATTTACAATTATTGACATGATTAAACGAAAAACAAACATTATTTAATGATTAAGATTACATGAAAAACAAACAAAACGCAAGTTATATATACCAAAACTAATATATAAAAGATTAAACAGATTAAAACACAAAAGTACTGCAAAAACTAAACAAACAACTCTTTAAAAATGCTAATCACTTTGTGATAATATTTCTTTATTACAACAAGATCTTAAGACATGGGACCTAGCAATCAAATCTTGAAATACACATGTGTTCATTAGGTAATCACTTTAAAAAAAATATTTTTATTGTTTTCACAAAATGAAATCAATAATGATTATTTATTTTTTTTGAAAATCCAATGATGATACATTGATATGTTAAAATTTAATGGTAAATGAGTTTTTTAAGGCTAAATCAAAGCATTTATCGTAGAGGTTTTTATGAAAAAGAAATTATTTACTCTTGTATACGGCTGTTTGTTTGCTTCATAACAGTTTCATTAAAAGGCAACCTCTAAATCCATTAGAAATGAATCATGTTTGACAAAAAATAAGTTTGTCTTTTAACGGTTTCAAAACCCTCTGAATCATTTTGTATCATGGATCTTCCTTGACCATTAAGAGCCCTAATTACATTATGAACAGTTACCAAACAATTATATTTCAATTTGCAAAACATAATAAGAGCCTCTTAATAATTATGACCACTTAACCATTTTGCACCAAACCATTCAGCAACCGCCAAACAACTCATAACTTAATAATACTTAATAGCAGAGATTCTTAAAAAACTTATCTTTCATTTTTAATTTATTAATAATTAAATAACTTAATTTTCTTATTATTATTATTATTATTATTATTATTATTATTATTATTATTATTATTATTATTATTATTATTATTATTATATCTCAGTCTCACCTCTACCCCAGTCTAAGTCTAGAGGTCCTTCGAACACCTAATTCTTTTAAACTATGGGCGCTGATACAATTTTTAACAAGCACAAACTTAAAATAAACATAACTCAAGTCATTGCTCTAAAATAGAAATTACAATACTCAAACGGTCCCAAAGTTAAACTCAATCTCAAGAGTTTGTAGCAAATCAAAGAATAACTACTGAGATTATTACAATACTATATATAAAGCTAGGAAGCAGCAGTGCCCTAACTTCAAGTCTCTACGCTCACACCTTCCCCTTGCCCTTGCTAGAGCTCTCAACCATATACTTTCCTGAAAATGTTTTCAGTTTTGCAAAAGCGAGGGTTAGACCAAAGCCTAGTAATTCCCTCAAACCACAGTTAAAGAATGCATGACAATTATAACATTTGAAAGAGGTTAGTCATGAAACAATAACTCACACACACACCACACCATAAATACAAATACTTGTTGCAACGATAGGACACACTATTAGTCATACACACTTGTGACATGTTGATCGGTCTCACACTTTCCCTATAGTTAAGGTCGTATGAAAGGAATTCATATCCCTTGATTGGGTACACACTTCCCGAGAATTGATTGTTTGCAATTAAATGCATAAAAGAGTAAAACCACATATCCTTATTGCATAAGATGCTCATTTTGAATATGAAGGGAACTCATCTGAATCCCAAGCCTAGAAGTACTCGCCTATGCAATGATCACACCAACCGAACACCTGTATTGGATCAATTAAACTACGAATTAATGACCCAATTACACTCTTGTTTATTCTATTAGTAATCCCCTATAGGACCCCACTTGACCCGCCAATTAAAGCTAAAGAAAAACTTCCAAAAATGGAAGTCATTGAGTTGTGTGATTTACCGCGTGGCTTAGGCCGCATGACTCAGTGTGTCCCCTGCACTTTCCTGCTCGGACTACAAAACTCCAAAACCAATTTTTTGACGATTTCCAACTCACAAACACATTGGAACTTACCCTAAATTAATCGAAATCAATCCTTGTGACTAAGCAAATCCATTTTATCCATAGAACCATAGATTACTATACACATGAATGAACATGAAGTCATCCATGGAAGTTTTTGATTGATTTCATTCCCCAATTGAAATGGATGAACACAAACCATTGGAGAACCATCACCATATTACTTATCTAGTTGATGGATGTTGAGTTGGGAACTCAAATCAAACATTCACAAACAAAGATCACCAAATATTAACCGTAATCGCCCAAAGGGTTCTACTAGTGAAGGAGAATATGGAGAGAATGATTGTTATACCTAAAATTGTTGATTGCTCCTTTGTTCTCCTTAGATTTCTCCCCTTCTCATCTCTTCTCCTCAAAATCGCACCTCAAGATTCACACATACATTTTCATCTGTCATATCCCTAAATGAGATGGATTCTAACCCTTATTGAACCTTATTTTCACTTTCGGTCCCTGAAGATTAAGAAATAGACCCATTCATACTTTTCAACATAATAAATGAACTTAACAAGATTTTGGGTTATTACAACTCACCCCCCTTTAAAGAATTTCGTCCCCGGAATTCCTCAAGCGAAAAGTTGAGGGTAATTGGCCTCCATCTCCAACTCGGGATCCTACGTTGCATCTTGCCCTTTATGAACCCTCCAATGCACCTTCACAAACACAATTTCCTTATTCTTTAATTTCCTAACTTTGCGATCCACTATCGCCTCCTGCTCCTCCGCATAGTCTAACCTTTCATCCACTTGAACATCGTGTAATGGTACCGATATAACCGCATCCGCTAAACATTTGTGCAAATTAGATACATGGAACGTGTTATGGATACCTCGAAGCTTCTCCGGTAAGTCTAACTTATACACTACCGCACCCACTCGTGCCGTTATTGTGAACGGTCCGATATACCAAGGGCTCAACTTTCCTCTCTTCCCAAATCATACCACTCCTTTCCATGGTAAAATCTGCAACATAACATTGTCACCTACTTGAAATTCAATCGGTTTTTCCTCCTATCCGCATATGTCTTTTGACGGTTTTGAGCCAGTTTCAATTTCTCACGAATCTGTCTTATCTTATCGGCGGTTAGTTGGAAAATTTCCAGGACGGCTAGTTGTTTCTCTCCCACTTCATTCCAACATAAAGGGGTTCTACACTTGCGGCCGTACAACACTACTAACGACGCTGCTTGAATATTCTCATGATAATTATTATTGTAGGGGAACTCGATCAGTGGCAAATGTGTCTCTCAAGAACCACTGAAGTCAATAACACACCTCTAAGCATAACTTCCAAGATTTGAATTGTTCGCTCACTTGGAGTCCAGTACAAGCGCAATAATCAACACAATCAAACACGAACAATAGAGAGTTAAATGAATCATGTAGTCGGATGATTGTATTGATGAATAAGATGAATGCGTTTACAGAGAATATGCATACAGCTATAAGGTTTTTCTATTCAAAACTAGGTTAAACATAAAGTAAACCTACTTTATACACCTTTCGGTATTTACACAGTTAATCCCTCAAATTTAATCCTCCCAACTCTAATACAATAAACTATTTAACCCTAACAATACCGCAAGAGGATATCTATTTTGAACTCTTATGTTCCGTGTTAATCAACCACTACAATCACTGAGGTAATTTTCTAAACACCCTATGGTTGTGTTCTTTAATCCTTAAAGTTGTTAGTAACGGATCCGGGCCTCTAGGGTATCCCGGTTATTGTTTTTTATTTCCGTTGCATTTTTATGATTCCGGTGAAACCCAACAGTGGTATCAGAGCCCCGTTACAATGACTTTAGGGATTGAATCAATTGAAAACAGTTGAAAACGGGTAACCGGAAGCCACCATGGCCACCGCTGCCGTGCGCCACCACCGTCGACAACCGCCGCCATGAGGTGTGTTTACGGTTGGTTTGGTGACTTTCCCCTTTCGTTGTATTGGGCTTTTAGGGTTTCTCGGTTTAGGCCCAAACATTTTAACCTATTTTAATTGATTCGTTGAGCTTGTTTATTTATGTTTAAATGGACCCAAGCCCGTTATGTTGTTTTGGTTGATTGCCATGATGGATTCGATTTAGGAAAAGACCCATGGTTGTTTTAATTTTGTTGGTAAAATTAAAATGTATTTATTTGTGGGTTTTGTAATTTTAACGATCTGTGAATCGTTTTATTTCTGATTTCATATGTAATGTAATAGTTTGGTTATGTTAGCCTAGTATAGCTTTATTTTATGTAATCGGAAGACCAAGGGAATCGAAGACGGCGTCCCGGAGTCCACCTTGGTTGGCGGAGCTAGTGGGAGTCAAGATGCGGTGTCCTTAAGTTTTGGACCGGGGTTTTCGTGTGGTCTCACGGAAACCTTTTAGTGGGCCAGATCGAATCCATATTATGTGTGTATGCATTTTTTCGTTTGTGGTTGTTTATTTTTCCATCTTTTAATTATCTATAATTATATGTTATAACTATTGCGAAATTTTAAAATGGAAAATTATCACGACCGCTATTTCGGTAACTCGTAAAATGTTTTTGCAAATTAATTTGATAAGTTATCAAACTAATACCGATTCAATGCATTTTATAAATTAATTGGTACCGACTCAAAAAAAAATTAAGAACCGATTTAAAACATTAAATTTAAACGAGATCGGTAAAACCCTTTATGATTAAAAATGTGAGTTTTTCACCACCCATTTAAAACGATTATCGAGCGCACAACTAGTCGACTTCAGGTGAGCATTGGCGAAGCCGGGTCGGAAAAATGTGTAGTAAGGTAAGGCACCGACTCAGGAGATCATAACACGTTGTGTATTGCGCGCCTGTTATGATAGTCGTGATCCAGACAAAAAATTTCTAAGTTGTTACTCAAAAGGAAATTGTGACGTTTTAATATGGTTAAATTCACTTGAGGTATTTGTATATTGTGTATTGACCGTTTACAAATGATCTCAAGGTGAATAAATGAGATTAAACATGTCTTTAATTTTAAAAGAATCTCACGAAGGATCTAACAATTATGATGATCACAATTGGAAGTTGCCTACCTAAATAATTATTTTGCACCATTTGCGAATTGCCCAATCGTGAAAGTTAATAAAATATGGATCTTATCTAAATTTTTTGAATTTTAAGGGTTATTCAAAATTTTAAACTAATACTAAAATCGAACTTTATTTTCTGTAGATATCTGCTAATCAAGAAAACACAAACTCCAACCTCTTCCAGCACACTTTTCAACCCATCCTCGATATACGAATACTGAATGGACAAAACTTATTGGAATGGTTCCAATTATTAAGAACTGTCCTCAGATTCGAAAATAAATTCTACATTCTCGAGATTCCTCCTTTAAACCTCCTAGCAAGGAATGCTCCTGAAAGTGCTCAAGTTGCTTATGATAAGTACCAAAGAGACTCTCTTAGCGTGTCCTGTCTAATGTTAGCCTCCATGACTCCTGAACTTCAAAAGGAACATGAGGAGTTATCGGCTTGGGAGATTGTAAACAACCTGAAGAACATGTCTGGACAACAGGTAAGACAAGAAAAATTTCAAACTTTGCGATCACTACATGCTTGTGTGATGCAATAGGGAACTTCAGTCAGTGCGATCACTACATATCTTTAGGATAAAAGGACACATTGATCGATTAGCTCAATTGGGATACCCTCTTGAACGAGAGTTAAAGGTCGACCTAGTCCTGAACTCTCTTACCAAATCATACGATAGCTTTGTGCTCAACTATTACATGAAAGGCTTAGACATATCTCTCCCTAAACTACATAGAATGCTAAAAAAAACTGTTGAAAAGGAGAATAACTCCAAGTTAGAGAAAGCCAATATTGTCTTGATGATCAAAACACAGAGAGGGATAAGAAAGAAAAATGGTGGAAAAGTTGTGACTGGAAAAAGGAAAGGCGATGACTGGAAGCTCCAGTTGGATCAAGAAGAATGAGAGAAAGATTCCTCTAGACTCAGTTTCATTCAAAAGAAATTGTCCAATTCTTAAGGCAAAGAAGGAAAAGGCTCAAATAGTCGTACCTTTAGGTATGTTTACTATCGATTTATTCACTTCTGATTATGATTCCTGGATACTGGATACCTGATGTGGAGCTCACATTTGTGCTTCTCCACAGGGACTAAGAAGTGAAAAGCAACTTTGACCAGGCCAGTTGGAGCTCAAGATAGGCAATTGGGCAAGAGTTGATGTTGTGTCTCAAGGGAAATATGATATGACCCTTTCCAAATGGTCTAGTTATGAAACTAAATGATTGTCTTACGTTCCTAGTTTTGTTAGAAACATTGTTTTAGTTGCACGTTTGAGACAAGATGAATTTATGTTTAAATTTCTTGATGATGGATCTATTTCTACAAGTTTGCATGGTGTGTCATATTTTATTGCCAGACCAGTTAATGGCATTTATGAAATAGATATTCATGGTGATCTCAATTCTAAACCGATATACAATGTGAATTCTAAAAGACTAAGCAAGACTTAAATCAAACATATTTCTGGCACTGTCGTCTTGGCCATATGACAAGAAGTACATTGCCAAGCTCCAAGTGGACGGGATATTGGAATCAATAGATGATTCTTTTGATAAATACAAAGCTTGTTAATTAGGGAAGATGACTAAGTCACCTTTCAAAGGAAAGCCCGAAAGAGCAAGTGAGTTGTTGGGAGTGATACATACTGATGTATGTGGACCTTTCAACCCAGCCACAAGAACTGGTTGCTACTACTTCATTACATTTACTGATGATTACAGTAGATATTGATATGTTTACCTAATGAAGCAAAAGTCTAAAAGCTTTGAAATTTTCAAAGAGTTTCAGAATGAGGTAGAGAACCAACTTGGCAAGAAGATAAAAGCCCTTCGGTCTGATCGAGGTGGTAAATATATGAACCATGAATTCACTGAACATCTTATCAAGTGTGGGATTATATCCCAACTAACTCCACTAAGGACACCACAACATAATGGTGTGTCTGAAAGGAGAAACCGTACCTTGTTAGACATGGTTAGGTCTATGATGAGTCATACCAAGTTGCCAAAGAGTTTTTGGGGATATGCTTTGGAAGCAGTCGCCAAAATACTAAACAATGTACCAACCAAGAAGGTCGACAAGACCCTATATGAGATGTGGATTGGGAAGATCCCAAATCTATCTTACATGAGAGTTTGGGGCTGCGATGCTTATGTTAAGCGCTAGAGCCTAGATCTGAAAAAAATGCATTTTTGTAGGATAGCCCAAGGAGACTATTGGGTATTATTTCTATAGCCCCAATGAGAACAAGGTGTTCATTTCACGCAAGGCTGAGTTCCTAGAAAATGATTTTCTAACTAAGCCAAGCAATGGGGATAGAATCGAACTTGAAGAAGTTCAAGAAACACCTACAAATGCACAGGTTGACACTAGCGCTCAACAAGATGTTAAACCTCAACAAGATGTTGAACCTTAACAAGATGTTGAATCTTAACAAGATGCTGAGGATACCAATGAGAGACAAACGATCCGAAGGTCGGGGAGAATTCGTCAAGACGGGAAGAATTCGTCAAGAGCCGGATAGATACCTAGGTTTTCAAATTTGTTGTGACGATACAGTTGATAATGAACCATTAAACTATCGACAGGTTGTGTCAGTTGCAGAAATTGACAAATGGCATGATGTCATGAAATCCGAACTTCAATCCATGGCGGAAAACCAGGTCTGGGATCTAGTAGATGCGCCCAATGGCTGCAAAGTCGTAGGGAGGAAATGGATTATCAAGAATAAAACCGACATGGATGGGATCATGCACACATACAAGGCTAGTTGGTAGCAAAAGGTTTCACTCAAACTCATGGTGTAGACTATTGTTAAACCTTCTCTCCAGTAGCCATGATCAAATCCATTAGGATTTTGCTTGATATAGCTGCATATCATGATTATGAGATAAGGCAGATGAATGTCAAAACCATGTTTCTTAACGGAACACTAAGCGAGGACGAGTACATGGTACAACCAGAAGGTTTTGAAGATCCCAAGAATCCTAATAGAGTGTGCAAGTTGCTTAGATCCATCGATGGAATAAAGCAAGCATCTAGGAGTTAGAATCTTTGTTTTGACGAAAAAATCAAAGAATTTGGATTCGTAAAAAATGAAGACGAACATTGTGTATACAAGAAAGCTAATGGGAGCATTTTTGTCTTCCTAGTTCTGTATGTTGATGACATACTAATCATTGGAAACGACATCCTGACGCTGAAAGGTGTAAAAACCTGGCTAGGGAAGTGTTTTTCAATGAAAGACCTAGGTGAAGTCGCCTTTATCCTTGGAACAAAGATCTATCGCGATAGATCAAGGCGCTTAATTGGATTAAGCCAAAGTATATACATTGACAAGGTCTTGAAACGCTTCAAGATGGAGAGTTCCAAGAGGGGAAACTGGCCACTGGTGCATGATGTACAACTGAGCAAGTCTCAATGTCCTTCATCGAAGGAAGACGTAGATCGCATGAAGGATGCTCCCTATGCTTCAGCTATAGGATCTATATTGTATGTCATGATATGTACTAGACCTGACGTGTCTTATGCTTTAAGCATGACTATTAGATACCAGGCGAACCTTGGTGAAGCTCACTGGATGGCAGTAAAGAATATCCTCAAGTACTTGAGAAGAACTAAGGATATGTTCCAGCTATACGGCGGTAAAGAGCGAGATCTGTGTGTTCGAGGATACTCAGATGCTAGCTTCCAAACCGACCGTAACGACTTCAGGTCATAATCGGGTTTTGTGTTTACACTCAATGGTGGTGTCGTAAGTTGGAGGAGCTTCAATCTAAGCACAATAGCAGACTCAACTACAGAGTCAGAATACCTTGAAGCTTCGGATACCGGGAAGGAGGACGTAAAGATGAAGAAATTCATCACGGACCTAGGAGTAGTTCCTAGCATAGATGGCCCTGTCGAGATCTTCTGTGATAACGAGGGTGCCATAGCACAAGAAAATGAACCTAAGTCTCACCAACGGTCTAAGCGTATTCTGAGGAAATATCACATCATCCGAGAGATTATCAATCGAAGATATGTGAAGATTTGCAAAGTTCGTTCGAAAGATAATCCGACAGATCCATTCAAAAAACCTATGAGTCAGAGCAAGCATGATTGCCATACTAGCTCTATAGGTTTAATATTTTTTTAGTGTTTGAATAGATCTATAAATTTAGTATAACCTTTGGAACATTATGCAATAAAATTCTATCCGTTTTGGCATACTGGGTATGAGTTATTACAATAATCCCATTGTGTTCTATATTAACATGTTTAAATCCAAAACTATATGATATTTTTTAAACTGTCCATGGTCAGTTGTCACTGGGGGACTAGTGATGAAATAAGATCATAGTGAATTTTGGTTAAGGTCAAGTTAGGCCAGCATAGAATGCGACCAAAGTCACTTGCACTTGTAGGTTCAAGTGTTAGAAGACCCGCTTTCAAGATCACTTCATAGATCAGCGTCATGAGTGAATCTTGAAGATGATAGTTATTTATTTATCCTTTGACCTGAGATGCATATTGGGACCTCGAACATGAGGAGTGTTGTACTTTGATATATGTCTAACGTTGCCTTTAACCTGATTATAAGGACTATGTTGGGTGCAATACGATCTGTGTAAAATTCGTATGCATACAATATGGAATTTGCTCCTCTCAAGATGAGAGAGAAATCTCTGTGCCCCTCAATGATATTAAGTGAGAAATGTATGGTCGTACACAAGTAGATTGATTTAATCAGTGCTACTTGTTCTCTCATTAAATGTCGGGATCGAGAAACATAATAATTGAACAACCAAGGATGAGCAAATCTATGCCTTTTGTTCGATTGAGATATCGTGTAGCAAAGGGGATAAGAAATACACTGATCATAACATTGACTACGTCAATAAGAAGCTGAAGAGCGTACATTCGTTTGATTTTGGGGGTAGTGGCGCGTTGCTAGACAAATAACCACTGTCTATGTTTTATGTGGCGTGTGCAAGTGGGAGACTGTAGGATCTTATATGCTCACGCCATATGAAAACACTGTTGACGTCAAATGAACTTATGAGGGTCACACGCATAAGAGTGTGTGGATCACGAATTAACCAAGATGGTTATAAATCAATAAAAGTTACAAGTTGTAAAGTGTGAATTATTATTCTAGCAGAATAAAATTAAAAGTGTGTGAAATATAATTATGTTAATTATATAATTTTATTATTAAGATAATAATTAAATTAGAATAAAAGCCCACAGGCTTAAGGTAATGTTTATCTTAAATTCAAAAGGTAAATAAATTATTAAGTTAATAATTAATTAATTAGTTTATTCTAATTGGGTAATTAAGCCCATAAGATTTAATTAAAGCTCGATCCACGATTAAGGAGAAACGTATAAATATGCATGTTGCGTCATTTAGCTCATAACACAATTCAGAAAACTTGAGAGACAAGGAAAATCATCTGCTTTCCTCTCCTCCCTCTTAATTGATGCACACGCACACACACACACAAGGAAAAATCGACTTTTCCTTGGTGTTCTTCAGGTATTCGGGCTAGCAATCGTTCGAGATCGGATCATACTCGCGTGGATACCGCAAGAGGAGATCTGTTTTAATCTTTTACGCTCTGTGTTAATCAACCACTACAATCATTGAGGAAATTTTCTAAACACCCTATGATTGTGTTCTTTAATCCTTAAAGTTGTTAGTAACGGGTCCGGGCTTCTAGGGTTTCCCAGTTATTGTTTTTCATTTTCGATGCATGTTTTTTATCCTAGTGAAAACCTACAGTTACAACGGTAGGACACACTATTAGTCATTCACACTTGTAACAACTTGATTGGCTCACACTTGCCCTATAGTTAAGGTCATATGAAATGATAAAAGACTAAAACCACATATCCTTGTTGCATAAGATACTCATTCGTTCAAAATATTTATGAAGGGAACTCACCTGAATTCCAAGCCTACAGTACTCGCCTTATGCTATGATCACACCAACCGAACTACTGTATTGGATCAATTAAACTACGAATTAATGACCCAATTACACTCTTGTTAGTAAACCCCTTAAGGCTAGGGCCCCACTTGACCCGCCAATTATCGCTTAAGAAAAACTTCAAAAAATGGAAGTCCGTGAGTTGAGTTGCGCGGTTTACCGCGCGGCTTAGGCCGTGGGACTCACTGTGTCCTCTGCACTTTCCTGCTCGAGGTACAAAACTCCAAAAGCAATATTTTGACGATTTCCAACCCACAAACACATTAGAACTTACCCTAAACTCACCCAAATCAATCCTTGTTACTAAGCAAGCCATTTTATCCATAGATTACTATACACATGAATGAACATGAATTCATCCATGGAGGTTTTTGATTGATTTCATTCCCCAATTGAATGGGATAACATAAACCATCGGAGAACCGTCACCATATTACTTATCTAGCATATGGATGTTGAGTTGGGAACTCAAATCAAACATTCACCAATAAAGATCACCAGATCTTAAATCGTAATCACCCAAAGGGTTCTACTAGTGAAGGAGAATATGGAGAGAATGATGATTATACCTAAAATTGATGATTGCCCCTTTGTTCTCCTCTCTTCTCCTCATAATCGCACCTCAAGATTCACACACATATTTTCAGCCATCATATCCCCAAAGGAGATGGATTCTAACCCTTATTGAACCTTATTTTGACTTTTGGTCCCTAAAGATTGAGAAATAGACACATCCATACTTTTTAACATAATAAATGAACTTGACAAGATTTTGGGTTGTTACAGAAGATGACTTGAGTATTAGAGTGAAGGATTGAAGATGACTTGATCTATCAAATACGTAAGGCTTGTCAAGTCTTTAAAGAAAATGATGTGAAAGACAAAGAGGGAGAAAAGGCATTTATGGGGGACCATGATTTACTTTTATGTATTTTTAATCTTTTTCAAGTCTTTCTCATATTTTCCTAGAAATGATGCTCTTAGTAATATATAAGAAAATTCTATTCATAAATCCACCTATTAAAGGCTACTAGACTTTTCTTAACCCTACCCTAAATAGTAAATTAGCACTAAAAAATGTATTTATATTCTCATTTTTAACCCTTTACATATTCTTTTTAGCGTTTATAATTTTTTAACTTGTTATATTTTATCCTTTTTCATATTTTTTCCTTTACTTTTCTATTTTTTATTTTAATCTTTAACCATATTAATTAGTTAATAAAGTATTAACTAAGTACATATTTTAATAACAAAACTATATTTTTAAGGTTAAAATAAATAAAAAAATAACCAATATAACTATTATTTCATTGAAATTGTTTAATTACTATTTTAAGATTAAAACAAATAAAGAATAACATTTATGATTGTTACTTCTATTATTCATTATTTTATACAATAAAAAAATAAAATAATACTTGTGACATTATTATCAATCATTAAATCAATATATTCACGAATACTATTACAATCTAAATGTTATATATACACGATTAACCAATATTAATACGGGGTAATTCATTTAGTTTCCTTGGAAGATCTCAATGTTTTCATTGTGTCGTAATTGTAAGCATTGGGTACTCTTCTATTAATATCATTATTACATAATGGTTATCATTCACGTACCCAATTGAAAAAACCACGTGTTGAGAGGAGGATGTCGGTGGCTATAAGTATGTTGAACATGTTTGGATACTAATAATATGTAGCATCACGTTGTACCTTGAAGAAATTAGAATGCCTATTTTAAGCATATTCAACTAGTGCTGAAGTGGTGCAACTAGGCCTATAAACGAAGCAAACGATTACGACTGAAGGTTCGTTCGTGTTCGTTCATCTAACTTAATCGAACAAACGAACAAACATGAATAGTAAACAAACGAATTTTTTTGTGTGCAAGTTTCTTTGTTAAGAGAATGTTCTTGTTCGTGTACATTTATGTTTGTTAGTTAAGATGTTAAACGAACGTAAACGAATGAACGTAAATGAACAAAAAAGAACAAAAAGCAATCACCATTACTTATCAATTCGTTCCTAAAAATAACATAACAAAATGAAAAATCGGATAACTTGGAAAGGTTAAAAAAATTCTAAAAATTTAAATTAATTAATGATTTTACATATTAACGCTATGATATTACATATAGATGCGATTTCGAACGAGAAGCAAACATCTTGCCAGAAGGCGAGTAGTTCAATATCATATGTGATTACATGCATGATACACAAGTTTAATCATATATGATTAAACACGTGTTGCATTGAGTCATTGACAACACATAGATACTTATCGCCTTCTTGCAAAATGTTTAACTTCTCGCATGATCCTTCCTATATACATATATAAACAAATGTAAATGAACAAACGAGACCAAAGTTCATGTTCGTTCATTTAACTAAATGAAAAAAATTGCTTAAAGAAATACCGAATAACGATCCTCAACATGCCTTTATTCCACGATAATCAGGTTCTACACTCTCTTTCCCCTTGCTACTACTCCCGAGTAATTGACGACCTAGTTGCAAAATTATTTTGAAAAGAGTTGAGTGAGCCTAGGGCTCAGTGAATTCATGGTTTAATGTATATACAACGTCAATAAATATATTTCACAAAGCATCGTTATTTATCAGGCATACGATCAAAACAACATAATTTACAAAGCAAACGGAGTTATGGGAGATGTCTACCTCACACAGTTTTACCTGGTGAACTAACACAACATGTCCGCACTTACGGCTTAGACAAGCTCACAAAGCATGCACGCCTTTACATAATCAAACCGTAGTACACCCTCATTGCCACACATTCTTAAAACACATATTATAAAAATATCCAACATTTTTATGTATGCATGATACATTATAATTTCCGAGTAAATACCAAACAAGCTTGCATATAATCGTAAATAAAACATGAAACCAATTTTTAGTGAAAGTTGTAATAACCCTCATCTAATTAAATTATAAGATTTATAAGTTTGGGGGCTAAGATGCAAATCCCTTAGCCCTACAGGGACTACCTTGCAATTATAGAAACAGTGGAATAAAACCCTTAATTCACCTCATTTATAGGAGAAGGTTTCTTGACTTTAGAAGAGAGAAAATGGTTTGAAGTTGTGAAGAACACTTTTGAGGAATTACTGAAATCAAAGGAGTTTGAAGGAGGATTCATCAAGATTCAAGTATTGCTTTGTTCAGCAAGCTTGTAGCCTCCATCAATGGGGTTTTGGTTTTGATTTAGAGATTGGGTTTCTCATTTTGGTGATTTAGAGTATATTCAATAGTTGGGTTGGTATCTCCAATGTTCTTGATGGTGTCAAGCAAAACTAGAAACTCACCATTGGTTGTATTTCAATCTTTAATCAAGAGTTTCTAGTCTTGGTTCATTATTTTGGTTTTCTTGGTTTGACTTTGATGGATTAATCCATTCTTAATGGGGATTTTAATGTTAGACATGGATTATATTATTAACTTCATTATTTATAGGGTTTTTGGACCTTAATATCGGTGTATAAGAAGTTTGAATGAGTTTGGCTTTGAGGAATATCAACACAAATTTCGTGCAACTCAAACAGGCACTAATGTGGGTCCATGCAACTTTTGTCGCATCACGGCTGCATTCTTCCCTGTTTTGTGAATTTCCAACTTTTGTTCGTTTGTCGTTTGGGGCTAGATGTGGGGCATGGTTCAAGGGTTTGTCTTAAGGATCATAAGGGATGGTTGTTAGGATGTTTAAGGTGGATTAACACCAATTCTATTGTCATCTAATTCAGATGTTCGGTGTGATCATAAGTGAATTATAAGGCGTGTAGTGGTGTGTCAGATCGCAAATGAGTTCACTTGAGTTAATAAACTTTATACTTGTCGTTGGATTCCAAACTACTCTGACTATGGTACTTTAAATTTGAAGGCATGCTAAATTTCCTCATACTCAAATGTTTTATAAAATGCTTGGTTGAATTATTGGATTATATCATGATATATGTTTGGGTTGCTGGATATGCACAATAATAGTAGGGCACCTTGAGATAGTGTAAATCTCTTGGAAGTTGTATTCTTTGTACCTCGAATATGTTTCGTGGGTACATTAGACGGGCACCACTTTAGGCAATCTATTAGTTTCGCATGGGGAATTGTGCAAAACACAAAGCTTATTCACATGGGGAATTCTGCGACAACTGTTGGTTACAACGAAT
This sequence comes from Silybum marianum, assembly GCA_036898165.1. NCBI lineage: Eukaryota > Viridiplantae > Streptophyta > Magnoliopsida > Asterales > Asteraceae > Silybum > Silybum marianum. Next base: position 30,988,371 of record CM072536.1, read on the forward strand.
ATTGTGCATGATCTATTGATGGTTTACTGAGCTTCCGTTTTAACGAACTTCTATATTCTTGATGCAAATTTATAATTGTGGTTTTGTTGGGAATTCAGTAGACCTTATGGTCTACCCTTGATTTTCAAAAACTAAAACCATTTTCATGTAAGACTTATGTAGAGAGCTCTTCCAAGGAAAAACGCAAGGATTGAGATGGATTCTAGAGAAGTGTGGATAACAGGCGAGTCTTATTGCTTTTACTAAGAAAATTCTCAACTATAGTTGTGTTTTCCGCTGCAAATCCTTGAGATGTAATAGATTATTGACTTTATACTTTGGTATTTGGTTGTTATCTAAGTATATTTGTCTTTGGTGATTTCGAATCTTTACAGAAGTTACGTAAAACTCACTGTATATATATGTCGTAACACAAACCGTTCTTGAAGTTCCTCACGTCCTCCCTACAATTTAAGATCTCATGTCCTCCCTACAATTTGTGATCATCTTTATTCTCTAAAGTAAAACACCCAAACTAAAAAAATTCTAATGGGTTACTTTCTTAGCTACTATTTACTTAAACGCTTCACAATGTCGTCACAAAAACTTGCATTTTTTAGTACTATAAACTTAAAAGTCACATTAAATCTTCCATTAATATGGGTGTACGTCAAAACATATCAATTTCGTAATTCACTATAGCAAATGTTTTAAAGATAATTTTAATAGACAGTTGGCAAAACATTAAATGACACTTACAGATTTTACCTAATATCCTTTAAAAGAAAAATTTCAAGTTATAACTAATTTTTATTCTTATAGCGTTTTAACATCATTTATTGCCGGTATCATTGATTTAAAAATAATTTATTTGATATTTAAAGTCGAAATAAAGATAATATAAAAGCCTTAGAATAAAGATAAGGTTTAATGAGATATGTTTTTTTTAGGATTGAAAGAGAATTCATATAAGTGGTCCTAGTCCATATATACCTACTTAAACTACACCACAAAAGGCAACCTCCTCCATACTTCATATGCTTGCTCTTCCTTCATTCCATATGCACCATATATATATTGCCTAGGACCCAATGAATATACAAACTCTTAAAAGCATAACCACTTTTCTATATCTATATCTATATCTATATATTTATATACATAATATATTCATGTAATGATAATTGTAATTTTACGAAACAACTTCTTCAAAAAATGAGTCGATGTGTACCGAGTTGGGATCTGGAAGACGTCAACCCTAGTCATGATGTTTTCAGGTGACCTATCTTTTTCTTTCCGATAACAGTTATTTATTCATGTTTCTATGATCTGATATATGAATCCATGTTTGATGACTATTATTGTTCTTGTGATCTTTTTATGGTTAATTTAATCCCAATTGAATACCCATTAATGACTTTATGTTATATAGTTTTTTAAAATAAATTATGAGTAAAATTTTGGCTTTTTGTTTAAATGAGACTTTTTCTAGTGTAGAATGTTCAAAGGATTTCTCTATCTTGAAGGAAAAAAAAATCAAATTTACATATTCTTAATCTTTTTATTCAATTAAAATGATTAATTTAGATATTGTTTATCTACCTCTTAATAGTTTCATTAAAAACAATATCTATATCACTAAAAGATGGATCTTGTTTGACAAAAAAGGTTTATCATCGAAATAATTTTATATCTTGAACCTTCTAAATCATTTAAAACCCTAATTTTATTTCGAACAAAATTTTTATTATCTCTTAAGAGTCTTTTAATTATTCGAAAATTGTTTATTTAATTTAATTTGTAGATTAGAATATGAAGTGGCGGAATTAAAATGGGAAAATGGGCAGCTAGCCATGCACGAGCTAGGCTCCCGGCGCGTGCCGTCCAAATACACTTGGGAAAAGCCACGCGCCGCCGAGACTCTGGAGGCTATAGTAAATCCAGCCACCCTCCAATCCTACTGCAAAACCCATGTAGCGGTTGACAACGACGGCGGCGACGAGCTAGTCCCATGGCTGAACCACCACCACCACCACCACCTCCAAACTCCGGCTGCTGTCGGCACTGTCAACGCGCCGCCGTCGTCAGCCACCATGACTTCCGACGCCTTGGTCCCTAGCTCCAACAACAACAGAAGAACGCGCCAGTCAACCATGAGTGCTCGTGACGCCGGTTGCTCGACGCGCGTTGGATCATGCAGCGGTGATCCGTCGGCATTTGTTGACCGGAGGGTGGCTCGTGGTGGCGGTTGTGGTGGTGGGGGTACGACGGCGGAAGTACACGATTGGAGTAGCTGTAGGGATCAGAGTGAGAGTGGGACTTTTGTGACGATTGATACATACGACGGCGATTTGGATGGTAGACGACGGTTGGCGTCTACAACTTCAACGGGGTCGCCGGAAAATACTAGCTCCGGCAAAGAGTTTTCAAAGTCAACGTCTCTCGATGACTCTGTTTCTCATCCTAGAACTCAGGTAAACTTCTCGGATGCTGACACGTGTTGATCAATAATTGTGTTTTTTCGAAATATTTGTAGAAGTTTTTCATATCGGTAAAAAGTTTTTTTATTTATTTTTATTAAAGCAATTAAATATTAAGTGTAATATATTTTGGTTTGATTCTTGTATATTGTATTTTCAAATTTAATTTTACCAATTCCAACAACTATGATATCTAATATATTAAAATAGATAAAAGAAAAGAGCTAGATGTCTTTAAATTTAAAGAAATCTATAATTAAATAAAAAGATAAATTATTATATTTACAACCAATAAGATTAAATATGTAATAATATAGTTAATGCTAGAATTATTAAAATAAAATAGATGTTTGTATTTAATTTTTTAAAGATTTTAACTTTTATTAATTTATTTTAGAGAATAACATAGCATATCTCTAGGTTAACGAAATAATTGTTTTGGAAATAACTTGCACAATATAGAAATCAGTCCAAACTTGGTTATATTTTCATACAAGTTGTTCATTTTTAAATAACAAATCATATATATATATATATATATAGGGATATATATATAGAGGAAGGTTCAAATGAGAATTTTACATTTTTAAAGGAACAAATGGACACTTGTGGATCACATATGATGTGGGTCCCACATAATATTAAATCATTTATGATTTAATATGATTTAATATTAAATCATAAATGATTTAATATTATGTGGGACCACATCATATGTGGTCCACAATTTGTTCCTTTGTTCCTTTAAGGACGAATGGTTCTCATTTGATCTCTCCCCTATATATATATATATATATATATATATATGGGTTCAAATGAGAACTCAAATTTGATTGTAAATGTGAGGACAAATAAGAGCGTGACACGTGTCATATTGAGACCGAATAATCACAAAAATATTCAGACGGAATAAAACTGAATATAGTATTTATTCAGTCTGAATAATGGTTATTCAGGCTGAATAATGTTTATGCATCCGAATAATGCTTATTCAGTCTGAATAAATACTATATTCAGTTTTATTCGGTCTGAACATTTCTTTGATTATTTAGTCTGAATAATCTACATTCAGACACGTGTCGCGCTCTCATTTTTCCTTACGTTTACAACCAAATTTGAGTTCTCATATAAACTTTCCTCTCTTTCTATATATATATGCTACAATATTTTTTTATTAGACTAGCTTCTTATAATAATTTATTTCCGTATATAATAGCAGGAGACGAGCATGACTAAAAAAAAGAAAAGAGTAAAGGCGGACTCTTCAATCTCAAATAAACGCAGAAGGACACCTGCAATTCATAATCAATCCGAACGGGTACATATTCACTATATTGATCTTATAAAATTGTTATACTTAATTCACTTGCTCTTTTGGAATGCTTAATTTGTTACATGCGTCACAATCAAACCAACATGTTATTTATACCTATAATTTTTTGTTACAAATTTTATTAGAAACGAAGAGACAAGATTAATGAAAGAATGAAAACGCTACAAAAGTTGGTTCCCAACTCAAGCAAGGTATGAGTCAAACATATGTTACTCTTTCATCTCTCTCTCTATGTGTATGTATGTATGCATGCATGTATGTATCTATGGACATAAACTTTATGTATTTAATTTTTACTGTTTTTGTAGACAGATAAAGCATCAATGCTAGAGGAAATAATAGAATACGTGAAACAATTGCAAGCATACGTTCAAATGATCAATAGAATGAACATGTCATCGATGATGATGCCATTAGCCATGCAACAACAACAAATGCATATGTCCATGATGAACTCCATGGGAATGGGGATGGGAATGGGTATGGGGATGGGTATGGGAGGCATGGATATGAACACCATAGGTGGCACCAACTATCCGACCGGTTTCCATCCCTCCACTTTCATGCACATGCCTTCTTGGAACGGCCTCACCACCAATCGTGCCGCCAACAATGTTATGATGGCTGCTGATCCCACGTATACTTTTCTTGGTTGCCAGCCTCAGCCTCAGGTAAAACCATCATTTATTCCAGTTTATTATTTTATAATCAAACTTTTTAGGCGATGTTTGTCAACCATAAGTTAACTTATCATAAAATCTTGTTTCATGTGCCATAAACTAGTTTTTCGAAAAAGCTACTTAAAATAGCTTTCCAATCAATCTTTAAGAGCAAATTTTCACTTTTTTAAAATCTCTTTCTGTGTTAAAAATTGAATAACCTTTTAACATGTCATTTTAATCATTTTACATTGTCATCTAATTTATCAGATAGTTTTTTTATAAACTTTACTTTATCAGCTAATATATTGACTTACAACTAGTTTATTAGCTAAGAATGAACTTTTCAACCAACAAATTAACTTGTTAGCTACTTTGTAAAACAAAACCTTAATGCCAAAATGTAAAAGAGCTCCACCTTTTATAATGACTTGTATATTATAGTTGCTTATATTTGGATTTGTTGCTTAATGACTAGTATATAACATAGAAATTTGAACATTTCATTTGCAGCCAATGAACATGGATACTTATAATAGGATGGCAGCTTTGTATCAACATATGCAAAATCAACATTGTACCCCAAATTCCAAGAACTGATGTAGTTATAACGACTTGGAAAAACGACATCCGACACAAAAAAATCTTCCTTTTTGTCGTTCATCTGCATGATTCATTTTTGTTACTTTGAGCAAGTTCAAGAACTAACGATAGTTTATAAACTATTGTCTTAACTTATGTTATGCACGCTTGTACACTGTATAATATTATAAATTCTTAGTTGTATAGTACACTGTTGTGGTCTTAGGGTTGTAGATTTATTGGTTACCATGAAATATGTTATGATTCGTTTGATAAAAATGAATAAATCAGTGTGAAATGATCAAGATGTTTAAACGAGCTTTGTCTCAAAGTTGTGTTGTATGTATAACTTTGATGTCTTTCGATAGTAGTAGAGTTTATACTGTTTAGGGGTGTTTGGGAGCTAAAGATAATTTTCCACACTGGTTGGGTTGACATGAAGAAATCAAAGAACCCCAAATGCAGTTGAAAATAATTTTCCATTCTATTCTTTTATTGACCCGTTTACATAGTTTTAACTTATTATGGGTTATAATCCTAATCATCTTAAATGATTTTAGCCTAATATAGTTTATGGTAACTCACAGTATAAACTCTAAAGTCTAAACTAACATATAAAACACCTTTCTTAAAGAAATACTCACTTATATACATAGAGAAAGGTTCATTTGAGAAGTGATAAGTATTTGAGAAGTAAAAAAGCGATCCTAGCCTTCATCTGGTAAACACTTACGACTTTGACTATGAAACACTGTATAATTCCTCCCATGGGTATGCGGAAGATAGAGGGGGTACTTTCGTAACTTTTACAAATAGGCGACACAAGGATTCATATGTGAACCCATGTGATTCACATATGAACTATATGTCCATATGTGAATCAGTTAATTAGTTCATATATTAATCATACGGATTCATATGTGAATCAATTTATTAGTTGATATGTGAATCACACTGGTTCATATGTGAACCAGTTAAAATAGTTCATATGTGAATCACACGAGTTCATATGTGAATAAGTTAAAATAGCTCATATGTGAATTACACAGGTTCACATATGAACATATAGAACCACACAAGTTCACATATGAACTCGTTTGCCGCCTATTTGTAAGTTACAAAACTACGCCCTCTATTTTTGGCATAGCTACAAAATTTGACCATTCAAAGCGCAATTCTTGACCAATCAAATCTGATCTTGACCATATGAAAAGGTAGGATCATTTCGTTACTTTTCAAATATATACCACTTTTCAAAGTAATCTATGGTTGGTTATATATATATATATATGTATATATTATAACACCCAGATTTTTGTCTCAGTTGAAGAAGTGTTGAACCGGACGATCTAATAAAGAAGAGTTAACTTCAGAGCTTGGGTAGTGGTGCCATATGGGAATGACACCTGTCACTATAGCACCGGTGGTACCAAGTGGTTGGCGGTTCCAACAATTGTGCCATGTTGTAGTGACAATGGCACAATGTATTAACCGGGTCCTTGATAAAGCACGATCACGAGTCCTCTTTGTGTTCCACTCTTAGAATCAATGAAATAAGTATTTTGAAGTTAATTATATTGAGTATCATTTATAGATGAGAAACGGGATCAAAACGGGTGAAAAGTAGGAAAAACACCTCGGTACGGTCCATGCTATGTTACCAGGCGATTATGACAAGGCATAATAGCATGGCATGGTCGCCGGGCATCCACCTGATGGAAAATAGACTTTCGGTACAATCCGGGCGATCTTGCCATGCGATTATGACATGGCATGATTGCATGTCATAATCGCGGACGACATCCAGGGCATAAAATCGAGATTTTCTTCATCTGGCCATAACTTTTTCATCACAGCTCCGTTTTGAGCGATTCAAGTTGCCTTGGTTTCATCTTTGGAAGATATTCAACATGGAAACAAATATAGCTAGAGGTCATTTGATGATTTTGGAGCTCATAGGAGTGGAAGGTAAGATCACCTCTCCGAAATCTCGAATCTAGGGTTAGGGTTTTCCACCAATGACTCTCATTCTTTCTTGGGTTCTCTTTTGTGTGTGTTTTGGAATATATGTAGGTGTTCTTGAAGGACCTACACCATGGATCTAGATGATTATCTTGAGGATCTAAAGTCTTCCCTGAATGGAGCTCGGTATTGGGGGTAAAACCTAGATTTAGCCTAAATCTAGCAAGGTGAGTTCAAGTTGCTTTGTGAAAACAGTGTACATGCCAAAAATGTCCATTTTGATATCTTAACATGTTTTACTTAATGTTTGAGTATTTTGATGATATGCAATTATTTGGTATAAAAGGTTTTATAAATCTTATGGAATGTTATATTTGGATTCTTGACACTTTGATAAATAAAAAATATTTTATGAGATGTCTTGATGTTTTTTACTTTATAACTGAGGATTATTTGGTGTCAATGATATTTTGAGAATATTGGATTTATAAACCTTTGGAAAATTACATGTTATAGTATTTTGAGACATTTTGGAAAATATATGAATATGATTTCATTTGAAAAAATGGTAAGTCTCAACCAATGTTTGGGGTAATCGCATAAGCGTTGAGTTATAGAGCTTTTGCTCGGTTTTTTACTAGAATGAGTCTCATGGACATTTGTCCTTTTCAAATGGTTAAATGTTGGGCTTTTGGGGTTACATGCATTTGTGGCATAATCATTTGATATTTTACATGCATTGAGTGCGTTGGTCATTCATGTCGGAGTCATGTAAATTAGACTGAGTTGCATTTGGATCTATAGGCATATGAGTTAGTCATTTAGTTGTTGAAAGACTTTCGAGTCCCTCATTTGAGGCCATAATCCGTTGGGTTTTTAGTAGTCGGTATTTCAGAGATGGACCCAAGTGGGAATACCTCTACGACCCTGGTATTTCAGAGATGGCCCCAAATAGGAATGCCCCTGCGACCCTGGTTATTACGATGATGAAACTCGTTGGAGTATGATTTCGGAACCCATGTCTTGTTTGATGGTTTGGGTATTACGATGATGAAACTCGCTGGAGTATGCTGTCGGGACCCATGTCTTTTAGTAGGTCTGGGATCAGGGTGTTTCGGAGATGAATCCGTATGGGTCGGGCTCCGGGACCTTAAGTATTGCGGTGGGTACTCGTTGATGGGTCATACGTCGGGACCGTGATCTTAGGGTGCTACTAGCAACGTTGAAAATACGGTTTACTTTGTATACGCCATTGTCGACAGATACGGGTCTCCCCCGTCACCGAAAGGTATTGGTTTGGGTATTGAGTCTTATCCATTGTTCTCGGTGACGTATTTTGGAGTATAGAGTATTATCCACATTTTGTTTTAGTGGATCTTCGAGACTTAACCATACTTTGGTATTAAATATATGGGGCTTTATCCATAATTTGGTATTTGAAACATTTAAATGCATTCACGTTTAGGGTGAGTAAAAGATGTAAAGTTCACATTTGCACGGATATTGTATTAAAATCTTTCGTTACTAATGATATTTTGGTCTAAAGCTTTTATTGTGAAAATGATGAATTTTGGGAAGATGTTGCTTTTATAATGGAGTCTTTTATTTGTGAACTTATTACCTTATCAAGCAAATCTTTCACTTTCAATCTATTATAAATTTGTTATAAAACTCTTGAACTCACTGGCGTTAAGCCTAACCTTTTTCTTTGTCGGCATGTGCATTAGATTCTCGTAGGGTTGGTACTAGAGACGTGCGACTTGAGTGCTAGAGAGTAGCACGTTAAAGACCAAGCTTTGATGACATTTTCCGCATTCGGAGATAGTGACGCATATTGGTTTAGTAACAGCCGACCACTTGTAGGTCTTTGTATAAGACTTGGTCTAACTTTGTTGAAGTTTAATTAGAATATTTGTTGAGGCAATTCTAGTTTTGATTTATAAGAGAATAATTTATTCCTTAATTGTTGTATTGATGAAAATTTTAAATTAGTCGCTATCCCCAAATTTGAGAGTGTTGCATATATATAAGGGCGGGTTCATATGAGAACCATACTTATTTAAAGGAACAAAAGAACAAACAAATCATATATGATTTTGCACTAAGAGGTAGTGGGCGACTTCTGGGGCCACTTAAGTGGCATGGAAAGTCGTCCGACCCTTAGTACAAAATCATATATGATTTCCTACTTGACCGACTAGTTCTCGTATTCTGTTAAACCCAAAAAGTTCTCGTTTGAACCTCTCTCTCTCTCTCTCTCTTATATATATATATATATATGTGTGTGTGTGTGTGTGTGTGAGGAAAGTTCAAATTCGCACTCTCATTTGTTCTCACTTTCACAACCAAATTTGAGTTCTCATTTGAACCCGCCGCTACATATATATGTATATATAAATATAGGAAGAGGTTCAAATGAGAATTTTGTAAATTTAAAGGAACAAAGGGATTCATTTGGGACCACATATGATGTGGGTCCCACCAATAAAAAATCATATCTGATTTTCAATGGTGGACCCTATTGAATCAAATATGATTTTTTATTGATGGAACCCACATCGTATGTGGTCCCAAATGAGTCCTTTTGTTCCTTTAAATTGGGGGTGCTCTCATTTGAACCCTCCTATATATATATATATACATAGGTTTGGGATCACGTGAGACCACCCTGTTTCCATGAGACCCGTGAGACCACCGTTTTACACTTGAAACTTCACAGAAAAACATTGTGAAGGTAAAAAAAATATGATGGGTTCATGTGAGACCAACCTGTTTCCGTGAGACCCGTCGGAGACCCGTGAAACCACTTTTTTACTCTTGAAAAGTTCACATCAAAAATACTGTGAAGGTAAAAAAAATTGGAACCTTCACAGCAAAAAACTATGTAGGTTACTTTCATAGCAAAAATACTTTAAAGATTCATATTTTTTTTTACCTTCATAGTGTTTTTGCTGTCAAGTTTCAAATGTAAAAGGGTGGTCTCACGGGTCTCACGGAAACAGGGTAGTCTCACGTGATCCCAAGTCTATATATATATATATATATATATAGGGTTGGGATCACGTGAGACCATCCTGTTTCCGTGAGACCTGTGGACCATCCTTTTACACTTGAAATTTCACAACAAAAACATTGTGAAGGTAAAAAAAATATGATGGGTTCATGTGAGACCAGCCTGTTTCCATTAGACCCGTCGGAGACCCGTGAAACCACTTTTTTTACTCTTGAAAACTTCACAGCAAAAACACTGTGAAGGTAAAAAAAAATTGAACATTCACAGCAAAAACACTATGTAGGTTACTTTCATAGCAAAAATACTTTAAATATTCATATTTTTTTACCTTCATAGTGTTTTTGCTGTAAAGTTTCAACTGTAAAATGGTGGTCTCACGGGTCTCATGGAAACAGGGTGGTCTCACGTGATCCTAATTGTGTGTGTGTATATATATATATATATATATCGAGGGACAATCTTTTAGAAACTGTACGAAGAGTAGAAACTTTGGAAACAAGGGAAAAACCAACGTAAAATAATTTTTTTTTCATCTATAATTTAAGATATTGTTTCACATATATTTGTGTTCAAAGAAAAAAAAATTTATATGTGTACAAAAAAACGATGACTGCCTTATTTGTTTCATCTGATAAATTTTGTTTTATATGTGAAACTAAACCAACGTTTTTTTTGTTAACATATAATGTTTTTTTTTCTATAAACACAAACATATGTGAAACAATATATTAAATCACAACATTTGATGAAAAAAAATATGAATTTTTTTATTTTGGTTTTCCTTTAGTTTCCAAAGTTTCTACTATTTATAAAGTTTCTAAATGAAGGAGCCTCTCTCTCTCTCTCTCTCTCTCTCTCCCTATATATATATATATATATGTATATATAGGGCCAGGTTTAAGGGAAAACGCCAAAAAAAAGAAAACTAAAGAACACCTTGGAAGCCTTCCATCTGGACGGTATGCAGTTATGCATACCGGTAATTTGTAACATCCATTTTTGAATATGCATCAATGCATATGTAATGATAGAAACATTGGTGCATAGGAACAAAAACTCTTCTATACATTAGTGCATACCGTCCGGATGCATTAGTTTCCAAACTCTCCAGTTTTTTTTGTGTTTTCCCTTGAACTTCCCCCCTCTCTCTCTCTTTATATATATATATATATATATATATATATATATACATAGGGGCTTAATCAAATAAAAACCAAAAAAAGGTTACAAACTCGTAAAAACCGATATAAAAATAAATTTTTTCATGAATTTTTTTATCAAATACTAGGATTTAAGATATTATTTCACATATATTTGTTTCATAAGGTGAAATTTTCACATGTCTTTGTTTCACCATATGAATCTTTTTTATTCATATTTTTTGCTTCACTAGGTGAATCATCCACATGTAATTATATTCATAAGGTGAACACAAACATATATGTGAAACAATATCTTAACTTATAGGTTTTGATAAAAAAAAATCATGAAAAAAAATATTTTTATATCGGTTTTTACGAGTTTGTAACATTTTTTTGGTTTTTATTTGATTATCGTCCTATATATATATATATATATATATATATATATAGGGGAGGGATCATACGAGTACCACCCTTTTTAAAGGAATAAATGAACACTTTGTGGACCACATATGATATGGGTCCCACATAATATTAAATCATTTCTGATTTAATATTAAATCAGAAATGATTTAATATTATGTGGGACCCACATCATATGTGGTCCACAAGTTGTTCCTTTGTTTCTTTAAATTTACAAAGTTCTCATTTGAACATTCCTCTATATATATATACATATACATATCGGGTTAAGTTCATATGAGAAGTCAAATTTGGTTATTAACGTGAGGACAAATGAGAGCGCGGCACATGTCGAATAATCAAAGAAATATTCAGACTGAATATAGTGTTTATTCAGTGTGAATAATGCCTATTGAATAAGCATTATTCAGACTGAATAAACACTATATTCAGACTGAATAAACACTATATTCAGTCTGAATAATCTATATTCAAACACGTATCGCTCTCATTTGTTCTCACGTTCACAACCAAATTTGAGTTCTCAGTTGAACTTTCCTCTATACATATATATATATATATACATATATATATGGGTTCAAATGAAAACCAAGTTTTGGTTGTGAATGTTAGGATCAAGGAGAGCGTGACACGTATCCTCTGCCCCCAAGGCCAAGGGTTATTCACCATGAATGGATCATTATCGTATGTTATTCCTAATGAGTAATGTGTTATTCATACTAAATGTTGTATAATTCATTATTAAAGTTTATGAACTTCAACTTCGTTATTTAAACTAAATCCCTTCGGTATTTATACTGAATTGGACAAGTGTCGGGATCTCCTTTGTCCTCATGTTCGCAATGAAAAATGAGTTGGGGCATTTGAACGTATATATTTACGTATTTACAATAACTCTTCAGTATTCATACATCAATTTGATACAAACTAATCATCATGAATATTTATATGTTCACATGTAACAACTTTTTAACATTCATACATCAGTATGATATTCGTCATTAATATACATTTTCACTGTAACATTAATCATGAATATACATATTGTTAATCATGAATATTTATGTATGATCACGTGTATACAATAACTCTATAGTATTTGTATTAGTATGATATGTATCATAAATATTAACTTTAAACATAATATTCATCATGAATATACTACAGTTTCAACTCTACATACTTTAGTTTTCTTTATTCTTCTTTATTATGTTATGGATTGATCTTGATGAGTTTCTGATTCGTCTCGATAGATTTCCCGATCTATCTCAATAAAGGTTAGAAGTGGTATTTTATGATTTTAGAGCATCTCCAAGAGTTTTGCTAAAATAGAGGAAAAAAATGAGATTTTAGCAACTTTTTTGCTTCAAGAACTATAATATTTTATTTGCTAAAATAAAAAAAAAATAGGAGAGAAAATATAAAAATCTTCAAATTCGGAGAAATCTCTAAAACCCACTTTTTAAGAAAAAAAATATAATATTTTAATCATTCCAACAATAAGAAACATTAAAATAAAATGTTTATGAAAGAGAAATAATATTTTATTAATATATTGATTATTTTAATAATATAATAAATATTACAATCTCTAAAATAGAATGACTCTCGGAGTTGGAAGCAATTTTTTTTAGAAATTCTGACTTTTCTTACTATATTTTACAAAAAAAATATAGGATAGTTCTTGAAGATGCTCTTGCAAAAAAATACAATAAACTAATCAATAGGTTCTCAACCGGTCTCGAAGAAAAATAAAAGTGTTATGTTATGATTTTAACACACAATTACACACCAAATCAATGGATGGATTCTTTTTTTGGACAAAAGGTTGATACAGGCCCACAATCGGCTGCCAATTCTATAATATGGGAGGCATACCTGACTCACTCCGCGGTTGTGGCTATGAGGGCGCCCGGGCTCGAAACCGGGACAATTCGATTTTGGACAAACTTAACCTCCACCCAATACTAACTAAGCTACACGCCATTGGTAATGGATGGATTCTTGATTAATATTGATTGGTGTCAATTGGTCCCTGTTTGGGTAAAAATCTCTGAAACCCGCGATCGTTAACCAAAACGTGTGACGAAAGATATTTTATGATTTGTAAGTATTAATTGTGACTCCAAATTCGTCAGTCGAATGAAACTCACGACTAGCATCAATGACGTACGACAAACCAGCGATGGTCGAACATTCGACTCATGACCTCGACGTCAGGTATATTTTTTTTTTAAACTAACGAACTAACCGTTGATCGACCGTTACGTGTTATACAGACCGTTGGACGGTTACGAGTCGCACCATTAAAGACATTCATGAAGACCATTAATGACCGTCGGCAGTTAAAAATGACACCGGTTATAAAATCCTAGCTCAAATCAACAAAAAGGCCCCTTGATTAACGAACACAACGCTTTAGCATCAAGAATCATACAACAGTTTTCTAGATTTCATACGATATTATTGTTCTTGTTTCATATTTCTCTCTGTAATCGTACGATCATCGTTCTGAAGGACGACGTCCCTGCTTGACGTCATTTTTCCATAGTGCTACGATGATACGTCCTATCATCCGCGGTTTTTTTCCCTCGTTAAAGAGTTTTTCCGCGTCACAAAATCTCTTGTCTTTAGTTTTTATTTCCTAAACTGCCTTTGTCGTGAGAATACTGTCTGCGATCGATCAGCACCACAAACTCCATAAGTTGACTTTTGATAAGTTAATTTTTGGCATTAACAGTCCCAATGGGTTGTCAATCGATCATGATGTGTCCTTGATTGGTCTTGATGAGTTTCCGATTCTTCTTGATAAAAACTGAAAGTAGTAGACTAAGATTTTACACATAAAAACAAATAATAAATCAATCAATGATTTCTCCATGAAAATTGGATGCGATAGGTTATGGGCTCAACACTCATAAACACATACCAATACAATGAATAGATTTTTGACATTTTTCGATTGGTATCGATGGATGAAATGAAATATTTATGATGCAATAACAATTATAGGTTTTGTAAAGAGAGTTGGAAATTTTCGTTCAACCATATTGCATTATTTCAATGCAAGTTGTAAAGATAATTTTTCCTTATTTTAAGACTTATTATAAGCCCAATAAGGCGCAATAAATTAATCGGCCCAACTTTTATTAATTGGCTGAGCTCGGTTCATAAAGCATGTCTAAGAAGTAAGAAATGTAAAAGTGTGCCAAATTAAACCAATCAACATATATATTAATTTAAGAGGTGTTAAATTTGTATCATAATAAATTAATTAAGTGCATTTTCAATTATAGAAATTTAATTGGTATGAACTAAATTGATACTAATTAAATTAATTGGTACTATCGTATCAACTTCATAAACTTGATTGGTACGTGGTATTGAAAATCGCATACCACAGTAATACCATATATTAATTATTTATTAAATAAAAATAATTAAGTGAATAATCTTATCGTTTTTTGAGAAATTTAATCATTTATTAATTTCTTATTTACTTAGTTGAGTTATTGTTACTCACTTATTGGTTAGGGGTGGAGGTCTCATAACTCATAGAAACCCTAAGTCTCTAACCCAAGTAGAATTGGTTGGTATACCATATAGATATTTATGTGTCGGTTATAATTGGTTGATACACTGTATTGAGATAAAAAAAACATGGTAATGCACCATGTTCACTCGTAATATTATTTGTGTCAATTAAATTGGTACCAACTTAATTGGTTGCTACTATCATACCTACTATGTAAATTAGTACCTGATAAAGTTGATTGATACATGATATATAATTTTATATACCAATTATAAATTGATTGGTGGAAACCGTAAAGAAAAAACATGGTAATGTACCATGTGCACCATTTTGTTGGGACTTGGGATGTACATTCTATGTTTTCCCTTTTTGTTTGTTGTTTATTTTTTTTATTTTTTTTTTGTCATTTTTCAATATAGCATAATATTATATTTTATATAAAGACTTTATGATAAATTGTTAAAACAAAATTGTGCAACATAGCAATAAGTTTCATCTTATGAACCAATTTTTTTTGTAAGTCATATTGAATTTCATTACAACGCAACCCGTTAAATAAATTGTTATTTTATTTTTTAGCCCTTTTATGAGACGCTTGTCTTTAAAATAAATTTTCATTGTTGTGCTTTTCAATTTACAAAATGAGCTAACTCATTTTGCCATACATGACCATTGTTCATTCTTGAGATTAATTTCCCTTGATTGGCTCTGAAGCCCATTTTTCAATTCAGATAGTCATAAAGACAATCCTATGTTGAATAACTGTTTCAGGATTAATCTTCCTTTAAATTATAACCATGAATAACCTTATTTTGCAAATTTTTCTGCATTTAAGTACTTTGGATACAACTTCAACATCTAGAAAGTAAAAAAAATCATCTCTCTAACTAGTCATGCCCTAGCCTTATCCATTACGTCTATGCGTGCTTCTAGGTTCTAGAGATTATGTAATATATCATAACTTTGAGGGGTGATAATGTTTTAAAGGAAATCAGAAGGGGTGTAGTGTTAATTGTAATAAACGAAAAGGAAAAGAAAGAAAAGGATACATGGATTTCACAGCTTCTATTTCAATCGATTTCTCTCAAATCGTTCCCCCACCGATTTGTCCTCAAATCAATGCTCTCTTTCTGTTTTTAGTTATCACAATTGTGTACCTCGTTCATCTTCTTGATATTTCGTTCAAGTGTGACCTCAAGGTATTAATTTTAGCTTTCCGTTTGGTTTATGTCCTAGGGGTTCTTATTTATCATGTTTTTGTGTTGGTTTCCAAAATTCATATTGAATCAATGATCTAAAGAAAATGTTAAAAACGAAAGAAATGTATATCAAAACAGTTTATAAATGGAAGAATAGTTAATCAATATGAAAAATAATATGAACATGGAACTATAATAATACGATTAATGATGACCATCAAGCTTACACGACTTGAAATAATGAGGGTATTTGGAGATGGAATGTTTATGAAAACAACTCATAGTAACAAATTACAAATGGGGAACTCCTATTTCTAGGGAAATACAAAAAATAGTGATTTTTCTATTTACACTCAAGTTTTCATTTTTCACACTTTAACATTAAAATTAAAACTAACAATTTCCACGTAAGTGCTAAAAGGAAAATAATAAAATGAAAATCACTTTTACATAGCAAATTATTTTTCTCTTTTTCTTTTGAATACTTGGAGCTCCCCCTAGATATGACAATCAAGTAGCTTCCCCTTCATGAATATTTTCACATCAATAACTTTCTACAACACTACTGGATTGAACGACCTTCCGAAGAAGTGCTGATTAGACCATATGTTGGCAGTACAGATGGTGATCTACAAATACAAGTTAGTACGAATCTTGCCATTTTCTCCATATAGTTTTGCAACCCAAAGGTTGTCGCGGCTCTTTATAACCTTTCTAACATGATTGGCAATGACATTTGCGTTGCCTTAATCTTAAGTACAACTCATTTAAGTAAAATAACACGTGTCAATTTGTCAATGATTACTCAATGAAATATTAAGCTCTAAAGTTAATAGTGAAGTAAATTGATATTGAAAAAAGCAAGTATCAATAAATACTTGACTTAATCTCCCAACCTTCAGTAATACCCACACAAAGGGTTTTTAGCCCGACATTACTGAATTTAAATGCCTAAATGTAAATGATGTAAACATAAATTACATGGATGTAAAATGCAGACATGTAAATGTGAAGAAATTGTAAAGTGAAAACAATGACAGTTGCTGGCAGCAGTGAAGAACAATTTCAAAATACTAAAAGCTTTCAAATAATATTCAAAAACTAAGGACCCAAAGCTTTCAAATAATTTCAAAATACTAAAAGCTCCCTATGCCTATGGATACAGTGCATCACATTCTAAAATTACGTGACTCCAATTCAATGACACACATTCAAAACATGTAATTATACAACAATATGCAATAAATGCATTTTATGTCCAAACCTCCACATTGACCTATTAAAACAGCACAAATGTCCCCAAAACTCATGTGAATTAAAATCAAGCCAAAAGGCCTCGTAATACTTGACTAGTTAAATAAAGCCAATATAAACCACATAAGCCGAATATAATATTTTTTAATATTTAATAAATGCATGACACATATAACATGAATAGGTCCATAACCAACACTTTATTGAAGCTTAATTGCCAAAAGGCCCAAAACATATGGTTTTTATTCTCAAAATTCACACCAAATGAAAGAAGGGTAAATCTCAAAGGTTTACATATTTATGGTAAAATGGGTTAAAGTTCCGTCACCAAACTCATAAGTTAGGTAAAATTCCAAAACGGGCCTTGGCTCCAAATAAGGTAAATAAACACAACCCAAGTTACCCTTTTTTTTTTTGGGTTAAAACATTATTTTTCTCAATCATCCAAATACTCAAGAAATCACATTTGGTGAAATAGATATCTTTTGGTGTCTCGCAACACCCAATAAAACATCATAAACCATCGTTAAGGATCTAACAATCCAAATATGCTCAAATGCACAAATATTCACAAAACCCATCGAATATGAAGTGGACTCATGGGAATATGTTCAAACCTTCAAATAAAGATATTTTGACATGTATATAGTTTTGCCAAACAACTAAAACTCATCTTGCTAGATTTATGTTAAATCTAGGTTTACCCTAAGTCTTGAGCTTCCTTTGATGAAGACTTGAGATTTCTTGCAAGTTTTCCAAATCTTAGTTCCACACCTCCCAAAATATCTCTTCTACTTCAAAAGACCCAACCCCAAAAAAGAAGGAAAAGAAGAGAGGATAAAGAACACTCCAAAACCCCTAGTTTTTAGATAAGGATATTGAACCTTGCTTTAACTTCAAGAACTTAAAATCATCAAGGGATTACTCAAATAGTCCCTAAAATCGGACCTTGAATTCCACAAAAACCGAATCTAGAGAGGAAATGGTAAAGGAAATGAGTTGGGATGAGGAAATGAGGAAAAAAACCCACAAATCGCCCATTGTAAAGCTCTCAGGTCACTCTCACGATCTTGCTAGAGACTTCAGGTTGCGAGGAAATTCACTCGTTGTAACACCCCTAAAATTTAAGAAAATAGTAGAGAATTTAAACTTTCAAAAATCCTTGGATACGAGATACCATAAATACAAATTACAGAACATTTTCCCAAAAGACACCAAGGTACGTATCAGAGATTCTAAATAAGCTATCTAGTCCATAAACAGACTTAGAATAGGTTGGGTGCTACTAACACCATCCAGTCTGCTATCTTCTAAACCAGTGACACTCCTACGCCATCCTAGCAGAACCTCTCAATATCCATTACACCCTTGAAACTTAATAATACCTGATATACATGTCGATAACAAAAAGTGTTAGGCTTAACGCCTAGCAAGTTAAAGACGTTTATCTCATAAGTAAAAACATTGAAACCCGAAGATTTTTTCTTTCCCAAGCAGTACTCTTGTATGAAAGCATTTATAAATGAGGAAGGGCATTTCCCCAAATTTACTTTTTTAAATATAAGGCTTAGTCATAAAATACCTCTTTGAAGACTAAGCACCAAGAAACTTTATTCTTGAACAATAATAAGTAAGTTGTGGATCGAGAATAATATAAGTGCCATAATTACCATATACCCCGAAATCACCGAAAGTAAGGATAGACTCAATAACCAAACAACACCTTTCAGTGACGGGGTAGACCCGATTCCGTCTATTGTGGCGTAACACAAAGTAAGCCGGGATTTGACGTTAATGAGTAGTGCCCTAAGATCACGGTCTCGGTGTACGACCCTTATCGAGTACCCACCACAATACCTAAGGTCCCGGAGCCCGACCCATACTGATTCATCTCCGAAACACCCCGATCCCAGACCTACTTGAATACTATAAACTCAGACTAAGAACCGATGGTAATGGGGCCCGACCCTAAATAGATTCATCCCCAAAATGCCGGTGTAAACTACAAGAGGCACCAACCTCTAAAATATTGGTCTCGAGAGCATACTCCAACGAGTTTCATCATCGTAATGCCAAGGGTCCCAGAGGCACCACCCACTTCGGTTCATCTCTATAATACCCATGGTCGCAAAGGCATTCCCACTTGGGTCCATCTCTATAATACCGACTAATAAAATCCCAACGGCTTATGGCCTCAAACGAGGGACTCGAAAGTCCTTCAACAACTAAACTTACTCATGTGCTTATGGATCCAAATGCAATGCAGGCTAACTTTTCTTGACTCCAAATGAAAGACAATACTCCCAAGATAAACGATTACCAATAAATATAGCATGCATGGATGATATATTTAAGACTTCCCATCGAGTCATTACAACCGGACAACGTCCCAAAAATCATTTGGTAATATCCGTAGTCAAAAGCCTTGTAAAAGTCTTTGACTACTTCAAATAAGGACTATTATAAAGCCCATGAATCAATACAATATTTTTCCCAAAATCTCTAAAATCAAGGAAATGATTTACCAAATATATACACCTTTGAAATCAAAAGATTACCAAATAATTGCCCGAGGTTTATAAATTGGGTAAGGTCCCCAAATGCATTT
The DNA here is from genome assembly GCA_036898165.1 of Silybum marianum. Classification (NCBI taxonomy): domain Eukaryota; kingdom Viridiplantae; phylum Streptophyta; class Magnoliopsida; order Asterales; family Asteraceae; genus Silybum; species Silybum marianum. The sequence continues at coordinate 31,008,540 of CM072536.1, forward strand.
GGTTCTCATTAATTCAATAAATACTTAGGAGGCGTTTGGTTCACGGAATGGAATTCGATGGAATTGGAATCCATCAAAGGAATTTGACTTTGAAGGAATTGGAATGAAATTGGAATGAAATTTGATGGAATTTGACCAAAAGCCATAGGTTTGGTTGACAGGAATTGGAATGGAATCTCGTAAAAGAATAGAAATATGCATCTATCGGGAGTGGGGGTGACAATTGTGATGAGGACATTAGTGGTGGGTGGTGGGTAGGTGGGTGGGGTAGGGTGTGGGGGTGGGTGGCGACTACGAGTATGCCGGCAAAAAATAGTGATGTGGTGGGTGGTGGGTGGGGGTGACGGTAGCGTTACCGGTGGTGGAATGATAATATTAATTGATGGTGGTAGTGGTGGTGGCAGCGGTGGCGGTGTCGGCAGTGGTGGCAGATATGTTGCCGATGAGGGTGGGGCGGGGAGAGGGTGGTGGTTAAATTTATTTTTTTGTCTTTCTAAAAGAAATTTATAAATTATGTTGCATTTGATACGAAATGGAATTCAAAATCCTTCACATATGTTAAGGAATGATCAAATCCATCAACCGTGGAATTCGGTGGAATCCGATGGAATCCGATCTATTCATTCCGCGAACCAAACAGCATTAAGGAATTCGGTCAATGGATTTGGCCATTCCAATTCCCTCCAATTCCAACGGATTCCGTGAACCAAACAGCCCCTTATATTTATTTACAATACCATGAAGTCATGCTTTAAATTTCAAACTATACTTTCTCAAATTTGGTATAATAAAAGGGACTCCATTTCTACAATTACTCAAAATAATTCATTTAATAAATAAATGCTCTTTGGTGTCTCAAAACACCCAATAAAATTCCGTAAAACTTTAATATGGGTTTTATAGTCCTAAATACTCAAAACACCACTTTCATGAATTTTATCAAGCAAGAACCAAATTTTAGAAGAACAAGTTCAAACCCCAAAATGGATATTTTGACGTGTATATAGTTTTACAAAGCAACTATAATTCACCTTGCTATATTTATGTCAAATCTAGGTTTTGCCCCACTTTGAGCCTCTTTTGAAGAAGATTATCGATTCACAAAGATCTCACACTAGAAACTTTGTCTAGTCCTTTAATAAACCTAAAATACATCAAGTATAACTTCCAAAATTAGATCTGAATAATATTTGATTGTAGATCCTAACTCAACCAAAACACACTACAAGAAATGATGGCTACGGCGACGACACCTATAGAAACGACTTTTGACTTGTCGATATAAATATTTATAGCAACGACTTTTCGTCACTAAAAGTTGAAAAAGGTATCGGATATTCATTGGATTTTTTGCGACGACAATGTCGTTGTTGTAGATAAAGTTCTTGATTAAAATATTGGTGGGAAAAAATGGCGGGTTTATCAAAATTTTGAACAGTTATAGCGACGACACATCGTCGCTATAAGTATTTAACAAGTTTTTTTGAAAATAAAAAAAATTGCAATTTTCTCTCTATAAAATTTTATACTTTATACACACGACATGTCGTCGGTGTAGATATTTAATAAATTTTGTTTGAAAAATAAAAAAAAATATGATATTTGATTAAAAATAATTGATAAATTGCTAGTTTATAGCAATGATATGTCGTCGCTGTCGATCAAAATTTCGACGAAAATTTTGGTAGGAAATTTTAAAGTTTCTAGTGATGATACCTATTGCAACGACGCCTATATTGTTGATGTAATTCATAGCTGCAACAACACCTGTAGTTGGTAAAAGATAGCGAAAATCTTGTATATCCTTTTTTGCGGCGACAAGGTCATTGCTGAAAATAAAAATTTTGACAAAACTTTTGGTGGGAGAAAATGGCGGGACAATTAAATACTACAACAGCGACTTATGGTTTGTTGCTGTAGAGAGCTATAGGGACGACTTGTCGTGACAAAAAGATGAGAATTTTTTTGGAATTTTGTATGACTTTTTGCAACGACAAGGTCGTTGCTGTAGATAAAGTTTTTGATAAAAAATTTGGTGGGAAAATTTGGCGGGTTGATGTAATTTTGGGACGGTTGTGGCAACATGTCGTTGCTATAAGAGTTTAATAATTTTATTTCTTAAAACTAAAAAAATGTGATTTTCCTTTAGAAGAATTGGTACTTTATATAGATGATATTTGCTGTAGATATTTAATAAAATATATAAAAACAAAAATTGTGATTTCTTATTTAAAAAATAATTAATGAATGGTAATGTATTGCAACGACATGTTGTAATGTATTGCTATTACTACATAGTATTTTCTTTTTGAAATTTAAGAAAGTGTGTTTTTTCATTCAAAAAATTTGGTACTTTATACAAAGTATATTTCGTTGCAGTAGATATTTAATAATTTTAAAAATAAAAATAGTTATTTTCATTATTATTTTAAATGTAATTAATAAGATGTTAGTTTATAACGACGACATGTTGTTGTAAGTAAAATTTCTGAAAATCTATTATGAGAAATTATGACGACTACTAATAAATTCATTAGAAACTATAAAAACTGTGTTTTTCTGTAAGAAAAATGAATTAACAAATTGGTACCCTATTGAGACGACTTGTTGTCGTGGATTTGTAATTAACATATTTTGAAAAAAAAATCTCTTTTTAATAAAATTAAATAAATAATAAATTGTATGTTTATATGAATTTAACATATCGTTGTTATAGATATTTAATAACTTATCTAAAATAAAATAAAAAAATTGATTTATTTAAAAAAAATACAATTAATAAACTTGTAATACCGAGAAAAGAGATCTCAACGTTTTATAATTTATTATTTTAAAAAAAATAAAATTATAAAATTTTTATTGATAAAAGTTTATTTGTTTTTTAAAAGTTCAAGTTTAAAATTGATGAAAACGATTGTTTTTTAAAAAATGGACCAAAAAGTATAACAATTCGTTTAGTTTATACATAAGTCAACACTCTATTGTTTTAAAAGTAACTCGCGAAATATGAATGTTATCATTTAACTTGAATGTTCCCGGTTTCTCATTCGGCTTGTTACTTATTTTTATGGTAAAAATATAAATATGTTTTCATATATTGTTTATTGTTGTGTCAGACCAGTTTTTTTAAAACACACTTGTTTTTATTTTTGTAACTCGTAAAATAGAAATATCGTTTTTGCATTTACTTCTATCAATCCATATAATTTGCAAAAATTCGGGTTCTTGTGCCTTGAACTAACACAAATAATGGGAAATACTGGTCTTTTTTCAGAAAAGTGGTTAAAAATATTTTTTTAATTTGAAGATCTGAGAAAAAGTCAGGAAAATATATATGGATACAAATATCAAGTTAAAGGTTACAGGTGTTCATTATTCAAAATACAATGGATTTAGGTAGATTCGATTCTATCTAATTATACATCGGATGTTGAATTTACCATCAAATCCAATTTTGCGAATGATTGGATTGGATCAGGTTCATATGACAAATGTTACTATTAGTTATTTGAATTGGATTGGATCCATGTAATAATAATACTGAAAACCAATTAATCTATTAGTTCAACTAACTTTTTTTTTTGAAAAACAAGAATTTTATTAAAATACTAGTAAGGAGTTAGTGAAAACATTATAAAGCAGAAATCACCAGGATGAGGTTTTGGAGCCACCCCATCAAATTAAAACAGAACTTACAACTAGTGGATTTTCACCACTCCAAACAATGTTATCCCACATTAGTGTTTTTTTTGCTTCACCACTCCAAACACCGTTCGGTTCTGAAAAGACCAAATGTTTCAACGCCTCTAGACAATCTAATTCCCATTTCTATATATTCATTGATGCCCACCACCCGTTCCACTCATAAATGGTATTGAGTACATGAATAACAATATTCCACCATCGTCTTATATTTCAGCAGTTTAACTAACTATTTATACATTTTTCAAATTCTTAAAAAGCACTGCATATAAATATCAACTGATAAAAACAATATCATAAAGAAAATAACAGTATATTTAAATATAAAATGTTTTAGTGTTATTGATATAGTTTTTTAATAAAGAAAATAATATTCGTTATAACTCAATGATTATCTTTTATTTAAATGTATTTATCAGTTGGTTAGGGCATCTCCAACCCAAAACACTAAAAAAACACTGAAAACACTAAAAATGGTGGGTCCCTTAAACACTAAAAAAAATCCAACTCCAATCACACACTAAAATAAAAACACTAAAAACATTTTTAATAATAAAATAATATATCTATTTATTATTATACTATTTTATTAATTTATTAAACTATTAATCTTTATATATAATTAGAAAATATGAATTAAATATTAGTATAATTTTTAGTGGTCTACCTTTATTGGCCTTCAAATATAGAGGCCAAAAATTTAGACCTCTATACTTTTTAGTGTTTTAGTGGTTGGTTGAAGATGAAAAAAACTCTATTTTTGTGATTTTTGTGTTTTTAGTGGTGGGTTGGATATGATTTTATTAGGTAGCCTTAATACAGTTTAAAAGTTTTTATGAAGTTACGTATTATCTTTGAAATTTAAGATATTTGTATTAATAAATTATATCACATGAATAAAAAGTTAAAAGTTTTTATTAAAGTATTATATAATATAGTATAGAGTAATAAAATGCAATTAAAAATGTTTTACATCAAATTCGAAAGAACATATCCGTGACATTAATTATTAGTTAGTTAATAAATGTAAAAATTGAGTCTTTATAAATAAATAAAAATTAAGATAACAAATGCTTATATTTTTATTCAGAGGATTATAAATAACTTTTTAAAAAGCAAACTATTTATATCAATTTAAAAAGATACGGTTATACAATTTAAATAATATATTTATATTTAGTTGAATAATTTAATCAGCTTTCAATTGTTAGGGTTAAAAAAGAAAGACTCAAAACATAACTCCGAATCCTCCTCCTCTAAATGATTAGCAGTTCATGAAACAATATCAAACTCATAAACCTCGTTCAAAGCAAATTCGATTGTGCGTTTACCTGCTTTCGCCTCAGCCGCATCGATATTTTCGTCTCTCTTTCTGCTTGTCACTATTGACCTCCCATAATACAAGTTTTCATTCTTCTATTTCTTCTTTTCGTTGTTGTTTCCACAAATATATATGTTCTTGTAAGTATGGAGAACTACGGAAGAAAAGGTTTACCAAGCATATATTTAGAATGCAAAACCTGCAATTCATGAGTCATCTGTAAAGGTAGTGTATGTATTTGTATGCTCATGCAAGTACAACTGTTATGCACCATGGATATATAAAAAAAGTATTCCCAAACCCAATTGCATGATGGATGATAGGCGACGTTTTTGTCAATTCATAAAAGGACTTAAACTACCCAATGGATTTGGATCGAACTTCAAGCAAAAAGTGACTAATAACGATACCAACATTACAGGGTTGAAATCTCATGATTGCCACATAATGATGCAACGTTTGCTACCGGTAGGAGTTCGAGGATACCTAGATGCAAATATTTCAACCCCAATCATCGAGTTGTGCTATTTCTTTAAGCAAGTTTGTGCTAGAACTTTGGTGGTGGAGGATATGAGGAAAGCAAAATTCGAAGGAGTAAGTATCTTTGCCATGAACTATTTTTAAGTTAAGTTTATAAAATAATTTAAAAGTTGATACTAATCTAAAGCATTTACAGCGAATTCAAGTCTAAAATTCACGACGGTAACTTACAAAACGAATTTACTCATTGGTTTAAAAATAAGGTAATTACATAATATATATGATTCTGTTAAATAGACCATTACTTAAACTTATCAAATTTTCCCTTTTTATAGATTTGTAATTTGCAACTAGCAGAGTCTCCTGAGTGTACTGAATAATTATTTGCTTTGGCACATCGTCCGGATTTCAATGCATACTCGTACACCGCTTACATAGTCAACGGTGTGAGATTTGTGGTACATAGTCGTGATATTCGTCGCACCACTCAAAACAGTGGAGTGGCAGTACCAGGGACGGACCGGTTTACATTTTATGGTCAATTAGAAGAAATTATAGAGATATGTTATCTAAGTGGTTGCTCGGTTGTGCTCTTTCGATGTAAGTGGTTCAACACCAATCCGGGGAAGAAATGATGTGTCACAAAAAATAACATAACTAGTATTACCGTAAATTCTGAATGGTTTAAATCTGACACATACATTCTTGCTATACAAGCAAAACAAGTGTTCTACATTGAAGACCCATTTGAAAATCATAATTGGAGGGTTGTGGAAGATGTTAATCACCAAAAAATCTGGGATCATCCAAGTATCAATGAAGTTAACGAGATTGATGTCATACACGATAACAGCTCGTCTAACTTTGTGTTATCGGCTGATTTGGATTATTTGGCTAACATCGGCTTGGAAAGAGTTGGACAATCAAGGGTAGTTGATGAAATATGTAGTCTTCACGTTGCGGAAGATGAAAATGGGGAAGCTGATATAGATCATTCAGATGATAACGTAGATTCAGATAATGATGATGTAGATGACTACTGTTCTAGTGATGAGTCTGATTGATTTATTTATGTTGATCGCTTTAGGATGCATTTCACTTGATTTCTAAAAATACGATAAACTGTGTTGTGCATACATCTAGGGTTTTCATTTAATGATATATACTAACTTGTGCTGATCTATCATGAAGATTTGTGATGTATAAGATTATGTCTTGTAAAAGATATATTAGAATACGGTATAAAAACATTTCATATACAAATTTTACCAAACCTTATTATCGTATTTTGATGCAGTCTTGTTGGAGTATCCATTTACGGTAATTATATTTTCATATATTTGTCTTCGTTTTTCATTGTGCGGGTACACATTTTAGGTAATCAAAGGTAATTAATATTTATTTGTTAGTTGGCATTATACAACGTAGATACTTTATGTAACACCCGGAATTTTATATGTAAAATAATGAATTTCTCTTCCTAATATGATGATTTTTGGTAGCTAGATGAAGTGTTTCAAAGGTTTAGTGCTGGGTTACAATGAACGAGGAGAAAGGAGCGGAAACCAAAGCCGAAATGAGTCTTGATACCCACTCGGCGATCATGACAGGCTATCTTGCCATGTCATGATCGCATAGCAAGATCGCAGAAGCATAAAATTGGCCAAAATCAGTAGTAATCTCGCTGTACGAAGCTAGAGATCATGACACTGTGACCTTGCCATGTCATGATCGCATGGTCATCATCGCCGGGACGCAACTGAAGACAATTTCAGCTCCAAACTCGCGTTACCAATCGGGAGATCATGACAGGCGATCATGCCATGTCATGATCGCATGGCATCATCGACCGGGTGGTCCAGAGAGAACAACAAGTCCCGATTTTCAGCTCTTCTTACTCACTTCTGAGATATAAAACTCGTTTTTCAGACCACTGCATTGAATGAGATTTTGGAGCACTTATTACTCTCATCTACTTCATCTCATCACATTTATTTCATCATTTAAGTGGAGATTCAAGTCAAGATCAAGCATTAAAGCTTCAAGTGGTGGTATTCTTGGGTATCTCACAAAGCTTCATCATCTTCATCTTCTTAGGAGATTTTCTAGGATTTTGCCAAACCCTAGCTTATGAGTTCATTCCCAACCCTTTTACAAACCTAATACTTGTTCTAAATGCTAGTATTTACTCATTTTAAGTTATAATTTCAAGTATTTATGCATTTGGTTAAGTTTGGATATTTTAGGTCAAAATGAAGAAATTGGGGATATTGATCTTGGAGATGATGAGCATTATAAATGATTTTATTTTTTTGGGAATGTCTCATTATGAAGAAATCTTTGAATATGGAACTAAAACTATTTGACCTAATTTTTGGTAAAGTTCATATTTCAAAAGGGAATCGTTATATAAAGGTTTTTCAGTAAATGGAAAACTATCACTACGTCTCGTTTGATGTAGTTGATCTATAGACTAGTATGTAATGGATCCATAGGCATTTAGTCGGTTTTATTACAGGATTGTTGTCCCCTTTATGTATGCGTTCGAGTCATCGAAGGCTTTAGATATTATTATATTAATTGGTTGTTACCACTTGCCATTGACTCTTACGTACGTGCCGAATTAGGGTCATTGGAAGCTTTAGATGTTATTACATTAATTGGTTGTCACCAATTTCCACTGATTCCTTGCATGAGCTTTCATTGGAATCATCGGAGGCTATAGATGTCGTTAGATTAATTGGTTGTTGCCAATTGCCATTGGTTCCTTTGTTAAGCCAACATCGAGTAGTGACCTACTTTTGTATCCGTCACCAAAGATGGTATGATCGGGTAACCCCCGGTCACTTTTAAAAGAGCCTTGCTCACCAAGAGTAAGCTTTCAAGTTAAGTTATTTGGGATAAATCCTTTCACTCTTTTAATTAAATATTTTATGGCTTTATCCATTTAACTGTTTGTTCTCACTAGGCGTAAGCCTAACACTTGATTTTAAATGTTGTTTAGCAGATGATCGGGCTAAAGGGGCTTCTTAGAGAGGATCGGTGTGACGTGCCGGTGAAGGCACTCTTTTTGGGATTACACAATATAATGTAAATATTGGAGATACTAGAAAGATTATTTTGAGGAGTATTAGCAACACCCGAGCCTAATTTATGTATTGTACCATGTAGATTATTAGGTTGTTGTTATAGTATACCATCCGTACATGTAAACTCCCATACTCATTCCCCATTTATTGGGTGATTTTATATATTTCCGTATTTATTATTCGGTTCAAATTTGCTCTAATTTTTAGAGTGTTACAAGTTGGTCTCAGACCTCTAGTTTAAGCGAACTTGGTATGAATTTAAGATGCCTAGACTTAAGCTGAGACTTTAAGTGTATATTTGTGAGATATGGGTAGAAACTCTTGAGATAAAAGAGCTTTAGAGTCGACGGAAATGCGCTAATCATGAAATGTGACTTTGGTAATAGGAATTCTTATGTGTATGATATATCCAAGATATCACGTAGCTAATGCTATTTTGGGTACATTGTATTCTGAGTATGCTTATTTTACTATTGTTATGATGATTGGTGAATGTGTTATACGTATCTATGTTATCCTTATCTTACTCCTACTCTGCCATCTTGACAGACTAAGATAGTGAACACGCATACCAGATTGCGGAACGAAGTTGAAGGCGCGAATAACATTGCTAGAAATCCAGATCCAATAACGACAGTGGAGGTTACTCAATCACCTCCGATTATTCCTCCTCTTACCAATAGAGGCCACCTAGATTAACTACTATCCCGCCATTAACCTTAACGCGGGAGGTCCTCTAATGGTAGAGGCGGGTTCTCAAGATGAACTGCAAGTTTGGTTGTTGCAGGCGGTAAATTCTCTTATGACTAAACAACATGAGGTTGTCCTCAATATGTTTGAGGAGAGGGATGCCAGTTATAGAAGGCATGAAATGACCGCTGAGAATCAAGTGGAAGGTTCTTGAGGGAATGGAGCCGCACATGCTACTGAATAGACACCCATGACTGAGGTGAGAAGAGCGGGAAGAAGTTGCTCGTACAAGGACTTCATGTGTACCAAGCGACCCAAGTTCTCAGGCTCAGATAACCCAGTAATGTGCATGAAGTGGCTACGAGAGATCGAGCAAGCCTTTGGCTCGAGTGATTGCGAAGAGAGGCAAAAGGTGAAGTTTGCTTTGCAAATACTCCGGATGAGAAAGAGAGCAAGACCGTGAGAGAGTACACGAGGCTATTTGTGGAGAAGCTAAGTCTTGTGGGGCATGTGGCCCCGGATGAAAAAGAGAAGGTGAAAGCTTACCTCAAAGGATTGCCATCTGACATGTTGGCAATGGTTAGAGTTTCAAAACCCTCCACTCTTGGGGAGGCAATTGAGGAAGCTCAACATATGGAGGATGCCCAAAATTTGGGCACAGAAGAGAGGAAGGTAGTTAGAGAGAAGAGGAAATGGGAAGGCAACTCCATGCCACCTAAAAGATCGGGCCCATTCAACAACAACCGTGGGGGCAACCTCGGACGGGAAGCTAAGTGGTGCGCCAATTGCCAAAAGAAACATAATGGCAGTTGCAATTCTAACCACTGTCGCAAGTGCGGGAAGCCCGACCATACTCAAGAAAATTGTCCCGTCAAAGGACTCGTTTGCTTTAAGTGCAAGGAGCCGAGACACTACAAAAGAGATTGCCCGAAGTGGAAGATGGAAGGACACTCGGGGAGGAAGGAAGATACCCCTAAAGCTACAGGAAGGGCCTTTAAGATGGCCGCGGATGAGGCTAAGGTGGCGGACTTTGTGTCGGGTATGTTCCTTGTTAACTCCGTTCATGCTCATGTTCTTTTTTATTCCGATGCTACTTTTTATTTTGTGTCTTCTACCTTCTATCCAAGACTTCCACACCTCTTAGCACTTTAGAAGATGCTTACATTGTTGAAATAGCCAATGGGAAACAAGTGTTGGTTCGAGATGTTCTCAAAGATTGCAAACTGGAAATTGAAGGGAATAAGTTTGGGGTAAATCTCATACCCATGGCAATAGAAGGGTTTGATGTTATAATAGGAATGGATTGGTTGGCCGAGAATCATGCCGAAATAGTATGCTCCATGAAAATGATTCGGATCCCGTTAACGGAGGGTGGTATGGTGGTGGTCTACGGGGAAAGAAGGAGAGGTGAAATGGCATTGTTGGCATTGGCAAAGGCACACAAGTTCCTAACTAAAGGATGTCCTTCGTTCTTAGCATATGTTCTAGATTCTAAGTTGGAAAAGAAAAAAGCTTGAAGAGGTTTGAGTTGTTAGTGAATTTCCGAACGTTTTCCCTGAAGATTTGCCGGTTTGCCACCCGATAGACAAGTGGAATTTGGTATAGATCTTGTACCAGGGGCCGCTCCAATAGCTAGACCTCCTTACTGATTGGAACCATCCGAAATGCAAGAAATGATGTCACAACTACAAGATCTCGTAGAGAAAGGTTTTGTAAGACCAAGCTCATCACCGTGGGGATCACTAGTTTTATTCGCAAAGAAGAAAGATGGCACAATGAGAATGTGTATCGATTACAGAGAGCTAAATAAAGCAACCGTAAAGAACAAATACCCACTCCAAGAATTGATGATCTCTTTGATCAACTTCAAGGAGCAGGATGTTTCTCGAAAATCGATCTTCGTTCGGGTTATCATCAAGTGAAGGTGAGGGGAGAAGATGTGGCGAAGACGGTATTTAGAAAGCGTTATGGTCATTACGAGTTTCTTGTAATGCCATTCGGTTTGACTAACGCACCGGCGGTGTTCATGGATTTAATGAACCGAGTATGCCGACCCTTCCTTGACAAGTCGGTAATCGTGTTCATTGATGATATACTCGTTTACTCTAATAACGAGTTAGACCATGAGCAACACGTTCGGGAAATCTTAGAAGTTTTAAGGAAGGAGAAATTGTATGCAAAATTCTCCAAGTGTGACTTTTGGTTGAAAGAAGTCCAATTCTTAGGCCATGTAGTCACTTAAGAGGGAGTAAAAGTGGATCCGTCTAAAATTAAAGCAATGATGAATCGGGAACCGCCAAAGAGTCCGTCAGAAATTCGAAGTTTTTTGGGATTGGTGGGCTACTATAGAAGATTCATTCAAGATTTCTCCAAGGTTGCATCTTCATTGACGGTGTTGACTAAGAAGAATGTGAAGTTCATTTGGACCGAAAAACAAGAGAAAGCTTTTCAGACTCTTCAAAGGAAGTTATGTGAAGCTCCGATCCTCTCCTTACCGGAGGGATCCGAAGATTTTGTGGTTTATAGTGATGCATCCAAGATGGGTTTAGGATATGTGTTGATGCAAAGAGGCAAGGTGATTGCCTACGCATCAAGACAGCTCAAGGATCATGAGAAGAATTATCCTACCCATAATTTGGAATTAGCCGCGGTGGTTTTTGCTTTGAAGTTGTGGCGGCATTACCTTTACGGTACTAAGTGCACTCTCTATACCGATCACAAAAATGTCAAATATGTCTTTGAGCAAAAAGAGCTAAACATGAGACAACGACGTTTTCTTGAATTACTCAAAGACTATGACTGTGAGTTGCTTTACCACCCGGGTAAGTCAAATGTGGTAGCGGAAGCCTTGAGTCGAAAGGAGTATGATAGTGGAAGTGCCATACTTAAAAGGATTGACATAGTGTCTAGCTTGATCGACCGGATTAAAATATCCCAAGCGGAGGCACTTTTGGAAGAGAACCTCAAGAGTGAGCTGATGGTCAAACAACACTTGCTTTTGACGGAAGACGGTCATGGGTTGAAGTTGTTTCAAGGCGGTGTTTGGGTGCCCAAGTTAGGGGGCAACCGTGAGTTGTTATTGGAAGATGCACACAAGTCCAAGTATTCTATTCATCCGGGTAGCACCAAAATGTATAAAGATTTGAAGTTGACATATTGGTGGCCTGTTATGAAGTTGGATGTGACCAAATATGTAGAAAGGTGTGTAACGTGTTTGCAAGTGAAAGCGGAACACCAAAAGCCATACAGGAGTCTCCAACCCTTAGAGATACCGGAGTGGAAATGGGAACACCTTACCATGGACTTCGTGACTAAGTTGCTATAAACTTTGGGAGGTCATGATATTATATGGGTGGTGGTGAATTGTTTGACAAAGAGTGCTCATTTCTTGCCTATGCGTGAAGCCGGTCCCGTTGATAAGCTCGCAAAATTGTATGTGAATGAGATCGTGTCAAGACACGGTATGCCTTTGACTGTCGTATCGAATCGAGATAGTCGGTTCACTTCAAAATTTTGGGAAGGATTGCAAAAGGGATTAGGCACTAAGATTCATCTAAGTACCGCATACCATCCCCAAACCGATGGCCAAAGCGAGAGGACCATTCAAACTCTCGAAGATATGCTTAGATCTTGCGTCATCGATTTTGGTGGGAGTTGGGATTCGCATCTACCACTTGTGGAGCTTGCCCACAACGATAGTTACCATTCTAGCAGTGGAATGGCATCGTTTGAGGCCTTGTATGGAAGAAAATGTAGGACTCCGGTGTGTTGGTTGGAAGCGGGAGAGAAACAATTTGTCGGCCCCGAGATTGTTCAAGAGACGGCCGACAAGGTGAAAGACATCCGACAGCGGCTCAAAGCGACTCAAGATCGTCAAAAGAGCTACGTCGATAAGAAAAGAAGACCCATGGAGTTCCAAGTGGGTGATTGTGTGATGATAAAAGCGTCTCCATGGAAGGGCATTATTCGTTTTGGGAAGCGTGGAAATCTTAGTCCTCGTTTCCTTGGACCATTTAAAATCTTAGAAAAAGTGGGACGACAAGCATATAAGTTGGAGTTGCCACCCGAAATGGCCGGCATACATCCTACTTTTCACATATGTTACTTGAGGAAGTGTTTGGCGGAAGAAGAGAGTGTAATACCTCTCTCGGAAATTAGAGTCGACAATAATCATTGTGTGGAGGAACCGGAAGCGATCTTAGAAAGAAAATCTAAAATGCTTCGACACAAGGAAATCGTCCTAGTGAAATTCCAATGGAGACATCACCGTGGATCAAACGTGACATGGAAAGCGGAAGAGGACATGAATAGAAGATATCCTCACTCATTCTCTTAGTTTGTAAAAAACAAAATCGAGGACGGAATTAAATTCAAGGGTGGGAGGATTGTAACACCCAGAATTTTATATGTAAAATAATGAATTTCGCTTCCTGATATTATGATTTTTGGTAGCTAGATGAAGTGTTTCAAAGGTCTAGTGCTGGGTTATAATAAACGGGGAGAAAGAAGTGGAAACCGAAGCCGAAATAAGTCTTGGCACCAACTTGGCGATCCTGACAGGCTATCTTGCCATGTCATGATCGCATGGCAAGATCGCAGAAGCCTAAAATTGGCCAAAATTAGCAGTAATCTTGCGGTACAAAGCGGGCGATCATGACACGGCGACCTTGCCATGTCATGATGGCATGGTCATCATCGTCGGGACGCAACTAAAGACAATTTTCAGCTCCAAACTCGCGATACCGGTTTGGCGATCATGACAGGCGATCATGACAGGCGATCATGCCTTGTCATGATCGTAGGGCATCATCGCCTGGGTGGTCCAGAGAGCCCAATAAGTCCCGATTTTCAGCTCTTCTTCCTCACTTCTCAGATACAAAACTCGTTTTTCAGAGCACTGCATTGAAGGAGATTTTGGAGCACTTATCACTCTCATCTACCTCATCTCATCACATTTATTTCATCATTTAAGTGGAGATTCAAATCAAGATCAAGTATTAAAGCTTCAAGTGGTGGTATTCTTGGTTATCTCACAAAGCTTCATCATCTTCATCTTCTTAGGAGATTTTCTAGGGTTTTGCCAAACCCTAGCTTTTGAGTTCATTTCCGACCCTTTTACAAACCTAATACTTGTTCTAAATGCTAATTTCAAGTATTTATGCATTTAGTTAAGTTTGGATATTTTAGGTCAAAATGAGGAAATTGGGGATTTTGATCTTGGAGATGATATGAGCATTATAAATGATTTTATTTGTTTGGGAATGTCTCATTATGAAGAAATCTTTGAATATGGAACTAAAACTATTTGACCTAATTTTTGGTAAAGTTCATATTTCAAAATGAAATCATTATATAAAGGCTTTTCGGTAAATGAAAAACTATCACTACGTCTCGTTTGATGTAGTTGATTTATAGACTAGTATGTAATGGATCCATAGGCATTTAGTTGGTTTTATTACGGGATTGTTGTCCCCTTTATGTATGCGTTCGAGTCATCGGAGGCTTTAGATATTATTATATTAATTGGTTGTTACCACTTGCCATTGACTTTTACGTACGTGTCGAATTAGGGTCATCGGAGGCTTTAGATGTTATTACATTAATTGGTTGTCACCAATTGCCATTGATTCCTTTCACGAGCTTTCATTGGAGTCATCGGAGGCTATAGATGTTGTTACATTAATTGGTTGTCGCCAATTGCCATTGGTTCCTTTGTTAAGCCAATATCGAGTAGTGACCTACTTTTGTATCCGTCACCAAAGATGGTATGATCGGGTATCCCCCGGTCACTTTTAAAAGGGCCTTGCTCACCAAGAGTAAGCTTTCAAGTTAAGTTATGTGGGATAAAGTCTTTCAGTCTTTTAATTAAATATTTTATGGCTTTATCCATTTAACTGTTTGTTCTTACTAAGCGTAAGCCTAACACTTGATCTTAAATGTTGTTTATCAGATGATCGGGCTAAAGGGCTTCTTAGAGAGGAGCGGTGTGGCGTGCCGGTGAAAGCACTCTTTTTGGGATTACAGATTATAATGTAATTATTGGAGATACTAGAAAGATTATTTTGAGGAGTATTAGCAATACCCGAGCCTAATCTATGTATTGTACCATGTAGATTATTAGGTTGTTGTTATAGTATTCCATCCGTACATGTAAACTCCCATACTCATTCCCCATTTATTGGGTGATTTTATATATTTCCGCATTTATTACTCGGTTCAAATTTGCTCTAATTTTTAGGGTGCTACATTTTAATTATTTTAGTTGCACTTGCGCCATGCATTTTCCCAAGCAGGTCATATGGCAGCAGTTGCAAGAGGCCATGGTGCAGATGCTGGAGGCGATCCTCCTCCTGGTATAAGCAGGTAAATTTATTTTACTTTGAAATAATTTGGTATAAGCAGGTCATATCTTATGTTTCTACACGGTATAAGCAGGTAAATCTATTTTACTTTGAAATAATTTGGTATATTATTAATGATATGGTAAGTCTACTAAAACAATCCTATGTATTTATTTTTCATAGAAAAATCCGGCGACATAGGTATTGTCGAGTTTGATCGGTAATTCGCGTAAAATGCACACTCGGTCCAGAGAATGGGTCAACGACGATGCTCGGTCATGTCTTGTAAGTAATTATTTAACTTTCATTAATTAATAATTGCATTTAACATTTATATATATATTCATTATTCTTATTAAAAAAACTACACAGGAGAAGATGATTGCAGAAAAAGAATCACTAACGCAACAGCATGGATCTGAATCCTCGACACCAGTAAACGAGTCACAAATATTATCCTAAGTACTAGGAGAACATCGCGATCATAGAACGGCGCGAGGAAGCAAGTTGAAGGGTAATTCGTCTTCCTCTATGTTTGACGAGTCTGAATACACCAAACCACCTCAGCGATCGTTTACTGATGACCAGGTACAGGAAATGATGTCAAACTTTAGTGCATTCGTTAGGCATAGTAACGAGACGCACATGGCTCTGGTTCAGGCAATTAGGAATATTAGCCCGAATGCCCAGGTTCCCGATATTCCTACTTTTACTTATACCATGCCAGTAATCGCCACCATCACCATCACCATCACCACCAAGCAAAATACCGACGATGACACTGATGAGGATTTGGGGCCTAATTAGATATTTATTATTCACATTTTTATTTTTAGATTTTGTTTTATACAATTAATTTTTTTTTCGTGTTTATTATTGGTACTTCTATGTTTCAACGTTTATTTTTAGTACTTGATGAAACCATGTTTAATTTTCTTAAAAATGTGTTTATTGTTGGTGTTTCCGTGATTGTATGTTATATTGTTGATTTTTCTTACTGTTACAATCGTGTTTATTTAAAAATGTGCAGAAAATAGCTGGAAAATACCAAAAAAATATGACCTTTATAGCAACGACAAACCATCCCATTTATATAGGGGTGGCAATTCCCGACACGACATGAAACACGACACGAACCCGACACGAAAATAAACGGGTTAGGGTTGAACTTTCTGACACGCCAACCCGTCAACCCGCTAACCCGTCAAATAAACGGGTCATGTTCGGGTTGAGCCAAACGGGTCGCAGGTTGACCCGCCAACCCGCCAAAAAATAATTTTTTTTTAAACCTACTTTTTTTATATAAAAAAATATATTTTACTTAAAAGTCTCAAATAGTCAAAAAAGTTTGCTTTATTTGGTCTTATTTAAGTTGCCGTTTGAACTTTTTATTTGTTTGAATTTGGTTGTGTTTAGACTTTTAAATGTTTGAAACCTGAATGTTTGAATTTGGTAGTATTATTAGGTGAATTTGGTTATATTATTAGATGAATTTTTTTGTGTATGGACTTTTTATTTGTTTGAAACTTTTGTTTAGACTTTTTGTTTAAATTTGAATGTTTGAATTTGATTGTATTATTAGGTGACCCGCCAACCCGTTTATGACCCGTCAACCCGTTTACAACCGGCCAACCCGCCAACCCGAGCGTGTGCGGGTTAGGGTTGCATATCTCGACACGATTAGTTAAACGGGTCGTGTCGGGGTTGACCCTCCCTGACACGCCAACCCGCCAACGCGTGACCCGCCAACCCGAACACGACCCGATTGCCACCCCTACATTTATATTGACGAAATGTAGTCGCTAATAGTAATATCCGAGAAATTAGTTAATTTACTTATAGAGATGATATGTGGTTGCTAATAGTATATTTTTAAATAATTAATATTTTACTTATAGCGACAATATGTGGTTGCTAATACTATATTTTTAATTAATTATTTATTTTACTTATAGCGACGATATGTGGTTGCTAATACTATAGTTTAAATAATTAATTATTTTACCTATAGCGACGACATATGGTTGCTAATAGTAATTTTTAAATAATTAATTATTTTACTTTTAGCAACGACCTACGGTTACTTAATTAATTAATTTAATTTAAATCGCTTGTAGCGACGAGTCTCCGTTGCAATAAACCCTCATTGTAGCTCGTCGTCGCAATAAACCCTCATTTAAATCGCTTATAGCTCGTCTTCGCTTTTGTCATTGCTTACGGTTGTTATTGATTTTTTTTGCAACCAACTTTTAGCTACCAGACTTTTAGCAACAACCGTAGTCGCTATACGTGTTTAGCGACGACATTTTGACATGTAGCGACGACAAAAGTCGTCTCTATAACCGCCATTTCTTGTAGTGCACCTAAATGGTCAGAACCCTAACATAAAGAAAATACTTCCAAATATAAGTTCCAGGAAACTAGAAGTAAAGGTTTTGATAAGAAATATGATCTAAATGGTTGAAATAACTTATAAATCGAGATTTGGAAGAAAACCCTAAGTTTTGTCAACAATGGTGGAAGAAAAGTTGGAGAAGATGAAGAACACAATTTCATGAAGACTTGCCTTGGATTCCTCAAGCTAGATATGGAGTTAATACTTTGGATTGGTTGATAATGCGGGCTAAGTGTTCAAGAAGGTGGAAGAAATGAGTGAGAAATGAGGTTTGAAGAAAAATTGGTAGTCATGCTATTACCCTACCTTCATTGTGCCTGAAAATCGTCTCCCGCGACCTGGCGCGTGACCCCAAGTCACAGCGCAGGGCACGGGCGTGCCCAGATCCCTGACAAACAGTGACTTACGTGACCCTTTGTGCAATCCCTAGTCGTGGAGCAAGACGCGCAACATGCATGTTTCTCCCAGTGCTTTGCTATTTCTCGGATTTTCTCAAACCAAAATACCCTTTAGTCATATAAACATTTACTTGGCCAAATATTAACTTCTATTACCACTCTTTCATTCCAGAACTCAAATATTATATCTTAGGATTAATTTCTCCTAAAAACCAATCTTAGTTCCAAAAACAGGACTTTTCTAACTTGCACTTCTGGATCCCCTTCCACACATATGCGGCAGGTCGCATGTGATGTGTGTATATTCATACCAATTTTTGGTCCACTTTAAGTACGTTTTTGGTCTACTTTTATTGAGAATGGAGCTAAATTGTAGAATTTGGTCATGTTTATGTTGAAGAAAGCAAAAAGAAGCAATTTGCTACATTGCTGCATCAACTATAACCAACCCGGTTAGGTCCGATTGAGTTTCAAATGTTTTGTTAAATAGATGTTTTGTTCTATTTGAATAAGAAAAAAAGATGTTCAGCTGATGGAAGAGAAAGGTGTCCTAAAGATGTCTTGGTAAGTTGTGTTACAAATGTACTTAAGCATCTTTTAGTTTTACATGTTGTGTATTAACCATTGGATAATACTTATATGAATCTTTAAGATTCTCTAAACTCTCCCTATGTAAATAGAGCGAATCTTGTTTATTTTGTATCCCATCTGGACCTACATCTTGTGATACAAGATTAAAAATTCCACCTAAACTCATTTTTGATAAGAGATTCAAGCCTAGATATAAAACAATTGATTTTTCCTAAAATGTCGAATTGTTTGGGTTGATTCTCAAATTGAAGGGTTCTATGAAAACTTAAATGTTGAAATCCATGGGATATAGCTATGAAAGGTATATAAAAGTGTTTCAATGCTCAAAACAACATTTCTTATGTATGTAGGAAATGTTTTAAGTTCAGAAACGAAGTTTTATGGGTGATTTGAAATTCAAGAAGGATTTTTGATGTATGGAATATCTAAGCATGTTTATAAAGTTTAATAAACATGTTCGAATACGTTCACTTCAATAATAATTTGTATTTGAAAAAAATGAGTATTTGATAGAAGGTTGGATTATGAACAAATTTTATGTCGAAAACAAGTTTTACGCATACCTTGAATTCATACATGGTGTTTTGATATAAACTTTGGTAAAGACTTAATGGAAATTCTTTAGTTGGGAATTCAATGTTGAAACTATATAGGTTGAAATAAGTCAAATATGTGTGAAGATGAGTTTTGAAAGTATGACTTCAATCTTAAAATGATTTGGTCCAAATTGTTCTTTTGGTTGTTGCTAGAAATCGTAAAATTTATAATCAATCACTTGTAACTCGGATTTAAGCTTGTATTATCTTTCTGGAAAGGTTAGGATATCTACTACAAATCACTAAGAGACGTTATGTCGTAATTCTGACTTTGAAATGGTCAAGAATGCGTTTGTGCATAACAGGTCTGTTTTTAGCCGAGAAACAATGATGTAGCACTCATATGAAAATAGTTGTATGAATGTTTGGAACGGTTCATGATAGTAGAAAAAGATTGAAAAGTTATCTACAACCTGTATGATATTGGTTGGATTAATATGAATGTCTGATGCAGGCTTCAGCTTATACGTTGTATCAATGTCGTAAGTGAATCATATAGGTAACAAGGCATGTTCACAAACAATTCTTAAACCAGACTTAAACTAAACAGGCTATGGGAAGTTCAAGTGTATTTTAACTAGGTACGTACATGTTTAACGCATTTTTACATAACCGAGTTATGTTATTTGTCTTCGAATATGTGTTGTAGAAAAGGCATGATTTAAATAATATTATAAAATATGGTTATTATATGTTTTATAAAAGTAAATTTAAACGAGAACCGAGATCATGTTAAATTTTTATGAAACCTATATGGAATATATTTTGATGTATTAAAAGTTGATGAGTAAGGAAGGAATGGTTTGCTCTTGTGAAAATATATGAGATGTTGGATTGTGACTGCTTTTTGATAAAACACATAGAAACTTAGATTTTCAAAGAAATACGGTGGCCCATGCCACCGTATTGTTCATCCATCCATCATTGTGTAAAAAGATTTAGAATCGTGAAAATTGACAGCGTATTAATTTATTATGCTATCGTATATATTTTAAAATTATAATGAGAATAACTTTTCTTTAGTAGAGTTGGTTTGCAAGACTTTTTTTCTTCCTTCCAGACTCATGTTTGAATCTTGTTAATGTCATTATCTTAGTTAAATGGTGTCACCGGTTGAATTTTTTTACCTTTATTTATTTCTTATAGTCTAATGGTGCCACGATTTGAAATACTTTTCCTTATAATTATTTCTTTTAAATGATATCACTGTCTGAATTTTTTTCGGGTCCGTCCCTATTAATTCCCACCTTCAAATTCAATCTAGAACGTACATCCTATAAGATTCAATGGTTGATCATTGTCTGATAAAAGATGCAAATAATTTTATAGATATGTATAAAACAAAAAAAAATTAAAAAACTTGTAAAGGAAATGCTTGCCCAAATGTTGAAACTTCAATTTTAGAATTCCTTTTCTTTTTTTTGATGATAGGCATTTAAAATAACTAATAAGGCGATTTATCGTTTGAGTTCTATGCTTAAGATATTGCGAGAAAGGAGTTATGTGAGAAGCGTAAGAAGATATCTAAATCATTGATCATTTTTAATCTCATATTCATCCATGAATTACGCTTTAGAAGGAATTTGATCCGGTACATCTCGATGCATCCCATATCGGTGAATCTTATCCTAATCTGCATCCAAGAGTGGAGATCTTTTCTTACACTTTTTCACCTTAACTCTCCTTCTCACTACAACCCAACCTTTGAGTTCTATTACTCATATGTAATTCAAAGTGACTATAACCACAAGGGTTGTGGCCTATTGCTTGAATGCCTGGGGGTTGAAGGAATATCCTACCCACCCAAGGTTCGAATCCAGCGCCTTCAACAATTGTGGCCACTGAGTTTATCAGGACTGATTATTGCAGTAAAAAAAACTTTGTCGGGATTAGTTTGGGCTTTGCCTAGGATACCCTTCACAAAAGAAATTCAAAGTGACTATTACGATTTTAGAGACAACTTCAGTTAGAAAAGCACTCAAAGGTAGAAACTGATGGAAATCAAAATAAAAATAAAGCTCTTTAATAAAAGAATTTATCAAATGTTATTATTTAAGATATTGTTTCACATATGTTTGTGTTCATACGAAAAAATATTACATGTGAAAAAAACTTTGGTCCAATTTCACATATGAAACAAATATTCCTATGATGAAATAAATAAGTGAACCAACATTTTCTTTTCACGTGTAATATGTGTTCATCATATGAACATAAACATATGTGAAACAAAATTTTAAATCATAACATTTTGTGAAAAATATTATGAAAAGACGACATCGGTGTTCAAATAGAACCAATGATGTCTTTATCTCTCGAATTGGCGCTCTTGAGTTTGCAAACCGTAGAGGCGTAGACAGTCAAGTGAAATCCAATCCACGAAATAATTTGATCTATGGACATCATCATTGTGGTAAAGGTCGTTCCGCTCCTGACCCGGAACCCTCACAAGTCACGACCTAATGTAATTAGTTCCTTCAGTAACCAATAGGATACCTGGCTTCATGGCCACTCTTTACCTTTAAGCCATCACTTTGTTGTGTGGCTGGCGGTAGAACTGGTTTATCCAGAAGTAGTAACTCATATTTTTATATTGGTTTGCATAAGTTTCTACTCTTTAACAAGTTTCTAAATGAAGGGGTCTCTACAATTTTATTTCATAAAAATATAACTTATTAGATTATAAACTTAATAAGATGCAAAATTACTTGTCTTATAAATTTAAAAGTCACGTTAATCAAACTATTGTAATGGGAATCATAAAAATCAATTGTGTATTAATTTGTGTTTGGAAATTGTCATATATATTTAAATACCTAGTAAAATTTCGTTTGAGAGAGTTCATGTGACAACCACAAATAATTTAAAAACTAGAAAAACTGATTTCATTATATGCATTTATCGATAGTATATTATATAAATTTCATCAACATATACATACTATCAATGACGAATATATTTACTTGTAAATGTATTCTGTAAAGTATATATTCAACAATAAATATACATAACTAAAATATTAGCTTTTTGATTATCGAAATATTTATGATCATATGTACATAAACTTCATTCAATAAAATCAAATATAAAGCCTTTTATCTTGTAAAACAAATACTTGATTTGATAATTACCGTTTTACCCTTGCATGAAGGAGTCAGGTTCAAGGGAAAACGCTAAAAAGAAAAAAAAAACTGAAAAACATCCTGAGAGCCTTCCATCTGGACGGTATGCATTAATGCATATAGGTAATTTGTAGCATGCATTAGTGAATATTCATCAATGCATATGTAATGATAGAAGCATTGGTGCATATGAAGAAAAAACGTTTATACGCATTAATGCATACTGTCCAGATGTAAGGCTCTCAGGGTGTTCTTCAAGTTTCTTCTTTTTTAGTGTTTTCCTATGAACCTCCCCCATCATTTATACGTAAACTTCGTTGGAATAAAATCAAATACAAAGCCTTTTATCTTGTAAAACAAATACTTGATTTCATAATTACCGTTTTACCCTTGCATGTATTAATAGATGTGGGGGATAACAGGGTGTAAGTATGGAAGAATATTTATGAGGTTGGAACTTAAGATATTGTACAAAAATGTACTTACACATTTCAAAGATACCTGTTTCAATAAGATTTTGTTGTCGAAAATAAAATCTCATTATTTTGGACATTTACTTATGTCATCCAACAAATTCATAACTAAGAGGTCAAATCATATAAAAATCATATAAAAGTTAATTTTTTTTATAAAAACCATTTTGTATTTGTTATTTTACTGATGAATTAACACATGTAAGCATTCAACCTTGTTTCATTGATGAAACGTACAACAATGATTTTGTATGTAAAAAATATAAAAATACGTTTATAAATGAAACATACACTCATACTTACACATAAGAACAAACTCATTAAAACAATATGAATTATAATTTAAAATCAGACTTATTAGATGATTTCGATTGATTTTCACGGTTTGATTTTTTTCTATATGTTGTTTCATCTATAAAACAACGGATGGAATTTGTTATCACGATTTTTCTAACTTTTAACTGATTTTTATATGATTGCCATCTACATAACTAATCTATAAAATAAATTTAATTTATTCTATTTAGAGCTATTTTAGAGATTTGGGAAGAAATCTCTAAATATAGAGAAATCTTTAAAATCCCTAAACTAGGAGAGAAAACATTATTTTAATATATATACAACCAATCAAAATTATTGAAATTAAATGTGTCGGAGAAAGAAATAATATTTTATTAAATGTATTGAATATTTTAATAATATAATTAATGATTGGTTCTCTAAAATAGAAAAGCTATTGAAGTTAGAAAAAAATATTTTTAGAAATTTTGTTTTTTCATTCTCCATTTTCGAGAGATTATATAAAAGCTGTTGGAGGAGATGCTCTTAAGCTTAACTTTTAGATTTAGATCTAATACAACATAGTCTATTATTAGATATTTAGATGGTAACGTCCAAAAAAAGTTAAATTATGTATATATGTATTTTAATTCGATTAGGAAGATATGATATAAAGTAGGGTGTATATGGTAACACCCTTATATATTTTATCGATTAAAATTTGGACATAATTATCACCGAAAAGATATTGCCACGTTTTTCAAAGAAGTAAAGACATAAACAAGCTACGAAAAATATGCTGACGAAGGTCACGTGCAAATTGATGTAAGCTTAATTCCAAAATGTTTGAAAGGATATAAATAATTATGTAATAAGATGAGACTGGTGTAGGGTTACATCAAGGACGATATGGTTTTTGGACAATAATGAAATTTATAAATGTTGTTTACGAATTTTTCTTATTTTTTATTTTTATATTAAAATTTTAGAGGGTGAAAAAAGTTTCATTGTTGAAGGCATGATGCATGGTGTATCGATTTTGTTATGAAAGCTTTGTCACTTTGTTATTTGTATATAGTGAGGGATGTAGAACTACTCAATAACAAAGAGTAACAAATAGGCTTGTTTCGAAGAAAATATATACTTAGGCCTTGTTTGTTTTTTAAAAAATAAGTTCTTAATAGCTTCTTCTGTCTAATTTGTTAAGAGGTAGTGTCATTCAGACTGTTTGTTTTCTTTCAATTTTTCAGAGACACTTATGTCTTATTGTCCTTTTATCTGATAAGAGGTAAACTAACCTCTTATTTGCCTCTTATTGTTGTCCAAACTCTCGGCAACGATGTTTCTCAATCGATTAACCTTGATCGATCATTTATCTCAATTGATCATCATCAAATAGATCCTTACTTGTCTCAATTTATGTATTTTAATAGGATTTAAATGTGCTAAATACCGGTTTGACATATTTTCATTTAAATGAATGCTAATTATATAATTTAGATGTAAATTTCATAATGATGATGAATAAATATGTGAAATTGTATAAATTTATTTATAAATTCAACAATATAATTTTTTAATGGGTAAAATAGACAATTAAAACAAATTCAGATATTTATCAGTTTACAAAAACAAACGGTATTATTGATTTCGATTTCAGACTTCAACACCACCTCTTATTAATCAGAAGTGAAATAAGACTTCAGAATTCAATACCACCACTTATTAATCAGAAGTGAAATAAGACTTCAGAATTCAACACCTCTTAAAAAACAAACACTCCTAAAATGGAAGAGTTTTCACCTACAAACATTTCCCTTTGAAATCCGTCGCTAAAGAGTGATTTGTCACAAAACCGTCACAAAAATTGGTTGTTAGTTTATTTGTGGGTAAATAAAATTAATGACAGATTACACAGGAAATTCCTGGGTAATCCGTTGGTATTTTCTTGAAAACATCGAATTTTACCGGAACTATTAGTATTTCCTGGGGGATCTATGGTAATCAACCAAAAAAAATTCCTGTTTGATTTTTTGTGGGTGAAAGTCATTTTTCTTGTAGTGAAACGCCACCTTAGTGTATACGATTGACCGTAATAATTAGTAAAGTTCAAATTCAAGGTTAAAACATTGTAGTAAGTTTTTTATATATTAAGAATCAAGTGAAAATAAAAGATATTATTGAACAAAATTTACAAATTTTTTTATGTTGGTATTTACAAGCATAATGATCTTGGCATCTTTGCTACTTAATTAGGTCAATTGAACGATTCACGTAACCCAATAAACTACTACATGGATGATGTTAATTAGTTTTTGATGTATCAGATGTATCTGATTATGATCCATTCGTTTCTAAATAGATCCAAACCCCTTCTCAAAAAATATGGTTGGTAAAACGTCAAAAAGTCATTTCATTATCTTTTAGTTTTGAAAAAAACGTCAAAATGGTACTTTCATATTACTCTTTTGGTGGCACAATATCGATGTATTGATGTTTCACTCAATTGGGGTTTTAATAAGAAAAACTTCCCATTAATTGCTATAGATGTGAATTTACCCGATATCTTAGGTTATTTTTGTGAAACCTTTACAGTTAAGTTTTAGTGAGAGGATTTGAATCTTGTGGATGCTATCAACATCATAAGTGTCACGTCTGCCAACAAGAGGAATTTATTGCAATATAATGAGAGTGTGAAGGTAAAACTGATTTTCTATCACCATTGCAAATAATTACCATCCGACTTTATTTTATTTTTTTTGAAAGGTTTGTTGGTTTTTCTATGAAGTTCTGTATGAATTTTTTTGTTTGTAACATTTATAATAAATAGTTGTTCGGTTTGTTGTATTGAATAAACATAGTGAATGTAAAAAGTACCCATCAGTCAATACTAAACACTAATTAAAATAATTGTTTGATAAATCTGCTGAATATTAGATTTTGATGACTTATTTGATACAACGGCCTTCAACTTTCATGGATGAAATACTGATGACTTAATTGATACAATAACTTTTAAATGGCTTAACGAACAAGTTATCATCTAAACCATAAGTGACAATCAAATAATCATATAATAAGGGGTTATTCATTGGCGTTTAATGGGCTGTATAAGGTGTATAGCTTATTTGGTAGGCCGTATCTAGTTATTCGGTTAAAGCTTAATTGGAAAACCTACAACTTATTCGCTCATCCAAGAAAAGACAGTGGTCTAGCTTCAACCCTAATTTCTCCCTATACCCTTCTCATTGAAAACCTTTCAGCCTCCCTCAACAAAAGAAAGGGTCTCTTCCATTGACTTCCCTTCCACCACTTCCATTCACTCTTCCCTTCCATCGACGTTCTAGGTCATGTTCCAGCCATCGGAATTTTAGGTCACGTCTAGTACCTCCTTCTTCCTTTTGGTTTGGACGAAGAAATCCAGATATTTCTAAAGAAATCCAAACATTTCTCGATAATTCCCTTCCAACGCCTCCTTCTGTTCCAATGCCTCCTTCTTCCTTCTGGTTTGGCATTCTCGGGCTCATTATCATACACACGGCCATGATGTGGTGGTGATGAAAGGAAGAAAGATCATCTAGAAACTTCTTTTTTGAAGTATATAATATTTATATACAACAAATGAAACAAATAAACTCACACGCCCTTCTCACTTTTGGTGAGGTTTGAACCCCTGACATACCGCTAGGCCAAAGGCCCTATGGTAAGATCGTCTAGAACTTGACTAAAGAAGAAAGATTAAAACTAGGCATGGGCGATTTCTTGTCTACCCCTTCTGGAGATGTTCATATGGTTAAATACTCGAAGGATACATACTTATTCATCATGTGGTTTGGTTATAGATCTCGACTGATTTGGAGGATACAAATTTCCTCATTAGGTGGTTTGGAATACAAACTTCTTAATATGTTGCTTTAATCGATTGGTTTGGTAAAAGATCTCAATCTCCATCTTGATATTGTGCTTTTGCTATTTGGGTTCTGGTTAAAGATCTCATATCTAGGTTTTAGTTCAATTTTTTGTTCGTAAAATTTGATTTACAAATGTTTAATGCAAAACAAAGAGTAAAATAGTCATAGTCACCATTTAAACTATTCATTTAACATAACAACCGAACAATAACTTATCAAATATCATACAAACATATTAATCAAGACATACAACTTTATTTATACACGGTTTAATAAAAAATAAACTACCGAACAATATTCAATCGAATAAAAGCACTACAAGAAAAGTTACTTTCACCCACAAAAAATCACCCAGGAAAATTTTTGTGGGTGATTACCACGGATCACCCAAGAAATATACTAATGGTTCCAGTAAAATCCAATGTTTTCAAGAAAATATCAATAGATTACCCAAGAATTTCTTGGGTAATTGAATTTCCTGGGTACTCTCTTACTAATTTAATTTACCACCAACTTTTGTAACGATTTTATGACGAATTACTTTTTAGTGACGGATTTTTAGAAAAATGTTCTTAAATGAAGCTTTACATTTCACTAGTGAATAAAAGAAATCAAAATAATCTAGCAAGAAATAGGTTGACTCATGAGGCAGGCCGATCGAGTGAAAGGAGGTTTGTGTAATGACAAAAATACCCCTAGCACGTGTAAGTTGTCCCTAATATTCACCATCTTGTACTTCCCAAATCACCCTTTTTAATTGCCGGCTCCCATTTTCATGCTCCCATCCTTTTTGTCCGTACATGTTTCACCAACTGTCGGCAAGTTGGCATTAATTAATTAATTTATTAATTAATCTTCAAGATAAGAGGTAGTAACCATTTCATTCCTTACCTAGCATTTAATGTATTCATTAATTATCAATTATGATGGTATGAATTTAAGTCTAAATGCAAATATTTATGACTGAATATATAGAAAATTATTAGACGAAATATTGTGAATATATTTATATTTATCCTTTTGATTTCCTTTCCTTATTTATTGAGAAACTTGTTTGTAATTTTGCTATATATTTGTCATAGTGCAATGAGGATGTCAAGGGATTCACACCAATTAACATGGTATCAAAGCCAAGGTCTACCACTCTAGGGAATTGACACTTCTGGATAACCCCTTCTGGACAATTCAGTGTCCATCTAGCCTCGTTGGAGGGGGCGTGTTAGAGTCCCATATCGGCTAGACTTGAACCATTGCTCTTCTATATATGCTGGAACCTCAAGGGCTCTTTTGGAGATTCATCTAGGGGTTCCACATATCATAATATATCCACACTACGCCCCACAAACTTACCCTAAGATCCACCCCTTGCGTTTTTCTTGGCTACCCGTCCAACCACCGCGGATATTTGTGTCACGACCTCACCAATAACCACTTCTTTATCTCGCGACATGTCACTTTCAATGAACACGTTTTCCCCTTTACCAATCTCTCTAAATTTCAAGCCCCTTCTTATGATTTTCTTAACGACATTCCCATATCTCCATACCTCATCCATCACTCCACCGTACATACTCCCTCACATATCGTGGCTCCCCTACCCACTCCACCCGTCGCCAACCCGCAAACAGCCCCTGTCCCACCACCATCGCCATCTCCCCAACCGGCCTCCGTTCCCGACCAAACTCACCCATCATCACCACTCCTTTCGCCACCCTCGCAACATCCCATGCAAACACGATCTAAAACCGGTATCTTTAAACCAAATTATCCCTTCTCTCTTCACACTCAACTCATCTCTCCTATTCCTTCCAATCCTAAACTTGCCCTCCTAGGCCCGAATTGGAAGTCTGCCATGTCTACTGAATATAATGCATTGCTTAACCAAAGTACTTGGGACTTAGTTCCCCGTCCGCCGGATGCAAATACTATTCGTTGCCATTGGATTTTTCGACATAAATTCAATGCAAACGGTGCGCTAGAACGGTATAAAGCGAGACTAGTAGTTAACGGAAAATATCAGGAAGTCGGAGTTGATTGCGAGGAGACTTTTAGCCCGGTTGTTAGACCGGCAACCATTCATACCGTTCTTTCTCTTGCCTTGGGACGCAAATGGCCTATTCATCAATTAGATGTTAAAAACGCCTTTCTACATGGCGACCTACATGAGACGGTATATATGCATCAACCACCGGGATTTTCTCATCCTTCTTATTCAGGTCATGTTTGTAAGCTCCGGAAATCTTTATACGGTCTCAAACAAGCCCCAAGGGCATGGTACCAACAATTTGCTCAACACCTTCTGCGCCTCGGTTTTGTGTGTAGCAAGAGTGACAACTCACTGTTCATTCTCAGTCGACACAATGATCTCGCCTATCTGCTTCTTTACGTAGACGACATTGTTCTTACAGCCTCTTCCTCTCGGCTGCAAACAGAGATCATTAATGCTCTCAAACACGAATTTGAGATGACTGATCTTGGTGCACTTAATTATTTTTTGGGTATCTCGATTAATCGCTCACCCCAAGGTATGTTCCTATCTCAGCAAAAATATGCAGAAGCCATTCTTAAACGAGCAAACATGGAAAACTGCAAGCCTGTTGCAATCCCAGTTGATACCGCTTCTAAATTAAGTGCCTCCGCTGGCACCCTCCTACAAGACTCTACTACCTATCGAAGTCTTGCTGGAGCCCTCCAATACCTCACCTTCACACATCCGGACATAGCCTATGCAGTTCAACAAGTATGTATATTTATGCATGCTCCACGTGAACCGCATCTCAATGCTTTGAAACGAATCCTTCGTTATCTTAAAGGTACCACTCATCTTGGCTTACTGTTATATCGATCTCTCCCCAGTCAACTTATCGCCTACACCGACGCTGACTGGGGTGGTTGCCCGGACACTCGTCGCTCCACTTCTGGATATTGTGTATTCCTGGGTGACAATCTTATCTCATGGTCTGCTAAATGTCAACCGACTCTATCTCGCTCCAGTGCTGAAGCAGAATATCACGGGGTTGCAAATATGGTCGCCGAAACTTGTTGGTTGCGCAACCTACTTCTTGAACTGCATATACCTCTGCGCCGATTGACTCTTGTTTTTTGCGACAATGTCTCAGCGGTTTACCTTTCTGGCAATCCTGTTCAACATCAGCGTACCAAACACATCGAAATGGACATTCATTTCGTTCGTGAAAAAGTAGCTATGGGTCATATTCGGGTCTTGCACATCCCCTCTACGTACCAGAACGCTGACATATTCACGAAGGGCCTTCCTTGTTAGTTATTTCTTGATTTCAGAGACAGTTTGAGCATCCGTCCACCTCCAGCTCCAACTGAGGGAGGCTATTAGAAGAAATATTGTGAATATATTTGTATTTATCCTCTTGATTTCCTTCCCTTATTTATTAGGAAACTTGTTTGTAATCTTGCTATATATTTGTCATAGTGCAATGAGGATGTCAAGGGATTCACGCCAATTAACAAAAATAAATCTTTTGAAGAAAAAAAAAACAAGAGAGATATTAACTTTTTTGTTAGATGTAAAAAAAATAACTTAAAACCATATCTAAA